>CAJGYO010000018.1:66514365-67114365 GCA_904845875.1 Miscanthus lutarioriparius
GGGTAGAGTTTTCCCCTTTCAGGCGATAAAGAACAGTGATGCCTGGCCACCTTGACGCCAGCGCGCGCGCCGCGGTCGCGCGATGTGTGTGGAAAAACGAGAGCCGCGCGCCCGCCGCCGGGATTCACTGTTCCGGCGTGAGCTGTGTGGCTTTTCGCGCATCTCTGGACGCCGGGGCCCGTGTCCGTGGTCTGCCCCGGTCTCCGTGGGATCGGCGGCGCCGGCACACGGGAGGCGGCAGGCGGGAGGGTAAGCCAGGCGGCTTTTTCACGTCGTTAGTTCGTCGTCGGATAGCGCTGTCAAGCTCTGGGCATGTCGCCATGTCCGGGCTGCCGGGCTGGCAGCGCGTTGTAGCCTGGGCAACAGTTTCTTCTACGCACGAGGGCGAAGGGCTGACGGTGGCCAGAATCGGCGGCTGGGAGAGGGACGAAGGGGTCGATCACCAAATCACCATGGTATGTAGCGTTTGGTTGCTCGATCGCATTTGATCTCTCCTCCTCGTTGGTCCCGACAGATTCGGTGTTTGCTTGCTTGGAGTACTTCTGAGTACACACACCTGACTCTGACTGTTGCTCGGGCGGACGTATGAGTGCCGTGCAGAACCGATGGATTTGTTGGTGTAGCAGATCGTATCACCTTTTTATATTCTGCAAAAAGACGTGCTGCTTGTAGCTGCGTCGCTTTTTCGTCCATCTTCTGCTCGCTCAGTTCAAAAAATAATAATCAATTCTCGCTTAACGAGGACACATAACTTGATCATAATTATAAAAAATGCTAACATTTATAATTCAAAATAAGTATCAACAGATTAATGGCAGAATATATTTTATAATAAATCTTATTTGAGACATAAATATCAATACTAATCACTATAAACTTGGTCAAATAGTCATCTTCGACGGGTACAAGTCCCCATAGCGCATTCTTTTTGAGACGGATCTTAGTATAATAGTATAATAATAAGCTTAACAACTCAACGACTTGGTTATTCTTGTTGTGGAGACAATTTTAAAATTTATAGTGCAAAAATGAGCTCCAACAAGTGTGATATCCGGGACTTTGTAAAATAGAAAGTTGGCTATCCATAATTTTCTGGTGACCATATACAGCAAGTCACTGAATATTACCTATCTAACTTTGTAAAATAGCAAAAGTGATGTGGATCTCTTCTTTTTTAAGGAGTTTTCTATTTTACAAAATTGCTAAACAATAGAATTTGGCTACTAAATTTTAATAACCTATTGGAATTGCTCTCCTCACTCCGTCCCTAAAAGGCGTGGCTCAGTGGATCAATCTTTTTAAATTTGATTGGATTTTTAAAAAATATTAATAATATTTTATGTCAAATATATTTATTATAAAATATATTTATTAATTTATCTAATAATATTAATTACTTCAATATAAATATTAATGTTTTTTTCTTATATTTGGTCAAGAAGTTAGAAGTGTTTGACTTCTCGAGGAGGGGCGACACTTTTTTTAGGGGCCAGGGAGGTAGTCTTTATCTTTGAATCTAATTATCAACTCTAAAACATTAGACATTTATAAAATCAAATGCTCAAAACTAGTCCAAAATGTATCATAAACAATGAAAGAACATACGACAGTTGTATCGCCTTGGTTTAACATACTGATTCATCACCTTCAACCCTTGATTCATCATGTATGGTCGAGTTTCCTCTCAAGTGACCATCGACGATATAAGATCGATGACGTGGAGTTACAAGTCTTCATGGGGAGTGCTCAGAGTACCCCCTATCGCTTGCAAATAATGGCAACAAATTGGTCCTCTTGGAGTAAGAAATCGACACGTGCGCTGATAACCTCACTATAGAAATCGCAAAGTCATCATAGATAACAACATCCTAACTAAAAACATTTGATTTCGTTCTAGATTTATTTGGGCTAAATTGTAAGCAAACTAGATCTAAACTACTATAAAGAGATGGGATTTGTGTGATATATATCAATGAATTGGGTTGGTGGGAGTAGACTGAGCAAATTCACGACCTAGCTTGTTCGCTCATGCCTAGGTTTTGGCTGTGCCCTGAACCTTAGTAATAGAGTGAGCTTGAATAGAGATTCCACGTCCATGAACTTTTTCTCAATCGGGAGGCTAGCCTAAAATAATTATTTTGAATTATTTTCTTATTGAAAATGCTTGGGCGGCCGACTTGTCCCCATGGCACGGTGCCACAGATTTACAAACAAATGTGCTTTTTTGCTGCCATGGCCCAAAAAATGCTCAAGGGTCTAGGAGAGAGTGTGCACTAATACTGAAATGATTTTTTACCAATGGTTACGATTCAGTTTTTGAGCCTACTTAAAAAAAACACCACTATGCCATCGATTTTAAAGATGGGGGAGTCTGTAGTATCAGGGATCTAACCGTCCCTAGAAAAAGCATTTCTAGGGATGGTTCCATAAGATAGCTGATGTAGACAAGGTCCCGATCTTCAAGAAAGTAATGATAAGCGTCGATTGTGAGACTTGGCGTTTACGATCTGGAGGCTTCGAACCAAGGCGATTCAGAATCCACTAGAGATAAATGGTCACAAGTCGGCGTCCACAATCGCCAGGAAATGATGCGACACCGATCTTTTTGGTCCGATGGATCATGTATCGATGTTTGGGCCTATTAGGGATAGCATCTAGGGGTCTTGCACGACCCTAGAGTCTTCATAAACAACCCATACCCCTCTATTAGGGTTTAGGTTTTGTTTAGTTCTTGATTTTCATGAAACAGACATTATTTTCTTTTTGCCAGCCGTATGCCGCTGAGGTTGCTTGCTATGAACCGAGCCCAGTTCTTGATCTTGTTCACTGTGGTGATTAGTCCTTTCGAATAAAGACTTGAACTCCTTATTTTCATAAGCCTCATATCTATTTGCAATTTTTGATTGCATTCATCTCGTTCTTGCTTGTGTTCTCGATTAACGCTTTGTAGGAAAGCCTTCTCGGCGAGGTCAATCGCGTTCGCGTGGTTGATAACCAACCCGAGCGATGGTGTAATGGTTGCGGGGGTCCGAATCGGTCTTGCTTGAAGCCTAGATCATGAGCGTTGAGTCTCCTGTCGATGTTATCATACCTTTTTTGGAAGATCGGGCCTTGTCTATATCAAGTGGTATCGAGACCTTGTTGCCGTTAAGGTATAACTTTGTTTTCCTTTAGATTATTCTTGTTTTGCATTACCTATAGTCCACAAAAGTTAAAAAATATATGCCACCACATATTCCCTATCCTATAGCCTCATTGTGTATGTGCAATTTCGTTTACATTTGGCGTTGTTGAGTTTGTGCCCTAGGTCAAGTTCTAGTTGCTGGTTTTAGATCGTTTTTTAGTTCAGTTTGTGTCTTTCCCTTTGTTTTTTTATCATAATTCGTGAACACCTTTAAGTCTTCTTTGTGTTTCCTTTGTATCCATCACGCCGTCTAATTTGTTACACTTGTCTTCTTTGTTTCATTCAAATCCTTTATTGCAGTGACCAATTTTGTGCGCATTGTTCTGTTTTTGTCCTCTAATTTAAGAGTTAGTTTAAAAGCTGGTCTAGTTTTATCACGTGAACTAGAATTTCGGACGTTCATATATCAAAATCGATCAGGAAATTTTTTTTGGATCCGTCCATCCCGTCTTGTCATAGGTGGGAAATTTTTATTTTGGTCAAAAGTGGTCACAAGCTTTTGTCGATTTTAAGCACGTCTTACGAAATTTACATGAGCCACTTTCACTTATTTAAGCTCATATTTTACTGTGGTTACTTCTTTTATGCTCTAAGTGAAGGAAAATATCAAAAAATAAAAAGAAAAAGTCAAAATTTCAAAAAAACAACGACAAATTTCAAAAAATAGAAAAAGAGAGGGGGCAAAGAGGAACAATATCTAGAAGGAGCACATAGAGAAGCGCCATTTTGAGTCGTTGTGTTTGCAGTGTCTTTGATTCACCTTGTTCCTAATCATATTTCTGCTGTTCACATCACTTGATACATCCGGTACTTGGAGCGTGAGTAGGCCGACAATTAAGACAAGTACTCGGGATACTTATTCAAACTTTGCTATTGGTTCTTGTAATATTATTTTTTTTCCTTGCTACTATATTGTGCCTGTCCAAGCTCCACTTTCTTCTAACCAAGTATAGGTTCACCTTGCAACTATTACACTCGAGCTACTAGCGGTATCACAGATCATCGACCGATTACCTTTGTTGCTTTGGTAAGAACACTTGTAAGATCGTGGTAAGGCAGCTTGAGAGTTAAGTGCCTTGTTTTTCCTTGTCCACAACCTAAGTAGTTGGTAGGGATAATACTATTTGTGGTGTCTTCTCCTTTCTACTAACACATCTAGGGAAAAGCCGAGGCGGCCGCCAAAGAAAACAAGGAAGCACCCTCTGATTTCAATGATCGTGTTTCTAAGAATGAGCTTCGTGCTCAGTTCTTGATGACAAGTTCAATGAGATCCTTCAACAAATCTAATTTGGCCAAGAGGATTGAAGATGTTGAACAACAACATCTGAACAACGTCTGAAGATGATGAGGATGATCTCTAAGGGCGATGATGGCGACACGGAGGCTGAAAACGAAGCTCAACAACGTCTTGAGGATGCCGCATAACCGTGTCGGTTGAACTTTAACCGACGTGGTATGGGAGGTAACAACCAAGGTAACAATGATCCTTTCTCTAAAACCAAGTTTAAGATACCTCTTTTTTTACAGTTCTGCTGATCTGAAGCATATTTAGATTGGAAGATGGTACAGTAGATCAAAAATTTAGCTCCCATTAAATGCTTAGGAAGAATATAAAGTTAGACTTGCTAGTAGTGAGTTTACTAGTTTTGCTCTTTTACGGTGGAATGATATTTGCAATAATGTTAATGCTAATGCTAATGCTCAAATACCTCAAACCTCGAATTTTATTTAAACTATGAATGAAATCAAGATTTATTCCTCCATACTATCGGGCGTGATCTGCGATTAAAGCGCAGCGTTTAAATCAAGGTAGTAAGGCTTGTTGAGGAATATTATCAGGAGCTTTTAATTGGTCTAGCACGTAGTAACATACAAGATGATAAAATGGATAAGTGTTCTAGATTTTTTGGAGGTTTGCGTAAGTGAAATACGAGGATGTTCTTGACTATAAAGAATGGATTAGATTTTCCTAATTATATCATTATGCTATTAAAGCTAAAAGGGAAATACTGGGGATGACAACCTAGAGGCGTTCCACGACTTCGTCAGCGACTCCATCCATTCCTTCACGTCCATCCAAGGTGAGTAAATTTTCTAATGCGATGAGACACTACGGCGCTTTGTAAAGAAGAGTTCTCCTATCACACCTTCTTCCAGTGGATCTCTGCTACACCTTCCTCTATGTACTCTTCTAAAGTTGTTTGCCACCCATTTGCAAGGGCATGGGACATATTGCTAAAGAATGCCCCGAAAGCGCGCATATATTGCTACTTGATGATGGTGGGTATGTTAGTGCTAGTGATGAAGAGAATGAATTTGCACTTGCAAGCGATCTTTATGCAAAAAATTTGCGGATAGTCTTTGAAGATCCTAATGAGGTAATTGATAGTGTGGCACATACGCAGACTACAAATTAATTCTTGTTCAACGTGTTTTGAGTACACAAGTTGAGCCGATGAAGAACTTCTAGCGCCATAATTTGTTTCAAATGTTCCTCATTGTCAATAATTTTTGTGTTAGGTACTATAATTGATGGAGGGAGCAACAATAACTTGGTAAGTTCGAGGCTTGTCAAGACTCTTGGTTTATCTACATGTGCTCTTCCACATTCTTACCATGTCCAGTGGTTCAACAATAGTGGTAAGGCAAAGGTAATATAATCTGCTCGTGTGCATTTTTCTATTGGATCATACCATGATTATCTTTGATTTTGATGTCGTGCCTATGCAAGCTTGTTCACTTTTGTTAGGCCATCCTTGGCAATATGATAATAATGTTGTACATCATGGTAGGCAAAATAGATATACTTTTATGTTTAAAGGAAAGACCATTGCTTTACTTCCGTTAACTCCTATTTGAAATTGTGCAATATGAAAGGGAACTTCTTTGAAAAGAAAAAAAAGGCCTTGATAAAGACTCTAGCAAACCATTAAATGAACCTTCAAGTAATATGAAAGAAGTTTTATTTGCTCTTAAATGCATTCTTCTTGTTCATGATGAACCATGTTATGCTTTAACTTGTACATCGCCTATATGTCCACTTGGTCCCTACTTCTAGTGCTATGCCTCTTGTTGGTACTAACTTTTTTGTAGGAGAAGGAGGATGAATTTTAGCGAGGGAAGCCACCATGGCAGCCTTTACTGCGAAGGATTGGGCGCCAAGATGAACGTCTTCTTCTGGAGCCCTCGTTGCTGTCATCCAATAGAGGAGACGATCTACTTCAGTCGAGGACGACTTCAATTCAAGAAAGGGAGGATGATGAGAACATCACTACTTCGTCGCATACAAGCCAAGGAGAGGAGGAGGTCTAGGATGGGCGTCAATTCATCTTTTTATGGTAGAGGCCAGGTCAATGAAGTTGGAGCCCATCTCGGGTTTCAGGACCAGTCTGTCTTAAATTGGTCACCCAGGATGCATTCGGACTCCGTTTTCAACGATCCACATATGGATGAAAAGCTAATTTGATAAAGAAGCCAATACAAGTGGTCGCATGTCAAAAGCTATTCGAAATCAATGGGAATCATGGTCACAAGTTGGCATCCAGAATCTGCCAGGGTGCTGTGACACCGTCTTTTGGTCCGATGGACCATGTATCGTGTTTGGGCCCATTAGGGCATGTCTGAGGGTCTTGCATGACCCTAGAGTCTTCATAAACAGCCACCACCCTCCATTGGGGTTTGGGTTTTGTTTAGTTCTTGATTTCCTCGTGAAGCAGACATCGTTTCGTTTTGCCAAGCGTGCCACCAAAGGTCGCTTCTTTGTGAAACAGGGCCCTAGTTCTTGATCTTGTTAAGCCTATGGCGATTAGTCCCTTCGAATAAAGACTTGAACTCCTTCTTATTTTCATAAGCCTCATATCTATTTGCAATTTCAGATTGCGTTCATCCCGTTCTTGCTTGTGTTCTCGATTCGCTTGCAGGAAAGCCTTCTCGACGAGGTCAATCGCGTTCGCATGGTTGATAACCAACGGAGCAGTGGTGTAACGATTGCGGGGGTCCGAATCAGTCTTGGTTTGAAGCCTAGATCGTGAACGTCGAGTCTCCACCAATCGACGCTGTCATACCTTTCAAAAGATCAGGCCTTGTCTACATCAATAGCCGTCCCCTAAAAATGGTATTATCAGGGCGGTTGCAATAAGAGAAATGTCCTTGATAATCTATTTTCAAGGGTAGTTTCTAAAAGTCAACTGCCCCGGTAAACAGATTTTCAGTGGCGGTTGTTGTACTGCAACCTGCCTTGAATGTTGTTTTTCAACGACGGCTCTAGCAATGCAACCA
The DNA here is from genome assembly GCA_904845875.1 of Miscanthus lutarioriparius. Taxonomy (NCBI): domain Eukaryota; kingdom Viridiplantae; phylum Streptophyta; class Magnoliopsida; order Poales; family Poaceae; genus Miscanthus; species Miscanthus lutarioriparius. Next base: position 66,521,828 of record CAJGYO010000018.1, read on the forward strand.
CTTCTAAAGCACATTTTCATGGGCTATTGGCTTAATCAAACCGCCCCTAAAAATGTATTTACAAGTGTGGTTCGGCTCAAACCTAACCACTCCTGAAAATCAGTTTTAAACTTTTGGAATTTAAAATTTTTCGCCATATTTAAAATCATGTTTTCCCAGTTTTAGAGCCTATTGCAAATGATTCAAATTAACTCATATATACTAGTGAATAACTAATACAAACTTGATTTATAAAGTATTTGTAGCATACATTAATTTACATTACAAACTACAAATTAACATTGTGCTTCATGACAAAAATGAATCGAAGGGTCGTTTAGCCATAGCGCAAAGAGCCTCAAACTTAGGATCCATCGCATACTCCGATTTATAATCCTAGAAGTAGCTGCTATCTCATAGCACCTCCCGCATCAGGAACTTGAAGAAATCATTTTGAACTTCTTGAATATCATTTTGGTCAATTGCAATGGAAGGCAAAAACGTACGATGTTGCACGAAATAGAAGCGACAAAACTAGATTCAAATTAATGGACATATGCATATGATAAGGTTCAACATATCGACTTACATCTTAAGGGTTATTGTAGTACCACCCGTTGGTTCTAACCCATTGACATACAAAGTATCCACAAAGCATGATTCTAGGAGGCAGATATGAGTGAATGGAAAGTCTTATATATAGAAAGGCTAGATGAATTTAGACTAAATGAAGAAATGGATGAATTTACCTAGATTTTAGATAAACGCCGCTAGATCAATGTATATAAGACTGTCTTTTAGGGGGTTACTAATAAGAGAATGATGATACATGGAAAATTAAGTTACCAACTAAAATCAAAGTGTTCATGTGGATGGCCATTAAGAACAGGCTTCAAACTAGGGTTAACTTGAAGAAAAGGGATGGTGAGGTAGCAAGAATTGTTGTCGGTGTGGGGTAGAGGAAATTAGGGATCGTATCTTTTTCAAGTGTCATATTGCTAAAGTCATTTGGTTCTGTTTCAAAGAATCCTTAGGCTGTGTAGGACTCCTAGTAGTATGTAGGACTCTTTTTGTTTGATGTTATTTTATTGGGTCTATGGACCGTAAGAAACAAGAAGGGGATTAAGAAGGTCTTTTCAAGAAGTTCTAATGAAGCTTTCTATAAAATCTTTGTTTTTCTACAGAATTGGCGCATACTTACGAAAAAGAGCAATTCGCCCAATATTTGGATGACGAAAATACAAGGATGAAGAAGTGGTTGCAAAACTTTTGGAAGAATACTGAAGATAAGGAGATTGAAGGGGTCCTATAGGCTAGTTTTCTTGTGCTTTTGTTTTTGGCTGTTGCGGCAACATAGCGTTGGTTTCTTTGTCAGGTTAAGAGCTAATGTAGCTTTTATTGACCTTGGGGATCAGAAAGCCTAAGCACTCCATAGGTGGAGATGGCTATATAGAGAGAGCCTCATGGGCCATATGGGCCTATAGTATAAGAGCTTTTAACACATAACACCCTTCAAACTCAAGGTGGAAGCGGAGGATTGGAAGTATTGAGTTTGATCAAGTGAAGCCGATGCTACTCTTGAGTTTGTGCTTTAGTGAAAAAGTCATTAATTGCAACTCTAAAGGCACATATTGAGAGCAATAGTTTTTTTTTATTCCAATGTGACCAAGTAAAGAAGGCATCCACACCAATATGCTTTGTAAGTTCATGTTTCACATGATCATCGGCTATTTGTATGGCTCCTATATTATCACAGAGAAGAGGTGTGGCAACATCACAAGAAATGCTAAAATCAGTCAACAACCATCGAAACCATACAATCTCAGTAGTAGTAGTAGCAAGGGCTCAAAGTTTAGCCTCTATACTAGAACAAGATACAACTGCTTGCTTCGTGGACTTCCTTGCAATAGGAGAAGAGCCAAGAAGAATGCAGTAACCAGTGATGGAACGTCGATCTATTGGGTCACTCGCCCAAGTGGAGTCTAAGTAAGCATGAAGCTAAAGCGGACTATCATGAGCGTAGAATAATAACTCTGAGATGATGTCCACCATAAGTAGCACAGCATGCGAAGTAAATGTCCAAAATGAATAGAAGTTGGGGCACACACAAACTGACTCAAAATATGGACTACATGGACAATATTAGGTCTGATGACAGTGAGATAAACAAGGTTGCCCACAATATGCTTCGATATTGAGAAGGATCCTCAAGAGGTACCCCATCGATTGGGACAAAGCGCAAGTGAAGATCCATAGGTGTGGCGACTATTCGATTATTAGTAATACTGACGAGCGAGCAATGAGGTTTTGTATGTACTTGGAGAGAGAGAGATGAAATTTGTGTGCAGAATGGAAAACCTCAATCCCTAAGAAATTGCCGAGAGGACCCAAATCAGACATCTAAAACTGGGTACCAAGTTGTCTCTTCACATGAGAAATGTGTTATGCATCATCTCCTAGAATCAATATATCATCGATGTATAGAAGTAATAAGGTACGCCCATGTGGAGAGAGATGAATAAACAAAGCGGGATCATGATCACTAGGTTTAAAACCAACAACCTTTATCACAAAAACAAACCTCTCAAACCAAGCATAAGGAGCCTATTTAAGACCATATAAAGCACGCAGCGAAGACACATATCCTAGCGGAGCATCAACACTGAGGTGGTTGCATATAAACTTCCTCTTTCAAATCACCATGAAGAAACACATTCTTGACATCCAGCTAAGGGATAGTCTAAGAAGAAGAAACAACTCTACGCAATCAAAGTAACGAACAATAGTGATATGAGCAACGGGGGCAAATGTCTCATTATAATCTCATCCCTGAGTCTGCTGAAAACCTCAAGAAATAAGGCGAGCTTTGTATATCTTAATGGAACCATCTGACTTAGTCTTAATTTTGTATACTCATTTAGATGTGATATGCACAACATAAGACGGTAATGGAACGAGGTCCCATGTTCCTATATGGTCAGGGGCAGAAAGTTCCTTAGACATAGCCAGTTGCCATTCTGGAACACGAGAAGCTTCCTGATAGTGGATGTCTCATCAACAATAGCATTCACATGAGGAAAACCATACTTGTCTTCAAGGTGAATAGTGTTGTGATCTCAAAGATTATATCGTGGACCAACCTATAACTCATCAAAAATAATAGCTGACTCATCAATAGTATTATTAGAATCATCAACAACGAGCTCATCAAGACCGGCCAAGGTGGAGTCGTAGATGGAAGAGTAGTGGGGTCTTTGGGATGCCGACGAAAAACATGTGTGATAGGTAGTTTGGAAAAAGGATGAGAAGGCAGAGGTGGAGGAGGAGGAGGAGATGGAACTGGTGAGGCTAGAGTAGAAATGACTGTAATGGTAGGGGAAGGTGTGTTGACAGTATCACTTGAAGAATAGGAGGAAGACCCAAAAAAGATGTGGACTCTATGGGTGAATATATGATGGTTGAGTAGAGCGGTTGTAAAAAAGGACGGTCCTCAACAAAGGTCACATCACGAGATATACGTATGCGATGAGAAGATGGATCATAACACCGATAACCTTTATGCTCAAGACTATAACCTAGAAAAACACACTTAACAGATTGTGCAGTCAACTTAGTACACTGACGAGGTGCAAGCAACACATAGCATGTACACCCAAAAACTCAGAGGTGGTCATAGTGGAGGAGGTGTACCAAAAGGTACCTTACCAGGACATTTGCCAGACAATTTGGAAGACGATTGTCTATTGATGAGATAGACAATAGTAGAAACAACTTCACCCCAAAGATGAGAAAGAACAAAGGATGAAATCAAAAGTGTGCGAGCTATCACTATAAGATGACGATGTTTACGTTCAACAATACCATTCTGAGCATGAGGGCCAGGACAAGAAAGTTGAGGAAGAGTACCTTCTAAAGACAAAAACTAGCAAAAGCATCGGACAAATACTCACCACAAGAGTCGAGCGAAAAACTCTAATAGGAGTAGAAAATTGTGTGTGAACAATGCGAACAAAAGTTTGGTAAATGGAACACAATGAGAGTGATGTTTCATTAAATAAACCCATGTGTAGCGAGAATGATCATTAATAAAAATAACATAATATTTGTGACCACCCTTTGTAGCAAAAGGTGTAGGACCCCATACATCTGAATGAATAAGACCAAAAGGTCTAGAAGAAGAAGAAGAATCATTAGAGAAAATATGGAAGTTGTATTTGTTTTCCAAGTTTACAACCCTTACGATTGAAAGCTAGACTCAATAGATGTATGACCTAAACACCCTTTATCTATTAATGATGACAAAACACGATCAACAAATATGAGCAAGATGATGATGCCATTTAGCAAAAGATGTGAAGATGATATAAGTATATATGACACATGAGCTAGAGACCCAATGGAAGAAGGAAGGCAGCAGGGTGTCCAAAACATAAAGGCTAGAAGCACCTTTATGGCGCTGGCAGCCAATCTGAGAGGTCATTGTTTGGTTTTAGTAATTGGTGACAACCTAGGTGGACTAATATGTGTTTATGTAAGATACACAGAGAAATTAGTCCATAGATACACATGTGATGAAGGAGCTTATTGCATATAGAGACAGATACAACATGGGTGATGAGGAGTCACGTGGGGAGAGTGGAGCAGGGGCCATTATTGAGGTGGAGCGGAGAGGGTGGCGAGGCAATGGCGCAGATGGGGAGTTGCCGTGGCCGATGAGCTGAAGCAGAGTGTGCGACCACCGTCGAAGAGGAACCCATCCGCTTGGGAGGATTATATTCTTCTTCAATGATCCTTATTACATTCTCTAAGTGCCACTTATAGATTTGCAACACTTCCTAATTCACGCACCTCTTTGATCCATTGCATGAGCAGGACCAATTCCTAACCACTCACCTCTCTGCATGATGTCTAAAATAACCCAGTAGCCTAGCTACTAGTTGGTGGGCGCAGTTGGCACCTATAGTGTTGGCCTAGGAAGGAGTCCATGACATTTCCCTCTCCCCAACAAACGGCTAGTCCATGAGCTCAAACTCTAGATAAGCGCTCTTTGAACTTTGCAATAGGTTCCCAAGTCACATCGGCGGCTATCAAGCCCTCCTAATTCATCGGGAGCTACCACCAGCCATGGTTTAAGCGAGCCAGAGACACCTTGGAAGGAGTAGGCACCACGCCCAAAGACAAGATGGACAACAATGGCACGATGGTCGATGGTGGATCGCACCATTATACTTCTTTAGCAAGGCCACATGGAACACACGTCGTGGATGCGGGCCTTGGGAGGAAGATGAGCCTATATGCCACGACGTTGATCCACTCTTTAATCTAGTAAGGGCCAAAGTGGCGAGGCACCGACTTGGAGGAGGAAGTTGTTGTGATACCAATAGTCGATGCGTTGATGTGGCCGGAGCCACACCCAATCTCCGATAGAATTTGACCTAGCGCCTCTTCTTGTTACGGTGCTCTTTTCATGACATCCTAGGCGCAGCGAGCGCTCATGGATCTCCTCTAGGAAGGCATCATGATCACAGAGCTCTTTGGTCGACTTGACGACCTTATAGCCGCCCCGTGTGTATGGGACATCAAAGTTGGTGGAGGTTGTGAGACAACCTCAAAGGAGTGGAGTGCGGATGGCGGGTGATATGAAGTGTTGAAGCGATATTCGCCCATGGCGATACACTGCAGCCATGAACATGGGACGGTCACCAGTGAGGCACCCCGGATACATGATGATGATGTGGTTGGTCACCTCGGGTGGCCATCCATACGTGGATGAAAGGTAGAAGCTCAGCGGCTTGACCCATCGACTTGAAGAGTTCCTCCCAAAAGCGGGAGGTGAAGACCATGTCCTAGTCACTCACAATGGAGCATAGGAACCCATGGAGGCGCACAATGTCATCAAAGAAGGCACAAAGCGATAGTGCTGCCGGTATGGGTGGCTAAGGCACCTGAAATGCGCCATCTTGGAGAACCGATCGACGATGGCGATGGCGATGCGACTTACGCTAGCGCGTGGAAACGCCTCGACGAAGTCCATGGCGGTGTTGCTCCACACGTTGGCCGAGACTGGCAGTGGCTGGAAAAGGCCAACTAGGTGTAGGTGCTCTGTTTTGTTCCTCTGGCATACAGAGCAGCTGCGAATGAAGTCCTAGATGAAGCAATGGCTATGGGCATTGTAGAAGGTTGCCCGCAGTCGGTGCAATGTCTTTTTGTGCGCCCTCATGCCCAGCCTCATGGGCATCCTACAGGAGTTGGGGAAAAAGCACCGAGTCGTCCGGCACAAAGAGGCAGCCCTGGAATAGCAGCATGTCATCAATCAATGCCCAATCGGCCGGGGCGGTACCAGCCACGAGCTGGGCGTGGATGGCCCAAAATGCAGGGCTATCCTCATCACAGTGAGACAACACATCTACCACCATGTTCAGCTTCTCGGGGTGGTACTCGATGGTGATGTCATGGCCGAACAGCTTGGTCACCCACGTGTGTTGTGGAATTGTCGCGAAGCGCTGGTTGAGGATGAACTTGAGACTCTCAATGGTGCCATGCGAGCGATGAGCGTGCAACCCGGAGATAGGGCCACCAATGGCGAACCACCTTGACCCGGTCAGATGAGCTCACGCTCATAGGGTGGGAGCTTAGCATGGTGGGCGCATGACAGCATGGTGAAGTAAGACACAACACCATCATACGGTGGAGCACCACACCAAACCCAGCCCCCGACGCATCGTAGTTCATGATGAAGCGCTTGCTGAAGTACGAAAGTTGTAGCAGGGGTGTGGAGATCAGAGCTGTCTTGAGAGTGAGGAAGGCTGCCTCTGCTTTAGGCATCTAGGAGAAGGCCTCTGCTTGAGGAGGGCCGTCAATGGCCCAACCACACCACCATACCCGGTGATGGACTTCCGGGTAGTAACTAGTGAGGTGAGGAACCTCGCAAGGTCGAGTATGTGAGAGGCCGGGGCCAAGCCTCAACCACCTCCACCTTCACCGGATCCATGGCGACACCCATGACTGAGATGATGTGGCCGAGGTATGCCACCGAAGGCTCATCGAAGAAACATTTGGAGCGCTTGATGAAGAGGTGATGCTGGCGCATCTGCTGCAGCACAGTGCGCACATGCTGCAAGTGTTCTGCCCAAGATGAGCTGAAGATCAAAATATCATCAAAAAATACAAGCACAAAGCGGCGGATATAGGGCTTCAAGATGTCGTTCATTAGTGCTTGAAAGGTTGCGGGGCGTTGGCGAGGCCGAAGGGCATGACGAGGAACTCAAAATGCCCACGGTGTGTCTAGAAGGCGGTCTTGGCGATGTCGTCCGGATGCATGCACACCTAGTGGTACCCGCTGTGCAAGTCGATCTTGGTGAAGAAGCGGGCACCTTTTAGCTCATCCAGGAGCTCGTCAACCACCGGGATTGGGAAATTGTCCTTGACGGTGGCGTCATTGAGGGCGCGGTAGTCGACACAGAACTGCCAACTGTCGTTGTGCTTGCAGACTAGGAGCACCGGGGAGGAAAATGGTGATGTTGACTCCCTGATGATCCCCTAGGCTAGCATGTCCTCGCATTGCCGCTCGATCTCATCCTTGAGGAGTTGTGGGTACCGATACAGGCGCACTGCCACTGGTGGGGAGCTCGGTAGGAGGTGAATTCGATGATCATGGCGGCATGGTGGGGGCAAGCCACGGGGATCCTCGAAGATGTCCTGCTAGGATTGCAGCAGCTCCTCCAAGACAGCGTGAGGGTCGGCGAGCGGCCAAGCCCTGGCTGCTCAGACCGGTCCAGTGATGGGACCAACCATTGTACAGAAGGACATCGCAGAGGTGCGAAGTCCCGACGATGGGCTGACATTCGCAACCATTGAACACAGAGAACCGGTCGAAGCCACCCAAATCAAGCAAGAAAGCGATCGATGTAGAAGGCCTCATTGCCGATGGTGACCGAGGTCGCAAGACAAATCACGGGCTACGCACACGGTCGCCATTGTCCACCATCACGTTGAGCCTAGCCTGGGGGTGACGGTGAGGCCTAGACGCGGCTGCGTGGCGTGGAGTGGATGAAGCGTATGGATGGAACCGATGTCCACCGGTGCCCGTGAGTTGAATGCAGCATTGTGACCTACAACATCATGGAATCGATGGAGAGTTAAGGCGGTTAAGCGCATGGAGGAGATTTCCAAGCCGTTGATCTCGCTGAGGGGATCCTCCTCGCCGTCCGCTAGGTCCATGAGGAAGATGCCCTTGGCAGCGCACTTTTGGTCCTTGCTGTACGGCCCCGGGCAAAAATAACACTACCCGCTCTGGCATTTCTCATGCATCTCCGCCGGCATGAGGCGATGAAAAGCAAGGCCACGGACCCTCCGTCTTGTCGTCATAGGTGGTGGCGGCAGAGGTGCCAGTGCTGGCCAAAGCGGTGACGCGGTGGCCGAAGGCTTAGGCGCCTTCGAGCTGTTGATGGTAGATGCCTCCGCCTAACATTGCTCATATGCTCGTGCGAGACTCATGGCCTGCTGTAGGTTGGCGGGGTGCTGCATCTCGATGTCGGCGGCCAGCGGCTGACCCAAGCCGCCTGTTTAGAGATCAATCACCGTCCGTGGGGCGAGGTTGTCACAACACATGAGTAGGGCCAGGTAGCGTCGTGAGTACTCCACGGTGCTTGTACGGACCAGGGCTTTGATCTCCCCGATGGAGTTGGTGCGGATCGGTGGCCCGAAGCGGAGGTTGACGAAGTCAACAAAACGTGGCCACAGAAGCATGCTGAAGTCACGCTCCATCTGGTAATACCATTTCGCCATGGTACCGTTGAGGTGCGGGAAGCCATCCACACCTTCTCATCCTCGGGCATGCAATGGCCATAGAAGTAATTATCGATTTATTCACCACGTGAGCGGATCGGATTCCCGTTGAAAGTGGAAACGAGATCTTTGGCGGCCGATGGGGTTCGCGGCGACCGAAATCTTCGGGACGTGCTCCCTATAGCCAAACACGCAACCATCGTGGTCATAGTCATGGCGAGCAGCGCGCCTACCAATCGTCATAACCACGACAACGACCGCCGTGATCGTCGAAGTCGATCGCGACGATCAGCGATTCGAGAGTCGATGAAGCGGTCCTGATCCCACAGAGTGCGATCACGGAACTCAGCCCAGGCGTGATCGCGCTCAAAGCCACGCCCGTCGTAGTCGTCGTGGTCATCACAGACATCGTTGTCCTTGCCGCGATGGTCCTCCCCGCCCTTGCTAGGGTCGGGCTTGTCCGTCTCGACATGCTTGAGTCTAGAATCGTGGGAGTTAAGGCGGTTGGTGATGGTGGTGAGTTGGCCAAAGATACGATCCAACGAATCTAGCTTTGCCTCAAAGGTTGCGAGGATCGAAGGAGCACCCGGACATGGTTGTCGATGCGCTTTCGGGAGGTCTTTGATACCAAATTGATACAGCATGGGCGATGAGGAGTACGTAGGGGAGAGTGGAGCAGGAGCTGTGATTGAGAATTGGAACGGAGAGGGTAGTGAGGCAATGGCGCAGTGGGGGAGTCGGCGGCGGCAGCAGCTGAACCGTGCACAGCCATCGTCGAAGAGGAACCCCACCCGCTTGGGAGGATTCTATTCTTCTTCGATGATCCTTGTTACATTCTCTAAGTGCCACTTATAGAGTTGCAACAATTCCTAACTACGCACCTCTTTGATCCATTGCATGAGCAGGACCAATTCCTAACCACTCACCTCTCTGCATGATGTCTAAAAATAACCCAGCAGCCTAGCTACTGGTTGGTGGATGCTTGGTCCAGCACCTATAGTGGTGGCCTAGGAAGGAGTCTACAAGAGACATGACATGGAGCATGTGGGTAGATGGAGAAAGATCAAGACAAAGCTTGGCTTGATGGACCGGTTACTGAAGTGTGAATGGTAAGTCAAAGGCTTTGGAGCGAGCGCACCACATGTGTCGGAGAAGCTCGAGCAAAGACTTGGAGCCAATGGACAAAACAGCGGTGAAAGAGCTAGCAAGGTCGTTTGATCGATGAGCCAAATGTCATATGATGATATGAAGTGGATCATATCATTTGTTGATGGATGTTGGTGCTTGAGTGGCATCAACATTGAAGGAGATGGAATGAAATATAAAAGGCAAAGGTATAACTTGCAGGACATTTCATTTCGCTAGTCAAAGATGTGTAGAGAAGTGCTTAATCGGATTTAGGATAGATGGCCATACTATCAAGAGGGGCAAACTTGTTTGCATATCGGTTATTTAGTGCCACTCGAGTGATCTAACTTTTTTTACAACACTCGAGTGATCTAACTTTGCATCCGTGCTAGAATCGACGAGTGGCAGAAGTAAAAAACCCTTTGTAAAATATTTATGAAAATACTAACTCTAAGTGCCTAATTTGTTTGGGAAGTTAGCATGTTTAAAAGGGTGAAAAAGGAAAGGTTAGCATCTCCAAGAGCCTTTATAAATCTCACTCTCTGAAACATTATTTGGAGTGTCATTTGCATAAAAATTGATTTCAATATCTTTTCATTCTCCAACAGTTTTTCTATATCTCATGCGCACTCTAGAGAGCCATTATTGTCTTCTATTTTTTGCTAACGAAAAATCTAGAATAGAAGATGGTTATATTTGGATAACCATTTAGGAAAGCTGTTGGAGGGTAGTTTTTCACCTAAATATCTATTACTAGCATTTAGTAAGGGTTTAGAGAGTCTCTTTGAGATCCGGGCAATGTTTTTAATTCTCAGCTTAAGCCTCTTAGTCTGCGACCTTCTCAACGACTAAGCGCTTGAGATATAGCCGGACATAGTATGCAGCTAAGCCATTTAGCATTTTTCAAAAAAATGAAAAAACACATGATCTTGGCATAACTTGATAATCAATACTAATTGATCCATAACTAATTGATAGGAGTACACCACACGTTCATTGGAGTACATCATTCAGGTTCATAACAGATTATTGAAACATCAGCTTCACTAAAGTACATTATTCAGGAAACAAACAGAGCACTGAACATATAAGAAGCTTGCAGATTGTTGTGCCATGGCGTCGTCGTTGGTGCTTTGCTGCTTGGTGCTCGGTTCCACGCCTTTAGCTGCCTCCGTGCGATGCTCAGCTGCCTCCAAAACCGCCGCCGCCGCCACGGTTAGTCGCTCTGCTTTCGAAGCCACCGCGCCACGGTCACCCTCGCGCGCCACCCCGAAAGGCACAGCCGCCGCCGCCCGGTCCTCTCGAGTCTCGAAGCCTACGCCACCGGTCGCCGCTGCGACGCGGCCACCGAAGGGCACAGCAGCAGCAGCCGCCGCCTCCTCATTTCTGCGGAGCTGGAGAGTGGAGCTTCGATAAGATAGAGTGGAGAGTGGAGACTAAAGAGATGAGTGCTGACTAGGTTACGTATCCTCCTCCTCTACTGGTCGGTTGGGCGGCTTACGTCTTGGGCCAGGCCGGTTTGGCGCTTCACAATTTAGCTGCGCTAAATTAAGGCCAGTTTAGTGGCTATTGCTAGCTAAACGGCGCTATTAGCGTAAGCTTTCTTAGCGCCAAAAACTAAATCTCTTAGCTGCTTCCATCCCCAGCAGCTATCTCGTTCAAGAGATTTAAAACCTTGGATGCAGGTGATGCTTCCTTGCATGCACTTCGTTCAAGAGTGAGTGGACGAGAGGTGCTGGCGTGCTGCTGCGTGCATGCAGGATGGGCGATCAAGGCGCAGTGCAGGGGGAGCATGCAGTCGACGATCTGGTCCTGCTGCTGCCGCCGTTTGCATGCTGGCGCTGCCCTTGCGCTTGCAGAGAAGGAACGTGTGGCTGCATGCCTGTTTCGTTGACCGAGAGAGAGGCAAGCGCAGGCGCCTTCCCCGCCGCCTGTTTGCATGCGTATACGAGAGAGAGAGAGAGAGAGAGACCGCGCTTGGGGCGCGTGTGAAGGAGAGCGCCTGTTGTTCCGTTTGACCAACGCAAAACAAAGGGAGCAGGGAACGTGTGGGGCAGCCCTGCATGCGCGCATGCAGTGGAGAGCGCGCCTGGCTGCTGTGCCTGCATACGGTGACGATAATTGTATACTCCAGACGGGACCGACACACCCTACTCACGCCGAACCTGACCTCCTCGACCACTCACTCCCGCAGCGCTCGTGCCCCTCCCATTCCACTGCTGCCCCAACCGCCTGCCCATCGGGACGGATTCCGTGTGCCGCGCGCCAACTCGATGTGGCCCTGCTCGTCTGTCGGTGCTCCCTCCCTCTCCCCCTCCGCGACCTCCATTGCTACCCCGCGTCCCCAGCAACCTAGCTCCCGCTCCCCCCACCTGAGACAAGGACGGCGGCGGCGGCTCCGACGAGGTAGGTCGGTCCTCCTCTGGATCTGAGCCCTCCTCCTCCTCCTCCTCTGGATCTGAGAGACGCGGTGGTGGCTAGGGTTCCGATGAGCTTTGGGGTCCTATTCCCTCCTCCCTCCGGATGGGCCAGGGGCTAGAGCGCCCTACACCTCGAACCCATCCCCTTGTTGTTTGTTTGTTTTTTTGCTGTTTTCTTCGTGTTGCTAGGGGATTTTTGGAATATTGCAACAGATGATTTTCTAATGTTGCAATAGGGTGATTCATGTGTTGCAGAAAGGGAGTTATGTTGGGATTTGTAATTTTTTTCCTAATGTTGCAACAGATGGTATAATTGTTGAAATTACCTTTTTCAAATGTTGCAGCACTGAAAGATGATTTGAGATGTTTTGATTTCCATGTTTCACGGTTGATTTTGCAATGTTGTAGTACTACTGTTGGAGATGTTGTAGTACACATTTTTTGATGTTGCAGTACATAATTTTTGATGTTGCGGTACATATTTTTCGATGTTACACTATATAGTTTTGCGATGTTGCAGTATTTATATTCCGATGTTGCACTATATAGTTTACATAATTTTGTGATGTTGCACTTGAAAGTGTTTCGTGCTCTTGGGACACGGGCGCGGTGGGGAAGTAGGCGTGGGGAACGGGGCGTAGGGGAGTGGGGCACTGACGGGGAGCAGGGGATAGGGGGCTCGGTGGGGCAGCGGGGTGTGGGGACAAGGGCGGGGCGCGGATGGCGTGGTGGCCGAGGGGCGTCGAAGGCGGCGTCTGAGTGGCGTGGGATGGGCCATCTGCGATTGGCGTGGTTACATTCGATCAGATTCGAATTGGTAGGGATCGGATGGTTCCTGGCACGACAATCGAACGCCCGAGAATCGCGTCCGACGCCAGCGTTCTCACGACGGACGTCCGGGCGCTAGGATAATCGATACGGCAAAGTAGGAGGATCTAGACCCCATAAGAGGGAGTCAGACTAGTTCGCGCGGACAAGAGTAGTTGCGTGCGCGCACTGCATGGGAGTCAGACTGTGGTAAGGGGTAGCGTCGGACGGCACTTGGATACTGTTCACATGCGGTAGAGGGAAAGAGCGCTCGCTCTAGTGAGGGTCGGACCGGGCAAGATCTGACGAACCCTTGTCGGACTGAGTCCCACCGCGTCTACTGCTCTCGGGAAGTTTCTAGAGTGGCTCGGTCCCGGTAAGTCGAACTGATCCGACCGGTCCCAAAGTGGTCCTACCGTGGTGCAAAACTAGCCATTTGGCGTGGTATCGGCTATATTAGTCGCCTTGTTCACTTGAACTTATCAGCCCATCTTATCAGCCATGGTACAATGTTTTTCTCTCACAACAAAATAACATCAGCTGACTTATCAGCCGTGGAAACCATCAGCCGAACAACCCCTCAAACAGCTAGTACACGTGGCGAAAATCCATGGGTTGGACCATGAGTCGGACTGGTCCGACGGTCTCGACAAACTGGTCCTACGGTCGGTTTGCTGGCAGTTTTGATTGTTAATGGCTCTATTTGGCTTGGGGGCTATAAATAGAGATGTTGGCCGGCCATTTGAGCAATAGAGCACCTCTGGGGATGTGTTGCCCTTGTGTTGTGCTCACACTCAGGCCTCTAACTCACATGTGATCGATAAGGTTCATCTCCGATAGTGAGTGTGCGATTCCTAGTGCGTTGCATTGAATGATTGCATCAAATGGCACTAGGTAATTGAGTTGCAAGCTGGTGGTGCTTGTTACTCTTGGAGATTGCCACCTCCTAGATGGCTTGGTGGCATGTTCTCCATCGTGAAGCCCGCAAGAAGCTTGTGTGGTGCTCCAGAGAAGAGCTTTGTGAGGGGTGTTGTGCTCGCCCCACAGGAGACAATAAGAGCAACTCTAGTTGAGCGAGTGAAAGTCCTAGTTTAGTTTTAGTTAATTGATGAAACCCATTGGACTAATCCTTGTATCTAAGTGTACGACTAGATAGGATGGTCCAATGCCATGTGTTGGAGCAAGATGAAGTCCATGGTGATGTTGGTGGACATGTGATAATGATCAAGCTCTAAACTTGGAAATGAAGAAAGAGAAAAATAAAATGGGCTCAAGGCAAAGGTATATTTGATAGGGTTTTGCCACTCAAGACACCAAGTGGGTGTGAGTGGGTTTAGGATAGATAGTCGTACTATGAGGAGGAGCAAAATTCATTTGTGAAATGTGGTTATCAAAGTGTCACTAGATGCTCTAACTCATTGCATGACGAAAATGCATTCGTCACCTATTACCCTTAGCTAAAGGTGTTCTGCGACAAAACTAATATTATCGTCATAATTATGTGACGTTCATACTTGCATCGTTGATTTACGACATTCGATTTTCGTCGTTATCAAGTAGAGAGAACATCACAAAAAATTTGACCATAGATGACTATACATGTGCCACGTAGGACAAAAAAGATCGTCATAAAATATTATTGTCATATGATGTGGTAGGATCTGACATGGCACATTGCAGCTCACAAGAAGTCCATTGAACAATATACAACCCATCGCAGCATTGCAGATAGAAATCATTTGTCAACCATCAAGTGCTCACATTCATTACATCATAGATCCATTCAGAGTTACATGTTCAAATAATTTCACATGTCAAACTGAACCCAAAATACATTAAACTCATGTCCAAGTCACTACCATATCCACCCAAGTGGCAAAATCAGCAGCCACATATCCAAGGCATTACCAAATAGACAACTAGATGCAAACCATTACTAGGTCCGAGCCATTGTACCAAAATAAATAAACAGCCACATATCCAAGCCATGTTGAGGACATGCATCATGATCAGTAGGATAAAAGGAAAAGGTAAGGAGTGACCTAGTCCTTGTTCAACGTGAACAACCGACAAAGAAGATCATTTGTTTCTTCTGCTTGTTTCTTCAAATTTCCAATCTCTTACGTCTGCTTCTCTCTTGCTTCCTCGATTCCTCAACCTTTTCTTCAACGCTTCCAACTCATCCTGCTGGCAATGAAGTTGATCTAAGTGCTGCAGCACCTTACTTCTCAGCCACAACTTCAACCTCCAGCTCTTGTACACGCAGCAGCAGCAGTAGCGCTTCTCTTGGGGACTGCTATGTCAAGGCCAACATTTGAAGAAATTTACTTGATGGCAAAACATGAGCAAAAAACTTCAGCAGGAGTCTTTGGTTGTCCCCCTTCTGGTGTAGGCTGAGCCATCATGTTATCCATTTGACCCTAACATGATAAGAAAAATAGTTTGCATTAGTATACAAGTGTAGGTACTTTAATATATGCTGCTGCTGCTGCAAACTGTAGCATGAAACGACTGTTCTATATGCATAATTAAACATTTGATAAAGAACTTGTAGCATGAAACGACTATTCTGTATGCATAATTAAACTATTAAAGTAGAAAAGTAGCATGTCCACTTTACACTATGGCAACATCATGTCATATTAAAATTCTGTGATTCACTTAAAGGTGCAGAAATAAAATAGCATTAATTTGTTCTCTCCTAGTTCCCACAAGCAACAGATGAGTCTTCTTTTCGCAGCCTTGCAGAAATAAAATAACAAGCACATAACCAACGAGGAGAAGCCATGTAGTATTGCAGGAGCACACTAAGCAAGTATTGTAAGTTATTAGACTGGAACTTAAAAGATAGCTAAAGGTTGAGCTGAGTCTGCTAACCAATGTAGAACTCAAAATTGCTGCTGCTGCAACATTGTAATCAGTCATATAGAAGGTTCATTTTATTGATGGGACATTGTATATTATTAGGTTCATGGTATTAATCAGTCTAAGGAGATACTTTCCCACGGTTGCTGATGTTTTTGATACACCTTTCCTATAAGATATATCGTAGTATGAAAGGATCAGATTATAAAGGTAGTTTCTAGAAAACTACTACATATATCAATGCCATTTCGTTTTTAGTACCAGCTACTAGTTTGTGTACTGGAAGTAAAATGCCATCATTATTTTGCGAACAAATGCAGATATAGTGTCCAGCGTATAATAAGACTATTTTGTCAATCATAATATTAATATGTAAACAAGTTAAGCTTCATTCAGACAAACTGTGAGCAATCAAATTAAATTATCCATTTAACTCTATACCTTATCCTTAGGGCTTGACCACAGCTCCGTAATGCAATCCATTGTTCATCAGTCCATACTCCTCACGGCGATGTTGTTCGACTTCATTTGCAGGTACTCCATCAAAGTAAGCCCTCTTCACTTGTGCCTTAATTGCCGTTGCCGAGTCTTGAGCAAATCAAAGCATGCAGCTTCAACTTCCTTGTCATCTGGGTCTATGGAAAATTTGATCTAGTGAAGAGCATGTCAAGAGCACATAGATTAGAAAAGAGGCATTCAAACCATAACAAAAAAGAGAACATTAATTGCGCTGTTGGAAAGGCTTTCTTCTACTTACGCCCATCTTTCTCATGTAGTTTTTAAAAGGATTTTCATTTTCATCATCATTCTTGTACTCCTGCTTGTATAGTTGAGGTCAAGCAGCAGAAGCAAGACAAATGAATTGAAAGCATAGGCCCAATGGATAAATGTGTGCTTAGGCTATTGAATGAAAGAGTAACCTGTAGCACTACTGTAGGCTTATTTAAAATGCATAGATGAATAGGTACTCATCACTCATCAGGCAATTAGTAATTGGTAGTACAGATGAATAGCTATTGTATAAATGAGTTAATTCAAACCTCTTTGTCTGAAAATAGCACTAATTTCAGCTATCGTAAGTTCTGCAATAATAGCAGAGGATTTCAGCAGGATGTCTGAAATTAGCATCAGGTAGCTTACTGATCCAGCGAAGGATGCATCAAGTCAGGACAAACAGAGATTGATTTATCTAAGCCAAACTTTCAAAAAATTCTGAAAGATGAAAAAATGATCCCAAGAAAATCCACTGTCATCAAGGAACAATACGTTGCCCCAGAACTCATGTGAATTATGATGCCTTGTTAATCCTAAATTAGGACAATATTAACATGAGATCTATCTGTTAGATTTAGACTACAAGCCACATAAGTGATATCTGAAAATATGATACTGAGACCAAGATGCACAAAAAAGGAATTAGCTAGAAATAGAACAAACTGTGATTAAGCACCAGGAACAGAAACATGATTTTTAATCATTGCAAAATTGATGAATCAGCAGATACTAATCACTTCCATAAACTGCTACAAAACATGATTTTAATCAATGCAAAATTTCGACATGTTAAAAAAGTTGATAATGGGAACATCCAATCCATCAGTGAAGATAGCGAGTTTCTTTCAAACTACACACTACAATGATCTTCATACTGCTAAGCTAAAATGCTTGGTGCTAATATAGGTACCAATTTTAAAGGTGATCCATTATATAGATATCGAAACAAAAAGTTCCAGCCTCCCAATCATACTTATTTAACACAGCTAGTGCATCTCAGCCCCTAGTAGAATATTGTAGCACTCACTTGTAGCCATCTGATTTAACAAATAGCTTAGATTGTACAAATAGCACTCACTTGTACCCATCTGATTAAAAATTACAAATAAAAAGACCACACTGCAATTGTATGGACTACATTTACAATTTAACAAGAGGATACACGGGCAAAAGGGGACTATTGAATAACAAAATCATTTGATTGGAAATTTTCTAGCAATTCTTGGTGATAAGGTCTTAAGACAAATAAAGATGGTAGACGATGAACCTTTCCCATTGTCTTCCTCATACATGGTGAGCAGATTCACTACGCTAAAAAGTAGAGGCAAACCTAGAACTGGGGGATTCACTTAAATCCCACAAAAAATCAGAGAAAAAAAATGAAAGGGTACTACCCCTACGGCACTACACAAGTTCACGCAACAAGCAACTGAAAACCCTAACAGTAACTCAAAAATTTCAACAGATTTTTAGGAGTTTGTTTACCTCTTGGTTGTTGGCTGCTTGCTCCAACCTTCTGACCAGGAGCCATGGTGCTCCCACCTTTCGAAGTGGCACGTGGAGTGGAGGGAGGGGGTCACGGCCTTGGTGGGGAGGCGAGGGGAAGTCGCACCTTGACCAGACGGACGGTGTCTGCTGCTTGAGTCGGCGTGAGGAGTGGGGGGCGACGTCTGCTGGGAGCGACGCCCGCTCGGGTCGGGCGGGAGAGGAGGCGCCTCTTTGCGTCGAGGGTCGGTAGGGTGAAGTGAGGGGGTGGCAATTTAGATTTGGGAGAAATAGGAGGCATGTGGTGTCGGCGGGATAGAAATAGATGGCGGCAGGAGAAAATTTTGGGACAGTTTTCACCGGGAGAAAGAGGGAGCGCATGGCGTCGGCGGGAGAAGAATGGTGGCGTCGGATGAATTTTTTGCGCTCAGCGTCGGCGAGAGAAGAAGCTAGTGGCGGCGGATGAATTTTTTGCTCCTGGCGTCGGTGGGAGAAGGTGCAAGCGTAGTAGCGGCAGATGGTTTTTTGCTTTGGGTCCAGAGAGCTAGGGTTTAGTGAGACTGCTGGGCCTAATGGGCTGTTTTTTAGAACATAAAAAAATTAATGGTTTATTGAGACTGCTGGGCCTAATGGGCTCTTTTTAGAATAGAAAAAATTAAGGATGGAAAAGAAAAATATTGAAATCTCATAGTCATGAAAGCAACTCTTCCTATTTTTCATGCGAAAAATATACGCGTATGGCTAATGGGATTTGAACCTCCAACTTGCAACCTCACGTGTAGCACCCCTAATCACTCCACCTCAAAGTCATTTGAGACTAAATAGATGATATTTTTCTTTAGTAGTCTAGATATTGTTGATCTCATCTAGACATAGAACATTTGGTTTTAGTTGTTTCTCCATCCAATGTTGTTTAGACAATTCAAGAAAATTATAATTCAAAATATCATATGTGAAGTTGAGCTTATCATGTTAAAATTCAAATCATAAGTTGCGACAATTGTCTATTAGCATGTCATGACAAATTGCAACTCATCGTAATATGGAAATCCTTCGATTTACGATGATTGCTTCAAGATCTTAGTGACGGACAAATAATTTTCATCGTAAAGTCATACTCCCACCAAATAACATCGTAAAACAAAATGACTTAGTGACAAATTTAGTGTTGTCATGAGAAAATCGTCAATAGAAGGTCATACTTCTTGTAGTGGCGGTTTGCCTTTGTCATACTTGAACGCTTATATAAACCCGGTAGTAAATCGAGTATCACGGCGGGTCTCGATTAACAATCAACATACAACCAAGATCGTACATGATTCAACATACATGTCACATGTTACATAAGGTTCACAAATACAGTTCATTCATTAGAGTACGAATTAAGGTTATTACAAATCAAGTTCAGTAATAGTAGCAGAAGTAAATTAAAGTTTGAAACTAACATATGCCATCATAGTTCAAATATATAGTGCCAGTTCATGATCACACTCCCACAAAAGCATATAAGAAGGATTAATAAGAGATGCCTGCTCAGGGTTCACTCCTCGTCCACGGTGGGACAGAAGCAGTTCTTGCAATAGCCATGATAAACTGCACCATCTGCAACAATGGAAATAAAACCCTGAGTACGAGAAGGTACTCAGCTAGACTTACCCATCATAAACTAAAAATAATGTGACTCCAAGAATTATGCAAGGCTTTATAAGTGGAGGTAGCTTGACAACATTTTGCATAAAAAGTGACTAACTCAGTTGTACAATTATAATTTGGTCATCAAGTTAATTATATCTATTCATCTCTAGATTAACAACTAACCTATGCCAAACATGTGGTATATCATTTAGTAGCATACAATAGTAACCATAGCCGGTGTAGTAATTCCATGTTCATCTGAACCATCACATTCCATAACACAGTAACTATGTTGTTGGAACTAACCAAGTTTCTTACTGTCCGGAAGAGACGGCGATTCGAATCGATTTCAACCAGCTGGGAATTTATTCCTGATACAAATCTAGGTAGACCAGATCAATGGTCACCTTAGGTCACCTTTGGTACAACTCAGGTACACATTTCGCGGGTTCGCCCAGCGCCGCACAATTAGAGACAACCAGCTGCCAGGACGATCAGTACCACCCTAACCTTGGGCTCATGCCTGGCTCCCCACACATCCTTACTACCATCTAGAGTGCGCACTCTAATAGAACGAGGCTCGGCTTGAGTTGAGCTACTCGGCTTCGTGGTCAGAATGAGTTATTCGGCCAGCTAAGTGAGAGGCATGCGTTTAATCTTGTCAGAAGTGCCAACAACGGTACGGTCCTTAATCGGCACAGACAGAATCACATGAGTCAACCTACACATAGACAATGTCCAGCCTCCATTTACATTACCCCATGATTCTTATCCACGATAGCAAATATAGCCAATCGTGCTTCGGTATCCACCTATATCTCACAGGTGATAGGAAATCACCCGACTTCTACCAGTCTAAGCATGGCTAAACATATATTCGATCCTAGACCCACACAGGGTTAAAGGTATATGTAATTGGACAAGGTAGTTCTATGCATCAAGTGTTTCCAATCAACCCTATAACCTAATGCATCAAACATAAAGGACTCAAGTGATATTTTGTAAAACATAGGAGACTTAGAATGCTTTGGGGCTTGCCTTTGAGGAAAGTGGTTGGCCGGTGATCTAGACACTTAGGGAGATCTTCCAGAGTCTTCTCCTCTTCTCCTAGATCTACAGCCTGAGGCATCTCCCGCTATTCCTCCTCCTCTTCTTTGTTGAACTCTAATAGAGTTATTTCTTCGAACGATCCTATATGCATGAGCATGAAATAAGATATCATGAATGCATATATGATGACATGTATAGTATGATATGATGTGATGAATGCATCCTCCCAAGTATTTTCAACAGCTTTGCATCGAAGTAATAACAAGTTGCAACTTATTTTACAGAGTAGGTGCCTATCTCTTTTCTAATAACTAAACAAACACTTATGTAAATTATTTTCTGGACTACAAGATAACAACCACTTGTTTTGACCATAACTAGAGTTATACACATCAAAATAATATGGTTGTGAACATTCTGGAAAGCTTATAAAATTTCCTACAACTTTCTTTCAATCATCTTAATGTGATTCATCAGTTATCTAGGTTAAACAAATCCATCCTTCAAATCTGTCTAGAGAGCAAGCATTTCTAATAGCCGACTTCTAACAGCCATAATTCTTAACCCATAAGGCCTATAACTATGAAAATTTAACACAAGGTACATAAGTAAGTTATCTACAATTTTGTTATTAACAAGTTTTACAGAAAAGACCATTATCATCATGAAATTATCAACTCAATCGAAACTATACATGCAACCATCTAGTTGAATTATAAAGCAATAATTAACTAGTTGCATACAACCAATTGCTTT
The DNA here is from genome assembly GCA_904845875.1 of Miscanthus lutarioriparius. Classification (NCBI taxonomy): domain Eukaryota; kingdom Viridiplantae; phylum Streptophyta; class Magnoliopsida; order Poales; family Poaceae; genus Miscanthus; species Miscanthus lutarioriparius. The sequence continues at coordinate 66,543,514 of CAJGYO010000018.1, forward strand.
TAAGCCGAACCAATAACATCAACAAATCATATGCATCACAATAACCATAGAAAACATTATGGTTAAACATAACTAAATTATTTATATCCATTTATTAATTTCCTTAGATAATAAGGTGATTTAAAGGATAAATATTTCCATTTCTTAATAAATTCTGAGAAAATTACAGTAGCCTACAAATGACCCTAATAGTCCACTATACAAATTTCGTGCCATTTGGATAAGTATAACTACCTTTACAAAAATGACAAGTTACATAGGATTATTTTAGCAAAAAAAGTTTAGTATAGTGAAAAGTGTCAAGCAATAGATTTAATATTTTTATTACATTCCTCCAAGAATAAGAATACTGTGTAAAAATTTGTAAGATCATATGTTATGTATTTTTACCCCAATTAATTTCACTAGAAACTAGCAATTAATTAGGATTAAATATGAAGACCATATTTCAAGTATGCTTAATGTAGGTTTAGTATTTTTCCTAGCTATAGCATGTCAACACAAGACCAGAAAAATTGGAATCACAATTTTATCACCTTTCGAGCTCAAGTTATGCATTTTACAAGATATACACTACTTTAAAGCACTTATCTTGCTCAATTTAATTCTCCCAGAAAAATACCCTAAACAGTATATTTCATATTTTCATCAAATACTACACTTCATGAGGAATCCAACAAAATTTGGTTCACCAAAATTGGACACTCCTAGCTTGAGATATGAATTTTTGAAACATGCATTCAAATATGTGAAATAAATCCAAAAAATCAAATCATATCCGACTGACAGCTGGGGCCCACAGTCAACGGGGACCCACTTGTTAGCAAGACAAAATAGGGGACGGTGCTGACCGATGAGAACTCGCCAATGGCAAGGTCTCTGGCGGTAGCATCTTCAGCATTGCACTCTTCTCACCCCCGCGCATCGACTGGTAGGCTTAGTTGTCTCGGTGGCTTGTCGGAGCAAGCTCGATGGCGGCCATGGTGGAGGTCAGCGGTGGTACGTTGGCCATCTCTGGCTATGGCACACTCAGGCAAGGATGTCTACTCCATCCTGGTGACCTAGCGAAGCTACATGGTGTTGGTGAGGGCTCGGGGTGGCGTCGATGAGCTTGGCCATGCGCATGGCCATGCGGCGGCGCACAAAGCATGGTGGTGTTCATGCTGTTCTGGCTAGACGGCAGGGAAAGGTGGGTCTCTATCATGCCACTAGCGAGGTCTAGGGTTACTCGACCTAAGGCGTGAGAGAAAGGAGGGTGATGAACCAACTCGGCGGTGGTAAGCTCGAGTGCCACGGTGGCCGTGGCAGGTGCAGGCGGAGCGGCGACTCATTCCGGCGCTGTCAAGTAGTGGCGTCATTCCTAACTCTGACCTAAGCTTCTAGACTCTAGCATGATGCTGGACCAAAGAAAATGAAGGCATGCAGTGCGGTGGAATGGCGGGGCCACGGTGAGTCGCGAGCGTGGTGGCGCTCCGATGACTACGGTGGCTATGGCGAGGCGAAATGCCTTTTTACCTGGGGTCGATAGGTGGTGCTGGTGGCTCAAGGAGGTGGAGGTGATGGCATAGCAGCTATGGCCTAGACGAATTGGTCGGTGGAGCTACGTTGGCAGCAAGTGGCTATGGCAGAGCTGTGGTGGTGCTACGGTGAGCGCGGTGCTACGCCCGGAGAGGCAGAGCGAGCAGGAGGGAGTGAGAGCGGGTGAGTGGATGGAGTGGCGGGTGCGCGGTGCTTAAGTGCATGCTTGGGCCTGACCAGCCGGGCCAATGCCGACGTGCTGCCACCACATGGCGGCCATGGCCTATGGCCGGTCGGCCACGACGCCGCGCGCGGGCGTCGATTTAGGTGCCTCTGAATCCGTGTGATAGCGTGACTTAGCGATTCGATTACTCCTAATCCGTTGCAAATTAGCAAAAACTTCCTTAATGAAAGTTATAGAGCTACATGAGATCTCCAACTTTGCTTTAAGAACCATCATCTAATTCTCACTAGTTAACAAACTACATTGCTCCAAAGTGAGGTACTTTGAAACTAAAAACCGTTTCAACACTTAGAAAATTTTGCAAGTCTCAAAACAGTATTTTGTTGATAATTGTGAGCTATTTTTGAACATGCTGTGCACCGTATTAGACCTTGACCCAAAAATAAAAGTTGTTACCCTAGTCAAGTACTACAACTTTTATTTAGGTCACATAGCCATGCAAACATTCTAAGCTACTGTTCATCTTTAGTCAAACTAGCATCATGAAAATGGCATTTCAAATGAAACCAACACTTAGAAGCAAATTTGGCCTATGTCATGAATACAAACATTGTTCCATTTACCATCCTAGATGTGTCTAAGGTGTTTTCATGACCTCACAACCCTCTCATACATTTGTCATACATGATTGCAAGCATAAACATATATATAAATCAACATTTCATGTGATAATGTATAAGAATGAGATGAGATTTCATATGCTCATGTTCATGAATGTATGGATGATGCTTGTGCTCATGAAATGCAGGTGTCAAATGCAATGCTTAACACTGGGTTGTTACAGCCCCTCCCCCTTATAGAAATCTCATCCCGAGATTTACAAGACCTACCATTCTTCGTAAAAGGCGGGATAAACCTCACGTAAGTAATCCTTCCATTCCCATGTGGTGTCTTGTTCACTGTGGTTATTCCACTCCACTTTGTAGAACTTAATGACCTTGCTCTGTGTTACTCTTTCCATTTCTTCAAGCACACAGATTGGTTTTTCTTCATAAGTTAAATCTGATTGGAGCTTAATGTTGGTGGGTGCAATGGCTTCCTCAGGTATACGAAGACATCTTTTCAATTGGGAAACATGGAAGACATCAAATATCACACTCATTTCTGGAGGAAGTTGTAACTTGTAAGCGACATTTCCTTTCCATTCAATAATCTTGTATGGACCTACATATCTAGGCGTAAGCTTTCTTTTTACTCCAAATCTCTACACTCCCTTCATAGGTGACACTTTTAAGTATACATAGTCTCCCACTTCAAAAGTTAGTGGTTTTCTTCTTTTATTAGCATAACTCTTTTGTCTTGATTGAGCTGCTTTCATATGCTGTTGGATAACGCGTACCTGCTCTTCAGCTTCGGTGACAAAGTCAATGCCAAAATATCTTCTTTCGCTAGGCTCAATCCAATTCAAAGGAGTTCTACACTTCTGACTGTACAAGGTCTCAAAAGGGGCCATCTTGATGCTCGCTTGATAACTGTTGTTGTAGGAGAACTCGGCTAAAGGTAGCTATTTCTCCCATGAACCCTTAGAAGATATAACATAGGCTCTCAACATATCTTCTAAGATCTGGTTCACTCGCTCGGTCTGTCCAGAAGTTTGTGGATGGTATGCCGAACTTCTGATTAGTTTAGTTCCCAAAGCCTGGTGCAAGTGCTCCCAAAAATGAGCTATAAACTGTGTTACCTGATCTAAGATTATGGTCCTTGGTACTCCATGTAGTCTAATGATCTGAGAAACATAGAGCTCAGCGTATTTCCCTACATGATACGCTATTTTAACCGGTATAAAATGTGCTGACTTGGTGAGGTGATCTACAATGACCCATATGGAATCATGACCATTTTGTGTCATCTGAAGGCCTGTAATAAAGTCCATACTTATTTCCTCCCATTTCCAGCCTAAAATAGGCAAAGGTTGAAGTAATCCAACAGATTTCAAATGAACGGCCTTTACTCTACTACAATTATCACACCTATCGACATAGGCGATGATCTCTTTCTTCATCTTGGTCCACCAAAAATGGGTTTTCAAATTTGGATACATTTTGCTACTACCCGGATGGATGGACAACTTGGATGAATGAGCTTCATCCAAAATTTGATTTCTAAGCTCATATTCTTTCGAAACCACAAGTCGGTCCTTAAACCACATCACACCTCTTTCATCCAACCTAAAATGCTTGGTTTCTTGTTTTTTCATCTTTCTCTTGATGTGAAATACACCTACATCTGTCTTCTGTAGTTCTATGATTTTGCCCTCAAGTGAGCAACTGACAATGATATTGTGCAGCACAACAGGAGGTAACAAATTAAATCCATCTTCCAACAATGCTTCCAAAGTGTTGCAATGAGATTTCTGACTAAGTGCATCTACTACAACATTGGCTTTTCCTAGATGGTAGTGCACTTCCAAATTGTAGTCCTTGATCAGCTCTAACCACCTTCGCTGTCTAATGTTCAGCTCATGTTGAGTGAAGATATATTTGAGACTTTTGTGGTCAATATATATGTGACATACGTTTCCCAACAAGTAGTGTCTCCATATCTTCAATGCATGAACAACTGCTACAAGCTGTAAATCATGCGTAGGAGAATTGACTTCATGCTTCCTCAACTGCCAAGAAGCATAGGCAATAACTCTTCCTTCTTGCATGAGCACACACCCCAAACCTATATCCGATGCATCACAGAACACATCAAAAGGCTTTTCAATGTCGGGTTATGCTAGAACAGGAGCTGTAGTTAACAAGGTCCTTAGGGTGTCAAAAGTAGTTTCACACTCTGGCGTCCAACTGAACTTTTTATCTTTCTAAAGTAGTCTGGTCATGGGCTTAGCTATCTTGGAGAAATCAGGAATGAAATGACAATAGTAGCCTGCTAACCCTAGAAAACTCCGAACTTCATGAACCAAAGTCAGGGCCTTCCAATCCATGACCTCTTGTACTTTAGATGGGTCTACAGATATTCCATCTCTAGATAAGATGTGACCCAAGAAAGGTACTTTGCTCAACCAAAATTCATACTTGCTGAATTTGGCATATAACTTATGTTCCCTCAATCTAGACAAAACAATTCTCAGATGCTCTACATGGTCTGCATCATTCTCCAAATAAATCAAGATATCATCGATAAACACAACCACAAACTTATCGAGCTCGGGCATGAATACCGATTTCATCAAGTACATGAAGTAGGTAGGAGCATTTGTCAGTCCAAAAGACATGACCAAATACTCGTACAAGCCGTACCTTTTGGAGAAAGCTGTTTTAGGTATATCCTCTAGCCTAATCTTAATATGATGATAGTCTGACCTTAAGTCAATCTTGGAGAATACCTTTGCTTTTGCCAACTGATTGAACAAGATATCGATACGGGGCAAAGGATACTTGTTCTTAATGGTCACAACATTAAGCGGCCTATAATCCACACACATCCTGAAGGACTTGTCCTTTCTTTACAAACAAAGCTGGACATCCCCATAGAGACGAACTAGGTTGAATGAGACCTTTGTCCAATAGTTCTTGTAACTAAATTTTAAGTTCAGCTAACTCATTTGGTGGCATCCTATAGGGTCTTCTTGAGATAGGTGTCGTACCTAGCACTAACTCAATCTTAAATTCCACATCCCTATCAGGCGGTAAACCTGGCAACTCATCTAGAAATACATCAGGAAACTCACCAACCACTAGAATATCACAAAGGGTAGTGGCTTGGATAGCGCAAGACAAATTTTAGAGATCAAAACTTTGGGGAAGTGGTACTAGAAAGCATTACCTCCCTTTAGTTCTCTCAACATAATTGTCCAAGTGGATGTGTCAATGAGAACACCATGGTCACTGATCCAACTCATGCCTAAGATCACATCTATGGCTAATCCAGGCAATACTATTAGATCCATTGTGTACTCTCTCTCTTGTATAGAGATGAGCACATCTTTGACTATCTTATTTGTAGAGATAGTATCCCCAGCTGAACTTATACTATAACCACCCTTGTTTACTTCTATTATTTTCTGATCATACTTAGATGCAAATGCTTGGCTCATAAATGAAAGAGAAGCTCCAGAATCAAATGAAACAATGATAGAATGTTTGTTAACAAGAAACATACCGGTTGTGACAAACCTCTCCTGAAGGAACTTCTTCAACATCGGTGTAATGCATGTATCCAGGACATGCTTTAGGATTTTCCTGCCTCTGATTTCCGTGGCTTTGATTGCTGTTCTTCTTAGATGGGGGCATTTCTTGGCCCAATGACCCAACTGATTACAGTGGAAGCATGGTTGATTGCTCCTGGGTCCTGCTGAGCTCCCTTGCCCTCTGTTTCCCTTGGGTAAGGCAATGGTGAATGCCTTACAAAACACCTTCTGAGGTCGGTTGGCCTAGGCCTTTAGTGGACGAGGCCTAAACTTGGGTGCGGGTGGATGAAACTATGGCCTAGCCGCCACTAGAGCCCTAGACTGGGAAGATTCTGAGGCGCCTACCTCAACTGCTCTCTTGTGGCCTTTTGCTACCGCATGCAGATTGTTCTGGTTCTCTTGAGTCAAGGCATCACTGATGAACTCATTGTATGTGGTGCACCTCGAGTTGGCCATAGTTTTCATTAGCTTAGTGCTAAGGTCTCTCTTGAAGCTTTCAATCTTCTTTTCTTCTGTATCAACGAACCTGGGGCATAATGGGACAAATTGTTGAATGCATGCATGTACTCCATAAGGGTCCTGGTCCCTTGTGTGAGTCACATGAACTCGGCTGCTTTCATGCGCATTAGCCCCGGAGAAATGTGATGTCCCCTAAAGGCTAACTTAAATTGCTCCCATGTGACCTAAGAATTGGCAGGTAGAGATGATAGGAAATGGGTCCACCATATTTTGGCCAGTCCCTACATCTAATGGGACACATATTCTGCCTTTTGATGTTCCGTAACCCTCCATAGATAGAACTTCTGCTCGATTGTGTTTAGCCATTCATCCGCCTAAAGTGGTTCTTCGGCCACCTTGAAGATAGGAGGCTTGGTGTCTAGGAAATTCTTGAAAGAGCTGTATTGATTCGACTCAAGCCCGTATTGTTGCTGATGGGCGCGAGCAGTGTTCTGCACAATGAGGCGTAGGGTTTCCTCCATTGTTCTCTGACTACCCAAGAACTGTGTGAAGAATTCATTCGCAGACAGTGGTGGCGGTGGTGGTAAGTCATCGTCGTTGCCACCTTGGCTGTTGCCAGCTCTAGCGCGAGTGCGAGTCATCTGCAAAGTTGCAACAATAAGTGATTATTGGATGATGTCAAGAGATTGCAGATGAATTGTATAATCATGCCAAACTAAAATTACTGGAGAGAATCTTAAATTCATACAATAAAATGGAGGCATAACAATTCATTCTCGCAACATGATATCACCAATTTGATCACTATTGGGCTCACAACGTGTTAACATGCATGCCATAATCCACCAGCAAAACAAAACTAGAATTTCATTAAAGTTCAACCCATAGCGAAACAACATGGAAAGTGCCCATATTACATGGAAGTCAATTCACGCATACCAAACTTCAAGCTACAAGTCCATTACATGAATAGCAAGGATACATCTAGCGCTTTAACTAGTCACTAGGCGACTCTAATCTTCCGCGTGCTCGCTGTCGAGGTTAGAGATTGGATCATCCTCATCCTCTAGCTCTACTTCTTCTTCCTCCCAACCATCATCCTCGATCAACATCTCTGGATCTTCTTCCTCCTCATTAAGGATCGGGTGCATCAACCACTATGTTCTAGGTCTGTGCAAGCTGCTGGCGTAAGTCCCTCTCGACACGGTCTTGCTGCATGTTCAAGGCTTGGGTCCTGTCTCGTTCTGCTTCTGCCATAGTGGCACGGTTGTTTTCTAGGATCCACTGGCATGTAGCTATGAATGCCTCGACACGGGCAGCCTCCAGCTGCTCCTATAGTCCTGCTAGCACTACCTTATCATCCGCTCTTGCCTCTTGGGTGGCAGCCCTCTGCTGATCAACTTGCTCCATTTGGGTATGGAGATTTCCCAATGCTACATAAGCTTGATCAGTTTCCCATCGAGCCTCACTTGCTGCCTTTTTATGCTTACACACATTCTTGTTTAGCTTACGCTGTGCAGCTTCAGCTCTCATGAGCTTATCCATGCAAGTGGCATAGGACTCCTACCAGAAGTCCCTGGTGTCCTGATGAGTGTAGAACATGTTCATCATTGCAAACATTGCGCTCATAGCGGAACTAGAACTGTCTGCCCGCTCATCTCGATCTTGGATCAACGCATTGCTGTTGCGCTGTGCCCATACTGTTGTGGACGGATCCACCCAAAGAAAAGTACCAGTGGCACTGCCAGTAAGCTCATCCCCGTGCTGCTGACAAATCTGACTCAACACCTCAATAGCCACTACTTGGACAGCTTCCCAAGGAGTTCTTCCTTTAGATTCTGCCCTCCATTCCTGCCATAAGGGCGCTTGGTTACAAGATTGTATGGTCAGCTGTACTTCATACCATGGTTGTCCCTCCAGGTATACTTCATTCCAGTAATAGAGGGGCGGTTCGTAATACCCCGCATAATGCAAGACTCTCCAAAGTAGGGCAGAAGTACCAAACATCAACAGGAAATTCTCACTGCAGCTGGTGCTGCCATCAGTACCAACAACATGGTGCAACTCTCATGAGACAAAGTCATAATGGATAAGAGTTACATAACCGAGTAAGGGATTTATAAGGGGAGGAACAATGCAAGTATGAAATAATGATGATTTATCATGATGCATGCACGTTCCGTATGTTCTCACAAACTTAGGAAAATTAAAACTTCTGTGGCATACACGGTGCCATACATACGTTCTCTCATATATAACGTAACTAGTTGGGCTACACGTTTCATTGTTAGTGTACCTACACAAGAATTTCATTTCAGCCCAACCCCACAATTGTATATGTAGAATGTAAATCTGGGCTCTAAGTTGTAAGCTAAATACTTCCTCATATATATATATATATATATATATATATTTCCATATCAAAGCTACTCGAAAGTAAATATGTCCTATATATACATATAATTATATATATAGCAGTATCAAAGCTAACCCACAATTAAATACTTTCGTATGTATATGAAGCATATATATACTTCATTATCAAAGCTAACTCTCCGCATAGACCGCACGCTCACATCTTGCGGTCATGCCACTGTGATGATGATTGGCATCTTACCTTGGGCGTAGAGGCACTTGATCCATACATTACCACTCAAGTGAATGGCATCCATACAATAGCATGCCGTATGGACGATGAAATTGAAAACCCCCCAAGTTAGTACTTAATTAGCCACCTGAAATCCTTAATTGGGCATAAGGAAGTGATCACTAGCACACTTTAGATGGGTCTCGATTAACCATCAACATACAACCAAGATCGTACATGATTCAACATACATGTCACATGTTACATAAGGTTCACAAATACAGTTCATTCATCAGAGTACGAATTAAGGTTATTACAAACCAAGCTTAGGAAATAGTAGCGGAAGTAAATTAAAGTTTGAAACTAACATCTGCCATCATAGTTCAAATACATAGTGCTAGTTCGTGATCACACTCCCATAAAATCATATAAGAAGGATTAATAAGAGATGCCTGCCCAGGGCTCACTCCTCGTCCACGGCGGTACAGAAGCAGTTCTTGCAATAGCCATGATAAACTGTACCATCTGCAACAATGGCAATAAAACCCTAAGTATGAGAAGGTACTCAGCTAGACTTACCCATCATAAACCAAAAATAATGTGACTCCAAGGATTATGTAAGGCTTTATAAGTGGAGGTAGCTTGACAACATTTTGCATAAAAAGCGACTAACTCAGTTGTACAATTATAATTCGGTCATCAAGTTAATTATAGCTATTCATCTCTAGATTAGCAACTAAACTGTGCCAAACATGTGGTATATCATTTAGTAGCATACAATAGTAACCATAGCTGGTGTAGTAATTCCATGTTCATCTGAACCATCACATTCCATAACACAATTACTACGATGTTGGAGCTAGCCAAGTTTCTCATTGTCTGGGAGAGACGACGATTCGAATCAATTTCAACCAGCTTTGAATTTATTCCTAACACAAACCCAGGCAGACCAGATCAACGGTCACCTTAGGTCACCTTTGGTACAACTCAGGTACACATTTTATGGGTTCGCCCAACACCGCACAATCAGGGACAACCAGCTGCCAGGATGATCAGGACTACCCTGCCCTTGGGCTCATGCCTGGCTCCCCGCACATCCTTACTACCATCCAGAGTATGCACTCTAACAAAATGGGGCCGGCCTGAGTTGAGCTACTCGGCTTCACGGTCAGAACAAGTTATCCGGCCATCTAAGTGAGAGGCATGCGTTCAATCTTGTCAGAAGTGCCAACAACGGTACGGTCCTTAATCGGCACAGATGGAATCACATGAGTCATCCTACACATAGACTCCGCCTGGCCTCCATTTACATTACCCCATGGTTCTTGTCCGCAATAGCAAATATAGCCAACCGTGCTTCAGCATCCACCTATATCTCACAGGTGATAGGAAATTACCTGACTTCTACCGGCCTAAGCATGGCTAAGCATATATTCGATCCTGGACCTACACAGGGTTAAAGGTATATGTAACTGGACAAGGTAGTTCTATGCATATATGATGACATGTATAGTATGATATGATGTGATGAATGCATCCTCCCAAGTATTTTCAACAGCTTTGCATCGAGGTAATAACAAGTTGCAACTTATTTTGCAGAGTAGGTGCCTATCTCTTTTCTAATAACTAAACAAACACTTATGTAAATTATTTTTTGGACTACAAGACAACAACCACTTGTTTTGACCATAACTAGAGTTATACGCATCAAAATAATATGGTTGTGAACATTCTAGAAAGCTTATAAAATTTCCTACAACTTTCTTTTAATCATCTTAATGTGATACATCAGTTATCTAGGTTAAACAAATCCATCTTTCAAATCTATCTAGAGAGCAAGCATTTCTGACAACTAACTTCTAACAGCCATAATTCTTAACCCATGTGGTCTTCAACTATGAAAATTTAACACAAGGTACATAAGTAAGTTATCTACAACTTTGTTATTAACAAGTTTTACAGAAAAGACCAATATCATCATGAAATTATCAACTCAACCAAAACTATACATGCAGCCATCTAGTTGAATTATAAAGCAATAATTAACTAGTTGCTTACAACCCATTGCTTTTAAGCCTAACCAATAACATTAACAAATCATATGCATCTCAAGCACCATAGAAAACATTATCGTTAAACATAACTAAATTATTTATATCCATTTATTAATTTCCTTAGATAATAAGGTGATTTAAAGGATAAATATTTCTAGTACTTAATAAATTCTTCAAAAATTACAGTATCCTACAAATGACCCTAGTAGTCTACTCTAAAAATTTCAAGCTATTTGGATAAGTATAACTACCTTTACAAAAATGACAAGTTACATAGGATTATTTTAGCAAAAATAGTTAGCATAGTGAAAAGTGTCAAGCAACAGATTTAATATTTTTCTTACATTCCTCCAAGAATATGAATATTGTGTAAGAATTTGCATGATCATATGTTATGTATTTTTACCCTAATTAATTTCACTAGAAACTAGCAATTAATTAGGATTAAATATGAAGACCATATTTCAAGTATCCGTTTAGTATTTTTGCAAGCTAGAGTATGTCAACACAAGACCAACAAAATTGGAATCACAATTTTATCACCTATCTAGCTCAAGTTATGCATTTTACAAGATATACACTACTTTGAAAGCACTTATCTTGCTCAATTTAATTCGCCCTGAAAAATACCCTAAACAGTATATTTCATATTTTTATCAAATACTACAATTCATGAGGAATCCAACAAAATTTGGTTCACCAAAATTGGACACTCCTAGCTTGAGATATGATTTTTTGAAACATGCATTCAATTTTGTGAAATAAATCCAGAAAATTAAATCATATTCGACTGACAGCTGGGGCCCGTGGTCAATGGGGACCCACTCGTCAGCAAGACAAAATAGGGGACGGCGCTGACCAGTGAGAACTCACCGACGGCGAGGTCTCCGACGGTAGCGTCTTCACCGTTGCACTCTTCTCACCCTCGTGCATCGACTAGTAGGTTTAGTTGGCTCGGTGGCTCGCCGGAGCAAGCTCGACGATGGCCATGGCAGACAGCGGAGGTCAACAGTGATACATCGGCCATCTGCGGCTATGGCACACTTAGGCAAGGATGGCTACTCCATCTTGGTGACCTAGCGAAGCTACACAGTGCAGGTGAGGGCTCGGGGTGGCGCCAGTGAGCTTGGCCGCGCGCATGGCCGTGCGGCGGCGCACGAAGCACGGCGGTGCTCATGCTATTTCGGCTAGATGGCGGTGAAAGGTGGGTCTCCGTCATGCCACTAGTGAGGTCTAGGGTCACTCGACCTAAGGCGTGAGAGAAAGGAGGGAGACGGTGAACCAACTCGGCGGCGGCGAGCTCGAGTGCCACGGCGGCCATGGCTAGCGTGGGCAGAGCGGCGACTTGTTCCGGCGCCGTCAAGTAGTGGCGTCATTCCTAACTCCGACCTAAGATTCTAGACTCTAGCATGGCACTAGACCAAAGAAAATGAAGGCATGTGGTGCGGTGGAATGGCGTGGCCATGGTGAGCCACGAGCACGGCGGCGCTCCAGTGACGACGGCGGCTACAGCGAGGCAAAATGCCTCTCTACTTGGGATCGGTAGGTGGTGCTGGTGGCTCGAGGAGGTGGAGGTGATGGCGTAGCAGCTGTGGCCGAGATGAATCGGCCGGTCGAGCTACATCGACGGTGAGTGGCTATGGCGGAGCTGCGATGGTGCTGCGGCGAGCACGGCGCTATGGTCGAAGAGGTAGAGCGAGTAGGAGGGAGTGAGAGTGGGCGAGTGGATGGAGTGGCGGGTGCGTGGTGATTAAGTGCGTGCTCGGGCCTGACCGGTCAGGCCAACACTGACATGCTGCCACCATGCAGCGGCCATAGCCTGTGGCCGGTCGGCCACAATGCCACGCGCGGGCGCCGATTCAGGTGCCACTGAATCCGTCTGATAGCATGGCTTATTGATTCAATTACTCCTAATTCGTTGCAAATTAGCAAAAACTTCCTTAATGAAAGTTGTAGAGCTACATGAGATCTCCAACTTTACTTTAAGAACCATCATCTAATTCTCACTAGTTAACAAACTACATTGCTCCAAACTGAGGTACTTTAAAACTGAAAACCATTTCAACATAGAAATTTTTGCAAGTCTCAAAATAGCATTTTGTTGATAATTGTGAGCTATTTTTGAACATGTTGTGCACCAAATTAGACCTTGACCCAAAAATAAAAGTTGTTACCCTAGTCAAGTACTACAACTTATATTTAGGTCACATAGCCATGCAAACACTCTAAACTACTGTTCAACTTTAGTCAAACTAGCATCATGAAAATGGCATTTCAAATGAAACCAACACTTAGAAGCAAATTTGGCCTATGTCATGAATACAAACATTGTTCCATTTACAATCCTAGATGTGTCTAAGGTGTTTTCATGACCTCACAACCATGTCATACATTAGTCATACATGATTGCAAGCATAAACATATATATAAATCAACATTTCATGTGAATGTATAAGAATGAGATGAAATTTCATATGCTCATGTTCATGAATGTTTGGATGATGCTTGTGCTCATGAAATGTGGGTGTCAAATGCAATGCTTAACACTGGGGTGTTACAGTTAGCACTTGGGAGCAAGGGTGAAGAAGTTGGAGTTGAAATGGAGGAGAAAAGGGGGACCGGACCCTGCCCGCGGCATGACTGGACCCTGACCAGCGAGTTTGGTCACTTTGTCCAGAGGAGGAGCATCTTAGGGTCCTTGACCATACCCTTGAGGAAGAGAAGGACTGGATGCTCTGGGAACACTGTTCCCGAGTCCAGTCATGGTGACGTGGTGCACTGGTTCAAGTGCAGGAGAGGACCAAACGCTAAGCGAGTCCGGTCACCAGAGACCGAACACGTCCGGTTATGAAAACCCAGCTCTGTACCCTTACTAGAAATGATTGGAGTCTGTTTGGGCATGAGTCTGGTCATCTAACCAGCGAGTCTGGTCAGCGCGGTGTGCTCCTTCGCGCACGTACGGTCGGACACAGAGGAGAGGGATCGGAGCCTGGTGAGCCAAGTCCGGTCCAAACTAATCAAGTGCGTGAAGGCATTTGACCACTAGGATCACGCCGCTAAGGTTGAATGCGATGGACATGTGGCGCGCATCCAGTGATCGGACGCTGGTACCGGCGGGTCCTGTCATTCCAGCAGCGAGTCCAGTCGCCACATAGACTGCCCATTGAAGGAGTATAATGGCTAAATATGTGTTGGCCAGCTTGGGCTCACTCTCTTGGCCATTTCTCTTGAGAATACAATCTTGTGAGCCTAGCCAATCCTCTCTAACTCATCTTGCTTGATTGATTCATCATTTGGTGAGATTGGAGAGCATCCAAGTGCATTGCTTGAGTGATTGCATCTAGAGGCACTTGGTGATTGTGTTTCGCTAGGGATTTCTCTTGTTATTCTCGGTGTTTGCCGACACCTAGATGGCTTGGAGCAATGAGGATCATTGAGGGGAGGGTGGTGTTTGTCTCTAGCTCTGATCGATGGATTGTGAGGGGTTCCTGTGCCTTCCTCATGATAGATCACGAAAGGCAACTCTAGTGGATTGCGCGTAGCTTGTGGATCCTCATCTTGTGTTGGTTGTGTGGCACCAAGTTGTGGGTTAGGCATGTGATGCCTATTAGCGTGTGAACCTCCAAGTGGGTGAATCGCTACACCGGAGACTAGCCTACCATCAAGCAAGTGAGCCTCCGAGGAAAAATCGTTATGTCATCTTGTCTCCATGGATTTCATTAGTATTCATTGTGATTGATCTCTTGCCCGGCTTGGGTATATCATTCCTAGCACTTGTATTTACTTTGTCATATACTTGTGTAGTGCTAGTTGCAGCTAGTGAGTAGTGTAGCTTATTTAATTGTAATTATCTAGCTAGTTTGCTCACTAGGTGTAGAGTAGTGACTTAGCCTTTGTGTGACACATAGAGATCATAGCAACTAGACTTGTGGATAGGTGGCTTGCAACACTTGTAGTGCTAGCGCAAAACTCACTTTACGCCATTTAGTTGTCTAACCATTTGTCTTAGTGTTGTTGTAGAAAAATTTTATAGGCTATTCACCCCCTCTAGCCATTTAGGACCTTTCAGCGAGACGTGAAGAGCGTCAAGTGGTTCGGGCATGTCAAGTGCTAGAGCTCATGGTCAGCACCTGTGACTTGAGGGTGACCACTAGCAAGAGGATCGGTGGCAACCTTGAGCTTGTCTCAACTAGGATTAAGTGGTTGGCAAACCACCTCACCTCAGGATAAAAATCATCATGTCATCTTCTTCCCGTTGGTTTGCAATCTCCATACACAAGCTTATATTTACATGTTCATTTATTGTGCTTTTGTTTTGTTGCTCTTGTGTAGCTAGTTTGCTTTAGCAGCAAAGTAGTTGCTCTCTTTCATAACTACACTACTACAAATTGATTTATCACTATCGCCACCTTCACTGTCGTAGCGATAGAAGCGATGGTATTATACTTCCACCACCAGTTGGACCGATAGCTAGGCCTCCTAAAAAGGAAACCGGTAGTTCAACCTTCTATCACCGATGGGTTAACAATAGATACGGCAATGGTATTTTCCCTATCACATGAAAAGCCGAGCCGATTGGGATAGGCGTTATGGCCACTGGCCCTACACGACCGTTTGGTGCACCGGCGGTAGTAAATTTAGTGAGTTATTTCCCCATTTCCCAACTACCCACAGCACAATTGCATCACCATTAACTGCTGCTCTTCGCTTCTCCTTCTTCAAGGTTGGCCTATTTAAGCTAGGGCTGGATGCGCTTCTTGGCAATCCACACACTCCTTCCTCCTTAGATATAGAAAATGGTCTTGAGCTAACCATCTAGATTTTCTTCATCGCCATGGCGCTCCTTCTCCAACTCCTTTGCGGCAGCAGCGGCAGCAGTGACATTGAGATAAGGCCTTCAAGATTGGGTACTACCAGCATCTAGCTCAGTGGGGGCTGCTCGATCTAGGTGCTAGTGGAAGTTTTGCGATTAAGGGGGTTTGCTTAGAGACCGACTGTAAGGATCTTTGCAGCCTTCTCTCAACCCACCCATATATTATCTCTCTCACAAGTTTCTTCTTACTCTCTCTCACTCTCTCGATCGTGAGAGGTGCAGATGCTAGTGGAAGTTTCACCTCACCTTTTCTTTCTCTTTCTTGAATAGCTCTGTGTTCCCATTTCCAAGCCTACTGTTCAGTCTGAGGAATCAAAACATGAGCACCATCATATCTGTCGATGTTTCATAAACTAGACTAGTAAATCTATATAATTGCCACGCTGCTATAGGAAGATGATGGTAGCATCTAAAACACACGAGGATTTATACTGGTTTAGGCTAGAGCCCTACGTCCAGTCTTAGAGATGATCGAGTGCGTGTTCCTCACTTGAATGCTCTGAAGTTCTTACAATGGGGGGTGCAAGAATGGTGGAAGAGGAAGAAGAGCTAGAGCTAGGAGATGGACTGCCTGAAGAGAAGCACTAGGAGCCCTACTACGATGGAGAATGAATGAAATGGTAGAGAATGAGAATGTCTCTGAGAGGGTGCCCAGGCTGCCCTTATATAGAGTTCAAGGGTAGGGCATATACAAAGCAGTAGGTTCTCCTGACCGAAGGGTCATGAGCCTGAGGGAGGGCCTAGCTAACTTGGCTTGCATGCTATGCCATCTTGAGGTACACGTCTGGGCATAGTTGTCGTCATGGTCTTATGGCCACATCGCGGCATGGTGTGGCGTGGTGCTACTATACTAGCTGTGGCAGCACTGTAGGCACACTGGTGGTTTGCCAGCAATCCTGTGCGACGTGGTCTCCGCTGTGGTCTTTATCATCGTCTCCTAGTTTCCTAGGTCATCGTACCAGAGTTGGTAGCCACCCCAAGGTCATCAATTCTCTTATTGGCTTGAGGAGCTGAGGGCCACAATCCCAATCATTAGGGTCGAGGCTCCCACCGATATGGATGGCCTCTAAGTCAAGGCTCTCGTCGTGGATCCTGTCCCATAGTGGGTGGGATCGTACCCACATCTTGTTGGTCCATAGTTGGATGGTGGGCTCCATACCGATCGTCACCGCCGTGCGGTGTTGTCTTGTTTGTGCAGCGTGGCACAGGGATGGCGTCTGACCGAACCAAGGTGATTGATATCCCCTCGGTTCTTGCAGGGTCAGTGTGGCATGCTTGTTCTTGTCAGAGCAGGCATGGTTGGCTGGGCTCGACCTCTCCCCATTCCTTTCAGGGGTCATGACAGGGGAGATGTCATGCTCCTTTCGAGTGTCGTGCCTTAGCTAACCCTAGCCTTGGCATCTGGCCTGGCCTAGCTAGGCCATGGTCGTTCGGGCCTTTATGGGCTGCTTAGCCTACTAACTAATTAGTGCCCTGAGGTGCCCCAGGGTTATAACCCCAACAGTAAACCCCGAGCATTTTTGTGATCACGAAGTGGTCATGAAAGCGTTGAGATGCGTGTGTATTTCTGCATAGGTTTGTAGTTGTGGCCTCTTTTAGCTTCGTCGCTTGACCCCTTGTGGGTTGGTGCGTTCAATGCGGTAGGTGGCCGTTGTGCTTTGCCCCATCTAGACGCAATGGCGATGTGGTACGTGACCTCTAAGCCTTACCATTTATCATGTCATTGTGCTGCGTATCGGGGTTCATGACCTAGGCAGGACCAAGTGGTCTTGTCGACGCTGTACCGGCCCTACCTTTAGGAAGGCCTCGATTTCCTTGACCTCACACGAGCATCTGACATTGGCCGTGACCTCCCGTGGTTTGTCACATGGTGCAGGAGTCTCAGGCTGTTTGGTCCACCCTTGGGCTTATAAATATGGGCTCCCCTTCCATTCGAGCTACACATGGCTGCAACTACAAACTGTCCCCTTCGTTCCTATAGAGAGAGTGAGGAAATAGGAGGAATTTGTAGAGCACCGTAGCCGATGGTCGGTAGCGTCCTTTCCAATAGCTGGTGCTAGAAGGTGATTTGCGACTAGGGAAGGATGAGATGTCGTGGAGGCTAGCTCCGTGATCATGCGGCCTTGGTTTTACCCATTCTTGAGTGGTATGGGTATCCATGATGGCTGTTGATTAGGGGAAGGTTCGCCTCACTGCCGTGGGCCATCAGAGTGTGCAGACAGCGAGTCAGTTCTCTGGTGAGAATGTTCGTCGCTCCCTAGCCGCTGAATGATGGACCCGAGGCATCGTTGGTCACTATGCCCAGTCATGGTATCGTGATGACACGGTGAGATGTTCTACGCTAGGGGCTGCTTCACCCTTCTCTCCTCCCTACGTTCTTTAGTCTCGGGGGGTCACGATGCTATGAGGGGGCCTTTAAGGTGTTCTTTTCCACCTTGTTCGACCGCGCTTGCAACTTGTACCCCTAGTGGCATTGTCCTCGAGGTGGTGTTGGTTTTTTCTCTTCCTTGTCTCCACGGTTTGGCCACGCGTGTAATGCCCATACCCATGTAATATAATTTTCAAACATTATATTCCTTCCTTGAGGTCATGCCGAGCCCCCGAGCCATGAGGTCTGGTTGCGGGGCTTTGTTCCCAAAGTCGGGTCTTCCATGCGAGTGGTCAATCTTCCTTTCTGTGGGATGGAAAAGTCACCCACGACACAAAAGCACTTGCTTCATTTGTGCTTTGGCCTATTTGGCCCAAGTCTCCCTGTTCGCTAATCAGGTTTTGACCTCGTTTTCGAGGGGCAGTGTGATCACGGGTGTTTCCCTCTGGCCAAACGTTGACACTCAGGCTCAAGCGGGCCCAGACTGTGCGTGCTTGGATCGTGGTGAGGTTTGTTTTTGCATGGGGTTTGGCATTTCCTCGTGAAGAGGGCATCATCACGAGTCTCGGGCACCAGAGTGACCATCTACGAGGGGTCGTTGACCCCTGTTGGTTTATCGGTTTTAGGTCGTGGATCTAGGATCTTGGAAGGGGCTTGTCATAGGGACTTAGCCCTACTTGTTTCGGGATCCCCGACGACCTATTTTTCGATCAATTCTGATTTCGCCCCACGCGGGGAGAGGCATGTCCACCATAACCACATGGTCAGAGCGGTGCGCCTCGTCGGGGTTGATGGGTAATTCGAGCAGTGTAACAGAACTGCCCAATTTATACAAGATCAAGTATGGCTGTCCCCGCTAACACGTTGAGACACACATACCTTCACTCATATAAACCCGGTAGTCCGCCGAGTGTCCCAAAAGACCTCGGTAAATCAACATCACAACCAAGATCGCGTGATTAAGCAAATACACATCACATACATAGGGTTGCAGCGGAAAATAATATTACAAATGAATTCACAAATAATAGTACAAGTTTGGGTTTCAAAACCGATTAGTGAAAACAACATAGCTTTCAAAAGATTACATTAATATATGTTCCAAATACATTGCTAGCATAAGTGACATCATCCGACAAAAGCATATAGATGAGAAGTAACTATAGAATCACCGAGCCCATCGGCGGTTAGCCACCATCTTCAATAGGCCAAGAACTTCACCTGCAACATGGTGGGATAAACCCTAAGTACTCGAATGTACTCAGCCGGACTTACCCGTCGGAAACCAAAACAAATGACACCAAGGGTCATGCAAGGCTTATGAGGTGGGCTAGCTTGACACAGTTGCATAAAAGAGCTTATGAATATAGTGACCAATTTAAACTTAGCATCAAGCTTATCATCATTTACCTGTCCACTAGATTAGCACCTGTACTAGAGCACTCACTCATTAGGAGCAATCAATATTAACCATAGCAGGTATAATAAGGATGTCATCATCATATCATCATTTCTGAACCATTATGTTATTTAGTGTATCTACTTTGGAGATAAGCGGTCAAGTTCTCACTAACCAGGAGAGATGGCGACTGAATCGAATTATAACTCGGTGAGGGGTATTCCTAACTCTCACCCCGGCATACTTTGCAAGGGTAGCCGTGGGTCACCTTTGGGACAACTTAGGAACCAAATTCAGCGGGTTCGCTCAACGCCTTGACACTCTCGGGATTACCCTTACGTCAGACGATCGGGACTTTTAAATCACCGCCTTGGACTCACGCCCACGGCTCCCCTCTCGAGGCGCACTTTATACTTATCGACTCCTCGGCCCGAGGTGAGCTACTCGGCCGTGGTCGGTCTCTGACCCGGCCAACTAAGAGAGAGGCATCGTTCAACATGAACAGAAAGGCTCCAAGATTCAGTCCTTAAGCGACCTGCAGACGGAGTCACTGCAAACCGGCAAGCCTCCGTCCGGTCTTCATTTCAAATTAAGACCGGTTCTTTTCCACGATAGCAAATATAGACAACCGTGCCATATGTATCTTCCTATATCTCGCGGTGTGAGGAAATCACACGACTTCTACCATGTTTAAAGGGGCTAAGCACTACACGAGCTTTGAGCTACATAGGATTCTGAGGTATCAATATCTGGACAAGGATTTGGATAACCAATGCAGCAAGTGTTTGCATCTAACACCTAAACTTAATGCAACAATATATATATGTAACAATAATACTGTAACT
This sequence comes from Miscanthus lutarioriparius, assembly GCA_904845875.1. Lineage (NCBI taxonomy): Eukaryota > Viridiplantae > Streptophyta > Magnoliopsida > Poales > Poaceae > Miscanthus > Miscanthus lutarioriparius. The sequence continues at coordinate 66,563,996 of CAJGYO010000018.1, forward strand.
GCATTTCGAAAATTAGGAGGCTTAATATGCTCCGAGGCTTGCCTGGGATCCGACACAAGTTAGTTCAGTTAGCTTGCACCGTCTTGGTGACACCTTCGGTCATGGCACTTGCTTAGTCCTTCCATCTTCGGGATAGATCCATCAAACGCTGTCTTCGGGTTTGGCTCCAACATCACATCCTTCACGTGGTGCATCTAGCGCACCTAGATGAGATGCAATATGCAAGTGTATGAATACATGGAAGTGCAATAGACAATGCATCGCATGCAGTAAGTAAGATAAGCATAAGGTTACATTAACATGCACAAGCACTTCGCATTGCCTACTTTAAATATCGCACAATTTATCATCCCACGATAGCAAAGAAGACGACAACACCAAGCATGCAAGTTTCCCAAGATCTTAGGTGCTCTAACTCAGTCATCATTCAAGGCATAAGTCACACTTAACAATATACAAGCAAACACTATAATTGGAATCTGCCAATTTCTAGACATGCAAATAGCAGCTACAAGATTTAGCTATAACTGGAGTTATACAAATCCAAATGACTTGCAAGAAGACATTTTGGAAATATTATGAAATTATCTACATTTCATCTGTAACCATCATAGCATGATTCACAAGTTAAGTAGGTCGAAATTATACATTTACAGAAATTGGTCCACAATTGATAGAGAGCAGTCATTTCTGAAACAAAAATTTAAATTGGCATAACTCACAAACTACTTGGCCAAATGACACCAAATTTTAACAGAATCTAGACACTTGAATTATCTACAACTTTTATATAAACAAGTTTCACAACAAAGCACATTATCATGAAGAACTTTGCTAAGTTCCCAGATCTGTCCAGAAACCATATTTGCAAGAAAATAAATATTAAGTTATGTTGCAAACACATAATTAGGCAAAACCAACTTTACCAACATGTCACACATGACTAAAGAACATCAGAAAAACTAGTGTCCATGACCAAATAAATTCTTTTAATGCATTTCTTAATTTATTTTAGATAACAAGGCGACTTAATGAACATATACCAAAATATACAATAAATTCTACAAAAATTACAGTAGTTCACATATCCTCTCAATAGTCTACTGTACAAATTTCACTCCATTTGAATATGTATAGCAACCTCTATGAAAAAGACAAGTTGCTAAAGCAAGAAATCATGTGAGAGCAAGATAAACCAATAACTTACTCATACTTCATCCAATACTCATGAAATGTTTACCACACATCAACTATCACATGAGTAGCATGCCACAAAAATTTCACTTCATTTGGAGCCCTAGATCTGTAGTTATGGAAAATAACAAATTCAACTAGCATTACAACCTTACTGCACAAATCTATTTTTATCACACAATATTGAAACTAAAACTTGCCATATTATAGATCTAATGCATAGAAAATTTCACAAGGATTTCAAAAAGTCCTCATTTGCTATTTTATGAATTTCCTATGAATTACTATGAATTTCCAAAGATTTAGCAAATTTACTGCAAATGGGTCCTTATCGGCACTATTCGTTTGAGTCACAGACTTCGCAGTTAGACCCCTCCCCTTAGTCGAATTCAACCACGGGGTCCCTGACGCGAACTTGAACAGAGGACGTCGGGGAATCGGCTGGTGGCGGCCAGAGAAGGGCCGGTGGCGGCGAGGGAATGGTGGGGAAGCACCAGGGGTCCCGCGCGCACGCGTTGGGCTACCCAGCTCGGCCCAAGATGGTCTGTGGCGGCGCGGCCACTACAGCAGCGTGCGGCGACGGTAGTTGTCCCGACGGCCGGGCTGCTCCGGTGGTCTCCGGCTCCGTGGTGGTGCGTCGGTCGTAGAGGAGGAAGAGGCGGAGCTGTTGGTTCACGCGGTGGGTCATGAGGGGGCTCGGAAGCCAGGGAACGGCGGCGACGGCGAGCTCGGCCCGTCGGTCATGGTGGACGCACGGTCAGGCACGGAGCGGAGCGAGGTAGAGCGAGGAGGAGCGAGAGAGGGAGTGGGAAAGTAGCTCGGCGGGTCGCTCTGGTGCTCCACTACGCCGAGTGAGGCGCGGGGCACACGACAGAGAGCAGGGGCGAGCTCATGCATGGCTGCCACGCTCCCGGACGCGCGTCGCCCATAGAGGCAATTCAACGAATAGGTGGCGTGCGTCGGAGTGGGGAAGGTGGGACGCCGTTTTGGGCTGGCTCAGGTCCGAATTGGTCCATGGGCCAAAAATGAAGTTTGGTCTACACCTGATGCTCTCCAACTTTGCTTAAGGGTTCAGGGTCATTAGGGTTATGGTTTAGCAGATAACGTGCTCCTAACTTTGGTTTGTCAGCGTGACGATGGTGATTAGGAAAAACTCAGAATTAACCATCAACACGATGCCAAACGGGTTCCAACTTTTTGCATGCTCTTCTCCATAATATAACCTTCAACTTTTATTTTTGGACCAACTCAAGTTTCTTAACGAATTTCGGAGAACGCGGAATGCCAATGGCGACGACGATGAATTCCAGACTTAGAAAAATTCTAAGTCTGAAAACAGCCGCTGATTCAATTTTCGAGCCTCTGTTTGACTTAGTTCCAAGTTGATCTGGCTCTTGTTCCAAAAACAAAGTTTGTTCTACTCTACTCAATCTTCAACTTTTATTTAAGGTGCAACTCCATGCAAGCACTGTAAGTTGGTGGTCAACATAGGTCAAAGTATCATCACTGTATAGCTTAAATTAGAGTTATTGACCGATTGATGCATTTTCTTGATCTCGGCTCAACACGAACCCTTCATGACTTTTGTTGTGGAGTTCAATGAGAGTAATTTGGGAGAGGTTGCAAGGTTTGGTTGATGACCTACATTTCCATTCACTTAATAGTGCAATTCAAGCACTTAGTAAAGTCATTCCAATAAGGATATAACTTATCATTTCATGTGACTTTTGGATTCCAAACTTCATGAAACTTTTCCACGGGTCTAGATGGATGCATGGGGATGTAATGTACATGGAATAAGCATGTTTAACATTACTCTTGCATAATCTTAACAAGGGTCCATATGTAAGCAAATGTGCGTGGCCCAAGTTTAAGTTGGAGCTCCATCATGTAGATTTGATCTTGACACCTTCATTACCACTCGACATGTCATGTTTGAGCTCAAACCCAATGCTTAACTGGTGACAAACACCTGGGGTGTTACAGCCCTCCCCCCTTAAAGGAATCGCGTCCCGAGATTCGGTGCGAAAGACTTTTAAGGGAAGAGAAACTTGTCATCCAGTTTCCAACATCAGTGATAGCATTAGGCTACTTAACTTTGGAGTATCAGAGAGACTAATTTGTTCACGACACTTTCTGATACTTGCTCTTCGTCGTAAGCTGTTGTCTGAAGAATTTTCTTCGTTGGCGTCCATAAAGCATTGTTACATTGGGAGGAATCCAAGATAGCTCTGTCCTGCGTACTTCGTCCTCGCTGTACGAAGAGTGATTCAAACGTAGACTAAATACTTGTAGCATTTACTTCTCTAGTGGATATAGCACAGACCATATGGACTTTGCACTAGACCGCAATCTGTTGACGGATATTCCTTGCAACGGTGCTATATTTGTTCACAAGGTTTGAAAAGCAGTTCTCTACTCAAGTGGCTTGAGCACAACTTCTTGTAAAGGATGTGATCATAGATGGGGTAACATCCTTTGAGGGTATGAGAAGCTAGTTAACCAATATCCAAACTCAAACTGGCTGTAGCGGTGCAATCACTTATATGTCAACTGATGGAAAGCTACATAATGTTCCATGTGCAAAGGTGCTCTTTCTCGATAACAACACTTTGTATTATCTCGAGTCATTGAGTGAGTGGTAAAGCGTAATAATTTGACTCATCGGCTCAACATTCTCGATGATCATTCCTTAGGGAGCCTTTGGATCCAAGTTGCAACAGTGGATCTGGTTTAAATTGATGCAACCTATTGGGTAAAAACACATATAAGGTACCAAAGGCATGTCAGCATTAGAGAACCATTGACGCAAAAGGATGTTAGCGAGGCTTGGAGGACAATATAAGTTGCAAGTAATCACAAAACTAGGGACTAGTTCACTACCAAGCAGGTTAAGTAAAATTTGCCTTCGTGGTGCAGTTGCACAACAAGTTGGGTTGACTTGCATCATAGCAAAGCCAGCTTTCTTAAACTATATTTGACGTCAAGGCTTCCATTCTTAGGCCAATCAATACCTCAAAAACTATAATCCAAAAATATATGGTTTGACACCTTTCCAATTACTTTCGAATTGCAAGGGCACAATTTGACTTCTAGAACACTTTGACTGCTCACTCATTGCTGATCTAAGTGGGCAAAAGCAAGGCACATAGGGATGCAATTAGTCTCCTCAAGGGTATGGAGGGTTACCTAACAGCAATACACCTACAAGTTATAATTTCTTGGCATGAATTACAAACACAACCGTCTAATGCAAAGGATGATCGCAGTCACAGCGAAATTGCAGATTCTGTACCCTTTTGTTTTCTATTCATATCTCACGAACTAGTGCTCCATTGTGCATGAATTTTGGTAGGAATATAGATCCATGGGTCTTCTAACTACTCACCAAAATTCAACTCAACCGGACACCGTTTGACTATCCAAACAATTCATCTACCAAAACTGCTCTATTCTGAAATGGTAGCAAATCGAGCCGACAAGATATCTCTCAAATCCGATGTTTTACTCAACCAATACTCAAACTCACTTAATACATTGAAGGGTCCTAAGCAAGGAATGAGATCACCAAGTTTGGAGTAAATCCAACTTCGTTTGAGTCACTAATCGCCGGCTTGAAGATCACCGGTTTCGTGCCACAAAATCTGGATAGATTTCATGTTTCTCCCTTTTCTTTGCTTCACACATTGAGGTGTGTGTTTTGCACTCTCTAACCTTTCTCATAGCAGCAGTAGCCTTTCCCTAGCTGAGGATGGAGGCTAGAGTTTTTCCTCACATGCTCCTCTGGTAACACTTCAGCCATAATTCTAGACACCAACTTAACTATGCACAAGCATTGGACTTGTGGACTATTTTCATAGGGCGCAAAGCATTACTCCACATGGAGGGCATCCCTATAAAGACAAGGAACCGTTTCTGAATATTCTCTGGCACTACATCCAATAGAGCCTTGAACAAACCTGTTTGTGGTACCTAGGGCACAATGATGCTGATCGAAACTAGGGATGTGTTTTTGCTAACTCCTACATAGCCGATACAACGTCTTGTACTATCTGTGTGATTGTCCAAGATGGAATTGACTTGATAGCACAGGTTTTGGAAAACAAAGCAGTAGCTGCATTGCTAAACGGCTTGCTATTACATTGCTTATCATTGCTCTGCGAGACATAACCTTCGTAATTAGCAAAAAGTTGTCACCTTACTGGAGGTTAAGCTTTCGACTAGTAACTAATCAGTTCTCTCAACACTAAAAGTTCTAAATCTGCACTCTTGCCAACAATAGTTGTGATTGACGCATAACAGATGGTCACCATCGAAGTCGTGCAGACAAGGGTCACACTAGAGATTGTTGATCTCGATCGTATGCGATCGATCATGCACATAATAATCAAGACTTGGATAGCCAGGTCATAATCATAATGTGACGTTCGATTCTTATCTGACTAACAACTTGTCCAACATTAAGTGGTGTGTGCCTTTCTGATCCAACAATGATGACATAAGTTGTTCACTAGGTGACGGACGTCAATACTAGGACAACCAAGTGGAGTCACTTGTCTACCACCTCTTGTAGTCTGTTAATGTTTATGTCGGTGACTAGTTCTTCAAAGGTTATCCTTTTTGTGACTTCAAAATGAAGCTCTACTACTTTCGGTCAGATATATGGATCTTCGATAAGATATGCTGAGATAACCAAGGAAGAGCTCACATGAAAATAACACATCGGTACAGTTCGGCAATGGATCATAACTAGAAACCTCGATACCAGCGCGCACCCAGCAGCACAACCATGCATCGGCCACCCACAAGGAGGCCCTAGGTTCTGTCACGGCATCGTAGATCGCTAATCGTGGCACCATTACTGAACATACAACCAAAGTGAAACTTCTAGTGGCACCAATTAGATTGTAAGAACAAACATTGTGCAAAAGAGGGATAGCAAACACGGATAGTCACAAGGTTAGGAATCAATAAGGAGGCGATCAGAAGATCAAAACACAACGCAAAAGAACATAGCCTAATTGCCGAAGGCAACTAAGCAGGAGACTCTTGCTTAATTTCCATATACGCCTCGTGTCCACTAGCCTAATTGCCGAAGGCAACTAAGCAGGAGACTCTTGCTTAATTTCCATATACGCCTCGTGTCCACCAAAGTGATTACCAGATAAAGATTAACATGAGATTTGGTCCTATCGAGCAACAATAGGAGATCAAGACTGATAAACATCCAGAGACTTGAAGGAGTTGGAGACAAAACAAACGAGATTCAATGGACAAAGCCATTGCACTGACTAGGGATTCAGTTGATAAAGCAATGACATGATCTGTGAGGAAAAGGTTCCAAAGCCAGGGCAAATAACGATTAGCGTTGCACTAGCTCATCCGTAGGAGAAAGAGCAATGAGGTCTAATAAGGATTTTTGCAGCAGGGTCCTCCCACACAGGAGCGGAACAACCACGAAACATGCAAGCATTCAAGGGAACTAAGCTTGGGCCTAAGGTCAAGCAAAGGCATAGATAAAGTCTTCGTAGCACAACGTTCAAGGCTAGCAACCACGTGTACAGGCTCAGGTTCCTAAGAGAGAACTTAACTGTAGACGACAACCCTGAGATTACCAAAACTTGGACGCTGCTCTAGGATAGCGCTCTTCCACACTCATATGCTTACCGAGGACAAAAGGGTGACAACTACGGCACTACCTAGATAACGAGCATCCACGCCTACATCATGGTCTTAAGCGAGCATTTCGAAACACTCAATCCAATTAGCTTAAATGGCTATTACGAAGCACAAAGCTCGTACATAACAATCAGTCACCTACAACAACACCACTACACATATCAGGCAAAACATGGTGGTAAGGCACTGTTATCTTTTGTTTCCTTTTTACTGAGTAGGTGGATATCTCTACAAAGCAAGTTTTACTTACATTTAGCAATTTAGTTTTCGAAGGGGTGAGTTTTTGCCAATTAATAACTTGTCATCTATTTCCTTTGGAAGCAAACATATAAGACAAAACTAATCACACACTAACTTCAAGCATAGCTATTCAAGTAGCATGGGACAAGACATTTTGGCTAGCTTCACACAGGGAAAATAGTGACATCACATTGATCACAAATTACTTAGCATTAGAACAAGGTGAGGGAAGCATATTTATGCACAAGCACAATCATGATGCATGCTCGTCCTATTTGTCCTCACGAAATTGCCAGCCTAAGGTGGCAATCACGTTCTATGTCGGTGGCATAACACGTACTCTCTCGATATATTGCTAGTCGTCAGCTATATTCAATCTACGCATTCGTGGTTAGCGTACCTGCAGGCAAATTCATTGCAGCCCATCCCCACAAGAGATAATTAAGCACACAATGAAAGCAGTAAACTAAGATACTCTCCATATATACATCCCCAGATATATATACTTCGGTATCCATAGCTACCCAACAGATATACCCACAATTAAGTACCTTCATATATACATGTGTGTAACATGTAAATATTCCAGTAACCACAGCTAACTCTCCCCTAGACCGACAGTTGAACGGTCATGCTCTCACAATTCACACTTACCTAGGCGTAGAGGCAATTGATCCATACATTACCATTCAAGTGAATGGCATCCATACAATAGCACGCCGTATGGACGACGAAAGTAAAAACCCCCATGTTATTACTTAGATAGCCACCTAATAGTCCTTAACTGGGCATAAAGGAGGATGTCGCTAGCATAGTTTTGCAAATTAGTTTTTGACAAATTTGCCTGTAGCTAAAGTTTTAGTTAAAATACGCTTTTTAAAACCAAAACTTTGTTTTTTAAACAATATACATGACAGTATTATGCTTAATATTGCTCTGATACCAGCTGTAATAGAACCGCCCAATTTATACAAGATCAAGTATGGCTGTCCCCGCTAACACGTTGACACACACATACCTTCACTCATATAAACCCGGTAGTCGGCCGAGTGTCCCGAAAGACCTCGGTAAATCAACATCACAACCAAGATCGCGTGATTAAGCAAATACACATCACATACACAGAGTTGCAGCGGAAAATAATATTACAAATGAATTCACAAATAATAGTACAAGTTTGGGTTTCAAAACCGATTAGTGAAAACAACATAGCTTTCAAAAGATTACATTAATATATGTTCCAAATACATTGCTAGCATAAGTGACATCATCCGACAAAAGCATATAGATGAGAAGTAACTATAGAATCACCGAACCCATCGGCGGTTAGCCACCATCTTCAACAGGCCGAGAACTTCACCTGCAACATGGTGGGATAAACCTTGAGTACTCGAATATACTCAGCCAGACTTACCCGTTGGAAACCAAAACAAATGACACCAAGGGTCATGCAAGGCTTATGAGGTGGGCTAGCTTGACATAGTTGCATAAAAGAGCTTATGAATATAGTGACCAATTTAAACTTAGCATCAAGCTTATCATCATTTACCTATCCACTAGATTAGCACCTGTACTAGAGCACTCACTTATTAGGAGCAATCAATATTAACCATAGCAGGTATAATAAGGCTGTCATCATCATATCATCATTTTTGAACCATTATGTTATTTAGTGTATCTACTTTGGAGATAAGCTCGTCAAGTTCTCACTAACCTGGGAGAGGCGGCGACTCGAATCGAATTACAACTCGGTGAGGGGTATTCCTAACTCTCACACTGGCATACTTTACAAGGGTAGCCGTGGGTCACCTTTGGGACAACTCAGAACCAAATTCGCGGGTTCGTTCGATCGGCCAGCACTCTCGGGGATTACCTTCCGCCAGACGATCGGGACTTTTAAATCACCGCCCTTGGACTCACGCCTATGGCTCCTTCCGAGGCGCACTTTATACTTATCGACTCTGGCCCGAGGTGAGCTACTCGGCCGTGGTGGGTCTCGAGACCCGACCAACTAAAGAGAGGCATCGTTCAACATGAGCAGGAAAGGCTCCAAGATTCGGTCCTTAAGCGACACAGACGGAGTCACTGCAAACCGGCAAGCCTCCGTCCGGTCTTCATTTCAAATTAAGACTGATTCTTTTCCACGATAGCAAATATAGCCAACCGTGCCATATGTATCTTCCTATATCTCGTAGGTGACAGGAAATCACCTGACTTCTACCATGTTTAAGCAGGGCTAAGCACTACACGAGCCTGAGCTACATAGGATTTAGGGTATCAATATCTGGACAAGGATTTGGATAACCAATGCAGCAAGTGTTTGCATCCAACACCTAAACTTAATGCAACAATATATATATGTAACAATAATATTGTAACTGCATTTCGAAAATTAGGAGGCTTAATATGCTCCGGGGCTTGCCTGGGATCCGACACAAGTCAGTTCAGTTAGCTTGCACCGTCTTGGTGACACCTTCGGTCATGGCACTTGCTTAGTCCTTCCATCTTTGGGATAGATCCATCAAACGCTATCTTCAGGTTTGGCTCCAACATCACGTCCTTCATATGGTGCATCTAGCGCACCTAGATGAGATGCAATATGCAAGTGTATGAATACATGGAAGTGCAATAGACAATGCATCGCATGCAGTAAGTAAGACAAGCACAAGGTTACATTAACATGCACAAGCACTTCGCATTGCCTACTTTAAATATCGCACAATTTATCATCCCACGATAGCAAAGAAGACGACAACACCAAGCATGACACAAGTTTCCCAAGATCTCAGGTGCTCTAACTCAGTCATCATTCAAGGCATAAGTCACACTTAACAATATACAAGCAAACACTATAATTGGAATCTGCCAATTTCTGGACATGCAAACAGCAGCTACAAGATTTAGCTATAACTGGAGTTATACAAATCCAAATGACTTGCAAGAAGACATTTTGGAAAGATTATGAAATTATCTACATTTAATCTGTAACCATCATAGCATGATTCACAAGTTAAGTAGGTCAAAATTATACATTTACAGAAATTGGTCCACAATTGACAGAGAGCAGTCATTTCTGAAACCCAACTTTAAACAGGCATAACTCACAAACTACTTCGCTAAATGACACCAAATTTTAACAGAAGCTAGACACATGAATTATCTACAACTTTTATATAAACAAGTTTCACAACAAAGCACATTATCATGAAGAACTTTGCTTAGTTCCCAGATCTGTCTAGAAACCATATTTGCAAGAAAATAAATATTAACTTATGTTGCAAACACATAATTAGGCAAAACCAACTTTACCAACATGTCACACATGACTAAAGAACACCAGAAAAACTAGTGTCCATTACCAAATAAATTCTTTTAATGCATTTCTTAATTTATTTTAGATAACAAGGCGCCTTAATGAACATATACCAAAAGTATACAATAAATTCTACAAAAATTACAGTGGCTCACGTATCCTCTCAATAGTCTACTATACAAATTTCACTCCATTTGAATATGTATAGCAACCTCTATGAAAAAGACAAGTTGCTAAAGCAATAAATCATGTGAGAGCAAGATAAACCAATAACTCACTCATACTTCATGCAATACTCATGAAATTTTTAACACACATCAATAATCACATGAGTAGCATGCCACAAAAATTTCACTTGATTTGGAGCCCTAGATCTATAGTTATGGAAAATAATAAATTGAACTAGCATTACAACCTTATTGCACAAATCTATTTTTATCGCAAAATATTGAAACTAAAACATGTCGTATTATAGATCTAATGCATAGAGAATTTCAAAAGGATTTCAAAAAGTCCTCATTTGCTATTTTATGAATTTCCTATGAATTACTATGAATTTCCAAAGATTCAGCAAATTTACTGCAAATGGGTCCTTATCGGCACTATTCATTTGAGTCACAGACTTCGCAGTTAGACCCCTCCCCTTAGTCGAATTCAACCACGGGGTCCCTGACGCGAACTTGAACAGAGGACGTCGGGGAATCGGCCGGTGGCGGTGGGGGAATGGTGGGGAAGCACCAGGGGTCCCGTGTGCACGCGTTGGGCTACCCAGCTCGGCCCGAGATGGTCTGTGGCGGCGCGGCCACTGCAGCAGCGCACGGTGACGGTAGTTGTCCCGACGGCCGGGCTGCTCCGGTGGTCTCCGACTCCACGGTGGTGTGCCGATCGTAGAGGAGGAAGAGGCGGAGCTGTTGGTTCACGCGGTGGGTCATGAGGGGGCTCGGATGCCAGGGAACGGCGGCGATGGCGAGCTCGGCCCGTCGGTCATGGCGGACGCACGGTCAGGCGTGGAGCAGAGCGAGGTAGAGCGAGGAGGAGCAAGAGAGGGAGTGGGAAAGTAGCTCGGCGGGTCGCTCTGGTGCTCCACTACGCCGAGTGAGGCGCGGGGCACGCGGCAGAGAGCAGGGGCGAGCTCATGCATGACTGCCACGCTCCCGGACGCGCGTTGCCCATAGAAGCAATTCAGCGAACAGGTGGCGTGCGTCGGAGTGGGGAAGGTGGGACGCCGTTTTGGGCCGGCTCGGGTCCGAATTGGTCGATGGGCCAAAAATGAAGTTTGGTCTACACCTGATGCTCTCCAACTTTGCTTAAGGGTTTAGGGTCATTAGGGTTATGGTTTAGCAGATAACGTGCTCCTAACTTTGGTTTGTCAGCGTGACGATGGTGATTAGGAAAAACTCAGAATTAACCATCAACACGAAGCCAAATGGGTTCCAACTTTTTGCATGCTCTTCTCCATAATATAACCTTCAACTTTTATTTTTGGACCAACTCAAGTTTCTTAACGAATTTCGGAGAACGCGGAATGCCAATGGCGACGACGATGAATTCCAGACTTAGAAAAATTCTAAGTCTGAAAACAGCCGCTGATTCAATTTTCGAGACTCTGTTTGACTTAGTTCCAAGTTGATCTGGCTCTTGTTCCAAAAACAAAGTTTGTTCTACTCTACTCAATCTTCAACTTTTATTTAAGGTGCAACTCCATGCAAGCACTGTAAGTTGGTGGTCAACATAGGTCAAAGTATCGTCACTGTATAGCTTAAATTAGAGTTATTGACCGATTGATGCATTTTCTTGATCTCGGCTCAACACGAACCCTTCATGACTTGTTGTGCAGTTTAATGAGAGTCATTTGGTAAATGTTGCAAGGTTTGGTTGATGACCTACATTTCCATTCACTTAATAGTGCAATTCAAGCACTTAGTAAAGTCATTCCAATAAGGATATAACTTATCATTTCATGTGACTTTTTGATTCCAAACTTCATGAAACTTTTCCACGGGTCTAGATGGATGCATGGGGATGTAATGTACATGGAATAAGCATGTTTAACATTACTCTTGCATAATCTTAACAAGGGTCCATATGTAAGCAAATGTGCGTGACCCAAGTTTAAGTTGGAGCTCCATCATGTAGATTTGATCTTGACACCTTCATTACCACTCGACATGTCATGTTTGAGCTCAAACCCATTGCTTAACTGGTGACAAACACCTAGGGTGATACAAGCAGGACCCGATATCCTCCCCAATCGATGTAGAGTTCGGCTGTGCCTTGTTGAGAGATGCCCCATAAATCATCGGCCATCAATCCCGTTGGTCCCCAACCACCTCCGTAGCGGTCAAAGGGCAAGATGCCTCCCCCAGAGGGGGTCAACCCGGGAGACTTCGAAGCGGACGACTCGAACACAGGGAGAGATGGTCGTGTGGCTCTGTACCACCGATTAGAGCTGTGGGGGGCCACCTCCTTCTAACATCTGACCAGAAAGATGAGTTTGTAGATACGACGTGAGGTCATGGACGCGGCGGGTCGCACTACGCGTGGACTCTAGGAATCATTGCCTCCCTAGTCGGTGCGTGGCTTAACAGCGACCGCTTACCTATCAGGCAAGAAGAGGTTGCAAAGGAAATTAAAGAAACGAACAAGAGGGTGCAGGTGTTACGTGCGCTTTGCCCGCTGGTTCTTCGTTCCTTGCCCTTCATCTTGTTTTGCTAGGGCCATTCCTGTCTATGACCTTTGTGTAGGAAGGCTAGTTTGCCAATTTGTTAGGACAGGAGGGTTAGTGTATGTGTAACACCCCAGGTGTTTGTCACTAGTTAAGCAACGGGTTTAAGCTCAACCATGACATGTTAAGTGGTGATGAAAGTTTCAAGATCAAATCTACAAAATGAGCGACCACTTAAACTTGGACCACGCACCATTGCTTACATGTTGCCCTTTCCAAAAAGTATGCTTGAGTAATGTTGGATCTACTTCTTTCATGTGCCCCACATCAATTTCCACCCACATGGATGATTGGAAAAGTTTCGTGAAGTTTGGAATAAAAAAGTTTCATGAAATGATAAGTTATAATCTTTCTTGGATTGCTTTATTAAGTGAATGGAATTATAGATCGTCAACCAAACCTTGCTACCTTGCCCAAACGACTCAAATTGAAATCTACAACAAAAGTCATGAAGGGTTCGTGTTGAGCGGAGGACAAGAAAATACCTTCATCGGTCTAAAACTTGGATTTAAGCTTTACCGCGATGCTACTTTGACCTGTGTTGACCAATCACTTATAGTGCTTGCATGGAGTTGCACCTTAAATCAAAGTTGAAGTTTGAGTAGAGTAGAACAAACTTTGTTTAATGGTCAAGAGCTAGATCAGCTTTGAAGCAAGTCAAACCGAGCCCTCAAGTTGGAATCCATGGCTGTTTTGGAGCTCAAAAATTTGGCTAAGTCCTTAATGGACTGAAACTGAGATTTCAGTTTTCGTTTACCCTTCTTTGGAGCCTTGTATCTCTCCAACCAGGCCGAATCAGACTTTGACGCCTTAAGAAAAGTTGGAGATGTCGCGTAGATCTACAACTTTTATTAATAGAGTTTTTGCTAACTCGTCGTGGTTTAAGAGTTACGGAGGCACGAAGATTGAGATTTCAGGTGTATTTTCGAGGTAGTATTGTTGTTTGAAATTTTGAATTTGGAGTTCGGTGGCCGACCGTGCAGTCTGCTTGCTGCCGGGTGGCCTCCATGCACACTGGGCCTTCGCCATTTCGCCTTCTCTTCCAGTTGAAGACCGATGGCTGTCTCTCAAGAGCTCCCACTCACTCTCTCCCTCTCCTTTCCCTCCCTTCTCCTGCTCTCCCTCCCAACTGGCGCGCTGTTGCCATGGCTTGAGCTGCACTCCATGGCCGCCCGTTCCCCTGCCCCTCTCCTCCTCCTTCCTCCAGCTACTCTGCCCCTTGTTGTTGCCTGTACAAGAGGCCTTGACCCGACCACCAGCAGGCCTCGCCTCGTCGAGCCTCGCCGTCCCCTGCCTGACCGAGCCAGTCGGCCCATGTTGGGGAGTTGCCGAAGCCAGCCCGGCCATGGCCTGACCACGGTGTCGTCGGGCCAGCTGCCGCATGCATGCCTCGTCGACCGGAGCACCTCGACCTTGGCCTGCTCCTCCCCACCGGACAGCCCGCCCACCTCCGGCGGACCGACCTCCCACCCAAGTGTCATTTTTTTTGTTCCTGCGTCCAGCGTTTCAGAGGAAGAAGGAGTAAATAAGAAATAGAAGCTCTTTCATGTGTTCACTTTGCATAAATGCCAGACACATATATTTACATATATGGGCTTTGTTGGTTTCTAAGATTTCCAGGGTTCCTAATGCAAAAGTATTTTCCTTTTTTCGGATTAATCTTTTCTTTTGCAGATTTCTGTGCTAAACTTTGGAAAATCGTAATAATTAGTAGAAAAATCGTAAAATAACAAATGTGGACTTTTTGGAATCCTTGTGAAATTCTCTATGCACTAGATCTATAATATGTCAGGTTTTAGTTTAAAGTTGTAGCTGTAAAAATGGATTTGTGCAGTTAGGGTTTGAATGCTAGTCTTACTTGTTTTTTTTTATAACTGCAGTTGATGTACTCAAATAAATGTGAAATTTTTGTGGAGTGCTACTAAGGTGATTGTTGTTGTCTGGTAAAAATTTCATGAGTTTAGGATTTATAGTTTAAGAGTTATAAAAATAACAAATGCCCTGTTTTGATTTGCTCCTATTCTGAACAGTTCTGCATGTTTGAATTAATTGGCTCAGTTAAGTTATCAATCATGATTTGATGACAATACATGAGTTTTAGTACTTTTCTTAAGCTTTCCAAAAAGTTAAATATCATGATTTTTGGCTAAGTAAATCTTGAGTTATACTTGCTTAAATCTCTGTGGCTGTTTCTGCCCAAACCCAGACAGGGTTTCCTTGTTCTTACTGTGGAGCCTTCTTAGTTGTAGAATTAGCTTTAGGTGTTTACAACAAAGTTGTTTAGAATTTGCTAAGCTTTCTAAAGAGTCTAGAACCACATTTATTGGACATGTATAACTCCATTTATAGCTGTTTAAAGTGGCATGTTAGTTTCTGTCTATGTTTTGGACAGAGATGCAATTATTGGATTAATTGACCCTTCTAACTGTAGAATCATCTTAATATGAGAATAAGAAAGTTGTAGGTAACTTCCTAATCTTTTCAAAAAGTTATGGTTCATGTTTGTTGGAAGTCTAGAACTCCAGTTATGCTTCTCTGAAGATGCTATCAGTTTTCTATACCACTGCTGTTGGGCTGGATTTACAGTTTTGCTTGTGCAATTATTTTCGTGGTGTAAATGATGTTTGCTATGGTTGTAGTGAATACAAAAGTTGTAGAAAATTTCATAATATTGCTTGTGTTCAAATTGTAAGACCATAGGCCTGATAGTTTAGGAGTTACATGACTTTTAAGTCTTCTATCAAGTTTTGATTTTATTCTGAGCAGATCTAAAAGATGCTAGTGTTTGATCTAGTTAGGATTTGAATGAGTTTTTGGTGATAATAACAAAGTTGTAGATAATTCATGTATCTAGCTCCTGTTAAAATTTGGTGGTATTTGGCCTTGTGGTTTATGAGTTATGCCTGTTTAAAGTTGGGTTTCAGAAATGGCTGCTCTCTGTCTTGTTTAGACCAGTTTCTGTAAATGGGTATATTTGACTTAATTAACTTGAGAATCATGCTAAGATGATTAAATATGAATTGTAGATAACTTCATAAGATTTCCAGAATGTCTTCTTGCAAGTCATTTGGATTTGTGTAACTCCAGTTATAGCTAAATCTTGTAGCTGCTGTTTGCATGTCCAGAAATTGACAGATTCCAATTATAGTTGTTTGCTTATATTTTGCTAAGTGTGGCTCATACCTTTGATGATGGTTGAGTTAGAGTACCTGAGATCTTAGGAAACTTGTGTCATGCTTGGTGTTGTCATCTTCTTTGCTATCGTGGCATGATAAATTGTGCGATATTTATAGTAAGCAATGTGAAGTGCTTGTGCATGTTAATGTAACCTTGTGCTTGTCTTACTTACTGCATGCGATGCATTGCCTATTGCACTTCCATGTATTCATACACCTGCATCTTGCATCTCATTTAGGTACGCTAGATAAACCACGTGAAGGAGGTGATGTGGAGTCAAACCCGAAGATGGTGTTTGGTGGATCTATCCGAAGATGGAAGGACTAAGCAAGTGCTAGGACCGGAGATGTCACCAAGTCGGTGCAAGCTAACCGAACCGACTTGTGTCGGATCCCAGGCAAGCCCCGGAGCATTTTAAGTCTCCCAAAGTATTTTACAAATGATTACTTAAGTACTTATGATTGATGCATTAGGTTATAAGAGTTGAATGGAACCACTTGATGCATATAAATTCCTTGTCCAGATATTACACCTTTAACCGGTATAGGTCCAGGATCGAATATATGCTTAGCCATGCTTAGACCGGTAGAAGTCGGGTGATATCCTGTCACCTGCGAGATATAGGTGGATACCAGAGCACGGTTGGCTATATTTGCTATCGTGGAACAGAACCATGGGGTAAAAGAAAATCGAGGCCGGGCGGAGTCTATGCGTTGGATGACTCATGTGATTCCGTCTGTGCCGATCAAGGACCATACCGTTGTTGGAACTTCGACAAGATTGAACGCATGCCTATCACTTAGCTGGCGGATAACTTCGTTCGGACCGCGGCCGAGTAGCTCAACTCAGGCCGAGACCCGTTCTATTGTGCGCTCCTTGCGGGGGGCGATCAGACTGAGCCCAAGGGCAGGCTAGGCCTGAACATCCTGGCATCTGGTGTCCCAGACTGTGCGGCCCGGTACGGACCCACGAAATGTGTACCTGAGTTGTACCAAAGGTGACCTAAGGTGACCGTTGATCTGGTCTGCCTGGGTTTGTGTTAGGAATAAATTCCCAGCTGGTTGAAATCGATTCGAATCGCCGTCTCTCCCGGATAGTGAGAAACTTGGCTAGCTCCAACATCGTAGTAACTGTGTATGGAACATGATGGTTCGGATGAATATGGAATTACTACACCTGCTATGGTTACTATTGTATGCTCTAAAACGATATACCACATGTTTTTGGCACAGGATAGTTGCTAATCTAGAGATGAATAGTTCTAATTAACTTGATGACAGAATTATAATTGTATAATTGAGTTAATCGCTTTTTATGCAAATTGTTGTCAAGCTACCTCCACTTATAAAGCCTTGCATACTCCTTGGAGTCAATTTTATTTCTGGTTTATGACGGGTAAGTCTAGCTGAGTACATTCGAGTACTCAGGGTTTATCCCACCATGTTGCAGGTAAGGTTTTGGCCTGCTGAAGATGGTGGCTAACCACCAGTGGGCTCGGTGACTCTATATTTACTTCTCATCTACATGCTTTTGTCTGAGGATGTCACTTATGCTAGCAATGTATTTGGACTCATATTAATGAAATCCTTCGAAAGAAATGTTGTTTTCGCTAATCAGTTTTGAAATCCAAACTCTGTGTATGTGATGTGTATTTGCTTAATCACGCGATCTTGGTTGCGATGTTGATTTACCGAGGTCCTGCGTGACACTCGGCGGACTACCGGGTTTATATAAGTGAGAGTATGCGCGTGTCAACGTGTTAAGCGGGGACAGCCGTACTTGATCTTGTATAAATTGGGCGGTTCTGTCACAGTATGTTTGGAAAGAAGGGCTAAGGATAGAATTTCCGTAGCTGCTCAATGTTCCAAGAGTTGGTGTAGATCTCACCGGCGTCGTTGTTGGTATTTATTAACTTGTCACTTGTTTTAAGTAGCCACCTAATGTTGTTGACATTTCTTAATATCTCTTTTGCTAAATTGTCATCCCTAGATATGATGCCATAAATGTTTGTTAGTACTACCTAGTGCCACTTCTAGAATGACACTAAGAAGTACTTTTAGTATTTCATGTGACTAGAAACAATATATATATAAATGAAAAAGGATTTGCAAGTACACAGATAATATACCATTATATCACTTCACCCAGGAGTATTCCATGTATTGTTATTTATATTTTTACCACAGGGAAGGATGGACAGTTGGAATATATTGATAACTTATACACGTGATGGAGAAATAAACCATAACCCAACTTTTACTCATAGCAGGGGAAAGTCAAGAGATAAATAGGATAAGTAATGATAAATGATAAATGATCACTTAGAGTACTCCTTTCTATGGCATTAGTATTACTAAGTAGAAATTAGAGGAATAATTCCTAATTCATTCTTAATTACAAGTCAAAGATTAGTGCAAGTACACTTAGTAGTCATAGCTAAGATCAACTTCATATCTACACATAAGGGATATTACTAAGGAAGATTAAGAACAGAGCTTGTCTTCCTTCGTAACTAGATCCTACTTGTCCTATATTCGGGGAGTGGACTACAAATGACTCAACGAGAGTGTCACATCCATGATCTACCACATGGCCCAGAATATAGGGTGCATCCACAGGTAAACAACGTATAAGCACCACGCTTACAAAATGTCGACCGCTCACCCCTAGTACCTTGGAGCGAGCACTATACGAACTTATGCTTGAACATGATGATAATCTCACTATACTAAGCATATAATCAAAATAGACGATGAACATGATAATGAGGAACATGAATAATATTAAGAACAATGTCGAATCAATTGTAGCAAACATATGAATAATGAAAGATACAAAAGAGGATACAGGGGGCTATACCAAGCCATGCACTTGACAAGATCCGAAATCCAAGCGAAACTTGCCTCCCTCTGGATCTAGCCTAGCTAGCTATGCCCTAGAATATGGTGGAGCTCTAGGGATGATTAGGGTTTCTATCTTCTCAAATGACTTGATGCCTCAGGGAGGGGGTAGGGGCTGGTATATATAGGCCATAACATCCATTCTGAGTCCTCGGATCAAACTGACCTAAAGGAACGGCATAGATGCACACCCTAAGGTGGTGGAGAACTGACATAAGGGGACAGAGGCTGATAGTGGGCCTAGGGGGCCGGCCGGCCCCACCTATCATCCACCTATAGTCTTTTTCTATGGTATGGCTTCTAGTGTCCTCTGGAACCTTCTGGAGTTGTTTTCGCCGCAGATAAGCGCGATTACTTCTGACATCTAGGTCCATCTTAATGGTTTTCTAGATAAACCCTACTGAAAACATAGATTCACCAAAACTTATGGAATTTATTAGTTTAAACCCCTAAGTCTATGTTAGTGATTACTTTCATGCCCTTATACAAGTTATATTGATGGTTTATAATGTTTGTTAACTACTATCAACAAACTCCCCCAAGCTTAACCTTTGCTCGTCCCTGAGCAATGCTAAACTCAGCAAATGGATCAGGAGTTGTATCAATGTTTTCACTCCTCAAAAGTACACATGCGTTCAAATAAGAATTCTCCTCTGTATTAGAATAAACCAATGTTTTCCTAAACGGTAAACGGTCTTTACACGATCGCCCTTCGTTTAGTGTTTAGGCTGTTTACACGGTGTTTAAACGAAGTTAAACGGTCTAAACGGTTTTGTACCTTTTAAAAAATACATATAATTATATATGTGCATGTAAAAAATGAAGTATTCTAGCATTTATACATATTTATCCGAGTAAAAATCAATTATTTTGGTATGTATATATATTTATGCATGTGAAAAGAACCAAATATAGATATTTATGCATGTAACATATCAAGTGTACACATTTATAAATATAATAAACTTAAGTATACAAATTTATCCATACAAAACTGAACTAGATTTACCTCGTGTTCGCCTAAACGGCCGTTTAAATAGTTGTTTAGCCCGTTTAATGTTGTTTATCTTCGTTCCGTTTAGGCCGTTTAGGCCATTTTTTCCCATTTTTGACCGTTTAAACAATCAACTGTTTAATTTCTATTTACCCCCTAAACAAAATAGTTTACCACCGTTTACCATTTACTGACCGTTTAAATGGCCGTTTAATCCGTTTAGGCGAACACTGAAATAAACTATTCTGACTTTCAAACTTACCCATATTACCTTCAACCATGGGGCTTGTTAGCCTTCACTTGGGTCTTGAGTAATTGAAAGACAGAACAATCAAGTCAAGCACTATGTCTCAAGTTCTTTGTTCAACCATTATTCCAAAGTTTTTATAGGTTTCAAAATAAAACTCAGAGGTTCTATTGTATGACACTCTCAAGTCTCTCAACATATATGGTATTTATGAATCCTCACCAAGGCAATAGTGATGTTATGCCTTTCTTTTCCTACAACTAAGGCTTATGTAGAGCTCATATGAGTAGAAATAGCATGAAAGAGCATACTTGCAATACATATATTGTAAAGTCAAACCTCAGATCCAAAGAGAGTTAAGTCATACAATCAAATCAAGATGTGCATGTGTATGGATGTATGTAGGATATATATGGTGGCGAACCTAATTCTTCTTTGCTCCTTGAAAACATATCTCTCTTCTAAAACTTGAAAATACTTTGCAAGAGAACATGGGCTATCTTATTCATCTCTTTCTTTTTTTCCCTTTTTTCAAGCGGGCATCTAAGTACCCATTATTTTCAATATCTTGGACACCTGTCCATTTTTTCACAACTCTTTTTTTTCATCAATAACTTTTGCATAGCCCAAGCTCTTTTCTACAACAAAACTTTTGAGAGAAAGCATAAAAAACTTGGAGCATTTATTTGATGGATGGTAAAACCTGTCAGACATGTTTTTGGTGTTCACTCCCAGTGTAGGAGTAAAACATTTTTGGGTGGATCTAGATGGAATGACATGTTTTTACACCTACCCCTAGTGTAGGAGTAGTGCATACGTGGGTGGTGTGTACGTGATCTTGATTTTAAGAGTATGACAAACCTCTCATAAGGGTCATTAACGGTAGTTAACATTCATCATAAACTGCCAATTTACCTTGCATAAATGACTAAAATGGAACACCAACATAGACTTAGGGGTTTTAACTGACAAATTCCATGAGTTTTAGTGAATCTGTGTTTCCAGTAGGATTTAATCAGAAACCCGCCAAGGAGGATCTAATCGTCAAAGGAAATCACGGAATTCCACCGCATAAACAACATGGGAAGACTCTAGAAGACTCCAGAAGGCAAATCACCAAAGCGAAGCCTGAGCCCCTGCCAAGTGGGGCTAGCCGGTCCGACATGCAGGCCGGCCGTTCTATGGGACCCACCTGGCAGCCCATCATTGCTATGTCGGTTCTCCATCGCCTTAAGGATTGCATCTCCACCGTTTATTTAAGTCAGTTTGATCTGAAGGCTCAGGATTGATGCTCCGGCCTATATATACATACCTGCACCCCCTCTAGGGCATGCCAAGTTAGATCTTGAGAGCTGAAAAGCCTAAAACCATAATCCCTATTTCCACCAGGATCAGAGCTAGCAATTAAGAGAAGATTGGTCCTCGATAGGATATAGTCTTGTAATAGAGATAGAGAGATAGAGTGAGTGAGAAGAGTTTCGGAGGAGTCCTGGCCTGTCGATGCTCTCTCTACGACTTGTACCGTAGCGGAATCAAGTTCTTCATGAGCTTGCTTCTGAGATTTCTCTGGTAATCAACTTCTAATTCAAGTAAGCATCTTGTTCATATTGTTCTTTAGGTTTGCAACTCTCTTTGAGTACTTTAATCCTTGTAGCTCCTGGGTTAAAGTAGTATTCGTAGTGTAAGCGTGGTGCTTAGACTCGGTTACTCGTGGATATACCTTACTTTCTGGATCAGTGGTAGCTCGCGAGGGTGACTCTTATAGCCTCGTTGAATCCTTTGTAGTCCACCTCCCGTTAGTAGGCCTAGCAGGACATTGTTGCTATAGGAAGCATACTCTCCCTATGTTTTATTTAGTAATATCCCCAAAATTGAACAATAGAAGACAAAGCTTACCAAAGTTAGAACTAGAAGACCTCTGTAATCTCCTCTATGCTCCTATTATCTAGCCTTGATTGTGAAGTTGGGTTAAGTTAGATTTGGTTATTCTCACACACGTTTTCTTGAGTTCGATATAAAACTAGGTACTCTCAGTGAAGTGCTACATTGGTATAATTTCCGTGCCCTTGTGGATTATTCTGTGTGCATTAATTTATACCAACAAGCATTTCTAGCACCGTTGCCGAGGAAATGGTTGCTGAGTTAACTTCGAACCTAGCTTATCCTTTTATCATTATTCTTTTATCTTTTATCTTTTTTACTATGGATCTAGAATCCACCCCTATCTACCAATATGGTGCACCCACGACCGCATGCCTACAACCACAAGAGTCTTCAAAGCCTATCCTAACACTTGGCTATGAGTTGCGCCCGTGTTTAATCAACATGGTTCAAGATCAATCCTTTTCGGGCGAAGATGATGAAAACCCCTATTCCCACCTTTGAGCAAACTTGTGCATGCTTACGCATTGCGGGCATGTCAGACAAAACCTTACGATGGAAGCTTTTTCCTTTCTCTTTGATGGGAAGAGCTAAACGTTGGTATAATCTCACCATAGGGAGTAGACAAGGAGATTGGGAAGCCTTGTGTTCTAGCTTTTGCTTGCAATTCTTTCCCATCTCTAGGGTAGTCAACCTTCGTTTCGAGGTTCTATCTTTTAAACAAGAAGAAAAAGAATCTCTAGGCATGGCTTGGGAACGCTTTAATACTTTTATTAATACTGGCCCTAACCTTGCCATTCAAGACCCCATTCTTCTTCAACACTTTTATATGGGTCTTGATAGGAAAACCTCAAAGCGTCTTAATACGGCTTCAGGAGGTTCGTTCTTGCATGTCTCCACAAATTTGGGGAGAAGCATTCTTACTAAAATTCTAGAGAATACTCTTGAAGAAGTAGAAAAGAAGCCGCTAGAGGAGAAATCCCAGATAGCTGAACTAGAATCCTTACCAGAACCATCACCAACTTCAGCTATCCCAGATCCCGAATCACCAGAAAAGGAGGAAACTCCAATTTCGAATTTCATGCTTGAATTCAAGGATGAACTTTTTGATGAATACGGAGATACCTCAAACTAGCACATCATGAGGAGACCCCAGAAGCCTAGGAAATGACCATTCCATGAAGAACCTTTAGACCCTTCTGAGGAAGCTTTCCTTAAAAAGACTATGAAAGAGCTAGTGTCTATTATAAACAATGAATGGTTAGAAGAATCAGAGCTTTCCTCTGATGTGATTTGTTTAGACTCACCTTCTATTTCCATTCGTTGCCAAATCAATAAAGCTCCTTTCGATGCTCTTTATAATCTAGTTATGGGTGTTAACATCATGTCTGTGTCTTTTGCTCATGATTTATTGAAACACATGCCATTAACCCCAACAACAAAGTTGTTGACAGGTCTTTCAGGACACATTCTCCCAAGTTTGGGAGTTCTGTATGTCCTCCCTATCTAGGTAAAAGGAACCAAAGTTCATCTAAGCTTCTATATCTATGATACCAAGGAGTTTGACCTGTTGATAGGACAACCAATTGAAAGACTTATTCAAGAAGGACAAACAGGAAAGTAGAATATAAGACTTCGGAAAAGCTTTAAACTTTCTATACCCATTACTCATTCTCTAAATGCTGAGACTAGGCTAATTCCTAAGGAAGACCCAATGGAAGAGGATAAGGCTGCATCTCTTGATGACTTGGTCGAACTCAACCTTGAAGATAATGCCTAATTCTTCACCGAGGAGGAATAAGAAAATCCTACGAAGACTAAACCCATGGATGAATTGCTGGAACCACCTAAGCCCACCATTGAGCTTAAACACCCTAGCTTCTGGTCTTAGATATGTTTTTCTCAATAATGATCTGGATTCTCCTATAATCTTAAGTGATAAACTTTCTCAGGAAGAATCCCTATGCTTGCTAACTATCTTTGTAGGATCCCTGGTTAGCCTAGAGGGAGTAAATAGGCTTATTAAAACAAAACTTGAACTTTTTGTCAAATTCAACCCGCGGCACTACCGCTCTATACCCACGGCACTACCACACTGTGGCACTGCCGAGCCAGAACAGCGACACTGCCATGCCTGCAGACAACTTCGTGATGTAATTCAAAATT
This sequence comes from Miscanthus lutarioriparius, assembly GCA_904845875.1. Lineage (NCBI taxonomy): Eukaryota > Viridiplantae > Streptophyta > Magnoliopsida > Poales > Poaceae > Miscanthus > Miscanthus lutarioriparius. The sequence continues at coordinate 66,588,512 of CAJGYO010000018.1, forward strand.
AGTAAAAGTAAACTTGGATCCAAGAGGTTACTAAGATCCCTACAGGTATATTGAACACAGATTGATAGCAAGAAGTGGTAGGAACACTACACACAAGTAGATCGACCTCAAACCTAGAAATCACCTCAACAACAATATGAATCACAAGAATGTAAAACAAGCACAAGGTGACACGATGATTTATCCTATTGTTCAGCTCACCACTAAGGCTTGCCTAAGTCCACGTTGTTGAGGTTAGCCACTAAGGCTTAGGGCTTTCCAACCCTTCCTTGTTCTCAAGTCAAGAGACTTAACTTTTTAGATGAGGGGTGAGTTTATTAGCTGCAAGAGGTGGTTACAAACCTCCTGGGGCTGCCACATAAGTTGGCAAGCTCCACGGGCGATGCTCTAGCCGGCTAGGAGCCAAGCTCCAAGAGTAACAAACACAACCATCGACCAAAAACATAAACCAAGTGCTCTTTAGAGGTTGGGAATCAGTGGATCTGCTCTCTAATCGAGTTTGGCACCTTTTTCTCTCAAGGATTGATGGAGAAATCAATAGAGAAGCTTGGGAGCTCAAGGTCACCAATGGAGGAGAGAGAGAAGAGCACTCTATTGTGTTCTCATCGAACTGAATGGTTGGAAGAAGAGAGAGATGTTGGGGAGGAAGGGAAAAAGGTATAAATAGCCCCCAGCCCCCAATGGTCACTTAAGTCGCGATAGTGCCATGGCTCAAGTGCGGTAGTGGCGCTCTACGGCAGTGCCTCTCTCCAGGTGCGGCACTGCCGCACCATGCAAGACAGCAAGGGTAAGAGTAAAGTGCTGGCTATCTTGGCTGTGAAACTGAGAATTTATGTGTAGGATTGAGCACTTGGTAGCACATGTTAGCTTAAGCCTTGTGTCTCCCTTTATACTATGGCTTTTCCTATACTCAAATTCAAAATATAAATGAATTTAAACCTCCTTTGAATTTGAAGCCATAAACTTTTGTAATTGGGGGCTCCTTCGTTTCGTATAACATCCTCGATTATAGATTTCCTGCTTGTCATCTCAATAAATCTCATTAGTCCTCTAATTGAGTGGTCATTATCACCAAAACCCACAATTAAGGCTTCATTGCACTTTTAGTCTTAGAAAAGCATCGTTCTGCTTTTGGCTACTCGCTCCAAGACCTTAAGGGAATTAGCCCTGCTCTTTGCACCCATCACATCCCTATAGATCCCAACTCTATACCTTCTAGGGAGCCACAGCGTAGGCTTAATAATGCGATGAGAGAAGTTGTTAAGAAAGAGGTTTTGAAACTCCTGCATGCAGGTATCATCTATCCTATGCCACATAGTGAGTGGGTAAGCCCTATTCAAGTTGTGCCTAAAAAGGGAGGAATGACTGTTGTTAAAAATGAAAAGAATAAATTAATCCCCCAAAGAATTGTCACTGGATGGCGAATGTGCATAGATTACCGAAAACTTAACAAGGCAACAAAGAAAGATCACTTTCTGTTGCCCTTCATCGATGAAATGTTGGAGGGACTGGCGAATCACTCTTTCTTCTGTTTCCTTGATGGGTATTCAGGTTATCACCACGGATCCATCTAGATGACCAAAGCAAAACCACCTTTGCATGTCCATATGTAACTTATGCTTATCATAGAATGTCTTTTGGACTATGTAATGCTCCAGCTTCTTTTCAAAGATGCTTGATGTCTATATTTTCTGATGTAATTGAAGAAATCATGGAAGTTTTCATGGATGATTTTTCTATTTATGAAAAAACTTTTGATCATTGTCTTGAAAATTTAGACAATGTTTTGCAAAGATGTGAAGAAAAGCACTTAGTCCTTAATTAGAAAAAATGTCATTTCATGGTTAGAGAGGCATAGTGCTTGGACACTTGGTGTCCGAGCGAGGGATTGAGGTAGACAGAGCTAAAATTGAAGTAATTGAATAATGACCTTCTCCCATAAATATCAGAGGGATCCATAGTTTTCTTGGTCATGCTAGTTTTTATCGCCGCTTCATAAAAGATTTTTCACATATTGCTAGACCAGTTACAAATCTTTTGGCTAAAGATGTTCCCTTTGATTTTGATGATGCATGCTTGAAATCTTTTAACATTCTTAAGAAAGCACTCATCTCTGCGCCAATCATTCAACCCCCTGATTGATCTCTACCTTTTAAAATTATGTGTGATGCTAGTGATTATGTTGTGGGGGCAGTTTTGGGTCAAACAAAAGATAAAAAGCATCATGCAATTGCTTATGCTAGCAAAACTCTGATAGTACCTCAACTTAATTACGCAACAACTGAAAAAGAACTCCTTGCTATTGTTTTTGGTATTGATAAGTTTAGATCTTACTTAATAGGAGCTAAGGTGATTGTTTATACTTATCATGCTGCTTTAAAATACCTGCTCACTAAGAAAGATGCTAAACCTCGACTTGTAAGATGGATTTTGTTACTCCAAGAATTTGATTTAGAAATAAAAGATAAAAAGGGAGTAGAAAATTACATTGTTTGTCCACTTGTCCGTAATGCAGTTTGAGAATTGCAGAGGCGCCCAACAATGATTTGTTGTGGGATGACATGCTCTTCAAGGTCACGAAATTTGACCCTGGTACACAAATATTGTTCATTTTATGGTTGCGGGATATGTACCACCAGGAGAAAATAAAAGGAAGCTCATCTACAAAAAGTCGTCTCCACATATGGGATGAACTGTACCTCTTTAGAGTGCCGCTCGATGGCTCGCTTTCGAGAAGGTGTGTACCGATGGAAGAAGGCATCAAGATCATCGAAGCGATGCCACTCATCACCATATGGAGGACATTAATTATGATGCATTCCATGGCGATTTAAAGATCTCATAAAGTGGATTCTTTTGGCCAACCATGTATGAAGACACAAAGGACTTCATCCAGAGGTGTGTAGCATGTCGAGGCACGGGAATATCAATTCAAGAAATGCCATGCCACTTACCAACAACCTCCAGATTGAACTTTTCGATGTCTAGGGAATCGACTACATGGGACCATTTCCAAAGTTGAAGACACTGTGAATACATCTTGGTGGCAGTTGACTATGTCTCCAAGTGGGTTGAAGCCATGCCATGCAGAGCTGCTGACACAAAGAACTCGAAGAAGATGTTTGAAGAAACAATATTTCCAAGATTTGGAGTTCCAAGGATGGTGATTAGTGATGGAGGCGCTCATTTCACTCACAAGAACTTTCACAACTACTTGTCAAGACATGGGATCTGTCATAATGTCGCTACTCTATACCACCCTCAGACAAGTGGTCAAGCAGAAACATCGAACAAACAAATCAATACCTTTCTGTAGAAGACGGTCAATGAGATGGGGACTGCATGGAAGGATAGACTACACGATGCATTATGGGCTAATAGAATGGCCTACAAAACACCACTTGGGATGTCACCATATCAACTTGTCCATGGAAAGACCTGTCATCAACTTGTTGAGCTAGAATTCAAAGCTCACTGGGCCATCAAGTGATGGAACATGGACTTTGAAGCTACCGGAACCAAGAGGAAGATGCAACTCTTTGAGCTTGATGAATGGCGTGAAAAAGCATATCACAACACCAACCAAAAGATGGCATGACAAGAGGATCAAGAAGAAAGAGCTCGCCCTAGGAGATAAGGTACTACCTTTTAATTCCACGGTTAAATTATTTGGGCATAGAAAACTTCGGAGCAAATGGGAAGGACCATTCAAAGTTATAAGCACTTCGTCGTATGGAGCGGTAACACTTCAAAATGATGAAGGTACGTTATTCAAGGTAAATAGCCACCATCTCAAGATCTTTCTAGAACCTGAAAAACCACCTGAGGATTTGGATGAGGTAGATTTTCTGATTTTATCATAGAATTACACCACTGCCATCCTCTTTATGTTTCGTAATGGATAAATATCATTTTCGGGATTAGATAGAGGTTAGTTACCACCATGAGAAAAATCTCCACGAGAGGACACGGTGTGGGACCGACCGGTCCCACCCTCTAACCGGTCGGCCCCACTAGCAGCCACCTCGCGTGCGGTCGGTTCTCTCGTGTATTCTAAAACCTTCCTCTCCACAATCCCGTAGTTTTTCGCCGCATTCGCATATTCCTTCGTTACGAGACCTCTAATGGATAGATCTTGACCCCTGCTGCAAGTTGCTCCCCTCTATATAAGCGAGCCCCTACCTACCTCCATAGCCATTTTGGCAAAGCCTTCTCTCTACAACAGCAGCAAAGCTCTCCTCCTCTCTAGTCCCCATGGCCAACAAGCAGATCGTCCCCTACGGTTTTGATCTAAACAAGAAGCTCGATGCGCTTGCACTGAGTGTCGTTCCTCTAGAGATCACCCCCATTCGCTCAAGCTAGTCTTACTTCGCCCAAGCTATCTGTCATCCAGTGATCGCTCCGCCACCGCCACGCCCACTTCTTGAAGCCAAGCCACGCCAGTAAGAGCCTCAGCTAGATGTCCCAAAGTTGATCAAGGTGACGATGGAGATCAACCTCCTCCCTCCAAAGGGACATGAGGTGCTGACTGGAGTCAAGACCAATAAATTTGGAGATGTTACATGTGCAAAATATTAGTCGGTCACCCCTCGTACAACCATCAATGGAGTCCGGGCTATGCCGGATCAGATCGAAGTTTTCCCCCGAAGGAGAAGAAGAGGAAGGCACCATCAACTCTCCCAGAGAATAAGGAGAAACACCCTCAGATGACCATTGCCCTCTTAGAAAAGAAGATTGAAGATCTAAGCGATGTTGTCTATACCTTAGAACAAAGGGTTGACGAAGAACACATTTATTGCAAGAGCCTACAACAAGATTTAAATGCTTTGAATCATTTTGTTGCTAAGATGAAGAAGTGAGAATTAGGTAGTTGATAATAGGGCACGAGTGTTTAGGTCAATTGTGATAGTATGTTTAGGTTACTCGCTTAGCTCAGTTACTAGATTGGTTGAAAGTTTGTGTTAGCTAGTCAAAAGTTTGTGCTGAGTTTGTGCTTGTGTAATAAAGTGCATTATAATGGAGTCTTGTTATTATTACCTGCTCTCTATTTCTTTTTGGATATGTGTTTGTCTCCACATGTTGTGCAAAAAGGTAAACAGAAACAAGTGTGGGGGGGGAGTACACCACGACAACAAGATGGAATTCAACTACGAAAATCATGAAATTCAGAAAGTAATGGACCAAGAACCACATCGACCAAAGTTGGACCCAAACGGGCTCCGGAGCAGGCCGCCCGGTCTCCCTCTTGGGCCGACCGGCCCCCACAGTGGTCTCCCGCTTCGCCCTTCGTCCACGATCAGGTTTGCGGCCCATGTGTTCTATTTTTACATGTTATACTTTCTGTTTTGAACCGAATTGGAAATTCTTTGATAAAACAACTTAAAACCTGAGGAAAAGATTATTTCAGTCATGACTAAAGGATAGACTCACATAATACTTTTCCTAAAAGTCTTGCTACTGTTGGGAACTTGTTATTAGGGACCCCATGTTGCTTAAGTTGTTGAAGAATGAGATATAGTAGAATAATGAGAACTTGATTCTTGATGTCTCGTTATTAGAGAATTTTATTTCAAAAAGAAAAAAAAGAATAGCTATATCTCTCCTTTGTGGTAAGCAATATCCCACTAGAGCTAAATATGATATATAGACTAGAGAAACCTTCTACATTTACTACTTGTCATTATGTTGAGTTTGGTCAAACCTTGTGACCCTTGTTGAGAAATTTATCATGCTCTCAAGATCAAGATTACATACACTCCTCATATATCTGTTGCTCCTACACTAGGAGTATGCAACACATGTTTTCCATCTACCCAAAAATGTTCTACTCCTGCATTGGGAATTTACACAAAAATATGTTTGTTAGGATACATGCTCCAAGTTCTTGTAAATGTCTCTCTTGAAAAGTTTTCAATTACAGAAGAAGAGGCATGGGCTATGCAAGAGTTATTCAAAAAAGAAAAAGAAAAAAAAGTATTGAAAAAAAGGACAAGTGTCTGAGATATCTAAAACAATAGGTACTCAGATGCCCACCTGAAAAAAGAAAAAAAGAGATGACTATTAGACTAAAAAGGGAGGCATGACTATTGTTAAAAATGAAAAGAATGAATTAATCCCCCAAAGAACTGTCATTGGATGGCAGATGTGTATCAACTACCGAAAACTTAACAAGGCAACAAAGAAAGATCATTTTTCGTTGCCCATCATTGATGAAATGTTGGAGCAACTAGCAAATACTCTTTGTTATGTTTCCTTGATGGGTATTCAGGTTATCATCAGATTCTGATCCATTCAGATGACCAAAGCAAAACCACCTTTACATGTCCATATGGAACATATGCTTATCATAGAATGTCTTTTGGACTATGTAATGATCCAGCTTCTTTCCAAAGATGCATGATGTCTATATTTTCTGATATGATTGAAGGAATCATGGAAGTTTTCATGGATAATTTTTTTGTTTATGGAAAAACTTTTGATGATTGTCTTAAAAATTTAGACAAGGTTTTGTAAAGATGTGAAGAAAAGCACTTAGTCCTTAATTGCGAAAAATGTCATTTCATGGTTAGAGAAGGCATAGTGCTTGGATACTTGGTGTTAGAATGAGGGATTAAGGTAGATAAGGCTAAAATTGAAGTAATTGAACACTTACCTCCTCCCGTAAATATTAGAAGGATCTGTAGTTTTCTTAGTCATGCGGGGTTTTACCATGGCTTCATAATAGATTTTTCACATATCGCTAGACCTCTTACAAATCTTTTGGCCAAGGATGTTCCTTTTGAATTTGATGATGCATGTTTAAAATCTTTTGAAATTCTTAAGAAAGCACTCATCTATGCACCAATCATTCAACCCCTTGATTGGTCTTTATCTTTTGAAATTATGAGTGATGCTAGTGGTTATGCTATGGGGGAAGTTTTGGGACAAACAAAAGATAAGAAGCATCATGCAATTGCTTATGCTAGCAAAACTCTAACATGACCTCAACTTAATTATGCAACAACTAAAAAAGAACTCCTGGCTGTTGTTTTTGCTGTTGATAAGTTTAGATCTTACTTAGTAGGAGCTAAGGTGATTGTTTATACTGATCATGCTGCTTTAAAATACTTACTCACTAAGAAAGATGCTAAACCCCGACTTATACGATGGATTTTGTTACTCCAAGAATTTGACTTAGAAATAAAACATAAAAAGGGAGTAGAAAATTCTATTACCGATCATATGTTCATAATGTAGTTTGAAAATCCATAGGAACTACCCATCAATGATTCTCTACAGGACAACATGCTCTTTAAGATCACAAAATCTGACCCCTAGTATGCAAATATTGTTAATTTTATGGTTGCAGGATATGTACCACCATGGGAGAACAAAAGGAAGCTCATCTATGAAAGTCGTCTCCACATATGGGATGAGCCATACCTCTTTAGAGTCTGCTCCGATGGCCTACTCAGAAGGTGTGTACCAGTAGAAGAAGGCATCAAAATCATCGAACGATGCCACTCATCACCATATGGAGGATATTGTGGTGCATTCCACACTCATTTGAAGATCTAGCAAAGTGGATTCTTTTGGCCAACCATGTATAAAGATACGAAGGACACCATCTGGAGGTGTGGGTCATGTCAGAGGCACCGAAATATCAATTCAAGAGATGCCATGCCACTCACTAACAACCTCTAGATTAAGCTTTTCGATGTCTGGGGTATCGACTACATGGGACCATTTCCAAAGTCAAAGAACTATGAATACATCTTGGTGGTAGTTGACTATGTCTCCAAGTGGGTTGAAGCCATGCCATGCAGAGCTGCTGATGCAAAGAACTCCAAGTAGATGTTTGAAGAGATAATATTTCCATGATTCGGAGTTCCAAGGATGGTGATTAGTGATGGAGGCACTCACTTCACTGAAAGAACTTTCATAGTTACTTGTTAAGACATGGGATCTATCACAACGTCGCTACTCCATACCACCCTTAGACAAGTGGCCAAGCAGAAACATCAAACAAACAAATCAAGAATATTCTGCAAAAGACTATCAACGAGATGGGGACTGCATGGAAGGATAGACTACCTGATGCACTATGGGCTTATAGAATAGCCTATAAAACACCACTTGGGATGTTACCATATCAACTCATCTACAGGAAGACTTCTTATCTACCTGTTGAGCTAGAATTCAAGGCTCACTGGGCCATCAAGCGATGGAACATGGACTTTGAAGCTGCAGGAACCAAGAGAAAGATGCAACTCTCTAAGCTTGATGAATGACGTGAAAAAGCATATCATAATGCCAAGATATACATGGAGAGAACAAAGAGATGGCATGATAAGACGATCAAGAAGAAGGAGTTCGCCCTGGGAGATAAGGTATTACTTTTTAATTCTAGGGTTAAATTATTCAGGCACGGAAAACTTTGGAGCAAATGGGAAGGACCATTCAAGGTTATAAGCACCTTGTCACATGGAGCGGTAACACTTCAAAATGATGAAGGTACATTATTCAAGGTAAATGGTCATTGTCTCAAGATCTTTGTAGAACCTAAAAATCCACGTGAGGATTTAGATGAGGTAGATTTTCTTATTTTTTAATAGATTTACACCACTTCCCTCCGCTTTACGTTTTGTAACGTGAGAATATCTTTTTGGGATTAGTTAGGCATTAGAAACCACCAAGAGAAAAAACCCCGTGAGAAGATGACATGTGGGGCTGGCCGGCCCCACCTCTTGGCCGACCGGCCCACCTATCTGTCCCCTCACATCCGATCAATTTTCTCATGTATTCTAGAATGTTCCCCTCTATCATCCCATTGTTTTCTGCCGCATTCGTTTTTCCTTCGTTATGAAACCCTAAAGGATAAAAATCTTGACCCCTGTTGCAAGTTTTTCCCCTATATAAACGAGCCTCTGCCTGCCTCCATAGCCATTCCATCAAAGCCTTCCACCTCTAGCAGCACCAAAGCTCTCCATCTCCCTAGTTCCAATGGCTGGTAGAGAGATCATCCCCTACGAAGTTGAAGAACCCATACCGCTAAGCATCATCCCGTCGTGAGAAGTAGCTCTTGTTCCCTCCAACCAATCCTCCTTCGCCCAAGCCATCTGTCGTCCTATGATCGCTCCGCCATCGCCATGTCTACTTCTTCAAGACAAGCAACGCTAGCCAGAGGCACCAAAGATCAAGGTCCCAAAGGAGATCAACCCCCTTCCTCCAAGGGCGAACGAGACGCTGACCGGGGTGAAGACAAAAAAATTCATAGATATCACATGTGCGAAGTACACGTAAGTCATACCTCGCTTGAGCATAGATGGAGTTCGTGCTGCACCGGAACAAGTGAAGGTCGTGCCATCGAAGGAGAAAAAGAAGAGGGTGCCACCCTCTGTCCTAGAGAATGACGAGAAGCGCCAATGGCCGACCATTGCCATGCTGCATGACAAGGTCAAAACCCTCACTGATTATACCCACGCTCTGCAGTTTAGGATAGATAAGGAACACGTTTATCACAAAAATCTAGAATATGAGCTCTCTATCTTAAGTCGTTACGTTGTCATCAAAGAGAAGTATGAGAATTAAAGTTAGGTTGTGGATCGATAGGGCACAATTAGGTCAATGTTTAGGTCGTTTTCTTAGCTTAGTTGCTAGAGTGGTTGAAGTTTGTGCTAGCTAGTTAAAAGTTTGTGGTTAGGTTTGATTGTGTAATAAAGTGCCCTATGTGTAACACCCAAAAATTTCAACTGCAAATTAGTAATTAATTTTGAGAATTTATTTAATTTTCTATGTATTTTTAACTTAGGCCAAATAATAAATTTTGGATAAATAAAATAAACTATAAGGTTTAGAAACATGTTTGTTGCATTCATGCCGAAGCATATTTTTTTTGGTTGAGTGTATGGCTAGAATGATTTGAAGTTGAATTCAAATTCCATTTGAAGTTGAATTCAAATTCCATTTGAATTTGGCTTAGAATTGAAAACTAGAATTGAAAAAGAATTTGAATTTGAAAAACCTTTCTTTCTTCCTTTTCAGCCTAGCCCTAGGATCTGGCCTGCCCTTTTCCTTTCTCCCCTTCCTGGCTCGGCCCGCTTGGCGGCCCAGCTTGCCCCTCCCTTCCCTCCTTCCCACCTCCTACTTCCTTCCTTTCTCCCCCGCACTGGCCCATTTGTGCCGGCCCGCTCCACGCCTTCCTCTGCTGCTTGTCGTCAAGCGCTGCTGCCTTGCCCTGCCCACTTGGCACGTGGCCCACTGGCGCTTGCTGCCGCCACTTCCCCGCCCGTGCCGCTCCCTTCTCCCTTCCCTTCTAGCATCGCGGCCCCGCATGTTAGCGCTCTTCCTTCCTTCCTTTCCTTTCTTTGCCTTAGTGCTCCTTTCCTTTCTTTGCTTGCTTGATTGATGGGCGCTGCCAAGCATGGCAAGCAGCCGCCGTCGTTCCTACAAGGCAGGCGATCAATCCCGCCCAAGCACCCCGCTCTCCTTCTAGCTACAGCGCCCCGCCTAGCCTATAAAACCCGAGCCGCACCCCTTTCTTCTACCTTTCCTTCTGCTGCGACTCAAGCTCCCGCCACCGCCGCAATTCTCGCTCCCCTCGAACCTCGACGTGATTCTCCTCGACTGTCGTGGTCTCACTAATTGTAGGTGGCTTCCATTCGCCATTTTGGCCTTGTATTGCTCGGTTTCCCCTAACCCGCGACCGTTCTCTCTCTCCACCACCGCATCAACGACTGACCCCCCTCGAGACCTTCCCGAACGCCGCGACCACCTTCAACCGACTCGCAGTGAGCTCCTCATCCTTCCCCTGCCCTCCATTGATTGTTTTGTGCTCTGGAACACTGTACCGGCGACCTCTAGACCCCGCCGGCCATGGCGCCACCGTGGAATCGACCCACCGGCATGTTCCCCGCCTCGGTTTGCCTTGCATCGTGTTCATGAGAGCCTATAGATCGTTTAGGTGTCCTCGGTTTGTCTCGGGATGGCCGAAATCGCCGTATCGGCGTTAGCCGCCGTTCCTGCCTCGCCGCCGACCATGGCGTGCTCGCCGGTGGTGTTGTGCAGCGGCGGAAGTCATCCTGTGCAACTGGCACCGTCGGATCTATTTTGGAGGGCCAAGATCTAACCGTACCGGTTGGATCATAATCGGTGCACCGTGGACCCAAAGACCTGGCCCACGGTGCTGTGTCAGCGAGTCCAACACGCAAAGTGGTGCATCGAGCCAGTCCACGCGCACCACGTGTCAATCCAGTCAGCAGCGCGGTCAACCTGCAGTCAAGCCACACACATTTTTCAGAAAAGCCCTTTTGTTTTCAGTGAATTAACCCACAGTCCTTAGCAGTTCAAAATAAATACAATTAACCCTGTTTTTATTCATTTAGGTCCCTGTATTTTCCAAAAATAGTATGCGCAGTCCAGTAGCCGTGTAAATTCATATTTTTAACTGTTTTAATTCAAAAATAAGTTCAGTTTATTTACAAAAATGCCATTGCACCTTATTTCATGCATAACTTTTGCGTTTTAAGTCCGATTTGAGTGATTCTTTCGCTCACGTGTTCGTAGCAGTACGTAGAATAGTTTTATAAACTTAATAACCTATGTTTTTACTATTTGGTGTACTATTGTAATAGAAGTTTATTTGTATGCATATAATGATTAGAATGATGCTTGATTGGTGATTTAGAACACGATTAGAGTGTGAGCAATTTGAGGTGACTGAGGACCTACAACAGGATCAGCAGTACTCCTCGGACAACTTTGAAGAAGGCAAGTGTACCAAAGGCCCCTTGTACCTATGAATTATTACACTTCATATTCATGCATGTGTCTAATTTGATATACCTTTAAGGACTTTACCTAGATGATTACTTGTACCACACATCCTTGTTACCTAGGGTTTGGGTATACATTTTGGATAGATGCTGCAGTGCTTAACATAGAATAATAGCTAAACATGACTAAAGACATTATGAAATGTGATAACATGAAGCTTTTTAGCAATAGTTAGGGGGCTAGAGTACGGGGTTGAGTACTCTAGTGCCTCTCCATAAGGACTTAATCCTGAAGCGGCCACCCAGGAGGTTTCGTACAACCCCGAGTGTCATATGGCTCTGACTTTAACCTGTTAACTAGATTATACTAGCTCATTTGTAGCTTTCTGTAAGGGCAAGAGGGGGCACTAGTTGGTATGTGTCCTTACCTGCTAGGGTGTGTGTACCGTGCCGTGTGCCCACGTGTGCCACTCCTAGTAGAGGAGGGCCACATATGGCTAGACGGCTAAAATCTTAGCAGCTATGACTTGTTAGTGCGACTAGCTAAGGGTTACGTTGTGAAACCCTGCCACACTTCCTAGGTAGAGGTGTAATGGTCCTTGCAAACCCTGGCATTGGGAATCATGGCTCGGTGGGTAAAGTTATACAATTTCTATAGAAATATTTGACCTATTATAACAGCCGTGCTCACGGATACGAGCGGTCTAGATCCTTCATGATTAGTGGCTACTGTGGATGGTTGGGAATTGATATAAATTTGATTATATATTAATATCACTTGGGATTTGGGATTGTTCACTAAAGTAGTGATTAAGGATGCTAAAACTTGATCAACTAAAATTGCAAACCGCAGTCATATAGTGTCAAGCCTTTGAGCCTCATAGATCCCTTTGATATACTTGCTAAGCATGGTGAGCTTACACTTGCTTTACATCCAATGAAAATCCTGGATGGGTAATAGATAATGGATATGAAAAGTTTTTAGAGGATATCCAGGACTACTAGGGAGATGTTCACCAGTTGGAGTCCCTGTGGTAGATGGGCTAGTTATTCCGCTGTGTATGTAATAATATTGCCATTGAGCAAACTTTGTATTAACATTGTGATGAGATATGTGATGTAATAAGTACTTTACTTTGATGCTATTACAATTTGTGATATATGTGTGTGTTTGGACATCCTGGGTGCACATATATGAGTACTTGGTTTTGCTATACAAAATTGGGTGCGACAAATTGGTATCAAAGCTATAACTGATTGTAGGACGATCAACCTAGTTAGAAATGGACATGTTTAGGATCACTTTATCTTTATTTTACTACCTTTAATTTGCTATAAATTTTTTGCTTATATTTTGTTCTTTATATGTTGTAAAAGTTATTTTATTCTAATACTCAACCTTTTCATTCTTACAGATGGCCCGCACCAAGCTGACACCCCGCAAGAGGACCATCGTGATGCCCACCAGGAGGACCAGGTTCACATTTGGCAAGTGCGTTCCGGCACATCTGGTGGAAGCTCTAAGGAGCATGGAGGAGGAACCGCCTGTGGAGCTACCCATGGGGAAACCTCTGGAGGATGTGATGGAAGAAGATCCAATGGATGAAGAAACATAAGAGGGTCCCATGTTTGAGGAGCCCATTGAGATAGAGGAGTCTGAGGAAGAACCCATGGAAGAGAATGGATAGGGTGGCCAGGAGGGAGCTGGTGACCCTGATGATGGAGATGACTATGATGATTCTGATTCTGATGGTGGTGATGATGGAGAGGGTGGTGATGGTGGAGATGGTAATGGAGATGATGGTGGTGACGGTGATGGTGATGGAGGAGACGGTGGAAACAATGGCGATGATGACCATGATGCATTGCTAGCTCAGGGGTGGACCGCAGAGATCCACTATGATCTACAAGGAGATGCCTACTACCACCCCAAGCTTGTCTTGCGCGTACGCCGCTACCACACCAGATGCACTGTTCAGTACAGGACGGAGCATTGAACCCACCCCGACTACACCGGCTTCTAGGAGATAGAAGTGTACATCCGCGAGGGAACTCGGGTGCGCTACATCCACCGCGCCATCACTGCATGGCTCACATGTGCAGTCGCCATTAGGGACGTAGCTCGACAGGCATTGGTGGTCAACCGCGACCGCCACTTCGATGACATCGCCTGGGAGGAGCATCGTTATCTACCCCACCGTTAGAGCGGCCAGTCTACTTGCAACATCGCTACACCACTTGGAGAGGCGAACCTAAGGCTAAGGCCTACCTTGTTGTGCTTGGCTCAGACCAACACTGATTTGGACCAGGCCTTGGATGAGTTAGTTGTCATGGGGAAGGCGTACTTGCAGCTTGCCCGTGAAGATGCTACATTGAAGCAACATCAAGGAGGTCCAGATGTGGAAGCGCCAGGTGTTCCTGCTCAGTCGCCCCTGAGGAACTGAGGAGAATTTGGAGACCCCAACACTAGCACCAACATCGACCCATAGGAGGAAATCTTAAAAATATGTAATAAACATGCGTAGATGCGCGAGAGAGTGTTTAGTTTCTTTCTTTTAATGGTTGAACAAGTGTTACTTGCATGGTTGGATGTTTGTCATAATGAACAATGCTTGATTTGGATTTTTGATATGATTGTGATGACTTGTGGGCATGTCCATGGTCATTTAGTTCAAGGTTAAGGCTTAAGGATACTATGAATAAATAGTTGGGTTTCTTTTTATCATGTTGTCCATTTTGTATCATTCTGAGCAGTCCATCTTTATTAGTTCATATCTCATGTTCTAGATGTCCAATAGTCATGAAACTTTTATGGAGATAAGCAGACTTCAACATATTTCTTTTGGATCTCAAATCACCTCAATACCTATTATAAATTGTGAGATACAGCTGTTGTAAGTTGAGGTTTCTGTGCTGTCAGAATTCTGGAACAGTACTACTTGTCATCTTTTTTTGACTAAGTAAACGTCATAATCTGAAAAAGTATTCCAAATGAAAGTTGTATAGAATTTCATAAGCTTTCCAGAAAGGTAAAATACTCAATCATATGATAAACAGAGAGTGAGATATGCTTGTTTTATTGCATTGTTGTTTGACCAACTCGCCGGAAAAGTTTAGAACAATTATCTTTTTGTGTACCCTACATATATCTCTTGTCTTGATCTAGTGACACCTACTCTTATTAGACCATTATCTTTTAAAGGTTATATACTTGGACATATGAGACTTATATAATGCATCTATAGATGGTGAACACCAGGAGGAACAACCAGGAAGGTGGGGACCTGCCACCACCACCTCCAGTCACTATGGAGCAGCTGATGATGATGCAGACACAGTTGCTTCAACAAATGGGTCAGAACATGCAGACCATGGGACATGGGAATGGGAATGCACCGCCTCAAGTTAGAGATAAGAGGAGAGAGTTTCTGAAAGGACACCCACCTGTCTTTAAGCACTCCACTGACCCACTCTAGGCTGACGATTGGCTAC
The DNA here is from genome assembly GCA_904845875.1 of Miscanthus lutarioriparius. Lineage (NCBI taxonomy): Eukaryota > Viridiplantae > Streptophyta > Magnoliopsida > Poales > Poaceae > Miscanthus > Miscanthus lutarioriparius. Next base: position 66,603,757 of record CAJGYO010000018.1, read on the forward strand.
GTGCAATCGAGAGGCAACTTGAGATTGCACAGTATGATGACAAGGAAAAGGTTTTGTATGCCTCTGGACAGTTGCAAGGAGCTACACTGGATTGGTGGGACTCATTCCGCTTTGGCCGTACTGAAGCTAATCCCATCACTTGGCCCGAGTTTCGTAGTGCCTTCCGCTCTCACCACGTGCCTACTGGACTGATGAAGCTGAAGGAGTTCTTGGCTCTCAAGTAGGGGAGCATGACTACTGCTGAATATCGTGACAAGTTCATACAATTGTCATGGTATGCACCTACTGAGGTGGATGAGGATGAGAAGAGACATGAGTTATTCATGGAAGGTTTGAATGATGGTCTCCAGTACCAACTGCTGTCTCATACTTTTGCTAGTTTTCAGCAGCTGGTGAGTAAGGCCTTGGTGATAGAGAACAAGCGCCGCTAGATGGAAGACAAGAAGAGGAAGTTTCAAGGGCAGCAATCCAGAAGCAACTCCCGCTTCCGTGCCAATCCTCAACAGACTCAACCACAGCAGCGCTACCAGGGATAGTCCGGTCTAGTCAACCGCAACCAGCAACCCTAGCGTGCACAACAACAGCTGCAGTATAAGGCCCTAGCTCAGCGCCAGCAGCAATCCAACAATGTTCTTGTGAGGAATAATGCTCCCAATGCTCCATAGAAGAATGGCGCACCAAAGGCGCCAAATGCAGTTAATGATAATAGATGCTTCAATTGTGGAGAGTCAGGACATTACTCAAATAGATGCCCCAAGAGGACAACTAACATGCAGCAGAATTATGTCAGGGGAAAAGTCAATCATGTAACTGCTGAAATAACTCAAGAGGCACCAGATGTGGTGATCGGTACGTTTTCGGTCAACTCAAACTCAGCTACAGTACTTTTTGATTCTGGTGCTTCGCATTCCTTCATAGCATATACATTCATAAAGAAGCATGGTATTCCCGTATGTGTTATGAAGAAACCCATGTTAGTAAACTCACCTAGAGGGGAAATGAAAGCCAATTGGATATGCTTAGCTGCTAGTCTCAGCATAAGGGGGGTAGAATTTCAAGCTAACCTTGTAGTCATAGACTCATCTGGTATTGATGTCATCTTGGGTATGGATTGGTTAGGATCCCGAAAGGCAGTCATTAATTGTGGAAATAGTTCTATGAATCTTACCACTCCATCTAGAGAGAAAGTTGAGTATGTGGCAACACAGTCAGCCACGGAAATCCACCAGGTTAATCAATTGGAGGGCACAACCCTAGAGGATATATGGATAGTAAATGAGTATCTAGATGTATTCCCTAAGGAGTTACCAGGTATGCCACCTGAATGAGACATTGAGTTTATAATTGAACTTTTACCTAGAACTGCACCCATAGGTAAGAGACCTTATAGAACGGGAGTGAATGAATTAGCAGAACTTAAGAAACAATTAAGGGAATTGTTAGATAAGGGTTATGTCCAACCTAGTTCTTCACCTTGGGGTGCACCAGTACTATTTGTAGAGAAGAAAGATGGTACACAAAGAATGTGCATAGATTACAAATCACTTAATGAGGTCACAATTAAGAACAAGTATCCACTGCCTAGAATCGATGACTTGTTTGACCAGTTGAAAGGAGCTTGTGTGTTTTTCAAGATCAACCTCCGATCTGGATACCATCAGTTGAGAATAAGACGTACTGACATCCCTAAAACTGCTTTTGTGACCCGATATGGACTATATGAGTTCATAGTCATGTCCTTTGGTATGACAAATGCACCTGCTTACTTCATGTATCTGATGAACAAAGTATTCATGGAGTACCTTGACAAGTTTGTCATGGTGTTCATTGATGATATATTAATCTATTCTAAGAATGAAGAAGAACATGAGGAACATTTGAGGTTAGTACTGTAGAAGCTTAGAGAACATCAGCTCTATGCTAAGTTTAGCAAATGTGAGTTATGGCTTAAAGAAGTAGCTTTCCTTGGTCACATAATCTCTAATGGAGTAGCAGTAGATCCCAAGAAGGCTAGAGATGTGTTGAGTTGGAAGCCACCTCAGGATGTTAGTGAGATTCAGAGTTTCCTTGGTATGGCTGGGTACTATAGGAGATTCATCGAGGGATTTTCTAAGTTAGCCAAGCCCATGGCTGTTGTGTTAGAGAAGAATGCCAAATTTGTATAGTCTAAGCAATGCCAGGATAGTTTTGAGGAATTGAAGAAGAGACTGACTTCTACCCTAGTGCTTATCTTACATAATCTTACCAAAAGCTTCTCTATCTATTGTGATGCCTCACGGTAAGGTCTAGGCTATGTTCTTATGCAAGAGGGTAGAGTTGTTGCCTATGCATCTAGACAGCTGAGAAAACATGAGTTAAATTATCCGACTCAAGATCTAGAGTTAGCAGCTGTGGTACATGCTCTCAAAATTTGGAGGCATTACCTAATTGGTCATAAGTGTGAGATTTGTACGGATCATAAGAGTTTGAAGTATATATTCACACAGTCAGATCTGAATTTGAGGCAGCGCAGATGGCTAGAGTTAATCAAGGATTATGATTTGGAGATACACTATCACCCGGGAAAGGCTAACATTGTAGCAGATGCCTTGAGTAGGAGTTATGTGAACATGGCTTATACAACTCAGTTACCCAAAGAGTTGTGTGAGGAGTTTGAGTACCTAAATTTGGGTAATGTGGCTAACACCATGGAGTTAGAGGTAGAACCTACTCTAGAATGAGAGATTCATAAGGGACAGCTAAATGATGAGAGGATCAAGGATATTACTGAATGTATAGTGATTGGTAAAGCCCTAGGATTCCACATGGATGATCAAGGAATAGTATGGTTTGGCAAAAGGATTTGTGTGCTAGAAGTGAAGTCTATTAGGGAGTCTATTTTGAGGGAAGCTCATGACTCGGCCTATTCCATACACTCGGAGAGTACCAAAATGTATCTTGATCTTAAAGAGAGATATTAGTGGTATGGACTGAAAAGAGATGTAGCTGAACATGTGGCCATATGTGATACGTGCCAAAGAGTAAAGGCAGAGCATCAGAGGCCAGCAGGTTTACTACAACCTATGAAGATACTTGAGTGGAAATGGGAAGAAGTTGGAATAGACTTCATAGTGGGATTACCTCGTACACAGAGGGGGTATGACTCTATTTGGGTAATAGTAGACCATCTAACAAAAGTGGCACATTTCATTCCTGTCAGGACAACTTATTCTAGTGCAAAGTTGGCAGAGCTATACATGGAGAGGATTGTATGTTTACATGGAGTACCAAAGAAGATTGTTTCTCATAGGGGTACACAGTTCACATCTCATTTCTGGAAGAAATTACATGAGTCCATGGATATGAAGTTGAACTTTAGCTCAGCTTATCATCCTCAGACAGATGGGCAGACCAAGAGAACAAATTAGATCTTAGAGGATATGCTAAGAGCTTGTGCTCTACAGTATGGGACAAGTTGGGATAAGAGCTTGCCCTATACCGAATTCTCTTATAATAATAGGTACCAGAAAAGTCTTAAGATGGCACCGTTTGAGGCATTGTATGGCCAAAAGTGCAGGACCCCGTTGTTTTGGAATCAAATGGGGGAAAGTCAAGTCTTTGGACCAGAAGTGTTGCAACTGGCAGAGAAATAGGTGTAAACAATAAGGCAAAACTTGAAGGTTGCACAGTCTCGATAGAAAAGCTATGTTGACACGAGAAGAAGAGATTTGGTGTTTGAGATTGGTGACTTTGTTTATCTTAAAGTTTCACCTATGAGAGGAGTTAAGAGGTTTCATACTAAGGGAAAGTTGTCACCTAGGTATGTGGGACCATTCAAGATCATCAACAGGAGAGGAGAAGTTGCTTACCAGCTGGAATTACCGGAATAGCTCTCAAGTGTTCATGATGTCTTTCATGTGTCGCAACTTAAGAAATGTTTGAGAGTACCTGAGGAACAACTACCTTTGGAAGAACTGGATATCTGAGAGGATCTATCATACAAAGAATATCTAGTGAGAATCTTGAAAACTGCGGAGAGAATCACAAGAAGTAAGATAATAAGAATGTGCAAGGTTTAGTGGAACAGACACTCTGTGGATGAGGCAACTTGGGAAAGAGAGGAAGATATGAGATCTGACTATCCAAATCTCTTTAAACCATCTGAATCTCGAGGACAAGATTCATCTTAAGGGGGGTAGGTTTGTAACACCCAAAAATTTCAACTGCAAATTAGTAATTAATTTTGAGCATTTATTTAATTTTCTATGTATTTTTAACTTAGGCCAAATAATAAATTTTGGATAAATAAAATAAACTATAAGGTTTAGAAACATGTTTGTTGCATTCATGAAGAAGCATATTATTTTTGGTTGAGTGTAGGGCTAGAATGATTTAAAGTTGAATTCAAATTCCATTTGAATTTGGTTTAGAATTGAAAACTAGAATTGAAAAAGAATTTGAATTTGAAAAACCTTTCTTTCTTCCTTTTTAGCCCAAACCTAGGATCTGGCCTAGCCTTTTCCTCTCTCCCCTCCCTTCCCTCCTTCCCGCCTCCTGCTTCCTTCCTTTCTCCCACGCACCGGCCCGTTCTGCACCGACCCGCTCCACGCTTTTCTTTGCTTCGCGTCGCCATGACTGCGTGCATGGCCCCCAACTCTTGCACCCTAGCCCACAGTGGCCCGCCACCGCCCACCATAAGCACTCTCCCTTCCCTCACTGCGCTGCTGGCCCCGCATGTCAGTGCCCGCCTCCTTCCTTTCCTTTCTTCCTCGGCGCTCTTTCCTTTCTTCGATGCCCGGCGATGGCGCAGCCATGTATGGCAAGCAGCCATCGTTGCTCCTACAAGGCAGGCGGCCAATCCTGACCGAGTGCCCTACTCCCCTTCCAACTACAGTGCCCCGCCTAGCCTATAAAACCCAAGCAGCACCCCTTTCTTCTCTCTTTCCTCTGCTCGCACTCAAGCTCCCGCCGCCGCCGCAATTCACCTGCTCCCGCACCTCGAACCTCGACGCCGATGACTCCTCGAGCTCCGCCATGTGTTCTCCGCAACCGTAGGTGGCTTCAAATCACCATTTTGGCCTTGTATTGCTTGGTTTCCCCTAAACCCGCCGTTCGTTTCTCTCTCCGGCCGCCACCATCGATGACTTCGCCCCTGGGACCTTCCCAGATGCCGCACTCCCCACCTACCGACTCATGGTGAGCTCCTCGCCCTTCCCCTGTCCTCCATTCATCGTTTTGTGCTCTGGAACACCGTACTGGTGACCTCTAGACCCTGCCAGCAATGGCGCCGCCGTAGAACCGACCCACCGGCGCGTTCCCCACCTCGGTTTGCCTTGCATCGTGTTCGCGAGAGCCTGTAGATCGTTTAGGTGTGCTCGGTTTGTCTCAGGATGGCTGGAATCGCCATACCAGCATTCGCCGCCATTCTCACCTTGCCGCCGGCCATGGCGTGCTCGCCGGTGGTACTGTGCAGTGGCAAAAGTCATCCCGTGCAACCGACGCTGTCGGATCTGTTCTGGACAGCCGAGATCTAACCATACTGGTTGGATCATAATCGGTCCACCGTGGACCCATAGACCTAGCCCATGGTGTTGCGTCAGCGTGTCCACCACGCCACATGGTGCACCGAGCTAGTCCGCGCGTGCCGCGTGTCGATCTAGTCAGCAGCGCACATTTTTCAGAAAAGCCCTTCTATTTTTGGTGAATTAACCCGCAGTCCATAGCAGTTCAAAATAAATACAATTCAGTCTTGTTTTTATTCGTTTAGGTCCATGTATTTTCTAGAAATAGTACCCGCAGTCCTGTAAGCATGTAAATTCATATTTTTAATTGTTTTAATTCAAAAATAAGTTTAGTTTATTTACAGAAATGTCATTGCATCTTATTTCATGCATAACTTTTGTGTTTTAAGTTCGATTTGAGTGATTCTTTCGCTCACGTGTTCGTAGTAGTACGTAGAATAGTTTTATAAACTTTTTAACCTATGTTTTTACTATTTGGTGTACTGTTCTAATAGAAGTTTATTTGTATGCATGTAATGATTGGAATGATGCTTGATTGGTGATTTGGAACATGATTAGAGTGTGAGCAATTTGAGGTGACTGAGGACCCACAATAGGATTAGCAGTACTCCCAGGACAACTTTGAAAAAGGCAAGTGTACCAAAGGCCCCTTGTACCTATGAATTATTACACTTCATATTCATGCATGTGTCTAATTTGATATACCTTTAAGGACTTTACCTAGATAATTACTTGTACCACATATCCTTGTTACCTAGGGTTTGGGTATGCATTTTGGATAGATGCTGCAGCGCTTAACATAGAATAATAGCTAAACATGACTAAAGGCATTATGAAATGTGATAACATGAAGCTTTTTAGCAATAGTTCAGGGGCTAGAGTACAGTGTTGAGTACTCTAGTGCCTTTCCATAAGGACTTAATCCTAAAGTGTCATATGGCTCTGACTTTAACATGTTAACTCGATTGTACTAGCTCATCTGTAGCTTTCTGTAAGGGCAAGAGGGGGCACTAGTTGGTATGTGTCCTTACCTGCTAGGGTGTGTGTATCGTGCCACGTGCCCATGCGTGCCACTCCTAGAGGAGGGCCACATATGGCTAGATGCTGAAACCTTAGCTGCTATGACTTGTTTGTGCGACTAGCTAAGGGTTACGTAGTGAAACCCTACCACACTTCCTAGGTAGAGGTGTAGTGGGCCTCGCAAACCCCGGCATTGGGAATCACGGCTCGATGGGTAAAGTCAAACAATTTCTGTAGAAATATTTGACCTGTTATAACAGCCGTGCTCACGGATACGAGCGGTCTGGATCCTTCATGATTAGTGGCTACTGTGGATGGTTGGGAATTGATATGAATTTGATTATATATTAATATCACTTGGGATTTGGGATTGTTCACTAAAGTAGTGATTCAGGATGCTAAAACTTGATCAACTAAAATTGCGAACCGCGGTCAAACAGTGTCAAGCATTTGAGCCTCATAGATCCCTTTGATATACTTGCTAAGCATGGTGAGCTTACACTTGCTTTACATCCAATGAAAATCCCAGATAGGTAACAGATAATGGATATGAAGAGTTTCCGGAGGATGTCCAGGACTACTAGGTAGATGTTCACCAGTTGGAGTCCCTATGGTAGATGGGCTAGTTATTCCGCTGTGTATGTAATAATATTGCCATTGAGAAAACTTTGTATTAACATTGTGATGAGATATGCGATGTAATAAGTACTTTTCTTTGATGCTATTACAATTTGTGATATATGTGTGTGTTTGGACATCCTGGGCGCACATATATTAGTACTTGGTTTTGCTATGCAAAATTGGGTACGACACTATGATATTAATGGAATCTCGTTATTATTACTTGCTCTCTATTTTGTATATGTGTTTGTCTCCACATGTTGTGCATAAAGGTAAACAGAAAACAAGTGTGGGGGGAAGTACATCGCGACAACAAAACGAGATTCGATCGCGAAAATCATGAAATTCAGGAAATAATGGACCAAGGACCACATCGACCAAAGATGGACCTGAATGAGATTTAGGGCAGGCCACTTGATCTACCTACTAGGTTGGCCGACTCACCATAATGCCGCCTCGCCTTGCACTTCATTCATGGTCAGGTTTGCAGCCCGTATGATCTATTTTCACATGCTTCGCTAACTGTTTTGAACCGAATTGAAAATTCTTTGATAAACAACTTTAAAACATGAGGAAAGATTATTTAAGCCATGACTAAAGGATAGACTTACATAATACTTTTTCTAGAAGTCCTGCTACTGTTGTGGAACGAGATGTAGTAGAATAATGAGAACTTGATTCTTAATGCCTCATTATTGGAGAATTTTATTTCTAAAAGTTAAAAGAATAGCTACACCTCTCCTTTGTGGTAAAGCAATGTCCTACCAAAGCCATACATAATATATAGACTAGGAAAACATTTTACATATGCTACTTGAGGTCAGAGAGGCGTTGAAAAGGATGAAAGGAGGTAAGGCGATGGGACCGGATGGTATCCCAATCGAGGTGTGGAGATGCCTTGGGGACATAGCTATAGTATGGCTAACCAAGCTGTTTAACCATATTTTTTGATCGAACAAGATGCCTGACAAGTGGAGGAGAAGTATATTGGTACCGATCTACAAGAATAAAGGGGATATTCAAAGTTGTACTAATTACCAGGGAATTAAGTTGATGAGCCATACTATGAAGCTATGGGAGAGAGTTATCGAGCATCGCTTGAGAGCAATAACGCGGGTCTCTATGAACCAATTTGGTTTTATGCCCAGAAGGTCAACCATGGAAGCCATTTTCTTAATAAGACAAGTTATGGAGCGGTATAGGGGCAAGAAGAAGGACCTACACATGGTTTTTATTGACTTGGAGAAGGCTTATGATAAAATACCAAGGAATGTCATGTGGTGGGCTTTGGACAAACATAAAGTCCCAACGAAGTACATCGGGCTCATTAAGGACATGTACAACAATGTTGTGACTAGTGTTCGAACAAGTGATGGAGACACGGATGACTTCCTGATTAGGATAGGACTACATCAAGGGTCAGCTTTGAGCCCTTATCTGTTTGCCTAAGTGATGGATGAGGTCACAAGGGACATACAAGGGGACATCCCTTGGTGTATGCTTTTCGCGGACGATGTAGTGCTAGTTGATGAAAGTCGGACAGGAGTGAATCAGAAACTAGAGTTATGGCGGGAGACTTTGGAGTCCAAAGGTTTTAGACTCAGTAGAACTAAAACTGAGTATATGAGATGTGACTTCGGCACTACTACTCGGGGGGAGAAAGATATTAGTTTGGAAGGTCAAGTAGTGCCTAGGAAGGATATTTTCGATATTTAGGATCAATGCTACAGAGACACAGGGATATTGATGAAGATGTTAGCCATAGAATCAAAGCAGGGTAGATGAAGTGGCACCAAGCATCTGGTGTCCTATGTGACAAAAGGGTACCACAGAAGCTAAAAGGCAAGTTTTATAGGATGGTGATTAGACCTGCTATGTTGTATGGTGCAGAATGTTGGCCTACGAAAAGACAACATGTTCAACAGATAAGTGTCACGGAAATGCGTATGTTGTGTTGGATTTATGGTCATACAAGAAGGGGTCGAGTTCGGAATGATGATATACGTGATAGATTAGGGGTAGCACCAATTGAAGAAAAGCTTGTCCAACACTGGTTGAGATGGTTTGGACATGTCCAATGGAGACCTCCAGAGGCACCGGTGCATAGTGGAATCCTAAGCCAGGATAGTAACGTGAAGAGAGGCAGAGGAAGATCGAAGTTGACTTGGGTAGAGGTAATAAAAGGAGACTTGAAAGGATAGAATATACCCAAAGACTTAGCCTTAGATAGGAGTGCTTGGAAAATAGCTATTCACGTGCCTGAACCTTGATTGCTTCTGCTAGGTTTCAACTCTAGCCTAACCCAACTTGTTTGGGACTTAAAGGCTTTGTTATTGTTGTTGTTGTTGTTGTACTTGCTACTGCATTGAGTTTGGTCAAACCTTAAGACCCTTGTTGAGAAATTTATCATGCTCCTAAGATCAAGATCACGTACACTCCACATATATCTGTTGCTCTTACACTAGAGTATGCAACAATATGTTTTCCATCCACCAAAAAATATTCTACTCCTACACCGAGAATAGACACAAAAAATATGTTTGTTAGGATAAATGCTCCAAGTTCTTGTGAATACCTCTCTTGAAAAGTTTCAATTGCAGAAGAAGAGACATGGGCTATGCAAAATTTAATCATAAAAGAAAAAGAAAGTACTAAAAATAATGGACAAATGTCTGAGATATTGAAAACAATGGGTACTTAGATGCCCGCCTAAAAAAAGAAGAGAGATGAATAAGATAGCCCATGACTTCTTGCAAAAGTGTTTCAAGTTTCAATCAAGAGAGACTTGTTTCAATGAGCATAGTAGAATTAGGTTTGCCACCATATACATATCCACACTCATGCACATCATGATCTAAGAGTATGACATTTTTTTCCTCAGATCTTTGTTTTGACTTTACAATATATGCAATGCATGTATGTTCTCATATTCATCCCTACTTGAGCTCCACATAAGCTTTTAGAAGTAGGCAAAAAGAAGGCAAAGTCATCAATGCCTTGGTGAGGATCCAAAAATACTACATATAGAGTGATTTGAGAGTACCACAAAAAGGAGAAGGTAAGCTATGTTTTGCTTTTACAAATCTTAAAATATTTTTCCAATTGACTTGACTGAAGGAAGATAGTGATATGTTTCAAGTTGTTCCATTCTTCAACCGCCCAAGGTTTCATGGTAGACACTTTGAATCCTACAGTACATGTATGACTGGGAATGGTTTTGTGTTGATGACTTGTCCTAAGGTTATGTCTTAAGTAATTTATTCTTTTATCGAGGACGAGTAAAAGCCTAAGTGTGGGGGAGTTTGTTAACGGTAGTTAACATTCATCACAAACCATCAATATACTTTGCATAAATGACTAAAATGGATCACCAACATAGACTTAGAGGTTTTAACTGACAAATTCCACGAGTTTTGGTGAATCTATGTTTCCAACGGGATTTAATCAGAAAACCGCCAAGGAGGACCTATTCATCAAAGGAAATCATGGAATTCCATAGCGGGACCCATGTAGGAAGACTCTAGAAGACTCTAGGAGGCTCTCCACCAATGCAGGGCTTGTGCCACTGCCATGTGGGGCCGATCGGCCCCACCAGCAGGCCGACTGGCCTGTGGGTCCCACCTGTCGGTCCCTCCTCGCTACGTTGGTTCTCCACCGCCTCTAGGATCACATCTATGCCATCCTTTTAAGTCGGTTTAATCTGAGGGTCTAGGATGCTTGAAGGGCCCTATATATACCTACCTGTACCCCCCTCTCTAGGGCATCCATGCATATGATCCTAAGGGCCAGAAACCCTAATTCATATTTCCACCAGGATCAGAGCTAGCAATCAAGAAAAGATTAGTCCTCAATAGGATCTAGTCTTGTATTAGAAATAGAAAGATAGAGTGAGAGGGAAGAGTTTGGAGGAAGTGATGGCCTGTCGGTGCTCTCTCTACGGCTTGTACCCTGGTGGAATCAAGTTCTTTTTGAGCTTGCTTCTGAGATTCTCTGGTAATCAACTTCTAATTCAAGTAAGCATCTTGTTCATATTGTTCTTTAGGTTTGCGACTCTTTTGAGTACTTTAATCCTTGTAGTTCCTGGGTTAAAGTAGTATTCATAGTGTAAGTGTGGTGCTTAGACTCGGTTACTCGTGGATGTACCCTACTTTTTGGATCGGTGGTAGCTCATGAGGGTGACTCTTATAGCCTCATTGAATCCTTTGTAGTCCACCTCCTGTTTGTAGGCCTAGCAGGACCTTGTTACTATAGGAAACATACTCTGTCTGTGTTTTCTTTAGTAATATCCCTAGAATTGAACAATAGAAGACAAAGCTTACCGAAGTTAGAACTAGAAGACCTTAGTGATCTCCTTTATACTCCTATTATCTAGCCTTGATTGTGAAGTTGGGTTAAGTTAGATTTAGTTAGTCTCACACATGTTTCCTTAAGTTCGATATAAAACTGGGGTACTACCGGTGAAGTGCTACATCGGTATAATATCCGTGCGCTTGGAGATTATTCTTTGTGCGTTAATATATACCAACACACCCCATCTTATAGATCCCATCCAATGGCGGATCAGGCAATGAAGCACCCAATGGAAGAGTCGCCAAAGGTTGTCCCTGCTCATCGTAGCATTCATGCGATGCTACGACGGGACAGGGAGGGTAGCTCGGTAGTGCCGCCATGGGAGTGCCGATCCCCACTTTTGGCTATCTCCTCCTCCAACGATGGGGGCGGATGATGTCCTCAAGTTGGTGTAGCAGCTAGACGTGGCCACCTCCGCCCTTCGCAAGGAGAGCCTAGACGCAGACTTGCTACACCTCTCCATTACTGCCACGAAGCAAGAAACTGTCGTGGCGGAGCTTACCACTGCCAAGGCCCAGGCATGCCTCATTGGTAAGGCATTTGGCACAATATCATCTTGCTTGTTCACTACGTGCGACATCGTGTCTTCAATTGTAGTGTTTTCTTATCTCCTTTTTAGCCGTCCAGGAGTAGCTAATCACTGCGTAGGATGAGGCAGCGAAGGCAATACGCCTTTGCCAGGTAGCCGAGGACAATGCCCATGTCTCCTCCTAGATGGTGGCCGAGAGCAACAGGTGCCACAAGGACCTCCACGCGGCAGCAGGCAATGTCGTCCGCGTGCTTTTGCCTCCTGCGCCTGCGGCGACAACCCTAGCGGACCACCTCCACACCATGCCACCATGGGTCGTGGAGGTGGCCACATACTACATTCCCCTAGGGGCCACTTTGGCCATGGCCACCGCCCAGCTTCGGCTGGGTGAGGACCTGACCGTGGTGGAGCCATGGTTCCCGGGAGAGATGAACTATCGGTAGCGCGAGAACCAGATTGATGAGTTCTCCGCCATGGGCGATGGTGTCCTAGCCACGATGGATGTAGAGGACATGATTCGTAATGCTCCCCGTGAGTAGTTCAATTGTAACATGTCTCTGGATTCTGAATAAAAATGTTCATAATAATTAGTAGTTATTACTTTGAATTCATCTCTGTTTGCTGTGACTTGAACGTTCCATTTGTGCGCCTTAGAGTTTGCAGACTGTATGACATATCCATCGTTAGTAGGTGCTAACATCTCCCAATCATCACCATCGGTAGCCTTCACCGCTGCTTTTGTCAATTTCCAAGCCCGCGCATGAGTCCTACGCGTCACTCCCGCACGTATTTACAAAGTTTTGCCAAAATTTGCACTCCCACGTCTGATATAGTTGCTTACAAAGGATGCTCCCCACTATTTCTTTCTCCAACTCAGTGTTGTTGTTCCTCATCCCCACCCCTACTCCCCAGTGCCGAACTACGCGATCACCCTATTGGGGACCAATACTAGGGTACCTGAAGAGGAGGAGCCAATGATCATCAACATTGACTCATCCGAGTAGTCCAGAGCGCAACTACAGCTCCAACCGACCCTAGGACGCACGGGCTCCGCCTCGACCGAGCTCTAGATGCCTCTGGGGAAGGACTCTGCCTCGCCCAACCCCAAGGCCACGGGCTCCACCTTGCTCGACCCTTGGGTTTGCGCTCTGCCTTGCTCGGCCTCTAGGGAAGGGCTCTACCTCGCCCAACCCAAGGCCACAGGCTCCACCTCACATGACCCTTGGGTTTGCACTCCGCCTCACCCAACCTCTTGTGGAGGGCTTCGCCATGCCCGACCCTAAGGCCATGGGCTCTGCCTCGCCCGACCCTTGGATTTGCGCTCTGCCTCGCCTGGTCTCTAGGGGAGGGCTCCGCCTCGCCCGACCCTTGGGTTTGCGCTCTGCCTCACCCAGCCTATGTGGGAGGGCTCCAGCTCACCCGACCCCAAGGCCACAGGTTTTGCCTCGCCTGACCCTTGGGTTTGCGCTCTGCCTTGCCCGACCCTTGGGATTGCGCTTCGCCTCGCCTGACCCCAAGGCCGCGGGCTCTGCCTAGCCCAACATAGACCCATGCCACCACCAACCACTCTAGGTCCAAGTGTATGGGCCTGGGTCAAAAGCTCTGACACCAGGGAGGAGACCGACATGCCCTGATATAACCCACGGCCATGATAGGCTATACATGCAGGGTTCACATCAGAACGAAGATCATGGCGTGCAGTCTTTGCTCGCTTAACCTCATACGTAACACCGACAGCATGTTAGTTCACCACAACATCCGCTAGGACGGAGTGGAGCACCATGACCGACAAACGACGCTGTGCATGGTGCGATGATGGACAAGGCCACGATGTGGAGCCATCCTCTGACATCTATAGGGTGTGAGGGCCCACATGAAGGATAAGAAGGACTGGCAATCCTGAAGGCCTTGGCTCTCTCTCATTCTTCTTTTCCCTCCACTATAGCTCGTGCTTTCCTTAGCATATAAAAGGGAAAGCAGGGTGCCCCACAAAGGGGAGGATCGATCTAGACCAGACCCGATCGAATCATCACGAACCCATCGAACCTTGAACGGACCAGAACACAACACAAGCACACGGCTGAGCAACAATCGAGCTCTCGGCACCCGTTCACTCTTTCCACCTGAGACTTGGGATCTATCCCTCTCTCGCCTGTTTGTAACCCCTACTACAAACTTTTGGTGCTAGTAACACAAGCAGCAGTGACAAACTGGATGTAGGGACAATCTGCCCGAACCAGTATAAACCTCATGTCCTCTAAGCACACCATTCGAGCCAAACACGCAATACTAGAAATTTACTCATTGGTGGTAACTCAAAACATCAATAGTTGGCGTGCTCGGTAGGGGCCTTTAGCGCTTCTCGACATCCACACCAGGCCTCAGATGGCTAGTCACAACCTCAGCTGGGTCTCGAGCATGCACGTGCGCTTTAGGGACCTGGACTTCATCGTCATGATAGAGGGAGAGTTGGCACAGGCACCTGCCGCCGTCCGACCTCTCCACTCTGCCGGCCTTGACACAATCGCTGAGTCGCTTGAGGAGCTGCAGCTACACACATTGGAGGCCCACGCCCCCGGGAACGACTAGCTCCTCGACTTCAACTATGGGAGGTTAGAGCCCTAGCTCAACGCCTTTCTAGGATTTGACCATCCTGGGAGGACCTGCACCACCTCACCTTCTCATTCGCCAATGTCATGGTGTGGCTTCTCGGAGGAGAGCCACTCTCCCTAGAATACCTCATCTAGAGTGCCCCGACAGCACTCATGTCTGGTCTCCGCAATGCCGCAGAGATCGTTGGCCACATTGTGGCACAATGCACGCCTCCATCCCCCGTGAACGACAAGTTCGTGGGGACAACCGAATATGTCATGGGGTTGCCCTCCACCTCTGACTCTAGCAAGGGGAGCCATCACCCCTCTCATGAATGTTTCATGGCAGGTACCCCCAAGGGACATGTCGAGAGCATCCATGAGGAAGAGGCTACCCTAATGAACGACCTCGATGATGAGGTTGAGGGCAATGCTGGGGCCCCACCTTGCCTATGGGTGGAGCAGTTGAATGCCCAGCACCAAGCGCTCAACGAAGCGCGACTCTAGCTCAAGCAAGAACATGTGGAGCTCTAGCTAGAGATCGAATGCCACGGAGACAGTGGGTGCGCGCGCACCATGGCCCACAACATGAACCAGAGGATCATCAAGGATGATGAAGCCCTCCCACACTTCACCCAGGTGAGCCAGAACATCGCTGCTATGGTAGCCTTGCTCCGAGGGCTTTTGGGGCCCGCGATGCCCGAAGACCGTCGGGCCCATCACGAGATTCACACACTACTTGAGCGTGCGGCGGCGCAGCAGGCCGAGAGCTCGCTATCTCAACGACGCCAGCTAGTGCATGCCCTTAGAGCAACCCAACAAGGATGTGTCAGTCCACTAGGTGCCACAAGGTAGCAGGCCATGCACCGTGGTCCTAGTGCTTGAGTGTCTCGGCCACCACCATGACGCGTGTGATACCCTCGATGCACGTAGGCGTGCCTATAGCGATGTGAGGGATGGAGCTAGCCGTGGCTACCACCCTCATCGTGGCAGATGCTATGACAGTGGCAAGGACCGCAGGCTAAGCCCTGGCCTACCGGGACCTCAGGCCTTCGGCCGACACATCCTCAACGCTGCCTTCCCGCCACGGTATCGACCACTGACCAACATCCCAAAATACTCCGGGGAAACGAACCTCAGATTGTGGCTTGAGGATTATTGGCTTGCTTGCCAAGCCGGTGGAGTAGATGATGACGATTTCATTATTCGCAACCTTCCACTGTTCCTGGCCGATTCGGCATGGATGTGGTTGGAACACCTTCCGCCCAACAGAATCTAAAGTTGGGTGGACCTGAAGGAGATCTTCGTGGGAAACTTCTAGGGCACATATAAGTATCCTAGAAACCTATGGGATCTCAAAAACTACCGACAGAAGGCCAAGGAAACCCTTCGTGGGTACATCCAGTGCTTCTCCTGGCAATGCAACGAGTTGCCAAACATCGCCGACGCCGACGTCATAGGAGCTTTCGTATCTAGGACCACCTGTGAGTCCCTGGTCCATAAGCTAGGACGTAAGGGCTCGTGAACCACCAAGGAGCTCCTCAACATCACCACTATCCATGCCTCGGGCAAGGAGGCGGTCGGGGCGATCTTCGACCGCCTCAAGGGCTAGGCGAAGCGGGACGAGGACGCCAGCGAAGGCGCGTCCAACTACCCCAGCAAGAAGAAGAACAAGCAGTGGCGTGAGGGCTAGCTCATGGCCGCCGCTGACCGTAAGGAGGGTTGGAAGCCCACAGAAGGTACCACAAACCACTTCAAGAAGCTGCTCGAAGGGCCATGCCTAAACCATGCCTTCCCTATCAAGCATCCCTACAAGGACTATGGCCTCATGAAGTGGTTCTTGTTCGGAGGCTCCAACAAGGGGGAGCACAGGGGGGACCCCAAGCCGGCCATAGATGATGCCGAGGGGAATGATGGCGGCTTTCTGACGCTAGATGGCTACCTCATGATCTTCGGAGGGTCGACAGCCTATGACTCCAAGCTCCGCCAGAAGCTTGCATGCTGTGAGGTATATATAGCCAAGCCAGTCGTTCCTGCCTTCCTCCGATGGTCGGAGTCTACCATAACCTTTGATCGGACTGACCACCTAGAGAGTGTCCCACAATCGAGGAGATATCTGCTCGTAGTTGACCCAATCATCGGCACGAAGCGGCTCACCATTGTACTAACGGATGGAGGCAACGACCTCAACATCATGTATGCCGAAACACTCGACGCCATGGGCATCGACCAATCACGCATCCGACCGATCAGAGCTCCTTTCCATGGCATCATGCCTAGCAAGCAGGTCATGCCACTTGGGCAGATTGATCTACCCATCACTTTTGGGGATCCATCCAATTATAGGACATGGACCCTCACCTTCAGGTGGTCGGGTTCCATGGAATCTACTACGCCATCCTGGGACATCCATGCTACATGAAGTTCATGGCTGTCCCCAACTACACCTACCTAAGCTGAAGATGCTAGGACCATGCGGGGTCATCACCATCAGCACCTCCTTCCAGTGTGCCTACGAGTGTGAGGTCGAGTGCTATGAACATGCCGTGGCAATCGTCGGCTCCAAGGAGCTTGTGGCCACCAGGAAGGAGGTCGCTGAAGAAGCGCCCGACCCCAAGTGGTTGTCCAGGTCTTTTGAACCTATGGAGGGCACCAAGGAGGTCCTCATAGACCCCAGTGGCTCCAAAGGCAAAGCGGTGCACATTGGCACCACGCTTTCTTCCGAATAGAAAAGCACGCTCATCGACTTCCTCTGCGCCAACAGAGATATCTTTGCGTGGAAACCCTCAGACATGCCAGGCATTTCGAGAGAAGTCACCGAGCATACCTTGAAGATTAGGCTAGGATCCAAGCTAGTGAA
The DNA here is from genome assembly GCA_904845875.1 of Miscanthus lutarioriparius. NCBI lineage: Eukaryota > Viridiplantae > Streptophyta > Magnoliopsida > Poales > Poaceae > Miscanthus > Miscanthus lutarioriparius. The sequence goes on from CAJGYO010000018.1 coordinate 66,621,229, forward strand.
GCAGTGCCTGCATCGCTTCGATGAGGGGAAGCGTAGGGCCATCGGTGAGGAAATTGCGAAGCTTTTGGCAGCTGGGTTCATCAAGGAAGTATTCCACCCCGAGTGGTTAGCCAATCCCATTCTTATATGAAAGAAGTGTGGGAAATGGAGAATGTGTCTTGACTACACGGGTCTCAACAAAGCGTGTCCAAAGCATCCATTTCCTTTGCCATGCATAGACCAAGTAGTCGACTCAACCTCAGGGTGTGAAACCCTTTAATTCCTTGATGCGTACTCCGGGTACCATCAAATCATGATAAAAGAGTCCGACCAGCTCGTGACATCTTTCATCACCCAATTCGGATCATTCTGCTACGTTACAATGCTGTTTGGTCTGAAGAATGCTAGGGCTATGTACCAGCGTTGTATACTCAAATGTTTCAGGGGCCTCATCAGGAGAACCATTGAGGCCTACATGGATGACATTGTGGTCAAGTCCAAATGGGTTGACCAGGTCATAGCCGACCTTGAGTAGACCTTTGCAAAACTCCAAGCAAACGGCATTAAGCTCAACCCCGAGAAGTGTGTTTTTGTGGTACCGAGGGGTATGCTGCTAGGTTTCATCATCTTCGAGCATGGCATCAAGGCCAACCTAGAGAAGATCTTGGCCATCACAAGGATGGGCAAAAATTCAGAATGTAAAGGGAGTACAATGAGTTGTAGGGTGCCTCGCCACGCTCAGCCACTTCATCTATTGGCTTTTGAAGCAGGCTGACCATTTAAAATGGACGCCCAAGGCCCAGGAGGCACTTGACATGGTCAAGCAGCTTCTGACGAAGGCCCCGATCCTAGTCCCTCCGACCGATGGAGAACCGCTTCTGCTCTACATTGCGGCCACCACGCAAGTGATCAGCGTCGCCCTGGTGGTGGAGTGAGAAGAAGAGGGGCATGCCCTCAAAGTGTAGCATCCCATGTACTTCATTAGTGAGGTCTTGTCCAATTCCAAGACCCGCTACCCCCAAATCCAGAAGCTCCTGTACGCCGTCCTTATCGCCAAGAGGAAGCTGCGTCACTACTTCGAGTCGCATATGATGACGGTCGTGTCGTCCTTCCTCCTCGACGAGGTTGTCCAAAACTAGGATGCCATGGGAAGAATTGCAAAGTGGGCACTCGAGCTGATGGGTCAAGGCATTTTGTATGCCCTCAGATGGCTATCAAGTCCCAAGTGCTGGCTGATTTTGTTGTAGAGTGGACCGAGGTCCAAATGCCGCCGGCACGGGGCTGGTCTTCGTTTTGCCCCTCGGGGTACGCATGAGGTACATGGTTCACATCCATTTCCTCTCCTCCAACAATGTGGCCGAGTATGAGGCGCTGATCAATGGCCTACGCATTGCCATCGAGTTGTTTATCCAAAGCCTCGACGTCCGGGGAGACTCCCAGCTGGTCATCGACCAAGTCTTGAAGGATTCGAGCTGCCACAATGCCAAGATGGTTGCATATTGCTGAGAAGTCTACCAGCTGGAGGACAAGTTCGACGGTCTTGAGCTCAACCATGTCCCAAGGCGTCTCAATGAGGTGACCGACATGCTAGCGAAAGCAGCGTCCGGTCGAGAGCCAGTGCCAACGGGTGTCTTTGCCAGCAATCAACACAAGCCCTCAGTCCGCTATGAGGAGCCGAAACAAGCTAGTGATGGGCCACCTGCCCTGGGCTCAGGGGCTAACCAGCCATTGGCTCCATCCGACCTAGAGGTCATGGAGCTTGATGAGGATCCAGCGACAGAGCTCGACCCTTTGGTTGACTAGAGGATGCCTTACCTCGACTACCTCCTCCGTGAGGCACTATCGATGGACAAGATGGAGGCTTGGAGGCTCACGCGTTGTGCCAAGTCCTTTGCAATTGTTGATGGCAAACTCTACAGGCGGAGCCACATCGGGATCCTTCAGCGCTGCATCCCCATCGAGCAAGGGAAGCAGTTGCTGAGTGATATCCACGGTGGGGTCTGCGGTCACCAAGCCGCATCTAGGGTGTGTTTGGTTGAGCTATGGCTATGGGAGAAAGCTGTTGTGGGCTGTGAGCTATGGAAAAGCTGTTGTAGGCTGTGAGCTATAGAAAAGCTGAAAGCTGTTTGGTTAAACAAGTATAAAATATATCTTCTATCTTTATCTCTCTTGAAACAACTATGAAAGAGCTTTTTATTCCACCAATTTTGAAAAGCAGAAAGCCAAAAGCCAAAAGCAGGGTCAAACCAGTTTTCAAAAATATACTACGGGAAAGCAACTGCTTCTGAAAAAGCCACCTGAAAAAGTAGCCTCTTTGGTTGGGCTTTTGGCTTTTGGGGCCAAAAGCCAAAGCCAAAAGCCCAACCAAACGGACCCCTAGAACCCTGGTCAGAAACGCATTCTGACAAGGCTTCTACTGGCTGACCGTGGAAGCTGACGCTAAACATATTGTGCGCACCTACGAAGGGTGTTAGTACTACACCTGGTAGACCCATCTACCGGGCCAAGCACTCCAGATGATCCCCATCATGTGGCCGTTCATGGTCTGGGGGATCGATCTGGTTAGACCTCTAAAGAGGGTGCCCAGGGGCTATACGCACTTGCTTGTCACCATAGACAAGATTACAAAGTGGGTAGAGGCATGAACGATCTCTACGATCAAGTCCGAGCAAGCCGTGCTATTCTTTCTTGACATCATCCATCGCTTTGGGATCCTAAACTCCATTATCACGGACAATGGCACGCAGTTCACCGAAAAGAAGCTCCTCTGATTCTATGATGAATATCACATCCACGTCGATTGGGCAACCGTGGTGCACCCCCGCATGAACGGGCAGGTTGAGCGGGCGAACGGCATGGTCCTACAAGGCCTCAAGCCTAGGATCTTCAACCGGTTGAACAAGTTTGGAGGATGATGGGTCATGAAATTCCCGCGGTGCTCTAGAACCTGAGGACGACCCCCAACCGGGCCATCGGCTACACACCATTCTTCATGATCTACGATTCTAAGGCTATCCTCTCGACCGACCTCAACTATGGAGCACCGAGGGTCAGGCCGTACGACGAACAGTGAGCTGAGACGTCCCTCGAGGATGCCATGGACCTGCTAGATGAAGCGCATGACATCACCCTCCTCTGCTCAACGAAATACCAGCAAGCGTTGCACTGGTACTAGAGTCATCGAGTGTGGGGTTAGGCTTTCAACATCGTCGACCTGGTGCTCCACCTCGTCCAGAGCAACAAGAACCGCCACAAGCTCTCTCCACCATGGGAGGGACCATACGTTGTCAGGGAGGTGCTCCGACTAGGCGCCTACAAGCTCAAGACCATTGATGGCGAAGTCTTCATCAATACCTAGAACATCGAGCAGCTATGTCGCTTTTACCCTTAATATATGCACACTTTCTCTTATCAGTTCCGCTATCGACTCCTTGACCTTTAGTGACACCCGACCCCAGCAATGACAAGGGATCAGGCCTCACTCGGGGCTAATAAGAGCATATCCATCCGGTAGACAGTCTCTACGCCTAACCCTTTCTCACATTAAGACCTAGAAGCAAGGATCGTGGAAACGAACGCTGAGTAAAACTGGTCGGACTGCGAGAAACCTATGCCTCGGCAGCTACGGCGTCTTTGCTCACCAGCGTGATCAGAGTTTTTTCAACACCCTGGGCTTTTTGGCCTTAGCCACAGAAAGAGTCGGTACGTATTTAAGAGTCTATCCACCTGGCAAACATTCTATGTGCCTGACCCTCTCTTACTTTAAGACCTACAAGCTAGGGTTGCAGAAACGAATGCTAAGTAATACTGGTCGGACCACAAGAAACCTACGCCCCAGCGGCTACGGCACTCTTGCTTACCAGCGTGATTAGAGTTTCCCTCCGACACCTCGAACTCTATGGTCTTAACAAATGGAAGGGTCGAAACGCATTAACCCCTTTTCACACATAAAAAGGGAGAAAAAAAACAAAAATTTGTTCACACCAAAACAAAAGAACAGATTTGATCAAACAAAATGACAAGTTTGTTTAAACGATACAGAAGGGTCGGAACTTGTCCACTTGTTACAAGAATGACTGCCCGACATATCTAACTAACTAGCCCCTCCGAGGGAGAACTATGTCTTATATCTTGTGCGCCAGGTCCTGCGAAAGGGAAGCCACCGTCGTCTCTATCTCCTCCAGCTCGTGGACTTCATAGCCCGATGCATAGCCGTGGCTCATTGCCTCTAGATCAATGCTATCCCCATAATGAGAATGAGCAATCGTGAAGGACTGATTGACCCCAGCATGAAGGGCACTCCTCTCGAGCTGGCGTACATGAGTCATGATCTCAATGGCACAAGCCACGAGCGAGCTGGTCCCCTCCGACCGCACCACCTAAAGGTCATCGCAGACCACTCCAAGGGCGGTGGTTAGGATACCAAGCTCATCATTCTCCACCTGAAGATTCCTCCTCACCTCAGCGAGGTCCATAGCCAGTCCAATAGAAATGCTCTCAGCCTCCAGCTTCTGGGTCGTCGCACTTTCAAGCTCGGCCTGGAGTGAGCCAACCTTCTATTGCGCGTCGTCGCACTCTTGGTAGGCCTGGTCAAGCTCTCAGAAAGCCTAGTCACGCTCCTCACAAGCCGCGCCATGTTCCAAGTGGAGCCTCTTCACAATTTGGAGCAGTTCATCCCGCTCCTTATGCAACCGAGCGATCATCACGGCCTCCAGGCTCGCCCTCTTCTCTAGGGTCATGAGCTTCTCCTTGGCCCCCAGCTTCAGTTCCCTTTCCTTCACAACCTTGGCCAAAAGGTGAAGGATCCACTGGTGGGTCTTGGCATCCTTCTAGAGCAACTCATCCCGCTCCTTCCTGACCCTGGCGGCTTCCTCATCGTCCTTCCATGACCTCACCAACAGGGCCTCGAACGCCTTCTTGGCCTCGTCAGCATCCCGACAGGCCTCGACCACCCACGACCGAAGATTGTTCACCTCCTCGGTGAGGCGAGTCAACTTAGCCACCCTCTGCTAGGTAGCGACAAGCTGAGCTATTACCTCCCCGCGTAGCCACGCCTCCTCAACAAGGCGGTCCTAGGCCTCCTTCTGCTAACGAAGGAACTGAGATTTCCACCGGTTGTGAGCTATGAGGGTCTGTAGGAAGATGATGGTCAAGATACAAAAAGCATATAAAGAAGGATAAGAGCAAAAAGCAGGACCAAACAATACCTGGCCAGAGGGAACGATGATGTCACACAATGCACTCGTGGCATGGTTCAGGGCCTACGTCGAGGCTCTCCCAATCCATGCTCTCTGTGGCATCATCAAGGATGAAAAGTGCCGATGCCGGATCCTACAGATCCACCCACTGGAGTAGGGGCTCACCCCGTGCAGGCGAGCTATTGTCCGCCGACGTTAGGGCTAGGGACGGCTCCCCGCTAACTCCAAGCATCGCCAACCCCTCTTGCCGTGACATCCCCACCGGGACGCCCCCTCCAGCAATGGAAGGGGTCAGCGTTGTGGACGCCAACCTCTCGCCTAGCACCATGACTCCTAGGGACCCCTTTGCCATGTCCCCCTCTGTCCATCCCACACCAGGCACCATCGCTCAGGCCATCGATGGCACGGGTCACACCGGTGCCTCAGGCGCTGCTATGGTTGCACCTGGCTATGACCCATCTATCATGGCCGCAGCCACCACCGCCTGTGTTGGTGGGATCATGACCGGCTGTGTCGCGCCTACCACGGTCGACGCCACGAGTGCGGTCGGCAACCCCATCCATCCCGTCGTCGGCAGCGGTATCATGGCCATCGCTGGCTACTCTATGACCTCCAAAGCTGCCCCTTGAGTCCCTAAGTCTGTCGGTCCCGTCGAGGGCATGGGCGCCACCATGGGTGATGCCTGACTGGCCGGTGGCATGGTCACACTAGCACCACTCCTACCCGAAACAAGCATGATGCCAGCCGACGATTGCCGCCTTAATTGAAGGGCGATGCTCTTCTTCGGCGCCAGCGCTAAAGGATTCCGCTGCCTGCCGACGCTGCAAGGGATGAAAAACATAAGTAATGATGAAATCTGATCAAAACAGGGAAAACAGAGGAACCAATAACTCACCTCAATGCCGTCGGACAGAAGATGTGTTTGGGGGAAGAACCCCCTGACCTTTCCTCCGCCTCATTAGAGCGAGGCCGTATCGAGCCCGACCCCTGCTCCTAGGCAGAGGGGCTCACTCCCCTTCACTCTTAGGGCACGATGGCAGAGCCGCCCGCCTCCACTGGCACCTCGAGCACGATGGCAGAGCCGCTCGCCCCTGTTGGCTCCTGGGGGAGGCTCATGGTATGTCCTGCCTCTGCCAGCTCCCCTGATGAACCCTCCCCTCCATGGAATGGGAAGGGTCCCGACGCCTGCAAGGACGAACCGATACCTATCGCACATCCTTGTTCTCTAGGTTGTCCCACTCAATGTCGTCGACTACCTCATCATCGTCACCATCATCACCACTGTTAGTGTCCTCCCCACATTCCTGCGCCTATAGCTTTCGCTGCTTCTTCCTCTTCTTGTCCTCCTTTGCCCTCCTCAACCGATCACCCTCGACGTGATTCACTGTCCTCATGACTGAATCCCTCGGCAACGATGATGGGTGATCCGTGAGGATGAGGTCCCTCGGCTGGTCCTGCCCCTCTTAAAGTTAGTATCAAGGGGTCAGGAAATAGATTGAAGAAGGCAAGAGAAAGGGAAACTTATGAAGATGACGTGGCCTGGCTCCAGCCACATCAAAGGATGCCCCGGCACTAGGTAAATGAAAATGAGGGGGGCACCCGTGTTGTCCCACAAAGGCTCCATTACCTCCTTGATGCGTTGCGCGATCTCAGAGTTGGTGAGCGTCCCCTCCGCGAGCGTTGTTCCACCGAACGATGCCTCGAGCGCCAACGCATATAGCAGGAGCACACGCGTCATCAATGGCGCCACCCTCCTTACGTGGTAGGCCCCGATAACGCCTGACCCCTTCAGGTCATTCTCCTTTAGGATGTGGATGGTGGCGATATGGTCTTGAATCTTCTTCTTGTCCTTCTCTGGGATGCCCCACTTCCTCCATGGCTCCAGGGCCTCTTCGATTAGGCCCCTGATGAACTTTGACAAAGGAGCGGCGGCGTCATTCTTGAGGTAGAACCACTGCGACTGTCACCCCTTGTTGGATGTTGATAGCCACATTGACGAGTACTCGCTGACCCGATTGTTCCAGAGTTGGATGTCGGTGCACCCCATCTGCATGTGCAGCTCCTGCCTGCCGCTCTTCTCTGTCTTCTTCTGGAGGGTAACAGCAAAGAATTACCTCCACAAGTCAAAGTGGGGGCTGATCCCTAGGAATCCCTTGCAAAGGGCGACGAACGCCGCCATGTGCTGGATCCCATTGGGATTGAGATGTTGTAGCTCGATCTTGTAGTAGTGCATCAGCCCCCGAAGAAATCTGTGGGCACAAACCCATGCTCATGGAAGTGGGCAAAAAACACCACATAGATGTCGGGCAATGATGGCAAGTCCTCCTCGCCAGGCAGCAACGACTCCTCGGCCAAGGTCCGCGCTTGGAGAAGACCGTGATGGATAAGGCCCTCCATGCGCTGGAAGGTGATGTCAGAATGGCACCACAGATCCATTGGAGGTGGGGGATGATGGATATGGGCTTAGCGGCGGTGAAAATGCAGGGGCAGGAAATCTAAGTGATTGGCGGTGGTGGTCATGGCTGCGGAGGCAAGGATGCAAGGAAACCTTTGGTTTTATAGGAGTGATGGGTGTGAGGAAACCAACCGCCCACCTAGATCTCCATGCCTACCATGATCTGCCACCACATCTCACCGTGGGGCGTGCGCATGCAACCTGTGTCCATTCCCTCAAAAAACTCACCGGACGTTTCGCCTTCCTGAACGGACATGACCCGTCATAGGTAAAAGGGATACGGAGCTAAAAACAGTCCTACGGCCCGTCTAGGCCTAGGAGTTCAAAGGTTGGCCCATCAATGGGTCCGACAACTGCTCCAAGCACCCTAAAAGCGAGGGGTGGAATGAGATGGGACCACTAGCGGCCAGCGCCACGGGCATCCTGGCCTACGTTCGAGTCTTGGCCAGATATGATCCATGGTTTTTCCTCAAAGAAAGGTAGATAGCCCTTGGGGCCGGTCGAACAGACCCAACAACTATATGGATTGACCACTGAGAACATGGAGTCGGTCACCAGCTGACCCGAGCCGGATCCCCATGAACAGGATGCCGGGGCCCCACCCAGACTAGCCAGCTAACAATTCGTCGAGCACCATGGCTCGTCCATAGAGGAAAATCATGGCATGGCTCAACCCCTCCAGTTGCAGAAACCATGGATGGGGTGACGATAACAAATATGATCCGACCCTTGATTAGTCCCCCACTACACGTGGGGGCTCGAGGAAAGTTGCACACGCAAGGAGACCGAACACACGGTCGCAGAACGACAGACCCCTGTAGGGGTCAAAATCAGGGGAAGACCTTTTCTGACCCACCAAACCTCACGACTATACCCCCGAGGGGTCCGATCACGACAAAAGGGAATCGTTGTCCCCAGGACATGCCATGGGTGACAAAAGAAGGCCAAGGCCATTAGAGTCCTCCCATTCAGAAAAGCCTCCAAAGGAGTATTCTACTCCTCCATAGGCTCGGGGGCTGCTGTCGGGGACTAATACTAGGGTACCCGAAGAGGAGGAGCTAATGATCATCAACATTGATTCATCCGAGTAGTTAAGAGCGTGACTACAGCTCCAACTGACCCCCGGACGCACGGGCTCCGCCTCGACTGACCTCTGGAAAGCCTCTAGGGAAGAACTCCGCCTCGCCCAACCCTTGGGTTTGCGCTTTGCCTTGGCCGACCCTTAGGATTGCTCTCCGCCTCGCCCGGCCTCTAGGGGAGCACTCCACCTCGCCCGACCCATGGGTTTGCGCTCCGCCTCGCCAGGCCTCTAGGGGAGGGCTCCACCTTGCCCGACCCCAAGGCCGTGGGCTCTGCCTCGCCCGACCCTTGGGTTTGCGCTCTACCTCGCCCGGCCTTTGAGGGAGGGCTCTGCCTCGCCGGACCTCAAGGCCGCGGGCTCTGCCTCGCCTAACCCTTGGGATTGTGCTCCGCCTCACCTAACCCCAAGGCCATGGGCTCCACCTCGCTCGACGTAGACCCATGCCGACTCCAACCACTCTAGGTTCAAGTGTATGGGCCTGGGTCAAAAGCTCTGACACCATGGAGGAAACCGGCATGCCCTGATGTAACCCACGACCATGATGGGCCATACCTAAGGGTTCACATCAGGAACAGTGTCGGGCGTACCGGTGTTGTTCTGCTTAACCCTCATACGAAAACTAATAGGCGCGTTAGTTCATCGTGATATTCGCCAGGACGGAGTGGAGCACTGTAACACCTCGGGTGTTTAAAATACTAAAACCTGACATGTCATCATATGCATTGCAAAGCATTTGGCATTTGGTGAAAACTTTGAGATGCATACACTAAAACAAGTTTATATTCATGTGGTATGTGTTGAATTGTATTGTTTGACTTAAATTCAAAGTTTGTTTGGATTTTTAAATTTTTCGAGAAAAACCCCGCTTTTCAGCATTTAAATCCTACCCTGAAAATCCATTTCAAAATCTAAGCATAATTTGGGGTTGATCCCAAAAGCAAAAGTGTAGAGCTTGGCAAGTTATACAAAGTTTGTTTTTGGAGTTTTTCAAGTTGTTTAGAAAAATTTTGAGTAATTCAAAAAGGCGTAATTCGTTAAATTTCCCTATTCAAATTCAAAAGTTCATTTCAAAATCTAGACTGAATTAGGAGATGGTTATAGAAGCAAAGTTGTAGAACTTTTGATTTTGAACAACTTTTGTTTTTGGAGATTTTTGAGTTGTTATGAAAATTTGAGAGTAATTTGTGAATTTTGGCGAATGGCAAACTTGTAATTACTGTGAACAGTGTCCACCGTCGAGACTACACCGCCGACGACCTTCTTCGGTGTTCCAGGCGTGTCGTGGCCGTCCTTAGCGTCACGCTGGCACAGAAACGGCTCCGTTGTGGCTTCCTTGAGCTTCTGAGTCGCGTTATAAGAACCGAGACGCATTCGTCGTCGTTTTTCTTCCTCCTCTGCTTTTCCCGTCGCCACCACCGCAGCTCCGTCGAGCTCTCGCCATCGACTTAGCGCCGTTGCCGTCTCGGCAAAGCCTATCCCAGCTCCGCCTTAACCTTACGCTTCCAACCGACCCACCAATTCAGTTTATCTCCACCGGAAACTCGCTGTCCACGTCTTTCTTCTTCGCGGCCAGCAACTCCTCCGCCGAGCGCGATTCGCTGTGGCCAGAGCTCCACGGTGCATCTTCGTCCCTGGTTTTGGCTGATTCTGTTTCGTCTCGATGCTGTAGTACTTAATCCATAGCTGGTTGCTCATTTTGATCATCGCAGCGCCGGCGACACCATCGCCGACGATGTTTTGCTCCGCCGTGATCACCGTGATCGTTGTCACGCCTCTCCGTTGCTTCTCCGACCTCGCTCCTTGCTTCAACGCGTCGGGGTGAGCCTCGGTGCTTCTGAATCCCTTGTTTGAGCTCTACCGGTCGCAGACACCGCCGGCCAGAAGGCCGCTTGCGTGCCACCGCGTCCGCCATGGTCGACGACTTAGCTAGTATAGGGCCGTAATCGGTCGATAGGGACGTCAATCGATGCGCCTAGACTTGGTGATCATTTTGATACGTTGGTCGTCGCGGTGATCTCACCGTCGACGAGAAATCGCTGATGGTCGAGAGCGTCCGCCGCCGTGGTCAACGTCGGAGGTTAGGGATGACAGTGGGGTCGGGTTGTCGATGACTCAAAGTGTTCAAATGGATTTTTCTATTTTTGATTTGAATGAATAGTGTCTGCTTTTTGTTATTTTTGTGTAGATTTATTTAGAGCTCCAAAAATTATGAAATTTTTTGTGACTTCTCTGTGATGTATAGTATTTAAGAAAAATATAAAATAATGTTTTCAGTAATTTTTGAATGTGATAAAAATTGCTCAATTTATTAATAAATGGATTTCCATGATTTTCTAGGCTTATTTATTTATCCAAATTTTATGAAATTTGTTTTGCCACTTAGTTATCATGTAATGAACATTTACAAAAATTTTGAGCTCAATTGGAATAAGTTGATTTATTTCATAATTTTGAATTAAATAATTAATTCATAAAAGCAAATAGTAACCTTTAATGATTTAGGTTTTGTTTGAAATTTTGATTGAGTGATGACCTTGGATCATTAGTTGATAATGATCCTTGGCAATTGATTGGGTGTTGCGAAAAAGGTTTGACTAGTTTGATTTGCAACTGTACCGCGAAGGAAAGTTGTATTCAAATTATTAATTTTGCATCCATCATCGAGCATCATGTTTCGTATTCCACATCATGTTAAACATGGCATTGTTATTACGTGTAGTAAACGAAGGTGAACACGTGGTAGTTAATCAAGTGGTTGAGGAGGTTAATCCGTCTGTTGAGGTCGGACCGAATACTTGTGAAACGAGCCGGACTTTTCCGTCAACGAAGGCAAGCCCCGGATGCATACAACCCTACCTTGTGTTTTACAAATTAATTTTGCTTTTGCTTTCCGTTACTGCATTAAGTGATTAGGAGTTAAGTAAGAGCCTAATTGGTGCATTACCATCCTTGTTATTCCATATTTACCATATTACCAGTTTTTAAACTCGTATATGCCTAGCTTTGCTTAGCTATGCGTAGAACGATGAAAGTCGGGTGATTACCTGCCACCTGCAAGTTTTAAATGGAACATTGGTTAATTATGTTAGCATGTGATATGGGAATGTGGAGTAATAAATCTAGACCGGGCGGACTCGGTGTGTGTGAGCCATAAGACATGGAGGTCTTGTGAGCGGGTTCTTTCCGCCTGTGTCGATTAAGGCACGTCCGTTGTTGAATTGCATGAGGTGAGAATTTGTAGTACTAACCACATACTCCGGTAAGCCTAAACTTGGCGATTCTATTACGAGAATGGCTACTCGCGCACTGGGAGTGGAGAGATGGCGGGAATAGCGTGTACCCACGTGGCTATGGGCTGGATTGGTGGAGTACTGTATTCTCGGGTGGCACGGACCCGTTCTTGTTTCAGAGGATCTGAGGGTAGGTTGGTATATGTAGGTCGGGGACCTGCATATGTCGTGTGGTCTGGAATTCCCAGTTGGGTTTACAATCGGTTCGAATCGTCGTTGCTCCTCGGTTATGGAGACTCAACTCACTATTCATCATCGTAGTATTGATAACTGGAACCTGAGAATGGTTGATGAAGGTGTTGGATATGAAGTTTCATGATCTCATTTCGGATCGTGTCATCTTTGTATATGAGTTTATGAAGTTTAAAGTGTTGAAATAAAGAATTTTGTTAAAGAGCTTTTACGCAAAATAACTTTGATTATTGCTAAAACCATACCTTGAATCCCTGAGCCTGCATTCTTGAGTTATCAGTTCTTATTTTGGATAAGTCTTGTTGAGTACTTTTGTACTCAGGGTTCGTTGACCCTTGTTGCAGGTGAGTCTCATGAGCAGATCTGTTGTGGATCGTGCTGCATGACAGTTGTACCTTGTGATGACGATGAGAAGTAATTGTGTGGCCCTTGGGTAGGGCAGCCTCATTGTGTGTTTTGTATTATATTATAATGCCGCTCCACTACTTTGGTTTGTATTAATATCAAACTTAGTTGTATGGTTTGAAACAAATGGTTTGTAAACTATGTTATTGTAAGTCTTCCGCTACTTTTACTCTGATGTATTTATTTGAATAAACTGTTGTAATACTGCAATGACTCTGTAATGTGATCCTGCTTAGAAATCGTGGATGATTCGGGGTTCCCCGAGGACACCCGACAGTCTTCTTAAATTTACCAGGAACATATGCATAGATGTCAAAGGTCGTTGGACAGTGACAGGTGCATGTGGGCCCTATAATTTAGGAGGTTCTGCCATAGAATGGTATCAGAGCGATCGTTACAAAGTTTTTGTGGTATTGGTTTACAAAAACTTCAAAATGATTTGGGATGACTAAATTTAACTTGATTAATTTGGTCCAAATTGCTTCCGACTTATCTTATTCATTCCTCCCATTCCATATTTAATTAAAAAGGGTCTTATGTGGTGGAGTAGTAATCTTACTATGCCCTATAAAAAAATGTTGTTTATGTGCATTATAAACTTTGATGTTTTTGTTTGTAAGAACGATTCATGCATCATTATTAATTCACTCGTTACTTCCTTCACCTCTTAGTCTAGAGTTGAGTAGTGAGACTGGTTTGAGTAATGTAATCCATCATAGCTGCTCTTTAGACTTTGATCAAATGGTCTTACTTGGATTAAATTGGTTTTCTACAAGATGGCTCGTGCCAAGATGACGCCAGTAAGTCCCTTTGGACCCAAAGGAGTTCCTCATCACCAACTTGCCCCTAGAAACGATGGTGCTAGCGAGAGCAGTTCTAGGCCCGATCTCCAAAGGAGATACAGAGAATTTCTAAAGAATTAGCACAAGCTACTAGAGATAGGGCTTTGGATGCTATCTGGTAGGAGAATTACAGGATCAATTGAGGCGTCACCACCACCTTTTGTGAGGAATTGCGAAAGCATGTTAGTTTCGTCGGTGGAGGGACGAAATGAGGCTTGGCATAGGGAAAATGTAGCTAGAGCTAGAACTCATGAGCTAGAATTCTATGTAGAAGATTTAGAAGAACATAATACCTATCTACATGAGGAAGTTCATAGGCTTAGCAATCTACTAAACCCGAATCATGAGCCTCAAGCTGATGGCATGGACCCCGGTGTCATCCTTGCCGATGATAACGAATCGGAAGAGGAAGAAGAAGAAGATCCTGAAGAATTAGTAATGATCAATGAAAGTGATGATGAAGGCGGTAATAATTCGGAATGGATACCGAGAGCACGAAGTTTGAAGTAATCACGGAAAAGAGTAGAGTTGTATAATAGTTAATTATGGTTAAGCTATGTATCTTGTTTTGGTACATATAGGGTCTGGTGTTTATAGTAATAAACCCTATGTTATGTGTCTGGAGTAAGCTGTTGTGCAATTCAATAAAGGCTTGTGAATAAAGTTTGGTTTGTTATGAGCATGCGTCGTCGAATGTGGGATCGCATATTCCTGGTACTTCACAAGATGATGATGATATCCCCAACCCGCCACCGATGCCGACCAATCTGGCTGATGCTATCGTGGCATTAGTCAATGTGACTATGGAAAATTCTCGTTTGCTTCATGAGATGGCTCAAAGTAATCAGAATCAGATGCATGGAAACCGTGGCCGCAATCATAACAGGCATGAGGCTACCTATGTGGATTTCACGGATACAAAACCCCTGGTGTTCACCAAGGCAGATGAACCACTGGAGGCTGATGACTGGCTTAGGACCATGGAGCATAAATTTGATCTTATTCATTGCACAGAGTTTCAGAAACTGGTGTTTGCTGCCCGGCAACTTAGAGGTGTAGCTGGTGCTTGGTATGCAAATCTGATGGCCATGCAACCCGTAGGCATTCCGTTAACTTGGACAAAATTTTGCACTGCTTTCAGAGCCCATTATATCCTGGAAGGAGTGATGGCTATGAAGCTAGATGAATTCCTTGCTTTGAGGCAAGGGGATCAAACGGTTATGCAGTATGTGGGAAGATTCAATCATCTGTCGCAGTATGCATCCGAACATGTCAATACGGATGCCAAGAAAAGAAATGGTTCATGAGAGGTCCGAATACCAAACTACGAGACAATGATGACGACTGTACCAATATCACTTATCATGAGGCGATAAATATTGCAATTGCTTGAGAGGCAAAGTATCGGCGGCATAAGGAGCTCAAGAAGAAAAAAAAGAATGTGCCGTCTGGACCTTTGGTGGAAACCAAAAGAGGCAGAGAGTGATTTATCATCCAATAAACCATTATCGTCCTCCTCCTTATCGTCCGCCGTGAGTTCCAAGCGAACAGCGATCAAATGTCCGTCTCCGCTATAACCTATCCGAACTCACAGTCAACCAATGCTCCCGGTGGTAATGCTCCAACGTCAAGGTGGTCACAACTATCCGTGTTACAATTGTGGAAGGACCTGGTCATTTCTCCGTGGAATGTCCATATCCTAGACAAAGCTAATCAAAATTATCGGAAGACCCTCGCCAATCAACAATGTGGTCGGGCACCAAACAAGAACCACAATCGTAATGCTCGAGAAGGGCAAAGATGAGAGGAAGACAGACGGTGTTCTATATTCAAGCCGGAGAAATTCGGAGGGGAGCAATGATGATGGGTATGTTTTTTGTTGCCAATCACCTGCAGCTTATACTTTTTGATTACGGCGCGATCGCATTCATTCATCAATAGAACATTTGTCATGAAGTATGAAATTTCAATTGGGGCAACAAAGGAAAGTTTCTTTTGTACAATCGCTCGAGGGACGTCGTGTACTAAGGAAATGGTGTACCGGTACCCGTAAACACAGGTGGGCATATTTTTCCCACTACCATGATTATCCTTAAGGATCGGGATATAGATGTAATCTTGGGAATGAATTGGATGTATCAAAGATAAGGTTGTTATAGATGCTTTGAATAGGACCTTAAGAGTAAGTTTGTTCGATAGTAATTCTCAACTTCTCATCCAACTTCCAACCTTAAGAAGATCAAGGCGAGTTTGTGCAACTGCCGTCAAAGAGATTAGAGATATCCCGGTAGTACGTGAATTTCCTGATGTGTTTCCTGAGGATTTACCCGGTCTACCACCTGATAGGGATGTACAGTTTAACATAGAGTTACAACGTGGAATAGCTCTGATTTCTTGGAGAGCTTATAGAATGCCACCTAAGGAATTGGTCGAGTTGAAGGCTCAGTTACAAGAATTAATTGAGAAGGGGTTTATCCAACCTAGTTCCTCACCTTGGGGATGTCCGGCAATTTTTGTGAAAAAGAAAGATGAGACCCTGAGGTTATGTGTTGACTATCGTCCGTTGAATGAAGTGACCATCAAGAATAAGTATCCATTACCTCGGATAGATTTGCTTTTTTTTTGATCGGGTTGGCGGAGCCAAAGTTTTCTCCAAGATAGATTTGAGATCAGGGTATCACCAAATTAAGATAAAGCCTGAAGATATTCCCAAAACGGCATTTACCACAAGATACGGATTATATGAATACTTGGTGATGTCTTTTGGTTTGACAAATGCTCCCGCTCATTTCATGTATCTGATGAACTCGGTATTCATGCCTGAGCTAGACAAGTTTGTAGTAGTATTTATAGATGATATACTAGTATATTCCACGAATAAGACAGAACATGCAGAACACCTCAGAATTGTTCTGACTCGTTTGAGAGAACATCAATTGTATGCTAAGTTCAGCAAGTGTGATTTTTGGCTTAAGGAAGTGTAATTTCTTGGACATGTCTTGTCAGCCGAAGGAGTTGCAGTTGATCCCGGCAAAGTGAGGGATGTGCTTGATTGGAAACCGCCAACCACAGTTCATCAAGTTCGGAGTTTTCTTGGATTGGCGGGATATTACCGTCGGTTTATTCCATAATTCTCTAAAGTATCAAAACCTATAACTGAATTGTTGAAGAACCAAGTCAAGTTTGTTTGGTCATCAGATTGTGAAGAGGCTTTCCAGACTTTAAAAAGGTTGTTGACTACTGCACCAGTGTTAGCTCAACCTGATATCAAGAAGCCGTTTGATGTTTATTGTGATGCTTCAGGTATTGGTATTGGATGTGTGTTGATGCAAGAAGGCCGAGTCATTGCCTATGCGTCCAGGCAACTTAAGCAACATGAAGAACACTATCCTACTCATGATTTGGAGTTAGCAGCTGTGGTTTATGCTCTAAAGATTTGGCGGCATTACCTGCTTGGTAATACGTGCCATATATATACAGATCACAAGAGCTTAAAATATATCTTTACTCAGTCAGAGTTGAACATGCGACAAAGAAGATGGTTAGGACTAATTAAGGATTATGATTTGAAAGTACATTATCACCCTGGTAAAGCCAATGTAGTTGCAGATGCTCTCAGTCGAAAAAGCTATTGCAATTGCCTGACAGTAAGAACAATGGGTTTGACTTTATGTCAAGAGATGGAGAAGCTAAATGTAGAAGTAATTCAACAAGGTAGTTTAACCAACATAATTGTTGAAGCCACTATTCGAGATCAAGTTATTGCTGCTCAGAAGGAAAACAAGGGTGTAGCCCATATCAAGGAAAGAGTTAGGAATGGAAAGGCGGAATGTTTCAGTATAGATAATGAAGGTGTGCTATGGTTTAAGGATCGTTTGGTAGTACCAAAAGTTCCTGAGTTGCGGCAGTCAATTCTTGAAGAAGCACATGCTACTAGGTTATCTATCCATCCGGGAAGCAACAAGATGTACCATGACTTAAAACAAAGGTTTTGGTGGACAAAAATGAAGATAGAAATTGCGAGATATATAGCAAAGTGTGATACTTGTCAGAAGGTGAAAGCTATACATCTGAGGTCTGCTGGAGAACTACAACCATTACCTATTCCAGCTTGGAAGTGGGAGGACATAAGTATGGACTTTATTGTTGGCCTACCCAAGACAAAGAAAGGATTTGACTCAATATGGGTTATTGTAGATCGACTCACTAAGTCAAGACATTTTTCTTCTGTCAAGACTATATATCCCACCGTCCAATACGCCAAGATATATTTAGCAAGAATTATGAGTCTTCATGGAATACCAAAGACCATAGTGTCCGATCGGGTACTCGGTTTGTCTCCAGCTTTTTGGAAACAATTGCATTCTTCCTTGGATACCAAGCTCTGTGTGATAGTATGACTTATCATCCACAGATCGATGGACCGGTGAAAAGAGTCAATCAAGTGCTTGAAGATATGTTAAGGTGTTGTGTCCTTAATTATTCCAACAAGTGGGATGAATGCTTACCTTTGGCCGAGTTCTCATATAACAATAGTTATCGGAAAGCATTAGAATGGCTCCATTTGAAGCACTCTATGGCCGTAGGTGCAGAACATCATTTGAGTTGGTCGGAGCCGGAGAAAGAAGATTCTTTGGAGTTGACCTTGTGAAAGAAACGGAAGACAAGGTTAGGCAAATACTGAGTAATTTGAAAATAGCTCAGTCCCGCTTAAAAGAGTTATGCGGATAAACGCGGAGACCATTGGTGTTTAACAAAGGAGATTTTGTATATCCGAAAGTATCACCAATGAAGGGAGTTAACCGTTTTGGTGTTAAAGGCAAATTGGCACCTCGATATATTGGACCATTTCAAATTTTGGAGAGATATGGAAAAGTGGCCTATCGCTTGAAATTACCGAACATTTATCAAATTTGTACATGATGTGTTCCATGTGTCTCGATTGAAGAAGTGTCTCACGAGTGCTCGCGAGAATGTTGAAGTTGAAGGAGTGGAACTTGAACCAGATCGACTTATTGAGAATATCCTATCCGAGTGTTGGATCGGAAAGATCGTGTTACTCGGAGGAGAACAATAAAGTTCTATAAGATACAATGGAATCAACATTCGGAAGAGGAAGCTACGGGAATCGAGAAGATTACTTGTTAGAAAAGTTTCGAGTTTCTAGCGTCAATATAGAATAGAATAATGTTAGTTGAGCTCGGTTACTACAAATTGTGTTTTGTAAAAGAACCTCAGTTGTTTTATGGAAAAGTTCTGGATGTTTTTGGATTGACACATTTCCTTTTCCATTACTTACTCTATGGCTTTGAATCTCGGGGCAAGATTTCTTTTAGGGGGAAGGATTGTAACACCTCGGGTGTTTAAAATACTAAAACCTGACATGTCATCATATGCATTGCAAAGCATTTGGCATTTGGTGAAAACTTTGAGATGCATACACTAAAACAAGTTTATATTCATGTGGTATGTGTTGAATTGTATTGTTTGACTTAAATTCAAAGTTTGTTTGGATTTTTGAATTTTTCGAGAAAACCCAGCTTTTCAGCATTTAAATCCTACCCTGAAAATCCATTTCAAAATCTAAGCATAATTTGGGGTTGATCCCAAAAGCAAAAGTGTAGAGCTTGGCAAGTTATACAAAGTTTGTTTTTGGAGTTTTTCAAGTTGTTTAGAAAAATTTTGAGTAATTCAAAAAGGCGTAATTCGTTAAATTTCCCTATTCAAATTCAAAAGTTCATTTCAAAATCTAGACCGAATGAGGAGATGGTTATAGAAGCAAAGTTGTAGAACTTTTGATTTTGAACAACTTTTGTTTTTAGAGATTTTTGAGTTGTTATGAAAATTTGAGAGTAATTTGTGAATTTTAGCGAATGGCAAACTTGTAATTACTGTGAACAGTGTCCACCGTCGAGACTACACCGCCGACGACCTTCTTCGGCGTTCCAGGCGCGTCGTGGCCGTCCTTGGCGTCGCGCTGGCACAGAAACGGCTCCGTCGTGGCTTCCTTGAGCTTCTGAGTCGCGTTATAAGAACCGAGACGCCGTCGTCGTCGTTTTTCTTCCTCCTCTGCTTTTCCCGTCGCCACCACCGCAGCTTCGTCGAGCTCTCGCCATCGACTTAGCGCCGTTGCCGTCTTGGCAAAGCCTGTCCCAGCTCCGCCTTAACCTTATGCGTCCAACCGACCCACCAATTCAGTTTATCTCCACCAGAAACTCGCTGTCCACGTCTTTCTTCTTCGCGGCCGGCAACTCCTCCGCCGAGCGTGATTCGCCGTGGCCAGAGCTCCACGGTGCATCTTCGTCCCTGGTTTTGGCTGATTCTGTTTTGTCTTGATGCTGTAGTACTTAATCCATAGCTGGTTGCTCATTTTGATCACTGCAGTCGCTGGTACACCATCGCCGACGACGTTTTGCTCCGCCATGATCACCGTGATCGTTGTCACGCCTCTCCGTTGCTTCTCCGACCTCGCTCCTTGCTTCAACGCGTTCGGGGTGAGCCTCTGGTGCTTCCTGAATCCCTTGTTTGAGCTCTACCGGTCACACACCGCCGGCGTAGCGCTGCCGTGCCACCGTGTCCGCCATGGTCGACGACGAGCTAGTATAGGGCCGTAATCAGTGCTGATAGGGACGTCAATCGATGCGCCTAGACTTGGTGATCATTTTGGTACGTTGGTCGTCGCCGGTGATCTCACCGTCGGCGAGAAATCGCCGGTCAGAGCCGTCGCTGCCGTGGTCAACGTCGGAGGTTAGGGATGACAGGTGGGGTCGGGTTGTCAGTGACTCAGCGTTCAAATGGATTTTTCTATTTTCAGATTTGAATGAATAGTGTCTATTTTTGTTATTTTTGTGTAGATTTATTTAGAGCTCCAAAAATTATGAAAATTTTTGTGTGACTTCTCTGTGATGTATAGTATTTAATAAAAACATAAAATAATGTTTTTCAGTAATTTTTGAATGTGATAAAAATTGCTCTATTTATTAATAAATGGATTTCCATGATTTTTCTAGGCTTATTTATTTATCCAAAATTTATGAAATTTGTTTTGCCACTTAGTTATCATGTAATGAACATTTACAAAAATTTTGAGCTCAATTGGAATAAGTTGATTTATTTCATAATTTTGAATTAAATAATTAATTCATAAAAGCAAATAGTAACCTTTAATGATTTAGGTTTTGTTTGAAATTTTGATTGAGTGATGACCTTGGATCATTAGTTGATAATGATCCTTGGCAATTGATTGGGTGTTGTGAAAAAGGTTTGACTAGTTTGATTTGCAACTGTACCGCGAAGGAAAGTTGTATTCAAATTATTAATTTTGCATCCATCATCGAGCATCATGTTTCATATTCCACATCATGTTAAACATGGCATTGTTATTACGTGTAGTAAACGAAGGTGAACACGTGGTAGTTAATCAAGTGGTTGAGGAGGTTAATCCGTCTGTTGAGGTCGGACCGAATACTTGTGAAACGTCGTAGGAGCCGGACTTTTCCGTCAACGAAGGCAAGCCCCGAATGCATACAACCCTACCTTGTGTTTTACAAATTAATTTTGCTTTTGCTTTCCGTTACTGCATTAAGTGATTAGGAGTTAAGTAAGAGCCTAATTGGTGCATTACCATCCTTGTTATTCCATATTTACCATATTATCAGTTTTTAAACTCGTATATGCCTAGCTTTGCTTAGCTATGCGTAGAACGATGAAAGTCGGATGATTACCTGCCACCTGCAAGTTTTAAATGGAACATTGGTTAATTATGTTAGCATGTGATATGGGAATGTGGAGTAATAAATCTAGACCGGGCGGACTCGGTGTGTGTGAGCCATAAGACATAGAGGTCTTGTGAGCGTGTTCTTTCCGCCTGTGTCGATTAAGGCACGTCCGTTGTTGAATTGCATGATGTGAGAATTTGTAGTACTAACCACATACTCCGGTAAGCCTAAACTTGGCGATTCTATTACGAGAATGGCTACTCGCGCACTGGGAGTGGAGAGATGGCGGGAATAGCGTGTACCCACGTGGCTATGGGCTGGATTGGTGGAGTACTGTATTCTCGGGTGGCGCGGACCCGTTCTTGTTTCAGAGGATCTGAGGGTAGGTTGGTATATGTAGGTCGGGGACCTACATATGTCGTGTGGTCTGGAATTCCCAGCTGGGTTTACAATCGGTTCGAATCGTCGTTGCTCCTCGGTTATGGAGACTCAACTCACTGTTCATCATCGTAGTATTAATAACTAGAACCTGAGAATGGTTGATGAAGGTGTTGGATATGAAGTTTCATGATCTCATTTCGGATCGTGTCATCTTTGTATATGAGTTTATGAAGTTTAAAGTGTTGAAATAAAGAATTTTGTTAAAGAGCTTTTACGCAAAATAACTTTGATTATTGCTAAAACCATACCTTGAATCCCTGAGCCTGCATTCTTGAGTTATCAGTTCTTATTTCGGATAAGTCTTGTTGAGTACTTTTGTACTCAGGGTTCGTTGACCCTTGTTGCAGGTGAGTCTCATGAGCAGATCTGTTGTGGATCGTGCTGCATGACAGTTGTACCTTGTGATGACGATGAGAAGTAATTGTGTGGCCCTTGGGCAGAGCAGCCTTATTGTGTGTTTTGTATTATATTATAATGCCGCTCCACTACTTTGGTTTGTATTAATATCGAACTTAGTTGTATGGTTTGAAACAAATGGTTCGTAAACTATGTTATTGTAAGTCTTCCGCTACTTTTACTCTGATGTATTTATTTGAATAAACTGTTGTAATACTGCAATGACTCTGTAATGTGATCCTGCTCGGAAATCGTGGATGATTCGAGGTTCCCCGAGGACACCCGACAGTCTTCTTAAATTTACTAGGAACATATGCATAGATGTCAAAGGTCGTTGGACAATGACAGGTGCATGTGGGCCCTATAATTTAGGAGGTTCTGCCACAAGCACCATGACCGGTAGACGATACCAGCGCATGGCGCTAGTGACGGATAGGGCCACGATGTGGAGTCATCCCTATTGACATCTACAGGGTCGGCGGGACCCGCATGAAGGATAAGAGGGACCTGGCGATCCTGAAGGACTTCGGCTCTCTCTCATTCTTCTTTTTCCCTCCGCTGTAACCCGTGCTTTCCCTTGCCCTATAAAAGATAATGCGGAGCACCCCACGAAGGGGGGGATCGATCCAGGCCAGACCCGATCGAATCATCATGAACCAATCGAACCTCGAACCGACCAAACCACAACACAAGCACACGGCTGAGCGGCAACCGAGCTCTCAGCACCCGTTCACTCTTTCCACCAGAGACTTGGGACATGTCCCTCTCTCGCCCATTTGTAACCCCTACTACAAACTTTCGGTGCTAGTAACACGAGCAGCAGCAATAAACTGGACGTAGGGACATTCTGCCCGAGCCAGTATAAACCTCATGTTCTCTAAGCACACCATCCGAGCCAGACGTGCAATACTAGAAATTTACTCGTTGGTGGTAACTCGAAACACCGACACGCCCCTACTCAGCGGCGTGCAAGCCACCAGTCACCGCCGACAAGCTAGTGCTCCACGCCGGTACGCCTCACCGGTAGGTAGACTGGATAGATCTACAGGTGATCAGGGTGGTACTCATCACCACTGTCGCCGCAAGATCCAATGGCAACGGTAATGCTTTCGCACTTCCCTTATGCATTGTTCTTGGATTTTAATTTCCTTCTTCACTCATCTGAGTACGAATGAAGCTTCTATCTGATTATTAACGAGCTCATGAACATATCTCCGCAGTCGCTCCTTCTCTAATTCAGGCGATAGCGCCGCCGCTTCCATCGCCGTCCTCGCTCCACCAGATCCTCGTCAAGATGGAGGAGGCCCCCAACAAGGGGAACGAAGAGGCCATCCTCATAGATCATGTCTTGGTCCTCATCCTCAGCCGCTTCACTGCCCACTCCTTGTGCAGCTGCAAGTGTGTCTATCGCTCCTGGAATAGCCTCATCTCGGGATCTGAGTACCGTAAGGAGCTACCCCAGATTCTTGTCGGATTCTTCTACCGTAGCTGGAAATGTGTAACACCCGTGTTTTTGCATCGTGATAAAATCCATTAAAATTTAAACTTTTAAAACTTTACAACAAATTAAAACTTGATTAGTTTATTTTCCGCAAAACCATTTTGGAAAATGCTTTTCAAAAACCCTGCATTAAAAATCCACCATATGCATTTGTGTGTCACGTAGGATTTAATTGTTGCGCAAGATATTTTCTAGGTATAGAAGATCGCTTCGCATTTGAACTCCGTTGCCTGCATTGTCTGCTTGAGTGTATGTTTGAATGCTTGCTTGAATGCTTGAATGATTGCCTGCATGTGTGTTTGAATGCTTGCCTTCTGGAATTTACTTGCGGCACCAAAATAACCCCTTAATTTCCATTTCCACTCTTAAATTTAAAACCCTTTTCTCTTATAGAGGTAGATAACGCATCGTAAATATAAACAATATTTTGTTACCTTCTTGCTTAATTATAAAAGTCGTCCCACGATTAAATTATAAACTTAATTTTCCAAAATGCATTTTAGATAATTTCTTTTCCTTGAAATATTTAGAAATCCATCGATATTGTATTACATTATTAACTAGGAATTATAGTAGCCCTCGCATTAATAAAATATAGGTTTAATTATTCCTTCTAATATTCCCTTCTAAATTTACATTTAGTTAATTTATAGTCACATGTATATTAGGAAATCTAGAAATATGAGAGCATTACTTTTAATTTCTATCGTAGTTATAATAAAATAGATATAATATTTAGTTATATAAGAATATAGAATATACCTAGGAAATACATCATGAATTATGAATACTAGTATTACAATTTTTATTTAGAAATACAAGAATATTTATATTACATTTCATTCCTTAATTTTCTAGTAACTAGGAATACTCCATCTATCTATTAATTACCAAAGGAAATAATACATACATACATATATATATATATATATATATACATTGTTATATTTTCTAGGAATACACCAAAGTACAAAGTATATATCGTTTCCTCTCCTGCGGCCCAATGGCCATCCTCCATCCCCCACTCCCGTGTAAGCCAGCAGCACGGCATGGGCATGGCCAGCTGCCAGCACGACAACAGCCCAGCGCCCCTTGGCCTGGCCCAGGCCGCACCACGTGCGAGCACGCGAGTCCGCGTCTGCGCCGCGCGCGCACCGCGTTGACGCCGTGTCCAAATTTTTTATTTTTTAACCTTTTTTTGAAAAAATTTCACAAATATGCCCCAAGATATATGATTTCAAAATCTGTACCTTTAGCTCGGCGCCATCGTTGATGGCGCCGAACTTACACATCTCAGCACCATAGATTCTGACGCCTAGGTCGGGGCCACGTTGGAGGCGTGGACACTGACATGGCAGCCAGCTCGGCGCCGTAGATCTTGGCGCCGAGCTTGGCGTCGTGATTATTGGCGTCAAGCCCTGTCTTACATATGGGCCATCCCTTCCTTTCTCTCTTCCTCTCTCTCTACCGCTCCCGAGCCACCATCACGCTGCACCGCCAAGACACGCCGCCGCCGTCGTTGCCCGGCCGTCCCGCCCGCGCCGCGCCCACCGACCCTGCGCCGAGGCGAGGCCGAGCCGCCGCCGCCGTACCAGGACCGCGCTCGCGCCGCCTCGGAGCTGAGGCGGTTGCCCCACGCTCGACGCAAGACCACCGCCCTGCCCCAGCCCTGCGGCGTGCGCCATTGCGCCATCGCTTGTTTCGTTTTCGTCGCGCGCGCCGCCGTGGCAGCCACCCGTGGCCTCGCCGATCGCGCCGCCTGCCGCCACCGCAGCCGCCGGCCCGGCCGCCCCGCCCGCGCCACAAGGCCACCACCGGACCCCTCGGCTTTAAATACGGCCATGCCACAGCCGGTTCGGCTCGTCGCCCTCACCCACACCCGGCATCTGCTGCGACTCCGTCCTAGGGCCATCGATCTCGGCATCCGCTGTGACTCCGTCGACGTCTGTGACCCCATCCACATTCCAGCCACCGGCCGTCCTAGGGCTGAGGGCAGTGGCCTTTGGCAAGGGCCAAGGGGAGGGGGTGTTGTCCGCCTAGAAGGCCACGGCAGCCGCCATGCCCGAACAGTTCGGATAGGGATGTTTGCCTACAGCATCGCCTGCTCAAGCTCTTGAACTCGTCGGACAGGTAAAAATTGTGAATACGCAATGTATGTACTTAGTTTGCTTTGATTGTAGTGTAGTAGTTCGATTATTTGTTATTTACTCGTTAATGTGATGACTCAAGTAGTTGATTTAGTTAGTGATCTAGTGAGATAGATATGTAGATAGATAAAAACATAGATACATAGGTACATAGATATAGTTAGATAGCTACTTAGATTTTTTTTATCTATTCAGTAGCGAAAGCCCCTACCTGATATTTTTTTGGATTTCAATTAAAAGAAAGAATGTTCTGTATACAAGAGCAACAAAAGAGGAAAAAGTACAAGGCCATAATGCCCAAAGGAGAAAAGAAGCAAAAAAAACTAATTAAAATTCTGCTTCCAGTTGATTAGCGCAGCCTGTCTACTTGGCTTGCCTTTGTGCAAACACGGTCAAGCTCCTCCTTGAACTGTCTTTTCCAATTGCTGAGGTTGGCCTGCCCATTATCAAAGATGAGTGCATTTCTTGTTACCCAAATGATCCAGCAAGCCGTGATAAAAATTTCTCTGAAAATTGGACTTTCAAAGGATGTTCTGGCATCAATAATCATATCTAAAGGTGACAAATTTTGGTTCCAACATATAGGGATGATGTTCCAACATGCTGTACTGAAGTGGCATTCAAAAAACAGATGCATGCTAGTTTCCTCACAGTCAGAGTTACATACGACACAATTGTAATTTTCTAGAGCCATGTTCTTCCTCCTTAATAAGTTCCTTGTGCTGATTCTATCCCTAAGCAAGAGCCAAAAGAAAAACTTATGTTTACCAAGGTTGTTGGAGGCCCACATCCAATTGAAGAGTGGAGAAGTTTCTGTGTGTCCAATCAAAATTTTGTAAGCCTTCTTACTACTGTACTTGCATGATCCCCAAGAATAGCACCATATGTCCTTTGTATCTGCATTCCAAGTTCTCTGCTGAATGAGAGTTTGCACTTCTTCTAGCTGATTTGCAGCTTATGTCGACAAGGGCAGGCTAAAAATTCTGCTTACATCTTGATCTAGAAAAAATCGGATGGAACATTTCTTTTTTCTGGTAAAGGAGAACAGTTGAGGGTAAAGGTCTTAGAGATTTTGATCTGACCATTTATTAGCCCAGAAAAGAACAGTCCTTCCATTGCTTGGATTACAGTTGGCAAAATCTCTGAATTTATGAAAAAGAGTCATAATGTCTTTCCACCAAAAGATCCAATTGGATTCCTAGCCTGTGGTGGTGTCTAAGAATTGGAGTAGAATTTGCACCATGTCTTGGATACCCAGGGTATTTCTGCCTCATTGTAGAATTTATCCAAAAATTTCATGAGTAAAGCATTGTTCTGACTCTTAATGTCAATAATACCTAGCCCACCTTGATACTTTGGTTTATAGGCTGTTTCCCAGGCAGCAAGACAAGTTCCTCTCCTATTGATGTCACCCTTGCTCCATAAGCAGTGCCTTCTATAGATATCAATTTGCTTAATTACTTGAACTGGGATTTTGAGACTGCACATGTAAAATGTAGGAAGAGCTGAAAACACAGAGTTCACTAGAATGAGCCTTCCATCATAAGATAAGTGTTTACTGACTCCACAAAGCCTTTTCTCAATCTTTGTCAAAAGATGTGTGAATTCTTGCATAGTAGGCTTAGTTAGTCCAAGTGGAAGCCCCAAATATGTGATGGGCATAGTTCCTATGCTGCAACCAAAAGTTCTTGCTAAATGTATGGCCTTTTCATTTGTTAAGTTAATGGGCACCAAGAAAGACTTTCTAAAGTTCACATGTAAACCACTGGAGTCAGAGAAAGATCTTAATAAGCACTTGAGATTAAAAAGGGTTCTAGCATCTCTAGGCAAGATGAGAAGAGTGTCATCAGCATACTGTACAATTGGGAAGTCACCTCCAAAGGTGTCACTAAGAGGGTGGTTGAGGATGCCCATCTGCTAAGCTTTGTTAACAACAGACTGTAGAAGATCAGCTGCTAAAACAAACAACAGGGGTGAGAGTCACCCTGCCTGACCCCTCTTTTACATTCAAATCCTTTTTCAGGAATACCATTCAGTAGAGATAGCTACTTAGATAGGTAGTTATATATTTAGTTAACTAAATAGGATCTAGCTATTTAGTGAATACACTGTATATATACGTTGTTATTATCTTATTTACTTAGTTTATAGTTACAAAGTACTTGTTAGGTACTATCTATCGTCTAATTTGGACTAAAGGATATGTGTTTCGTTATGTGTTTGAACTAGATGGACAACCTAGTGACCATATATTATGGAGGCACCGTTGAAAGCGCCCGCTATGGATATATTGAGTTTGTTGATATGCAAAGTGTGCCTGTGCTATTCAATGATAGGCCTTCATTTAGTGAGATGGTTGCAAGGGCTCGGGAGGAGCTACATTGCCTTGGAGATGATGATGATGTCATTGCAGTTGAGGGTGTACTGCACCTAGGTTCTCCTCCCAACATCCTTAGGTGAATGATCCCAATAGGGTGTGCGGATTAGTGGGAGAATTATGTGAGATCGGCTATGAAGAGTCCGCTACAATGTTTGGATGTGGTTGTACGTTGGGTGTTAGTTGATCCCATCCCTCATGGGTTTTCCCCACCAATGGGTCAACAGGCACACTTCGACCCTCCCGTCTCGGAACCTGATATGGATGTGGAGGTTGCACCTATGGTTCCCGATGCTCAATCTGCCCCCCATGAGCTAGTTGGAGATGCTTGTCAGACTCATGATGTTATGGCAGATCCTCCTCATGAGATCCCTTTGACACAGAAACATCTGAGTAAGTGTCTTATCCGCATGGTTATTGGGAGTTTACCCTCTTCCTTACATCCATTTTTTCATTCTTTCCTCATTTCTCTACTTATGTTGCAGGAGACATTCCTGACAATGTGGATGTGCCCCTAGTTGCTGCGCAAGTGCACTATGGAGATGAATTCCGTGGCTCCAATAGTATTGAAATTATCAATGATTCGGAACCATATGAGATGGCAAGGGCTCTTGATTCTAATGATGATCGCCCTGTGGGAGAGCTGGTAGAGAGTGATATTGAGATGCTAAGGCATATCTTTCCCGGCCACCGTGATCCAAGAGTTCACGAGTTCAGCGATCTTGCTCATTCCGATCAGGCGTGTGTAGAAGGACATGATGATGAGCTCCTAGAAGCTCCTGAGGTCAGCCTTAACATGGTAATTGAGAAGGGTAGGATATTCAAGGACCTCCCTGCATTGAAGAGGTGGTATGTTCTTTCTGGTGCTTCCCTCAGTGTGTCGAGGCCTTTAGGCACTGTCATCTTGTCTTCTCCATTGATGGTACGTTCTTGATTGGCAAATACCAGGGCACACTTCTTATAGCCATATTCTATGATGCGAACAACAAGTTGGTTCCTTTGGCATTTGCTTTGGTTAAGAAGGAGAACAATGATAGTTGGGAATGGTTCTTGAGGCTAGTCCGAATACATGTGGTTGGGCCTGGTAGGGAGGTTGGCGTCATATCTGATAGGCACCAGGGCATACTTAATGTCGTGCGAGAGCAGATAGAGGGGTATGCACCTTTGCACCATCGTTCGTGTACTCGACACCTTGCTGAGAATCTACTCTGGAAGGATGGTGTGAAGGATAACTTTGATCTGTTCTTGGAGGCTGCTCGACAGCTTGAGGACAAGTACTTTCAGAAAAAGTTGGAGTAGGTTAGAACCGCATCAAATGTAGATGGTAGACAATGTCTCACAGGTTTGATGAGGGATTTGGAGAAATGGACAAGAGCTCACGACGACGGTGGATGGAGGTACGAGTTTTAGTTTAGCAATATGGCGGAGTCATTCAATAAGTTGATATTGGGGATACGTGGGATGCCCGTGAATACAATCGTTCAATTCACCTTCTACAAGCTTGTTGCCTAGTTCAACGATGGACACACCCATGCATTGAAGTTGCGGAGTGATGGAGAGATATGGGCTCCGAAACCAAAGGCACACCAAGAGAAAGCAAATGAAAGGGCTGGCACACATGAGGTTACATGTTTTGACCATGCCACCACCCCCGCCACCACCACCAACAACAATGGGAGGCTACTGTAGAGAAGGTGCAACACAATTTGCTATGTGGCCACACTACTAGGACGACCCTATCTTATTCACATGGCACATCCATATGTTTCTTGTGCTTATTGTTCGCTCGAATTACCTAAGGCATGTTAGGTTTAGTTTAGGACCTTTGTACCCTAGTTCGGTACATGTTCTCACATGCCATTTCATGTGTTGTGTGTGTTGAATTATATAATGCCCTACTTCGTTAGGTTTTGTTTGCAGCACGTGATCACATTTCACTACATTCGCAATATTAAACTGAATATTATGACCACAAATAATGAAAATAACTACATAATGAAAAGTCCAATCCTATGACACATTAAACAACACAATAATACTAGAAGTATGTGCCGACAAACTAAATAACACAGTACATGACCTAAGCATGCCCATACTTAAAGTGCATTACATGACAACACAATAAAAAGTCCAACAGTAGACAACATTATTCATGAATAAACCATAGAACTAGCAAGTAATGGAGACTACTGAGTGCAACGAGGCCACTTTCCCTTCCTCAGGGCATCGGGATTCTCTTCCATCGCTGCTTTCGCTCGGTATGCACGCTCAAGCTTCTTCTCCCTCTCCTCCCTGTATGCAGCAACACGCCTCCTTTCCTTCTCTTTCTTGTGCTCCTTTTTTACAGCCTCCTCTCCGCGTCTCTTCTCCATCATCTCCTTATCCTCTGCCTTCCACCACAACAGTTTTTGCATCCATTCCTTGTCTTCAGGCTTGATCTCAGTGTCGATCCACTGCTCAAAATCATAGAGCGGTGGAGGGGTCTGCAACAAATACAATTGTTACAAAACAAAAAATCATGCAAGATGTCACATGACACAAAATAATTATTACACAACATCAATTCCTCACCATCTTGTTAATGCGGCGCTGACGAAGTGTAGGCTCAAACACAAAATTGGAACACATCCAATATCTCTGCCTATACGTGTCCTCTTCATCGGACTTCGCTATCTTGCAAGGATCACCGCAAATGCACATGGGCACTAGAACACCACTGGCTGCCATGTCAACGTCCACGCCGCCAACATGGCCCTGACCTAGGCGCCAGAATCTATGGCGCTGAGACGTGTAAGCTCGGTGCCACCAACGATGGCACCGAGCTAAGGGTCCAGATTTTGAAATCATACCTCCAGAGCATATTTGTGAAAAAATTTCAAAAAAGAGCTAAAAATAAAAATTTCGGACGTCGTGTCCTTTCGGCATCGACTCCGCGTGCCCACGAGGACGCGTTGAGCTGCTGCCGCACCACTGCATGGCTATCCAAGATATTTTCCATGAACCGCTGACTTATTATGCAACCATCGTGACCATGGCCGCCGACCCTCTCGTCGACAGCTCACCAGAGCACGTGAAGCACGTCGAGACCGCCGAGATATTTCGTCGAAGCACCGCCTTGCCCCGTGCCTAGAAAATGGTGTCGAGGTCGACATTGGGGAGCCACTGGTGAAGCTGAGTTTGAGCACGCTATGGAGATGTAGATAGAATCAGAATCGCTGTCGAGCTCCTCTACACCGAGGCCACCGTTGTCCATCCGCCCGCTGCCAAGCGCCTTTGCCTCGCCCCACTCCCTCCATCCCACCTCTTCTTCCTCCCTGCTCCTCTGCTCTCTCTCTCTCTCACTCTCCGTCTCTCTTCACCCTCCCCCCCCCTTCCTCTCTCTCTCTCTCTCTTCAACCCCTCTCTTGATTTTGAGACAGGGGAAGGGGAACGTAGAACGCCGACATCGGAGCAGAAGCTCTGCGCGCTGCCACCCTGTGCCTCCCCACCGCTGGTGTGCCTCGCCATCCTCTGCTCTGCCTTGCTCCTTTCCTCTCCCTCGATCTCTCCCTTTCTCTCTTTCTCTCCCTCTCTTGCTTTCTCCTTCTTCCTCTCTGTTCTGTCCGTGGGAGTCGAATGGGGGCAGACCGATGGGTGAAGCCCAAGGCCGCCGACCATGTCGGGTGCGGCCAATGAGGGTAGGCCACCCTACCCCTTGGGGCCACACGGTAGCCAAGGGAGTCTACCTCCTCTTTCCTCTCTCTCTGTGTACATGGTCCACAAAGACCAAGAGGGGGAAGGAGCATGTTCACCGATCAACACATGGGTCTACAAAAATAGTGCTGGTCAGCCCGCCAGTTGACCAGGCCCATGCGTCAGCCAGGGTTAAATTGCTAAGGGTACACGGGAAACGTACACAGGATATTAAAAGGTAAACTTATTAATTATAGAAAAATTCCTAAAAAATTCTAAATAAACTACCCTAGAACCTACCCAAGTAGTTTGCCACTCATTTTTGTTAGATAAAATTATAGAAATAATTTCCATGTTCCGTTCCATTCCCGATTAGTTGGTAAACTTAAAATGATGAAGTTACACCTACACTCTCCCACGTATAGATAATATAATACCCTCTGTCGTAGGAATAGTTAACCCTATATATTCACGTATGTGTATGCATCATGACACATACTCGGATACATCCGCACCCAATCACCATAAAATAGTGGAGTATCTATACATACATAGATATGCCCGATACCCGGGTATACGCCTATGTATGGCTAACCCTAGCAACCTAGTTTCTCAGTTCCACTTAATCATGGGCGTATACATATGCATGAGCATATATGCCGCTAACTCTAGCCATAACCTAACCCACCTAATTAACCCTAGGAACATACATATGCATGTGCGTATGTGTCAATAACCCCGTGGACTTGTAGAAGTCGGTCAGGTCATCTATGATGATTTGGTCAGACTTTCTCTTTCAGGTTCATATAATAGTGAACCCTAATAATGTGGTCTAGTTTTCTATCAGGTAACCGCACCACACTAACCTAGCCCATAGAAGCCACCTTGTTGGATGGATCCCTTTCCATCCAATCTTACTTCAAATTGACATAGTAATGACAACCCTAGATAACCTCCCATCACCCGACTAGGACCAACCCATCTAGGATCGATTGATTGCCTATGCTTGTTTTGCATGCCTTGCTTGTTATTTTTCTTGTTTGTGTTTTCTTGTTTGCCAACGTTAGACCGCGTAGGATAGAAGACATGGAGAGAACCCATTGGAGTCCAGAAGATAGGAACAAGAGACACAGGAATTGGACAAGGATATAATCGTCAGCGAATGGAGGCAAGTCCTAACACCTACCTCTATCCCTTCCCACCACTTTACCATCCCTTAACCACCCTGCCTTTTCACCACCACCACATATTGCTAGCCTCCACCATAAACCTTCCACTATCCATCTCCACTAAATAATAACCCAACCCATACTACCTGAAACCCCTCATGAATTAATGAAACTATAATTATGAACTTGATTATGATAATATGATAAGGTAATGGTTACCTTCATATGATATGTGATTAATGAACTTGATGATAATTACTATGGAACTTAAAATTGGTAAAACTTGACTAAACCCCGACAGGGGGGCGAGTGGGGGTAATTTATGTGGGATAAATTGCCTTGGCAGGAATGCCTGGAGAGGGTTTCTATGGGAGATACTCGCCTCGGTCACATATGGACCGGTTTGTAGTCCCTCTCACCTAGTCAGATATTACGTACAGCCACATGTCTATATGGGTAGACTTGATCTCACACCCCATTAGATAGAAGTATAATTTCTACTAGGAGGCCGGTGTAGGCAGCGGAATATCAGGAGCCAACATGGGGGATAGGTTTTATTCCGTGGTCCGGTTGGCGTGGATGCTATGTAATCTTCCACGTTAAGCTTTTGGTTTTTGGCCGCGTTCGAGCCCTTGATTTTCTTGGCCGTGTTCGAGCCATGTTTTCTTTTGTGGTGATTTGATATCATCATGTTAGGGAGATTTGGTATCTTCCCGGTTTTTGTGTTTCCAACCCCTAAGAAGCCATAGTACAGTTATATGGACATCTAATGTCGCATACATTCGGGTACGAGGTCTCGTTAGGCCTATCGCGCCACTGGCCCTGGTGTCGACTACACCTATCATGTGGGAAAATTTGTACACCTAGTTTTATTGAATCTATTCGAATAGCCACATCCTTAGAATGGGCATATGCTAGGATGAGATATTATGATTAGACTTCTACAACAGTGATAATCTGGTAAGATGTATTTTACTAATTTGGTAATTATAATGAACCCCGAGAACTGGTTAGAATGGTAATACTCTGCCAGGTCTAACCTATAATTATAACTACTTCACCTTACTACTTTTACCTCTACCTATCCACCTCAACCACTATAATCCACCTCACCTCCACCCAAAGTTTAGGGCTTGCTGAGTACTTTATGTACTCAACCCCCCTCTATTCTATGTTTTTAGGAGTAAAGCTATAGGAGCACCTACCTGGATGGAACTTCTGGAGCTACGCAAGGATAGGATACTCAGAGTATACTCGAAGATGGAGCCGTATGAGAGAGCTACGCTACGACTACGATGATTGGAATATAGGAGTATGCTGTAGGAATAAGTCTAGGGTTACGTCCGCACTCCAAGCTGCCTGTAGGAATGGAGCCATGTTGAGATAGGACCGTTGTCTTAGAACTCGGATATACGATATAAGGCCAGTGGCCCAAGCTATGTAAACCCAAACCATGTAATGTGTTTCCCCATTAGCAATAAAAGTATGGTTTTTATATCAATCTTATTTGAATTATGCGTATCAGCTACTGATCCAGGGACTGATACAGGATGCACAAAGGACCCTAAATTATGGGGCCCAATAAAATGCAAACACAACTTCACCAGCATCAACGGTGAATACCCCTCCTTGTCCTTCTTGCCCTTCCCCATTCAGGATGCCGTGATCTCAGATTGCTCCCAAGGCATTATCCTCTTCTGATACTCTGGGTTTCACTATGTTATCTGTAATCCGGTGACTAAGAAATGGTTGCTACTGCCGGGTAGCAACCATTTTTGTGGTTCAGCTCGCTTGGGGTTTGATCTGACAGTCTTCTCGCACTTCCATGTGTTTGAATATGGGATCAACGATGATGACTCCTTAGGTGTCAACATCTACTCATCTAAAACTGGAGCATGGATCTTTAAAGAATCTGAATGGGGCGAGGGTATTGTAGTATCCACATATGGGAAGGGTGTGTTTGTTAATGGTTGTATTCACATGCTAGAGTTCACCCAGATAGTTGTTGTTGATATGGAAGGAAAGACATGGAGGAAAATTCGTAGGCCAACTGATGATGCAATCTCCATCCATGAAGCTCAGAGTCAGTTGTGTTTATGTACTGCTGATACTTTGAATAGGTATGAGCTTTCAATCTGGATCATTGAAGACTATGGTACTAGTAAATGGACATTGAAGCATAAGGTGACCACACTGG
The DNA here is from genome assembly GCA_904845875.1 of Miscanthus lutarioriparius. Lineage (NCBI taxonomy): Eukaryota > Viridiplantae > Streptophyta > Magnoliopsida > Poales > Poaceae > Miscanthus > Miscanthus lutarioriparius. The sequence goes on from CAJGYO010000018.1 coordinate 66,656,289, forward strand.
AGCTATTTGGAAAGAAAAATATTGAAATTGGTACCGAGGTTTGTGATGCGGCCTATAGAGTGATTGCAGTTCATCCAGAATAGAATTTGATTTTCCTTGTTGGGGAGGACAAATCACTGCTTGCATATGATATGAACCACAATAAAGTTCATGTCCTCCCTGCCTAGGCCATTGGCTATCCTAGAAGTACCGGGAAACTATTATGTATGAGCGGTGGACCTCACTATCTTTCTTATGTTTCCTTGTTCATGGAGTCATTAGCAGAGCAGTAAATGTGCATATGATGTATTTTGTTGTAATTACATCATGCCTTTGTTCAGGTAGGTTCAGGTAGGTAGTTGTTTTGATTCTATATATAGGCCAATTTGGGCTTCATAACAAAAGGAATGGTGTGTTAAATATTATTAATTGTGCTGCTTTATGCAGATGGAGTCTGAATGCTTTTGAACAATTTTCCTACATTGGCTAGGAGGAAGAAGAGGAGTTCCATGGTGCATTGCCTACCAATTCGAAGGATGCACTAATTATATCTATTTTTACCTAGCAAGCAGGAGTACCATATAGGAGGAGCACAACTACGTCATTTCGTTATGTAAGTCTGTAGAGATCAGTTTCTTTAGTTTGCAATCTATGTACCGCTTGTGTTAGGACATCAGTTGAGAAAGATATTACGGTAAACGTCCATTGTTATTGTAAGAACATGGTTTATGGATGCAATGATTATATCTATATGCTTTGTGTTCAGTAAGCTATTAAGGGCCGTTTATTGTTTTGTTATCACCAACGCCGTTGGTGGTGCAAACATCCAACACTGTCACTATACGTATTATACGGCAGGGATAAAAGTATATCACCGTCGAATCATTTAGTAACCCAACGCCGACTAAACGATCATCAAAGGCGGATCGTGGTGCAAGGCGACGGTGACCATGACCCACTACGGGATATAGTCGTTTCGCCGAGTGCCAGGGGCACTCGGCAATGGCCCAAAAACACTCGGCAACTGCTTTGCCGAGTGTAACACTCGGCATACAACACACGGCATCTTTTTGTCGGCAAACAGCTATTTGCCGAGTGCTTTTTGTCGGGCACTCGGCAAAGCCTTTGCCGAGTGCCGAAAAAGCACTCGGCAAAGATTTACACTCGGCAAAATGAAAATGCGAAAAAAAACCCAAAAATAATAGCAAAATTTTTCAAAAAAAAATTCGGGGGAGGCCGCCACCAGCCAGCGCCCGCCCGTCTTCATCGAAGTCGGTGCATTTTTTGCGCTAAATTCGCAGCTGGCGGGATTCAAACTTACGACCTCTCCCTCGCGTGTCTGCTGCTCTACCACTGCACTACACTGTCACTTGTGTCTAAATTCCGTTATCTATCCTCATATATTATACTAAACCGAGAGTAAATTGCTTGTTTGATGCCCTAAACGAATTCAAATCAAAAAGTGGTCAACTACAAAGTTTCATAACTTTTCGAGATCTACAATTTTCATTTATGAAGTTTTTCCATCCGAGGTCGTTTGAAAATTTCGAATTTCAAATTTGAGAGATTCAAACATAGTTTTGCATGATAAGATGATTTCAAATCAAAAAGTTGTCAACTACATAGTTTCATAACTTTTGGAGATCTACAATTTTCATTTAGGAAGTTTTTCCATCCGAGGTCTTTTGAAAAATTCAAATTTTAAAATTTTCAAATTCAAACATCGTTTTTGCATGACAAGATGATTTCAAATCAAAATGTTGTCAACTACAAAATTTTATAACTTCTCAAGATCTACAAAGTTTATTTTGGTCATTTGTTCATCCAACATAATGGTAGTAACATTGTTCACAAATCTTATATATTTCTCTTCTACTTTCATGAAACTAATATGAGAGATATGAGAGATGTAGATTTTATGAACAACGTTATTGTCGTTTTATCAAATGAAGAAATGATCAAAATAAACTTTGTATATCTTGAGAAGTTATACAACTTTGTAGTTGAAAAGTTTTTCATTTGAATTCATTTAGGGCCTCAAAAATTGTTTTGAAAAACTGATTTGCCGAGGACCAAAAAAAATGCACACGACAAAATGCCTCTTTGCCAAGTGCCAAAATAAAGGCACTCGACAAAATACATCTTTGCCGAGTGCCAGAAAAAAGGCACTCGGCAAAGACACATTTTGCCGTGTGCCGAAAAATAGCACTCGGCAAAATACATATTTGCCGAGTGCTAGAAAAAAGGCACTCGACAAAGACGCATTTTGTCGAGTGTTTTTTTTTTGCCAAGTGTATTTTATTTGGCACCCGGCAAAGACCGTCTTTGCCGAGTGCCCGATAAAATACACTCGGCAAAGCCTCCGGCACTCGGCAAAGTGCTGATTTTCGATAGTGACCTTTGTACTGACGGTTCATACGCGGAAGCGACTGTGATGTTTACCTCTACAGACATCTCGGTCGTCGAAGCGACAGCGAAGCTGTACCGTAGACAATCGGGTCAAAGTACAAAGCGACGGTGCTGATGACCACTACACCAGCGGTTGATGTGTCCACATGACGGTGATGATAGCCTCCACACAGGCGGATCGTTTGTCAATGCGGCGGTGTTAGTGTATACCCACAGACGGATCGTGCTCCAATGCGATGGAAGTAAGGACTTTATCATGGACGAATCGCAGATTCCGACGGTGATGGCTATGACCATCACTGTTGATAGCTTACTGTCGATGCCGAAATGCGGCTACGATGGGGGTTACGACATGTTTGTGAAAGGTCCGAGTGTAGTAGTGCTAGTTGGCTTGTGTAGCTTTGCTAGTTACATTGCTTAGTTTGTGTAGATAAGTAATTTAAGCTCTCTAGTTTAGCTTGTGTAGCCTTGCTATTTAGCATTACTAGTGAGCTTAGGCTTTGTGCATTTTGCATACTAGGATGTGTAGGAGCTCCTCAGTTCTTGAATATTAGTGGCATAGGTTTGTTTGACCTTGCATACTAGAATTATTTTGGTAAGCTCTACCTAGCACGGTACCTTAGTTGCTCATATTAGGATCTTAATAAGATGCTTGTTAATTATAGATAGAGAGGTGTAGTCTTGACTAAACCGATAGTTTTAATTCCACATTTGTTTCGGTTAAGTCGATGCGATTAATTTTAGAAATGACTATTCACCCTCTCTAGTCTGCCAGCTCGACCTATCACAGTCCCAACAACTCGTCCGCTGTGACGATTCTGAATAAAACAAGATGAGTCAACAAAACCAACAAATCAATTTTGGTCGGCAAACAAGTCAGATAGAAGAAGTATGAAGCAACATTCTACGAATAGAATTGAACTCTACCCTGACTCCTATGACAAATCTATAAGTAAGAAACTACTCTATAAATGAAAGTGATGTATAATTCTGACCTGCTGTACACCAGGTACCATGGAGATCTAAGAACCCATCAAATGATCAAAGGCAGAATAGTAGTCATCAATGGACATATCTCTATGTTCAATAACACGAAGTTGTTGCGTGAGAGTATGTTGAAGGGCACCACTTTCCTGAACACAGTGTTCCTTTAAATAAGACTACATAGGTTTGGCTTGCTTAAACTTATGTAGACTCATAATCATAGTTTGTTTAACACTATTAACCAAAGCAGCCATTGTTTTCCCATCATTGATTTCCCAGGTTTTGACAGCAGTAGCATTACTATTATCAGACTTAAGAGTTGGTGGATCATCAGCCAAATGAAAATGAAGACCACAACCCCGCAATGCAGTTTCAATATAAAAAGCCCACTCTAAGTAGTTTTGGCCATCTAGTGTGATGTTGATGACAATAACAGAAATCTGAGACATGATGCTGGATTCTACGAGTACTCGACCAAGATCAGTAAAAGACAGGGATGAGTTACCACCAGCAAAGCAGAATTCGCAAGAAGATCACCACAATTGAGCATGCACTCTGTTCCTTACTGTCGTGGAGAACCAAAACCAGCAGAGGAAGACACGCAGCAGCAGACCACGTGCAGAGGCGGGGAGGTCCACGCGTTCACTGGAGCACTGCACATGAAGGAACGCCACGCATGAAGGACGCGCGGGAAATCCGTGCGTGAAGACCGCACCTGAGCGTGAAGAAGCGAACGGCTCCGCACGGGTCCGCTACTGCGCAAGATAGGTCCACAGCTGCGCAAAGACGGAGACTGCTGCGGGCGACGGAAGACCTTGCACGTGAAGAAGATCGCGAGCAAGGGGCGTTGAATGCGCGGATCGCACGTAGAGGACGTCGTGCGTGAAGATGTCCCCGCGAGAAAAAGACCGCATGCGGGAGACCTCGCACATGAAGAAGACAATGTGCACGGAAGGGAGGACCTGCGCAGCAACGAGCCGTGAGCAGTGGACCTGCGCGACGACAGGCTGCGCAAATCGGAGGAGAGCCGCGGCGACAGACCGTGCGAAACAGAGGAAAAATCCCCAAGCAAAAAATGGATTGTGGGTGAATTAGATTAGTCTAATCCTAACCTATAGATGGCCACACAGTCCAAGGCATGACAGGTATGAAGCCCGTTAATTTGGCCTGGCCTGGCCTGGTGGAGCAGGTCGTGCTTAGGCCGCACCCTAGGCACGTCGGGCTAGCCCGGTATAAGGCCCGTTAGTAGCCTAACCTGTAACATCAACCCTAGATGTCCTCTCATCCCTCAATCAGTCGACCCCGCTGCCACTTCTTGCTTCCCTCGCGATTACGCGTAGGCACGGGTGCATCCTCGTGTGAGCACACCTTCTCGGCTTCTCCGCTCTTCTCTTCTTCTCGCCCACGGGAGTGCTGGCCGGCGGGTTGAAAACCCTAGTTTGGTTTTTGGCTAATTTATGAAATATATTGGACTAACCCTATGTCTAAGTGTGATTATGAGATAGATTGGTCTAAATCTAAGTGATGGAGCTAGATGGCACTCAAGTGATGGAGATAGCCAAAAGATGGAGATCAAATGCTTCAACTTGAAAAAGAAGAAAGAGAAAAATAAAATGATGGTCAAGGCAAAGGTATGAATGTTAGGGTCATTTTGTTTTACCAATCAAGACGCAAAAGAGTGTGTAATTGGATTTAGAATACATAGCCGTATTATTAAGAGGGGAACTCTCAGGGTGATTATGGTTATCCAGTGCCACTAGATGAATTAATTCAATGCATTAACACTAGGACCTAGTGAGTGCTAACAACCCTTGAAAATGTTTGTGAAAAATGCCAACTCACGTATACAAGTGTTGGAAACATTGTGGAGTTAACACATTTGCACATGGGTTGAAGACTAGTGAATGAAGTGCTCATAGAGCATCGGACGTTGATGACGTGTGCATCAGACGCTAAGTGTTAGCGTCTAAAGGATAACCCTAGCTCGTCCTAGCAGAGAGCATCGGACGCTAAACACTGTGGACATCGGACATTGTCCGTGTTTTTGGCTGCTCTCTGTTTGCCAAAATAATTCTTCGGTTGATATTCAGCGAAGGCACCGAATGCTATTCTTTAGTGTCCGATGTGACTAGAGTCAGTCTGATGTCACCGTTCATGCAAAGGAAGGTTGGCTGCACTGTGGACATCGGACATTGGGTGCATGTCCGATGTGAAGCATCGGACGCGTCCATTGTGTTTTGGACGGCTCTGAAACCTCTCTGGACCGCATCGGACGCTGGTGAGCGTTGCGTCCGATGTGGCATCGGACGTTGAGGCGTAGAGGCAACCGTTGGGCGCCAACAGCTCTTTCAAATGGCTAGTTAACACAACGGCGACATGTGGCGCATCGAACGCTCAGGCAGTGTTCGATGCCCCTGGCTTAGCGTCCGATGTGGGCGCAGACAGCCCATTCAGTTGGCCAATGGCTCTTTCAGCTTTTGGGGCTCTATAAATATGCCTTGGTTGGGTGTGGCTATCTCTCTTGGTTCTCTAACTTGTTGATACACCTTGTGAGCATACTCCTGTACCTCCCACTCATCTAGTTCATGTGGTCACCATCATTTGTCAGATTGGGAGTTATCCATAATGCATTTGCTTAGAGTTTGAGCATTTAGTGGCACTAGTGAACGTTTGAGCTGTGGGATTCTTGTTACTCTTGGTGGTTGCCACACCTAGATGGCTTGGTGCAGCGGGATCGTTGAGCGGAGGGTGGTGCTTGTTTCCAGTTCTGATTGTGGTGATTGTGAGGGGTTCTTGTGCCTTCCCCATGGAAGATTCACAAAAGACAACTCTAGTGGATTTCTCGTGGCATTGAGTACCCTTATTTGTGTTGGTTCTTACGGCGCCCTTGTATAGGGCTAGGCATGTGATGCCTATTAGCGTGTGAGCCACCAAGTGAGTGTGTTGTTACAATGTGTACTAAGTTGCCGGCAAGCAAACGAACCATGAGATAAATTATTGTGTCATCTTGATATCCTTGTGCTTGATTTATCTCTTGCTCGATTCGGTATACATCTCTATCACTCTTGTATTACATTCTTGATATAGTGGTAGTGGTAGCTTGTTTTGCTAGTTGAGTGGCATAATTATATTAGTTGTATCTTATTTCTTGCTAGCTCACTAGTGGTAGAAGTAGTGACATAGTGTCGGGGACCAATACTAGAGTACCCAAAGAAGAGGAGTTGATACCCATCAATGCTAAATTCATCAGAGCGATCAAGAACATGACTACGTTTCCCAGTAGGCCCCGCCTCGTCCAAACCACCAAGGCCGCAGGCTCCATTTCGTCCGATCGTCCGACCCCCGAGGGCTGGAAACGCCTCAGGCTGACTCCCGAGGGATGGCTCCGCTTCGCCCGACCCCCAAGGGTTGGCTCCGCCTCGCCCGGCGTCTGAGCACTGGCTCCACCTCGCCCAACATCTGAGGGCTGGCTCCGCTTCGCCCGACCTCCGAGGGCGCCTCGCCCGACGTCTGAGGACTGGCTCCGCCTCGCCCGACGTCTAAGGGTTGTCTCCGCCTCGCCCGACGTCTAAGGGTTGTCTCCGCCTCGCCCGACGTCTGAGGGTTGTGTCCGCTTCGCCCGACCCCCGAGGGTTGGCTTCGCCTCGCCTAACGTCTGAAGGATGGCTCCGCCTCGCTCGACGTCTAAGGGTACATCTCCGCCGCCTGACCCTCGAGGGTTGGCTGCACCTCGCCTAACGTCGAGGTTGTCTCCGCCGCCGACCCCGAGGGTTGGCTTCGCCTCGCTCGACATCTGAAGGATGACTCCGCCTCGCCTGACATCTACGCGTGACTCCTTCCTAACGACACGCGCAGATAAGGCAGGGCACTCAAGTCAACTGCAATACCGAGGACCATATCCTGCATGCCTGTAGGAAAGTACCGTCAAGATATGACAAGAAGGGTGCTTTGAGATCTTCCAAGCATGTCAGAGCCCAAACAGTGTTGTAGGCATCGACATTTGTCTTACAGTGTTGCGGGCGCCGCCATTTGCCCTCGGGCACGGATCCTGACGGAAGCTCACTACAACCACTACGGTCCAGGAGGAAACTCGCATCACCTACAGTAACGGACGTGCGGTCACTGCATCGTCTGCTCCCTGTATGGCCGCGAATCAGCACCCTGATCTGTCGCGCCGCCCGCCGGAGAGGGATGGGACGTGACAACTTGCTGGCAATGCCAGGACATGACATCATCAGCGGATAGACGCCCAGTGTGGGGCTATCCCTGGCACCGCCTGCCATGTCAGCGGGGCCCGCACAGAGAAAAAGGAAGACCCGGCATCTTTGAAGGACCTCCTTTGCCTCTGGTTTTTCTTCTTTCTCCCATCTGTAATCCTTGCTCTCCCTTGGCCTATAAAAGGGCAGGCAGGAACCCCACTAAGGAGATCGATTCAAGACATCACACATCACATCACACATAGCTGAGCAGCAACCAAACTCTTAGTTCCCATTCGACCTTTCCATCAGAGACTTGGGACATATCCCTCTCTCGCCCGTTTATAACCCCTACTATGAACTTTTCAGTGCTAATAACACGAGCAGTATCCACGAACTGGACGTAGGGACATTCTGTCCGAACCAGTATAAACCTTGTGTCTTTTTTAGCACACCATCCGGGCCAGACGCGCAATAACACGACTATACTCGTTGGTGTTTACTCGAAACACCGACACATAGCTAGTTTGAATGTGTGTCATATACATAGAGATCATAGCAACTAGCATTCGGTAGGTGGCTTGCCTTTTCCAGTAGAGCTAGAGCAAAACCGCTTGATCGCCTTATTGTTGTCTAACTCTTTGCTCTAGTGAATTTGTAGAATTTTAATTAGGCTATTCACCCCCCTCTAGTTATTTAGGACCTTTCACGGGCGCCTCGCGGGGTCGCGCCTGGTCCTAGGCGTGGTCACGTGGACCTAACTTCGAGTGCCGCCATCCCTGCAACCGGCCATCGGAACTCCAGCTTCAAGTGCGGCGGTCAGAGACTGCTGGAGCGTCGCCGCCACCCTCGACCTCCTCCCAGCTCGCTTGCCGTCGCTACCTCTTCCTCCATCCCGGCATCCCGCTGCCGCCATCTCTAACCACGGGAGCACAGGCCTCAAGCACGGCGACCGCGGGGCCCAACCTCGAGCTCCTTTCTCCCTTGTGACGTGACGGCGACAGTCCCCCATGCCTCAGCTCCTTCCTCCCTCCTTCCCCACGCGGCGGCGACATTAGTGGCATGGAGTCGTGGGCATCGGGCTGGCCCGACCCTGCTGAGGAGGTCGTGCTTACCGAGCTGGCCCGGCATGAAAAACAGCTCATAATGTTGTTCCAAGGCCAAAGGCCAGGCTCGTGGCCCTAAGAGGCACGGCCCGGAGGAAGGACATGTCGTGCCTGCCCGACCCCCATCGGGCCGTGCCTGGCACGGCCCGTTGGACATCTATATCCTAACCCTAATCCATGGCTTTGGTACAATGTTCCGTATCTTGAGGATAAAAAAGCCAAAGCACTCCATAGGTGGAGATGGCTATACGTAGAGAGCTCGCCTACAGTACAAGAGCCTTCATACACATAACAGTAGCTCCTCTCCAGTTTCTTTTAGTTTTTGCTTTTTCTTGTAAGCTGGAATCCCCGGCAAGATTTGGAACTCTGTATCTCTTACCTTTTTATAAAAGCTGGGTTTATCCTCACCAAAAAAAAGTACATACATATATTAAGACATATACATATCCCTTTTAGGCCTAGACTTCTTCTATACAAGCTATTACACAGCCAACAGACTTCCTAGTGTCAGACTTCATCCACACCAACAGAAAATGGCAGATGCACTTGGTGACAGTCACCGTCTGTATCAGGTCATATGACTTGATAAATCTACATAAGTATATATAATCACTAATGAATGAGTTGTCTAGTCTTGCAGATTTGCACAAAGGTAAAACTATAGCCACCTCATAAATCATAAAAGCTCAGTGGAAACAGGTCAACAACAGTAGATAAGATTGGATCAAATGACATTGGCCAATCTACAAGATTACAAGCCCAGAGCAAATGACACTGGCGAATCTACAAGATTCAAGCTAGTAACTCAGACAGAAATATCATGCCACGAAGTTAGTTCTGTCTTTGGCCCGTAAATAACCAGCAAGAATGAATTTATGAAGTCCACGTCTGCAACTTTAAAACATACAGGCAGTTGTCGTGTCAGCAGATTTAAGCTACAAATCTTTCATTGGAATCTTGGTCTTTTAGAAGGACCTTGATCAAGGATAGGGTCAAGTTGAGGTGGTGCCTCTGATGCTGCCACATCATCCGGTGCTTTCTCTTGTTCTGCTGATGGTGGGACATAGCCCCTGGGATATGGGGGGGGGGAGGAGCAGCCCCTATCTGAAAAAAGAAAATGTGTTAGTTTTAAAAATATAATTAACCAACAAAGGAAGACACACTGCAGGTCAATGGGATCAACAGTCACAAGTTAGCGGAGGATGAATTGACACAGCATTTAGCCCCTGATCCACATAACATGTTAAGTTATCCAGCGCAGAGAAAAAAAAAATCATATTACCTTCCGTTTCAAGGATGACAGGATATGATCAATTCGTTTGAGTTCCTTCAGGTCGATTGCTTCCTTTTGGGTCTTTGATTCAGAGGCTACTGCATCAGACTCAGTTTCCGCTGCAATGTACAGACAGACATTCCTAGTGTCACCTTTGTTTTTTCAGAGTACGAAGAAGTTCAACAGAGAACACAGATGCAGCTACCTCAAAGCTGAAGTAACATGTGATTTATGAATACACACATACACACAGCAACATTTTTCATGCACGTGATCTTTTATGCAACTATCACCATCAAGCATTACCAAAGGCTAAAGATAAAAGGAAACTTTCCATCAAAACTAAGTTGCATCTACTATTTTGTTTCTGTTCTGAGTTCCAGTGGCCAAGCCACGAGAAATTATTAAAAAATGGATAAGCCAAGCAATAATCAGGCAAATAGATCAAAGTTAATAGTTCAGAGACTAAACACATTCTGGCGAAACCATAAATTATATGTGCACTTTTGTACCAACAGAAGTCGAAGTATAGCATGATCTACTACCACAGATTCAAAAACCTGTATCGAACTATCAAAATACTCTTTTTCACAAGAAAAAAAAACAAGTACAACATGTTATCCGCCTCAACCTCAAATGAAACATTATACAATGACAACTAAAAGGAAAGCAACAGAACCTTTAGCTCCAAGCAATTTAGGGCAGACTCTGCCATGAACCCATGATCCGTGTGCTGCTAATGTATGCATAAGTTGCTGCTAGTTTCACCACCAAAAGAAAAGAACGGAACTATAGCCACACTTATCTAAGTGTTCACAACCAGTAGACGCATACTGCCAGCATTCACTGTGTTGCGCCAATTATTCTATCCAGTGATAACAAGAATTACAGAACTCCTGATTCATGTACCAGATTATCTAAAGTTGATGAGTTTAGGGAGTTTAGGTGGTATTGCCAAATCAAAGATAGAAATTAATACATGATTAGAAGGTTAACAGCCAAAAAAATCAAGGAAAATGAAAAGAAAACACACTTGACTCAGTAACAAGGAATTCACAGGTTGCTATCGCGAGTTAGCTGGTGTCATTCTAGTAAGTGGCAACAACAGAGTGGGTCCTGCTCTAGTCATGCTAGCAAGTTAGCTGATGCTGTTCTTTAGTTTCAGATCCTGTGTGGCCTTTTAAAGTCTTGTACTTAAAGTCTAAATGTTTCGTGGTGGTTGTTCCTATGGCGATCTCGCACAGCCCTAGCTGGAGTTTTTATGTGGTATGCTGTGGTGGTAAATAGGAGGAACTTTGTAATTTTGTTGTGATTTAGGAATAAAATTCAGGCATGCCCCCCTTGTTGGAAAGAAAAAAGGAACTGACAGGTGATAGGTAACCTATTTTTCGTTGGGAAACGAGATTGTAAGGCATTATTACAAAGATAATCAGATCAGAGGTTTAAATTTGGGCATCTGTAACTAATCCAACACTACTTTCTTCAGAAATTAATTGAGAACGACAATTCTTTAGTAAGCAGTATAATGATTTTGCAATTTTAGTGAGTTATTCTATAAATCAGAATATCCAATGCTGTAAAGATAGAGTCACATGTTCCTGTTCATAAAGTTTATACAGTATTCCACATGATAAATCCATCACTGTTAGTGGTGCATGTTTGATTCAACAGGTAAACTATAGCAAGCCACGAAGAATTAGACCAGTTGATTGTTTCACAGGAGTATCTCACTAGAAATTCAACACAAAGTTTGGCCAAATATTTAATCTCAATGGAATTTAAGACATGGAATTCTTTAATCGGGACTCATGTAACACCATGGGGATAAGACACCTTACAATCAATCATGTGAGAAACAGGTAAACAGAAATTAAAAGTACAAAACAGGTAGCACGCAAGGATCATACCGTTTCCAATCTTCTCCAACTTTGAACATGCTATGGTAAAGGCTTTTGATATATGATGCATAGCCCTACTCTGCAATGTTACAAGAACAGTTCAAGTAAAACTCGCTAGTCGCTCACGACAAAAAAATACACGATCATATTATATAGCCAAATTAAAATGTCCAAAGAATGAAAGGCTAAACTAACAAACAAAAATGTGCGCAGAACATTTTCATCGCATTGACAATCAGAAAAATGTACAGCCTAGAATCCCATTGCAAAATATAAGAAAAAGAGGTGAGCATATACTATCCGTGAGGCGAAGACGTTGCAGAGCTGTGGCGCCTGGTAGATGGAGCCGTCAAGGATGTAGTAGGCGAGCATGGGACTTGATTTCTCGGGGCTCTCCCGCTTCTGCTTCCGGATCACAAACAGGTGCGGCTCCATCACTTCGCTCAGAAGGTACTCCATCCCGGTCATCTTCCTGCGACCAACAACACCACACGGATCGAATACCAATACCAAACCAAAAATTCAGACGAATTGGTGGGAGATGGGGAGCCAAGCTAGTGCTGTACGTAAGGTGAGACATGTCGAGAGGGTGGATTTGGCGCGAACGGAGGGACTCGTTGTTGCAGGTGATGTCGTAGAAGGGGGAGAGCGCGAAGTAGTCGAAGACGAGGTTGCGGTCGAGCGGGTAGGTGTCGAGCCACAGTTGGTCGCGGAAGCAGATCCCCGTCATGTCCGTGCCCGGAGGGGGCGGGAGCGCCACCGCGCCGTCGGGGCCCGACGAGGGCAGCGGCGTCGCCGACATCGCCGTGCGGGAAGCGCTGTACTACGACTCTACGAGAGAGTGGCCTCAGCCCACCAAATCGAACGGAAGAGTGGGACAGAGGCTGCGCTGCTGAGACGACGAGGTAGGGTTTGGTTCCAGGGATGGATTGGGACAAGGTGGGATATCCCACTTTGATATGGTGCTAGCTCACCCTGCCCCAAAAATTTTCACGGACTAGCTCGTCCCACCTGGGACGAGCACTGCTTCGTGCGCGCGTGAGGAGCACCGAGAAGGTGGTGGCAACCGGCGGCGAATCCCAGCTGTGGCTGCGGGCGGAGGTGCTGGGGTGGATCGCAGGTCCGTGCGGCGTCGCAGGGGGCAGAGAACCAAGGGCGGCGTCGCGGGGAGCGGAGAGCCGAGGGCGGCGGCGCGGGAGGCGTGCGGCGGCAGGCCGAGGGCAGTGGCGCGGGAAGCTGAGGTGGTTCGTGTGGCGGCGTGGGGGACAAGGAGTGACGACGGCGGCGCTGGGGTCCGATGCCGCGAGATGCGACCGACCGGGAAGAGAAATAGAAGAAAAGAGAAAAAAAATAAAAAATAATACTGACAAGTGGGCCCCATATATTATAGTCTTGTCCTACTTTTGATCGTTCCTTAAAACCAAACACAAGATAAGGATGCCCCTGTCCTCTTAACAAAACAAAAGAGAAACACAATTCTCTCACTCAATTCGATTTCTACAGCAAATCCGTCCTCTCTCCCCCTTCTTCTCCATGTCCGGCGGGCATATAAGGGGGTTCAGAGGAGGAAGACCGACCAAATAATAGAGACAGCGACAGGGCGGTTTAGGGGCCCTGGTGGCGGTGGAGACGGCCGAGCAAGTCGGAGCGAGGTCACCCATCATTTGGAGCTCACCGCATGACGCCTTGAGCTCGGGGAGGGAAGAAAGAGGCCGCAATGAGGAGGAGGCGGTGGCGGGGGCTACGAGGAAGATGAACAGTGAACAAACGAATCAAGTGTTCTGCCGGTCCCCCCTCCCCTCGAAAGAAACACTCGAACGCAGAAAAGACGGACCCCAAAAGATGAAACCATCATATTCCTCAAAAGTGACTGTTCCGTCCTACTATGTCTCGTAGCATGTGTTTTGTTGTAAGATTACTAGGAATGGGTTGAACCCAACCCTGATTTTTGGGATAGGGCGAACCCAGTTCTATGTTTGGTTTAGGAGGTTTGGTTGAACTTGGGTGTGTGTTTGGTTGTACAGGTTTTGTATGAGTGGGATAAGTCACTGACTGGTGGGGCCCGCGTGACAGCCTCTCACCTTCTTCTACCTCGTGCTCTCTCGCTATCTCCGACGCCGCGCGCCGCTCCCTCTCTCCGAGGCAGCACGCCGGCCGCGCGCTGCTCCCTGGCCACGCACTGCCGCTCCCTGGCCACGCCGCCGCAGGTCCCCTGGACGCGCGCCGCTTCTGCTCTCTGAGGCCACACGCCAGACACGCGCCGCTGCAGCTCCCTGGCCGCACCATCGCCGTAGCTCCCTGGCCGCGTTGCCGCCGCTCCCCTGGCCGCACGCCGCTTCCGCTCTCCAAGGCCGCGCGCCGAACGCGCGTCGTTGCTCCATGGTCGCGCCGCCACTGCTCCCTAGCCGCGTAGCCGCCGCTCCCCTGGCCGCACGCTGCTTCAGCTCTTCGAGGCCGCACGCCGGGCGCGGTGCTGCTCAGCCCTGCCGCGGGCTCCACGGACGGACGCGAGACGCGCGACTGGGTCAAACACCGTCCGCTCGTTTCCATGGAACCGTGGGGTAAACCCAACTCCCACCTCCCTAAACCAAACACTCTTAAAAGTAAGTCCAACCTAACCCAAACCCAGTTCACCCCTCCTACTAAACACATGCTTAATCAAACACTGCCTCGTCTAGAAGGCGCTTTCGTCGAATCTTTATTTTTCTTTTCTTGGTCCAACCCAACCCAAACTCTGTTCACCCCTTCAACCAAACACATGCTTAATCAAACACTACCTCGTCTAGAAGGCGCTTTCGTCGAATCTTTATTTTCTTTTCTTTTTTATTTATTCATATATACATACAAGATTGTGCCGAAGTCGAAGTGTGACTTTGTGAGAGATAGGTACTCCCTCCGTTCCAAATTATAAGATGTTTTGGCTTTTATAGATATGTTGTTTTCATTATGCATCTAGACATAGTGTATATCTAAGCACGTAACAAAAATCATGAATTTAGAAAAGCTAAAGTGTCTTATAATTTAGAACGGATTAAGTATTACGGTACTTTTTTTCTAAGTTGGTATTAGTTTTGACTACTGAATCACAATTTGTGAAATAGTGATCTCATTTTCCTACCCAAAACATTTTTGAAAGCGGATGCATTGGCATTTGCGGTGGACCAATAAAAACGTGGCGTGGCGTGACATTGGCATTTGCGTTGGACAGATAAAAAATGATTCCACGATAAAAAAAAAAAAGGAGCACGGCAAATTCAAGATACTTTTGCCGCATATCTACTCGTATTAGGAAGGTGTCAGGATAAAGAACAGTACAGTAATCTGGAAGTAATCGGGGGTACCACCACTGATTAGTAAGGTCTTCTTTGGTATTATAAGTCATTTCAAAAATCTTAGATAGTCAAAGTATATCAAATTTGACCAAATTTATATAATAAGGTAACAACATTTATGATACCAACTAAGTACCATTAGATTCTTTATTAATTATATTTTCATAATATACTTATGTGATGTCGGTCAAACTTAAGATGCTTTGACTCTCCAAGATTCTTTGAATGAGTTATAATTTGGAATGGAAGGAGTATTAAAAAAAATCTTGTTTGGTAGGATTCTTCCTTGAGGGCTCCTTTAGAAAGAGCTGTAGCCGTTTTGTAGGAGTCATGCTTTTTTTCAGTGAAATACACGGCTCCTCCTATTAAACCGTTTGGTAGGGCTCCTTTGCATGAGCCGGTGCCGCAGAGAAGCCCTATCAAATAGGACCTAACTCGACAAGTACTTCTGTCTTTTATACATGTTGTATTAGATTTGTTCTAAGGTAAATGTTTTTAACTTTGGAGGATTTATTTTTAAAAAAATAGGTTAACAATATAAGATTTATATTTTGAATTCACTGTAAGAAAATACTTTCATAATATATAGTTCACACATGTTGTTAAACTATTTGGATTTTTAATAATTAATTAATGGTCAAAGTTAAAAAAAAGACTAGACCGACCTAGAAGGAACTAGGTCAATAATATAAGATTTATGTTTTGAATTCACTATAAGAAAATACTTTCATAATACATAGTTCATAAATGTTGTGAAAGTACTTGGATTTTTTAAATGATGGTAAAGTTAAAAAAAAAACTAGACCAACCTAGGAGGAACTAGTAGCATTTTATTATTAATTATTATTATTAAATTATTAATTTAAAAAGAAATAGGCACCTAAATTTGCCTCAACAAGGACTTAAACCTAAATGGTTTGGGTATACATCAACACCACCAACCGACCGAGCTAGCTCACTTTCCTGAAATTAATGATCAAAGTTAGAAATGATAGACTTAAGATAAACATAATATGACATGTAAAAAACGGAAGAAATATATAAAGAGTTATCTAATTGATAATAAATATTTTGATCACAGCAACCAAAAGGAGGTGTGCTCTTGGATTCAAGCACTAGTTGAGTGGATAAAGGTGACGGTTCGCGGTGCTTTTAAAGAAACTACTCTCTCTGTGTTTCAATCTAGTTTAAAAATGAACACATAGGTGTGTGCGCTGGGGAAGTTGAAGCATTGGCTTGTAGTACAAGAGAAGGGTCGCAGCTGCCGGAAAACGCAAGGAGTTCTTCATCACATCAATTGGGTGCTCAGTCACTACTCACTAGCCTTATTGGCAGTACTTAAGTCAGTACTTTACTGGTGGCGGGCGCGCCTAAACGCTATTTGAACTCGATGGGTCGCTTTTTGAAATATAAAATAGGGGTTACCTTTGTGTCTATGAATTAGCTCAATTAGCATAACGGGTACAAGCACCTGATCTAGGAAAGAATGCTACATGAAAATGACTGTAATCTTATTTCTGAGTAATCAATAAAACACTATTTCTGAGTAGATCATTGCACGCGTGCATCCCTAGCACGCCACATCTGCTCCAGTTTTATATGTTCTTTCATATTGTTCACCGGTATATCCATATTACTGATAACAAGGTATGAGCGTTTTAACCTGTAAAGTTTGTCAAAAAAAAAAAAAAACTCCCACCATCTCCCACCGTTCCAAATTGTAATACGTTTTGGGTTTTCTAGATACATAGTTTTTATTATACATTTAGATATGCACTATGTCTAGACACGTATAAAATCAATGTATGTAGAAAAAACAAAACGTCTTATAATTTAGAATGAAGAGAGTAGCTAGCAAAACTAGCACAAGTTCAACATCTTAAAAGCTTAATACAAATATATAATGAACAGTGAAATGCATGATTACTTTCTTAACCTGGAAAGTTCATCAAACTTGCAGCACTGCAGAAATTTATCAGCTGCAGCTACAATTTACATTGACGCCTTGCACAACCATAGCATTACGGGTTGCGGCAGACAAGGACCATCTCTTGCCAAAGAATAGTGTTACAACATAGGTTTCCAAATAGTAAAAACAAAGTTACAGGGGCTGCCGTCAAATGGCATCCATATACAACATCAACATCATATATAACTCTACACTAACACAGTAACACTACGATGATCGTACATCTTTGAAAACACCACCCCTCTCCATCTCTGCAACAATCTCTTTCAAGGCCGTCACTTTGCTGGCTAAGGTTCTGTACAATCTTGAATACCTGGCCCTTGTACCATCTGCTGTTCGTGCCAAGGCAAGCAAGCTGACTGCCTCTGGCAATTGCTCAAACACACCTTTTATTTCCTCAAAACTCAAGTCCGCAAGAACTGTTGGTCTTGGAACAACGCGGATCACCTCGCCACCTTTAGGCTCCTGGACTCGCAGATCAGCCTTAATCACCAACTCACTGCTCGAATTTGCTCCACACTTTATGATGAAAGGCGCAGTCGTTCCCGTGTTGAACTGCAGTACATTCCACTGTGAAACCTCGCTCTCTCCCAATGCATTAGACTGCGGGGCAGGATCATCAGGGTCTTCTTCCAGTGACTGCACCAATTCATGGCAGCATTGTGTCAAAATAAGGTTGAACTGCACGTTGTTTAAGAAAACAAAGTATGTAGACTTCGCAATATAAATGCTTGGAGCCTCGGAATAAAGCTTGTGCACATATACAGCATTTCCCAATGGGAGATAAAGAGAAGGCGTTGCTTAATCTAATATTCACTAGAAATCTTTAGCCAGTTATAACTGTAGTCTGTATGATGTATGTGACTGTTTATTTAGGTGTAATGATGTTCCTTGGATCTCAGGTGCTCACAAGACGTGGAAATGAGGCAATCCCTTGTGCCATCTCTTGTATTCTACTTTCACAGACTAGAGATTTCACAGTTTCGCAATTGTAACAAAAATAACTATTGCATGCTGTGACAAACATTAATGAATAGGGTTCCTGCAAGATCCTATCTCACAAAAATTCATTTCTGAAACTTCCAGATTCTGAAATGTAATTTCAAACTGGACACAGCTACCTAAATTATAAGTCATTCTGGCTTTTCTAGATACATTGTTTTTACTATGCACCTAGATATAGGCTATGTCTAGATACATAATAAAAATTATGTATCTACAAAAGCCAGAATGACTTATAATTTAGAGTGAAGGGAGTTGAAGGAATCAGTATGCTAGTTGCTAGGGCTATGCATTTGCCAACGTTCTGCCAAAGAACCAAAGAGTCTAGCAAATTGTGATGTATTAAGGTATACAGAAGGCATGACTGCCAAATTTTGTGCATAAGATAAGTAGCAGAAATGCAGAATACATAGGTAATGTCAAATACTAGTTTATGTTACAGTTAAAAAAAATAGTTATTGTTGAAGTGGATTTGGTTGGGATAACAGAAAGAACCAGTTAGTCTCCATCCCTCTGAAGGCTCTGGCTACTTTTAGGGTTCGACTTGTTTGATCTGAACTGAACAAGGTTGTCAAGGTTGTCTCCCTAAGCAAATATCCTAATCGAGTCAAACCTATCTCTTTCATAACAGACCAACAAATACAATATAATCCACGGTACTATCCACGTGCTACAGTGACCTCCTGAACAGTAAGCGCCTATAACTGGTCCCACTGCCATCGCGATGGACATTGTATGTGTGAAGTTGGGCACAAGAGAATAATAAGTTAAATGAAAAGTCAAAGAAAGATAGGAATGCTTAAGCTCTACTTACAAATGAGATGATAATGACAAAGATGTAGGAAAAACAAGCTCATGAGGGAATAATCCCTTCATCATGTCATCATAATACTTTTATAGCTTTCTTATAAACACTGGTATTTCTTATTAATCCAGAGCAATGATTCCAAGGTACTATCTACATACCTCGACAACTTTCCGTGCCTCCATGATCTGCTTCTGAGCACATGGATGATCTATATCAAGAAGAGAGGGCATCTGTGTCAAGAGGTCATCCAATGACTCCAGCAAAGCTTTCCTTTTTGATTTTCTCATAGGTCTTGTAGAGCTTTGTCTCATTACTTCCTGATGTCAAAGAATGAGCAAGCACCTCAAGTTAGTAAACATATTATAAGAGCTAGATAACTATATCTGCATTGGCAAAGCATCAGACCTTGACTTGCTTCAAGATGTTATCTAGCGATATGAGAGATGCTAATCGCGCATCCTCGGCAGCAGTAGGAGGATTTCGAATTGGTGAACCACCTTCTTCTTTTGTTAACAAGGCAGTGTCAGTTCGCATTTGTTGCATGATCTGATAATAGCATGGCATGATTGGGATCACTCAAGTACAGATGTTACAAGAAAAGAAATCATACAAACTACAGAAACTTAACATGTAGTAAGAATCATTTGATTCATCAAAACACACAATGAAAAATGGACAGTATCATGCAGTGATTCAGGTAAGCACCTTTCTCCTTTTGTGATCCACAGACTCCAGAGCAGAACGGAGTTTACTGACATGTGCAGGATCATCAGCCTCCTCCGTTGCCAATGTGCCAGCTATGTCCTGCAAAATTGGGAAGAATAAGGCAAAGAGCTTTAATAAATTTGGTCGACCGGATGATGAGTCTGGGAAATGAAACCTTCAAGTGTTGTAATTGTGATGTGTAAACACGCTTTGTGTATTCTGATAAAAGCTGGCCTAAAGCATCAGTGGTAGGGGGCTGCGCTGTACCAAGACCAGCCATCCATCCATCCATAATAGCGGTTGACAGCAGTTCAAGCTGTCCTGCAGCTCCTCCAGCAGCATCCACACCAGTTACAGACAGAAACTCAAAGTTTTCAGCAAGCCATGCACGAATTTGGCGCTGTAATTCACCAGCTGGCGTGTGAACAAAGAGAGCAGCTAAAGCCTTGTTTCCAATTGAAAAGGCCTTAGCTTCCTCAGTAATTTCCCGGAGCTTCCCTCCAGTCACATGTTGTCTCCAAGTCTCCTGCCCAATTATTGTGAAATTAGCACCAGAATGGTTCAGAAAGAAAATAAATGCCAGGTCATTCGTATCAGATGGTGCTATCAATAGATCAGCATAGAGCATACCATGTCCAAACTTAACACATTAACTTCACTACAACTACCTAAAATCCATATACTATATGGTTGCCTAGAAACAATTAAGGACAGGATCCCATTGGAACATATATGTACTACAAAAAAGAACAAAATTTACCTCCTCAATACCACGAAGCTTCAGAACGATCGAGGAGAATTTTGATTTCTTTTCCTGTTTAATGTTCACCTTGAAACCATGCACATGTTCATCAACAAGCGCAGTTCGGGAACCATGACCATGGTGGTAAACAGGAGATCTGCCAGGACTACTTCCCCTACTAGAACTTCTACTTCGACCAGTATTTGATTTCTCCAAGAAACGCTCAACTGGAGAGACCTTTATGAAGCAAGGTCAGAGAGTATACTGTTAGGCTTAATGCAAAATGATAAGATGACTGCTTATATTTTCCCTTAAAATAAATAAATGTAGACAAAACAGAGAAATCATGATACCTTGATGGACTGTAGTTCTGGTGATTTAGCAAGCAAAGATCTAATGTATAATATTCTGACTCTTGAAACTAACATAGTATCCATAACTTTTCTCGGTTCCATCTTTCGAATGAATGAAAACACAGCATCGCGGATCTCAGCAAGTATCTCATGCTCCCTAGCTGCACCAGCTTTGATAACTGCAGCCAAGACCTGCACGCAAAACATTTCCACTATTGCTTGTGCATGGAAATCATGGAAATTGTAAAAATAACATGTAGGAAAGCTGTGTATCATTGCATTAATAGAAGAGAGTTGCAAAACACACACACACCACTGATATAGCAATTACATACGCGTGTATATTGTAAGGAGAAAGAGAACGATTTGATCTAGAAATCAACTACCCAAGGTAGAGGAGATAAGGAGAACCCCTTAGCTCATGCCACACCCCAAAGCTGTGATTCCTCCCCAGCAAGAGACAAGAACATAAATAAGCTTGGAGAGCATCATTAAAAACACAGTAGTTTCTGTATTTCCACAAAGTCCAAGCACCCAAAATGATGAGTGAGTTTATGCCTTGCTGGACCGGACTGCTCACAGCAGTCCCATACAATATAAAAGTGTGCAGAAGAAAAGGTTCAGTGGTACATATGTACTCAGGGATGCAAGAGGGCCTCTGATATTCAGCTCCAATCTAATGCACAAGATGAGCACTGTTGGTGGCTTACAAATTCTGGCATACTTGACTAAGTCAGCATATGCATAGAGGCTATGTCCGTTGAGCCATGGGAGTTAATCTGGAAATTTTGGGTGCCAGAGAAGTGACAGTTTTTCCTTTAGTTGTGCACACAATAGATGTTGGACAGAGGATAGGCTGCCCCCTTAGAGGATTGCCTCATCCAAATCAATGCCCTTTGGATGATCATGGGGATGAGACCATCCAACATGTCCTTTTGAGTTGCGTCTTCTTCAGCCAGGTGTGGTCACTCCTCTTCCTTTGTTATGGACTGCCTGAGTTCTCACCACAGCTCGATGACATGGTGTCCTAGCTTTCTGTGAGTAAGAGAGTTGTGGTTGACAATCAATGCTATGATCCTGGGAAGCTGGAAGCAGGGTTTTAACTCGCTGATCACTCTGGGTGAATGGATCGTGTGGAAGCACTGCAACAATATTGTGCTCAATGGAGCTAAGCCTAGTGTAGAGCTTATCCTCAGGCAGATTTTAGAGGCGGTCACGTCTGGGAAACTGGAAGCAGGGTTTGAACTCGGAGGTCACTCTGATCCTGGGAAACTTGAAGCGGGGTTTGAACTCACTGATCACTCTGGATGCATGAACCGTGTGGAAGCACTGCAACAATAGTGTGTTCAATGGACCTAAGCCTAGTGTAGAGCTTGCCCTCAGGCAGATTATAGAGGAGGCTCACGTCTGGCGTAGGGGCTTAGCTCAGTGAGGTACTGAGGTGGCTGCCAATTAAGTAGTGGGTTAGAAGCTTGGTTCAGGTCGCTTTCTGTGCCAGGCACAAATGCAATTGCTGTACTGTTCTGAGGTTGTGGGTGCATTTGAGTTTTGGGGCATTGTATTTCACAATGCAATGATACGTAGCTCTCCTGGTATCTGAGAAAAAAATGTACAAGGGCAGGCAATGACAATATAAGGGAAGGAGCAAAACTAGCTTAGTTGCCACAAACAAAATGTATAGTAAATCCAGTAATAGTATTATATGTTGGGGTGGTAGTAATTACCAGCATCAAAAGCTTATTAGCACCATCAGCTATTGCAGCAAATCCCTCAAACTGGTCAGGATCAAAATCCATGAGTGCAGACGTAAGGTACTCCCCAGCAGGTGTAGTTTTTGCTAGCTCATTGCTTGATTTCACAATAGCTCCACTGTTTCCAGTTTTATCCTGAGACACCGGTGACGCAACCACATCTGGTGATCGACTTTTGCTGCTGTCACTCCTGCAGATAGAGTGGTAAATTTGGACTCTATGTCTCAATGTTCTTTACACCAAGTATTATTGACTAATTGTAGGTGTAGGCACTTTTACCTGCCTATCTCCCTTCCCTGACCATTAGCTGGCTTGTTAGCTGAAGGGCTTGAAACCTATGAAAGCAGTTAGTGAAAACCTCGTGGGAATTTTTTAGGGACAAATTTACTAACAGTTCACATAATTACATATGGTAAGAAGAAATTTTATCAATCAAAACGTATTGTCTACTTTGACATACAAGACGAGATTTGGGAGTGGGAGAAAAATAAGGCAGTAACTAAAGCTCCCAAGCCAATGATATATATCCACTCCCTCCGTTCCAAGATGTAGATTGTTACAGCTTTGTCCTAAGTCAAACTTCTCTAACTTTGACCAAGTTTATAGAAAAATGAACCAACATCTACAACATCAAATTAGTTTAATGAAATCCACAACTAAACTAGTAAGAAATATGTCTTGATCGTGTATTTAATTGTATTGTACTCCCTCCATTCCAAATTATAAGACGTTTTGGCTTTTCAAGATACATAACTTTTGCTATACACTTAGATATACACTGTATAGATACATAGCAAAAGCAGTGTATCTAGAAAAGCCAAAACCTCTTATAATTTGGAACGGAGGGAGTACATATTAATATATTTTTCTACAGACTTGGTCAAAGATAAGTTTAACTTAGGACAAAACTAAAACGACCTACATTTTGGAACAGAGGGAGGCAGGGAGTACACTCTAATAGGCTTTGCTCAATAAAGTTTCAGAAAAAATATTCTGTCAGAAATTAACAAGCAGCCATAGGCAAACTAGGAGCATTTTTCTAATATATGCACAGGTGTTTTACTAAATCCATCAGGTTAAATGAACAAAGAACATGACAGACACCTATTCCTCATAAACTCAATTTGGGTAGATACTAGACACCCTAAGCAATGAACGATATGGATCAAATCACTTTTTGTAAAGTCTCAACTGTAGCTTTTAGTTGAATTTTTGTTGTTTCCATAATTAACAGTCAAAGTTGCAACAAGATGTCCTACAAACATCGAGACACAGCAAAATGTGACATGAATCTTTGGTCCTTTCCACAGGAAGGCAGTCCCACAAAACAACAAAATAAGTGAAAAGAACTAGTTCATAACACAGAGCACAACAAGAAAGGATAAAGAATACTTTGGGGGCAACCTGTGGAGCACTTCCTAATCCTGACTTCTCTGTAAGTCTGTCAAAAAGCTTCTCGTTCTCTTCATGTAATTTCTGTATTTGTTTAGTAGCAAAGGAAGGAAAGGTTTGTGAAGATGAGATCAAACAAATGAACTACAAAAGATATTTAGATCAAACTGTAAGAAAACAATTCCGTATCTACCTCAATAAGGGCATCCCTTTTTGCCAATTCCTCCTCAAGCCTTTTAGTCACTGAAGATGAGTCAGCAGTTGATTCTGTTATCTTTGGGGAAGAAATTACTGAAGCAGATTCAGAACCAATAGTTGATCTAGCATCACTAGCATTGAGGGCCTCATTAAGCTGAGACTCAATGGACTTGAGTTTTGTCTGCAAATTATATAAAAGGAAAAAAAAAATGGAAAGCATAAGGGAATATCATGGCATGGTAAAAGATAGATGCTTCAGACATAGTACAACAATTAGCAGAACCACAACCACTCGAGCAGATTGACAAAGAATATAAAATAGGGAGCTACACCATACTAAACCCATTCCAAAGACCAGAAGTGTGTAGCATTAAGGGTGCAATCTTGATGGCTAGATCATAATGCCATTTCCCTATCAAAAACTGAACTTGACTAGAAGTTCATGATAAGTAAACATGATGGGGAAGGGGCTAACAATGACAAATAGTCTCACTAGTTACTGTCTCCAATGGACAAAGAACTATTATAAAGATATGATTTTCAAATTTCAATGGTTTATTGCCCAACTAGTAAATGTATGTAAGATCACTTGACCAAAACATAATCTTAGCACAGTTCAAATCTGTGTGATTGGACACAGTAAGTTAACTTATAAATAGACGACTTTGCCATGGTGAAAACCAACAATTTTCGAAGATGCTCTCACAGTGTTATGAAATGTGGTACACAGCATAGATTACTTGAAAAGGGAGGGGGGGGTACATATTTTATGGCTCCATCCGGAAAAACCCTGAAGGGCGGGCCTGGTGCAAGCGGTAGAGTCTTACCGCCTGTGACCGGAAGGTCCCAGGTTCGAGTCGCGGTCTCCTCGCATTGCACAGGCGAGGGTAAGGCTTGCCACTGACACCCTTCCTCAGACCCCGCACAGAGCGGGAGCTCTCTGCACTGGGTACGCCCATCCGGAAAAACCCTCATCCGGACATGATGTGATCAAATCCCATGGTTGTCACTACAGAGCCAACCTTACTAAATTGTAATTAAACTGTGGTCACCGTTAATTAATAAGTTAATTTGTTCAAACAGTGGTTGCTATCTCGTGGATTACCTAACATATACATTAATAATAAATTGAGCGGCCCACATATAAACCACAAAACTAACATTAGCTTAGCTTTCACATTATCATGTATAATAGACTGACAGTACAGTGGAGAAACTGAGAACCATAGTGCATGTTCACAACATAATCATGAAGAAAAATAATAGCAAAAGCGTACAATATTTATAAATAAGTGACAGGACAAAAGACAATAAGACAGTAGTAAAAAAAAAGTAGGTGCATCCAAACATGACTCAATGAATATGCTTGTTAGGAAAGATATAGAGATGGATTAACATTTAACCTGTAGTGACTGAATTGTTAAATCTCGTTCTTGCATTTTTAGTTTTTGCTCTTGTTCAACTTTCAAAAGATGAGAAATCTGATCCCTTAGCTGGTTATTCTGCTCTTTCTCAATCTTGTGCTTCTCGGCAAGCATTAAATTTTCAGACTGCAACCAATAACGAGACAACAAAAATGTCAAGTATTTTCAATTTTTAAAAACTCACAAGAAATGGATGGAACGCTATATCAAGTTCTACAGCTACAGTTAAGTAAACTGCAACCAATAGCCAAATTATCAAATTACATAGACTTAATAGATGTATCACAACAGGTGTAAGACTAAAGAGGGAAGATGAAACAAATTGTGACTATTCACTTAAGCAAACTAGGCCTTTTTATCAGGGAATAGAAGGCAAGCAACCTAGTTAAATATACTAGACAATAACATTACAGTAATCCACAGGATCCAACAAAACAGCAGCAAAAAAGAAGAATGGCTTGTTTAAAGCTTTCCCTTAAAAATCTTCCTCGTGTTCCTAAATAACAAAGCAGTTCAACATGGATGTGATTGATTGCCTGCATTAAGACGTATCCAGAGTTGTCCAATGCAAGCTTCTGGTGTTTGGTTGCGCGTATTGGGTCTTATGCAGGCTTACAGAGTGCAAAAGAGGTCCCCACCACAGCATTTTGGAGTACGCCAAAATCGGCCATGCTAGCTTGCACCAGCGGCCAGGCCCGTAACAAGTTTGTGTCCCCTTACCTCCTGTTGCTTGCCACCACTCCGTCGCCACCATGGCAGTTCAGGCACGGCTGTTGACAGCAAGCAGTGGCGGGCTGTGACGGAACGCAGTAGAGGAGCAGCAGACTGCAGTAATGAGAATGCTGGCAAGCGCGGCGGATGATGTTGCTCCCAACATTGACGGCGCTGGCGCAAATCTCGCAGTTCATGGCTGTCAGTACCGCATCCACTGCACGCCCCTCAAGATCTACCTCAGCAGCTATGAGCTACACATCAGAACGGCCCAGGATGACAGTCAACTCGGGCACGTGGAGGTGGGTGAGCATGGTGACCGCCAGCATGTACCGCACATTAAATGACCACTGCGCCTCCTGTTGTCACGTCCAGTGAGGAGCTGGTCGATATGGAACTGCGCAACAACAGCTTTGAGCATGTGCTGGCGCCCACAGGATCTAGGCTGCAACCGCTACTTACATTCTTGGATCTGATGCAGATACATGTTCTTGCTTGCAGTGGCCACGAGATCCACGTGCCTCTCACTGCCCAACAGCAACGAACTGCAGCAAGAGGACTATCTTTCAAGCTCCCATGACTAGAAACACCAGTGAGCTGTAGATAAGTTTGGTGTATCTGAACTTCGGTTTGGTGGATGTGTAGACTGATTTGTCCAACCTGCTGCTTGCTTGCGGCAGCCTCGGTGCTTGCTTGATACATGGGAGGCTTGTGTTGTGCTGTGTTCGTTTGAATTTGGACACAGTTTGTTTTGTGGAAGAGAGACTCAAGTAGAAGACAGAAGGGAGGCGGCTGGTGTTAATGGAGGAGAAGCAAAGCGAAGGGAGCTAGTCAGCTAGCTGTTATGCCTGTGGGGTTCGGAAGAAGGAGATGATACATAATCTCACCACAAGAATAAAGAGGTGGCCATATACAATCCAAATCAGGCAACCAAACAAAAACGTATCGTATGCAATTTACCTAAACAGGGCAACGAAACACGAGCACATTGCATTGTATTTATGCTGGCTTGGACTATGCTGCAGAAGGTAGGGGTTCACATTTTCTTCTAGGGTTCTCATATTGTTGCGCATCGCCATGTTTGTTTGAGCTTTTGGTCACTTTTAGACTACTAGCTTTTGGACTTTCCAAAAGCCAAACAGCTCCCATAAACCAAAAGCCCAAAAGCTCATTATAGTGAGCTTCTGGCTTTTGGATTCCGGGAGCTTTTTGGCTTTTGAAAGGTTCAAAAGCTGAGGTCCAAAAGCTCCCAGAAAGCCCAAACAAACAGGCCTGCAGGCAACCAATCACACGCTAAAAGAAACTTCGAGTTCAGAATAAACAATAACCTATCTGTCTTGGGTACTAATTTAAGCTCTGTTTATTTGATTGTAACAATTTGGCCTATGGATTGTTACAGTATAGGACCTGTTTGTTTCAGCTTGCAGATTGTAACAACCTGCAAGCTGTCATCCACAATATGCAAGCTAAAACAAACAGGGCTTAACAAGATCAGAAGCAAACACTGCAGATAATTAAAATCAACCTTGAGATCAGCTTGGAGTGTAGACGAAACTCTCCAGGCTTTCTGAACTTCGTTGAACAGCAGTGTGCACTGGTCGTTAGCCTCTTTTAGAGAATGTTTTAACCCAATAACTTCTTGCCGCAGGTCTAGAACCTCCTTTTCTTTGTCATGCAATTCTTTGCGTGAATCATTTGCCTGTAAATAAACCAGAAAAGTGGTTACAGGTAGTTCTACTACAATGCTGGCTTGGTGCCAACTTGCATGTGGATGCCAGGTTCAGCAAACAAATAGGACCAAAAGAATGAGCTGCCTAACATATATATTTATGTTAGTACAAATTATTTTAATAACTCTACCCACTAGAATGGATGTGTATGTAGCACTGAAACTAGCAAAACACAGCCACAAATAATTATATGCATCAATGAACTGTATAGGGTGCACCAACTGCTCCCAAGAAAAGAGAAAAGAAACGGGTAAAAGGCACAGCGAGAAATTTTCTTCAGCAGTGCATCCCTTATAAAGAATTTCTCATGGCCACCATAACTCCCAAGGGCTGTCCTTTCCCATCTCCCCTACCTTCTTCCTCAACACTACTAACTCTTACTATAGCGCAACAATATGAGAACCCTACAAGAAAATGTGACACGAATCCAACTACATCTAGCGTGCATAGATGCACAAGAAAAAAAACCTGGAACGATGTAGAGAAGAGAACAGTCAAAAGATTCAAATCATACCACGTCTTTCCATTTCTTTATTGTGTCACGATTTCCAAGGCTCAGCTCAGCATTTCTTGCTCTTGCAGAAAAACTGAGTGTGGATAAAGTTCTTGACAAATTTGAAGCACTTGGACTTACATGCACGATCAGCAAGATCTTTGAGCTACTTCCTGCACCAATGAAGGTATGTTAAAACAGAGGCACTACCACAGGCTGAAAGTTTATGTTATGCCTCTGCTTCCCAGAGAGCAGGTACCTTCCCGTAGGCAAAAGAAGACTATGTTTTCTATGACACATGTGCATTTCCTAAGGAGCTAAGACACGTTGTTAAATAACTAAACAACCTCTAGTACTTAGCATTCATTTTGTTCTTTCCCGTTGTTCAGGTGGTGTGCCTCCAATTCATTAAACAAAAATTTCCAACATATTAACAGCAGAAACGCATCAAACAAAGTATCAGCCTCAGAATGGTGTTACCTAGAGAGTCAGCTAAGATTTGCGTGATTCTTGAATTCCCAGATAGAACAGGCTCCTTCTTTGCGCTTAAAGAGGCAAATGCATCACCCAGCCTATGCAGACAATAAATGAGAGCAACTTTACGTATAAGCCATAAGGACATTAAAAAGGAAGGAACCATTGAAGGTAGTGTGCCACATAACAAGGGCCCATTTTACTGGGAATCATACAGGCAAATGATCATAACAAACAGAAAAGGTAGAAATATGGTCTCGAATCAAGCTACTTACGCAGAAAGTGACTTTGAGACATGCAAGAAATCTGTTACATTGTCCCTGTTGGCATCTTCTTCAAGCAAGCATTCACTTGCTGGCAAATCCACTAGAGAAAGCTTACTGTATAGATGCTCTCCTGTTACGTAGTTTCTGTAGTGTATGTGAATGGTAATGATCCTGAAAAGTGTTGGAGTTAACAGAGAAATAATCAGCCAGGGCAACTCTCCCAGGCGACTGCATTGCAATATATAGAGGATAAGTACTGCATTGATTACATACAGCTCACTAGAGCTTTAACTAGACAGAATATCTGCCTGGGTACCCGCATAACTCTTGGGCTACCCAAGGACTTAATGACATAGATTAACTAAAAACTTAAATACACTAAATGTGCCTGGGAAGCAGGGCTTACAGCTACAAAAAGGAACAACTGATTCAAATTTAAATAGAAAGGTGATGGTGGACGAAACAGAGCATTACAAAACCAAGCATTAATAGCCTATAATCAGATGCTGTGAACAAAAAAATAAGTGATTAGTAACTAAGAAGGAAGCAGTAAAGAGCGCCATTTTTATTCGCAAAAGAGAAAGTGTGCCATTTTAAATTAACCAGCAAACAAATGGAGCTGGCAGTATATGCTCAAGAAAGAAAGATGGAGCTGGTGGTCTGCACCTGACTCCATAACATAGGGATGCTTTTTAAACAGTGATAGTGTTCGAGAAACAATGGCCAAGAGGTGTCTACTAGACAAACTCTACACAATGCCACCACCTCTAATCTTTTGGGGCTACAGAGGCAACGCATAGGGCACTGCTACGACATTGAGCTGAGTTATGTGACCATTTAAACTAAACCCGTGCTGTATACTCTCCCCCATCATGTTCGCATGAACTCTTGAAACCTGTATATGCTACACCTTTTGCATACTAATACAAATGTTCAGGCTGGCATCTTGCCCACTGTAGTTCCGGTCAAAAAAAATATAGTATCCTACAGAAACAAAACAGGAAATGTTTCACATACAGGTGAGAAACCATGGCCTTTGGCGAATTTACTGATCGGTTTTGAAGTGCTATCTTTAGTGCTGCAGAAAACTCTAGTGGATTTTCAACCTTCTCTTGGACAAGCTCCACAAAGGATTCTTGTACACCCATTCGAACTTTTGGAACCGTGCTGCTAGATTCTGATAGCAAATCCCTAACCTGTGTTACAAAGAACACACAAATTTATCTCCTTATTATACCATATACAGGGTAAGGTAACATGGAGCAACATGTTTTCTTAACAGCATAAAGAAAATCACTGACAAATGATTATAGAGCTCAAAGGCACCTGATCATTGTAGAGCTCACAGGCAGTAAAATAGAAGTTAAAATGTGCTGTAGAAGTAGTATCTGAGTTTGAAAGATCAAACAGTTCTTCAAAGCTCCGCAGATATAAACCACGATCGTGACTAGATCCTTCCTGGAAAGAGCACATGATTAAAAAACAAGATGTTGCAGACATGTATTAAAAAACATGCCAGCACAGAGCTCAGATATCATGTAAGAATATCAGTACTTTGTGTAAATGCTGACTGGCTTAAAGATGATAGTGATAACCAAGGAGTAAAAATCAGATTTTACCAAACAAAGTAATTCTAAAGCATTAGCATCATGAAATAAAAAAAAAATGTTAGCATCACCTATGAAAGCTCTATGACATACTACATGTAACCACCAAACCAATATAAGAATGCCATGTCACAAACATTACTATGTTTCTTTGTGTAAGCTATCGACACTCATGTTTCATTCTTATAGCTTTCTAAAGTATGTTTCTTTTGCGAGAATATGGATTACACAACCAATCAACATATAGTATGTGATTGTTTGAACACAAGAAAATATACTTTGACCAATTGTATTTGTTTATGAAAGCAAAGTGTCCAATTGCATCAGATTCCATAATTCTTGTTCTTTCATTAAAGCTCAGTTGGGCTCCAAATGTGGTTTCAGCGCTGTGCAGCCCTGTGCTATGAAGTGGTATTCAAGATAGTATTTATCATATGAAGAAATTAATATGGTCTTAAAGAGACAAATTTGCACATGACTTCATCTAAAATTGTAGATTAAACAGTGGCCCACGCGAGAGTGTCAAAGACTTGATGTGTACCAGTGTATGTGTTTTGCCAGAACAGCTTTGACCATATGCAAATATGGAAATATTGTACCCATCCAGGGCAGATTGCACGAATGGTTGAACATCAAGGAAAAGTTCACCTGAAAGGAAAATTGGATGGCTGTGTAAGAACAATATAGGACAACACAGTATTCAACCAAGATTCCGCACAATCTAGCTCCTTTAAATCGCATCCTACATTGCTGTACACCTAACATTCACAAGAAAGTATGTTTAGAACCCCACTCCACCAGTCTTACCTTGCCCAATGTGGGGTCCATATACCCTATCAAACTCGTAATCCTTCTTAGGATTGGTTAAAGATTCATCTCCTGTGTTTACACGGATACTAAAATCATCTGGAAACTCTACTACTGATGGACCCTCGTCTTCAAATAGTGGTCTACTACGACAAAACACTTTGACATTGCCTGCAAGATGGTGAAATTTATTGAATTATTATGGGCAATTAAAATATGTCATACATAAAAGATATTTGCAAGCCAGAAAGTATAAGAACATTGTGTGGGGTACCTTTCAAGGTCAATAGGTCATTGAAAAGCCTTTTCTTCTCATGAATCAAAGGGGTGATTCTAGCTTCAGTCTCAAGGGCAGCTTCATCTATAGCAAAAAAAGGACAGAAATCTCAGAGGACAACGAAAAGATTAAATAATATGAAACATAAGGATGATAACTCAATGAGAGCATGGATTTGAGAACACGAGAGTTGACATTTGCCAGCAAACACCCTTGGAACTTCTACAATTGATTGGTACACAAATAGGGAGAAGAAAACAAGGTATCACAGACACCAGCAACCATATGGTGTGCTGATCAACTAAACACCGCTGGAGCATGTAACTTATTTTAAGAAACATACAAGCTCATTGTTACTGATCCGAGGAAGAAAACATTACGATGATCAACCAAAGCAAGGCATAGAAGAAAAAAAACAAAATTGAGTTCAATGATGATCAAGGGTGCTCCCTTAATGATCCAAGGGTAGCAGAACAAGAAATGCTTCAATTTACTGAAATACATGAAGAAGAGATGCCGAGCTTACCTAATTTTCGAGTTCTGTCGGCAAGAAATCCAAGATAGCGGGTGACACACGCCCAATTTTGCATTAGAATACTCAAGAAGGTCACTAGCTTCCTGTCTAAGCTCCAAGCAGTCCTCTCTAGCAAGCTACAAAGGAGTTTAAAAATGTCAGTTGGCAATAACTGAGTGGATGGCAACAAAGGGAGACAAGGAGCATGAAGTGGGTAAATAAACTATCATGGACAACAAATCTGATTTGATGTGATACTATCATGCCAAACCGTGGCTATATAAACATACTAAAAATGGATGAAAGGGTAGGCCAGGCACTTTTGGGGGGCTCTATAACTCATTTGCACTCCTTCGTTCCCAGTGATCAACTAGTATATTACTTCTGACACTTGCACTAATTCAACAAGTAGAATATATTAAGGCCCATCACACTAATAACAGCATCATCTGTCCAACCACACGAAACTAAAGCACATGGGCCTGGCAAACACATCCCTTAATCACCTGAATTTGTGCCAATCTAACACATCCTAGTTTTGGTTTTCACATCCAACAAATTTCAAAACTCCCAGCATCCGTCTGCAACAGAACCACCAAGCCCAAACAGATCGAGCAAAATGGTTTCCAATCAAACCACCACGGCCACCAATAATCCATACAATCTGTGTCAATCAACTTGTGCTAATTCATAAACCTGTGGAGGGAGCTATACAAAGTCATCCCAATTTTCCCGCTCAACCTATGCAAAATGCTTCATCAGTGGCGGCATTCCAGCACCATACAAGCTACAACACCAGCTTGCGGCACCCCCGCGGACAAATCGAGCTAAAACCAGACACAACAAAAGCATCAAC
This sequence comes from Miscanthus lutarioriparius, assembly GCA_904845875.1. Taxonomy (NCBI): domain Eukaryota; kingdom Viridiplantae; phylum Streptophyta; class Magnoliopsida; order Poales; family Poaceae; genus Miscanthus; species Miscanthus lutarioriparius. Next base: position 66,689,545 of record CAJGYO010000018.1, read on the forward strand.
CGTTACCGAACCAGAACTCAAGAGGCGAGACGAGCACCTGGACGCTGTCCGCGAGCTGGTCCAACCGGTCGGCAACGGGCACCGCGCCGGCCCCGGCGGAGGGGCGGAGCACCATGGCCGTCGGCGGAGCCCGCGGCATCGCGGTCGGTGCCGACGCCGTCGTCGTCGCCGGCTGCGGCGGCTCGAACCCCGACACGTCCCAGGACCAGCTGCCGCGCGAGCCCGCCATTGGCGCCGCGGCGACCGGAAACCCTAGATCGCGACAGGAAAAGAAACCGGGGTTTTGCAAGGAGGAGAGGCGGAGGGAGGAGGTGGCGGCGGTGGTGGTGAACGGAGGGAGCCGTCCGCCGGCGCCTCTATTCTATCTATCGCTTCGAGAAGGAGAGGGCGGAGGACAGGGGCCAGAAATTTTTCCGCTTTCGCATTTCTGTTTGTTGCTTCTCCTTGTTCCGTTGGACCCCACCTCGGCTGATGGGCTTGTGGTGGAACCGTGGAAAGCTTTTCGGCATCGGTTTCTGTTCGTTTCTGGGTGTGGTTTGAAATCGACGGGCCCACGGGCGGGGAACAGAAGAGTGAAGTTGCGAAGGGAGTAACTGCTGGGCGTACCCGCGTTTCACTGGTAATCGTATCTATAAACGTGACGTTATTTATACCTCATGACAAACCCGAGAAACTGTAATAAATGAAACGTGTTGACAAATTTATACTCGTGTAATCAGAGTACTGGCTACCGGTGTCACAACTCGTGTTAGGTTTTTCCCGATATATTAGGACACGTACGACGACTTTGATTGAGCCGTCTATTTAGTGGCAATTTTACCGATAGATTCTCCGTTTACAGCGATCAACGAAAAGAGAGGAGAGCGTCGTCGTCTCATTCATCGACGACACATGGTCGTACCGAACTAAGTCCCAGCCTAGATGGCGCCACTGCAGATCCACCATGTTCGCTTGAACTTATTCAGAACTATTTTTTAGTCATAAAACAGTGTTTTTCTCTCACAATATTTTAGTATAAGCCAAATTTCAACATCAGCGAACAGGGTGGTGGGAAACACATGGTGATCAAACCGAACTCTTTGCCGCCTCAAAATAAACTTGTCACTGCTATAGCATAGGAAGGGGGAGTCAGAGAGTAAATTTGTTCATGTTGGACGTGTTTAAGAGAGAAAGGAAGGGTAGGTTCATTCCAAAATGGAGTTTGGTCATTTTAGAAATGCTAGGTATTATTGGAGATGTTCTAATCTTGTGTTCACCTAACCCTAGGCAAACTATGCTTGCCATATAAATGTGGCAAACAAAATTTAAGTCACAACTATGGCAAAGTTTGACACATTGTGAGCTTACAAATTGTGGCAAACCATAACCGAGGTGGTGAATCAAACCGTAGCCTAAGAAACGTCGTCCCGAGATTCAGGACGAAAGACTTCCTAAGGGTGAAGAGCGGGCTGCCCGCTTGGCATTGTTGAAAACCATATCGAAAATCTGCACCTATCTCCTAAGTACCTCCTTTTTTGCAATTTCAGAAGGAAACCCTACTACATCTAGCTTGACACAGATCCCCCATCAGAACACCGTAAGATTTTCAAGGAAGGTTTATGGCAAGAGAGCGTATCGGTGTAATCTTGTAATGGATCATGATCCAAAAACCTAGATACCAGCGCGTGCCAAGTAGCACAACCATGTGGCAGTTGTTCCATAGGAGGCCCTCGGTTTCGTCGTGGAACCATAGGTCATCAACCATGGGACCATTGCTGAACATACAACCAACAGAAAAAGTAGTGATAAAGATAGGAAGGTCAAGAGAAAAAAATATGTGGAAGAGTTAGGCAAACCCGGGTCTCTTTTCAGAAATACAAAGATAAACAAAGTAAGGTCCAATGATGGAAACGGTTGAGAGGAACTTAGGTGTTCTGCTAGGGTATCTTAAGCTTGTTGATAAGCAGTGCCTACATCTTTTCTAACCATTGTTTTGTTGACATCCCGACTGAGTCAACACTACCAAAGGTAAACCACTTGGTGTTGTCTTGAGGGCTCCATGAATGATGTAGACAGAAGGCCTAAACGTAACCAGATTTTTAGGGGGTTTCATCAGAGCATAGGATCACACAAATGCACAGACAAGGGTATGCATGCATGCACGGCTCATACGTCCTCACACCATTACCAGCATATAGCGCAATTTTTGTTCTAAAATTTGGCACATCGTTCACTCCCTATAACTAGTCGATTGCTATCGAACTATGCTCGAAAGTTAGTGTACCTGCAGAAAACTCATCACAACCCATCCCCAAGTTAGTAGAGTATCATCTATCCGAGATACATAACCATAGTAATAGGGCTACTTATATAACTTCGCATGCAAACGTCCTAGCTTTTTCAAAAAAGAATTTGTTGCCAAGTTTTAGTTTCGAAATAGTTTTCGAAGCTTTATCACTCATTTATGCTCTGATACCATCTGTGGCAGAACCACCCAATTTTACATAATCCCAAGTATACTTGTCAGCCATTTGACACTAAGTACACCAGAGATCAAGCTAAACCCGGTAGTCTGTTGAGTACACCCCACGGGAGGACTCGAAAATCCACGTTTTCATCAGGACCATAAACAAGTGAATAAAGCTTAAGTCATTTATTAATCATTTCATACATCACTACATTATATAAAATCAGAGTTAAAATAGATTTCATAAAAGCAGCGAAAGAAAGATCATTTTACAAAAGCAACGGAAGTTAACAATTTTGAATATTGAAGCAGAAGTAGAGATGGAAGAGTAAAACTTCTACAATCATGGCGACAAAGGAAGCCTCGCTGAGCCCACCATGAGATATCCACACACAATATTCAGCTATTACCTGCAACAGAGGGGAATAAAACCCTGAGTACATGATGTACTCCACAAGACTTACCCGACTAGGTGGGAGTAGTCTCCCAACTCTCAAGGATATATGAGGGCTATTTGGCTAGCTGTTTAGTTGTTTTGGAGAGAAGCGTTACTAATAGTGTATCCTTATATTCAAAGTTTTAGCAGTCACATTAAGTTTATTACTTAGCCATTCTAGGTAAGCGCCTGAACTGCTTTCAAGCATATGGTAAGCAACCAAAGCATATTTCATGATCCAACACTAACCATATCATCATCTCTAGGTTCCAGTTGCATTAACTATGATGGCAGTGATACGACAAGTGGTATCCATATCCGAGGAGGGCGGCGATTGCAATCGATGTACATCCATCTAGGCAATCCCAAACGCACGTCTGTACTTCTCAAAGGAGCAAGTACAAGGCTGTCGTTCCCATCGTACAACCAAGTCCCAAAATGACCTGACCACCCCCGGGGAACCCACCCTATGTGGCCCGCCCCGTGAACTGGCGACGGGTTTCCCCCTCATAAGTTTTACCATGGACATTTCCTGTCCCAAAAACAACAGCTAGAATGGCCAGAGAAACACTTCGGTGAACGTTTTGCGCACCTTAGTTGTAAGACAGTACTTAGCTTCACGGTCAACTATAACTTAGGTCCCTGTTATGTGTTTGGTACCTTCAAATTTGCCACAACGCTACCAACAGTACGGTCCTTAATCGACACAGGCAAGACTAATGAAACCAGAGCCTCGCTCTATTGCTATAACTAACCACATCCAAACCGAAGTCCACAGTCCCGCCCGATCTCCAATTATTATCCAGCACCTTAAGTTCATGTGATAGTAGTAGCAGAATAGCCTTGACCTATCTCTCGTGAGTGACAGTCCATCACCCGACTTCTACCGTAGGTCCTATAGCATGGCATACTACATGATTACTGTCATACTAGTAGGACTCATAGGATAGAACATTTATGCAGGTGGGTTTCAAGCAACTCCTGCAACTTAATGCACAAACAACAGAATAATAAGTGCTCAAAAAATAGGGGTTATGCATCGGGGCATGCCTGGGTAACTTATTAACACTAAGTTAGTTGGCTCCATCTTCGGGACATGATCCAACCATCATCTTCAGGACTTGAGTCATCATTCATCATCTTCCCGCTTAACGCCAACATCCTTGTGTTGACCCATCAATCCATCATCGTTCCTAAATGATATGCATAATTACAATGCATGCTTAAGTCAAACAAGCATCCACACAAGCATTATGAAACTTAAAGAACAAGCAACACGTCATCACGGTGAAGGGTAACTAAACATTGGATATTCGACTCTCATCCTCTCCTAACGACTTACTTGCAAGTTATTATTATCAACCTAACACAAATGAGCGAAACAACCATTTACATTTTTAAACGTACAAGTGAAAGCTTATCGTAACATGCCAAGCACACTTCTACTTACTAAACACACTTTGTCTAGTCATCATGTAAAACAAGTAGCATAGACAAACGTATATTAACCCTAATCTAAACACCTAACATATATAAAAGCTTAAATAATTATAACTAAGGAATAAAAAGGTGGCACACCAAACATCTCTTTTCGACATGAAAATTTTATGGGTGGTACATCTTAACTAAACATAACTATTGCATAAATTTCATAATTTCTGGATAAGCATATTATTTACTAGCATTTAATTAAGACTTAATGGTAATAAAAGCATGTGGCACAGGATAATTTAATAGTTCAGTAAATATGCATGCACTGGACCTAGAATTTTTACCATAGCACACACACATTGAGAGCAACTTACTATAAAAATTTCACAGCAAAAGAATCAACATAACAACATATATGAATTTATCCCTAACAAGCATAGGCAAAAATTTAGAGCAATATTTTTTCTACTAAAACATACAAAATTATATATCTACTGCATAGATCTAGTCACAGGGATTCCAAAACATCTCCATTTCCCTTTTTATGATTTTCTACGATTTACTAAGTTTCAGCTGATTTAAACATAAAAGAAAAAGAAAAACCATAAAAGACAAACACTTTGCACGGAGGCACCTGAGCTTTTCCTGAGTCAACCTGTAGTCTAGCAGCTACTATTTCATGTGAGTCACAAGATTTATATTTGGAACCTTGGAAAAGCTTCTATTTAGGCACGAGGTCCTTCTCTTCTTCCTCGTCTTCGCAGAGCAGAGGAGGTGCTCGGGCACGGCCGAGTTCACGCGGCGGGCCACCGGCAAGGGCGAGGGCGGTGCACGGGGGCAGTGGCGACAGCTCAGCTAGGCGCAGTTGGTGGTGGCCCGGCCACACGCGCGGCAGCCGCGGCGAGCGGCTGCACGGCGACCACGGTGCTGTGAGGCATGGCGACCGACGAGGACAGGCTGTGTGGCACCGGGCGAACACAGCGCACCCGTGGCTAGCACCACCCACACCGGGGTAGGGCGCAGTGGCCTGGCCGCGTGCGTGTTGTGCCATAGTGGCCCGAGTAGGGGCCACGGTGGCTCCCGATGATGCGGGCTCCAGCGAGCACCGGCGGGGCACAGAGGGGAGCAAGGAGGAGGCAGTGGTGCTGGCAGTCGAGCGCGAAGAGGGGCAGAGCGGTGGAAGTGGCGGTGGTAGAGGGAGCTCAGAGCCAGCCATGGCGGGCGCGCTCGCGTTCCTATGCTAGGGAGCGAGGGAGAGAGCCGAGAGAGGGAGGGAGATGGACCACGAGGACGAGCAAGGCAACCTTGGCCTACAGAAGTAGGGAGAGAGGGGGAGCAGTGCGGTGTGCGTGGCCAGAGCGCAGGCAGGGCAGGGTAGAGCAGGGCATGGGCGATGGCAGTGTCCATGTGCCCGACTTGGGATGACTATGCAGTGGATTTGGTCAAGCTATGGGTCCTACGTCCTATATAAAATATCTTCAACTCAAAGCAAACTCCAACTTTGCTTAAGGGACCACTGTCATTAGCACCACGGATTAGGAAATAAACATGCTCAAACTTTGGATTGTCAGGCTAATTCCAGTGACTTAGAAATTTTCTAAGTTTCCCAGAAAACTGAGTTTGATTCAAACTTTGGAGTGTTAACTGATATATCAAACATAAAAACTAGGCGCAAGCAAGCTGTCGGTGCGAAATATGGCCGACAAGTAAGTATTTGTAGTTTTGCCGTGCGCTGTGATCAGATGTGGCCTAGCACGCGATAACACAGGATTTATACTAGTTCAGGCAACGTGCCCTACACCTAGTTTCAGTCGGTCGGTGACTTTATTCCTGAGCCCAGGTGCTCAAAGTTTGTTGTGGGGTTATAAACGAGTAAGAAATGAGAAGGTGGGTGTTAGAGGCCTGGTCGGACTCTGAACTAAGTGGAAGAGAGTGACGGATGCTCAAACGTGCACTAAGTATTGGAGCATATGCTCTGTTTGTCCGAGCTTATCAGTTGTTGAGAGTGTGTAGACTATTTAGCTGTCGAGCTCTAAAGCTGTTGAGTTGTTGTCCTCCCCTTTTTAGGAGAGAGCGCATCCCCTTTTATAGATGAAGGAGATGGCCTTACAAGTCAAAGACAAAAAGGGAGAGAGTGTATACGGGTGCTACCTAGTCTTATTGCCCACGCCGTCAGGTATGACACGCCATCGCCCACCTTACTATTTATGACATGTTGTATCTAACAGGCTACACAGTGTTCGCCCACCTTACTGTTCATGACCTGGCAGGCTACATACTGTTTGCAAGGGACGGCAAACGATGGCGCACAATATTGTTTATGCTCTGACACATCTGTGTAACGTCCAGTCCCGACATACATGGCCCCGGCCCACTCTTCCGAGGAGTGGGCCGACCCGCATAGCAACCCGCTTGAACTTTCGTCCTCGCTTTGTTCAAAACGGTTAACCGAAGGTTACTACGCGTCCCTGGCCCTGGTATTTAAGTTGATCCGGCGATCCCTGAGTTTCCAGTATGTACTAAACCTGGTTGCACAGTGTTTTCGCGGTGCTACAGTAAACCATGAACAGTGCCCCGAATTTGGCCGTCACATTTCGGGTAAACAGTGCTCGATCTACAGTACCCGAAGTTCGGATGCTACAGTAGTCGTCCCATTCTGCTACATTACCGCCGCCCACAACTGGATTGGATTGGGCCCACTTTGGCCCATTAGGATGTTACAGTCTGGCAGGCTGTATAATATTCGTATGATATGGACTGATGGCATCGTCCTACAGGTGCGCAGGGCATGGCAGGGTATGGTCCTCGGTATTGCGGTTGACTTGAGCTCCTTACCTTATCTACTCCGCTTGCTCCTTGGGCCCACACCGAGCAGGCGTCCTAGTCGGTTGTCCCCAGTCGGCCCCGACCATGTCGATCGGGAAAGAGAGGCGAGCAAAGGTCCGGCATATCCTCGGTAGAAGGAACGGGGTCAGAGTCGGACTATGGTCCTACCATGGCCAAGCCTTCCGGTTGGGGCTCCGACCAGGTCTCCTGGGCGGAGGTGCTGGTCGGGGACTAGATCATGATCTCAGCCTATCATTGTGTATCTGGACCAGCCCAGACGCGCGCTGTCGCTGTGTTGCCTGCTGGGCTAAGTATTGTAGGGAAGCGGGTCCACTGGGGACCCCGGGTTTATGAATCCGACAGGAGCCCCGAGCCCTTTGGGGCTTCTGTGAAGTCACGAAGGGGCTGTTGGGTTGCCGCTTTTGAGGGCGCATGGGAGTATGATGCTAGAAGATCTCTAGTAAGGAGAGAGCATCGTACGTCTCGAACGGGCCCCTATCCCGAATTCTGGATCAGAGGACAGAGAGAGGGAGGAGAGCATTATAGCGAGAGAACAAGGATCTTGGCTCCCTTGTTTCACTTCATGCCCCAAGGTGCGGAGCAGTCCCGGGGCTGTTCACAAACGCTTTACGTGTTATTGTAAAAGCCTGGGGCTTGTGTCTTTAGCTTAATGAAAGCATGAATTTGCTTTGTAATTCCTATGCCCATTGCGCCATGGAGGCGGGCTGTTTATTGGAACTTTAGTGTTTTCCCCCTTGGTTTGTTGTACCGTGTAGGGTAACCAAGGAGGATTTAGGCGCCCCGCCTCCACGGGCAGGACTGGCGAAGGCCGCGGAGGCACGTCGGGGGATATTGGCACCCAGCCCCTGATGAGGGGACCGACGAAGGCCATAGAGGTGCGTCGAGTAGGCATAGGCGCCCAGCCCCCAAAGGGGGGAACTTGTCGATAGTCCATCTTCTACCGAGTGCGCACGAGCGCATTCGGTGGGTGTAGCCTCCGAGCCTACAGCCGACTGGTGAGTCGGTCAGAGGTTGAGCACCTTAGTACTCTTTCTTGGGGCCGCAGACTCCTATGTTCCTGCCAGTCGGGGTGTTCGCCTGTGTTCGTCCCACCCGCGACCTACGCGGTCGGTTGGATTCCTAAGTCAGGGTCAAGTGGCCTGAGCCCTCGAGCCCCATTGGGCTCGGTAGGGGTCATTCGAGTTTCATACGTCACCCCATCCATGGTTTCCGCAACTGGAGGAGTTGAGCTAACGTCGCTTGCCTCGATGGCTCGAGTGACGCGCTTGGTGAGCTCACTAACGAGCATGTCCAAGTGGAATCTGAGTCCGTCGTTCATAACAGGGTCGGCATAGCCCTCATATGGCATTCCACTGCTCCTTAACCCACCTCCTGGTAGATGCTCGAGCTGTTTTGGAGACCAACTCAGGTGGCCCGCTGGCCTCCCCTCGATGGAGATTCTGTGGGCATGGCTCGAGGTCAGGATCAAACGAGAAGGTCAAGATGACCCTATCTACTTCTAAGCGGATCGGGCGAGGGCCACTGGGGCTCATTTGCATTTTCTCCCCTAACTCTGTTTGATGCGAGGCGGCCTCAAATCCTTTGCGGGCCGACCTTCGGATCCTGGGCGGTCGCCGCTCATATCAAATGAGACAACTACCGCTTCGTGACGCGACGCAAAGCGTTGTGATGCAATAATTGCATATGCAATGCCTGGATGTTTGGGATGAATGTATAGATGAATATATGACTGAATGTATGAATGCATGCATGAGAATGGATGAATGAATGCTCATGCACTGGAAAAGTAAAACGGGGGTTGGTAAAGTTACCTTGATGGCTGGAGTGACGGGTTTGGGGAGCTCCTATCAGATATGTTCGAGTGGAATCCGGGTACATCGTTCGTGATGGAGTTGGTATAACCTGCATGGGGCATACCACTACTCCTTACCCATTTCTTGGTAGCCGCTCGAGCCATCTGTTCGACTTGGGTGACCGACTGGCTTCTCCTCAATGGAGATTCCATTGGTGGGCCCCTCCAAACCTTTCCTGGGAAGGCGGAGGGTCGTTTGTGTGCGGCTGCGCCTCATTTCTCGTGCCTGGGTTGCTGTAGTGGTGGACCTCACCTAGGCCACATCCCCCCAGCTAGGTGATGTTCCGTCGGGCAGGCATGTCCCGTCAGCCAGGCCACGTCTCGCCGCATGTCCTTTCTTATTTAAATAGGGGGAAGGAGAGGGTTTTTTCTCCTATGTCTTCGCCTTTCCTTCACCACCGCCGCTTCCTCTTCCTTCTTCTTACTAAGCACCTTTGTGCACCATGGGGGTTTCTAGGAGAGAGGAGAGCAGAGCGAGGAAGAGGAAAAACTTATAGATCCGCTCATAGATCCATGGCGCGATGTTGAACTAGAGGCCTTCGAACGTGGATGAGGAGGTGTTGGCCGCCTTCGTCGAGAAGGGGTTGCTCCCCATTGAAGAAGTGGCGTATTGGAGGGCTCACGCACTGGGGGAGGTTGTTCTGCAACCCCGGGCCAACGAGGTCGTCTCCTTCCTTGCCTTCCATGAGTGCGGGCTCGGGTACCCCACGCACTGGTTCCTAAGTGGGCTACTCAATGAGTGGAGCCTGGAGTTGTAGCACCTCAACCCGACTAGGGTGCTGCACATCACCGGCTTCGTCACCGTCTGCGAGGCATTCCTCAGGATGGAGCCGTACATGGACCTCTTTTGGTGGATCTTCAGCGGGCGGGTCCGATCCGAGGGGAAACTGCTCAGAATCGCTCTGGTCAGCGGGTTCACCCTGCAGAAGCGGCCTAAGCCATCAGTCCCCTACTCGGTGTACTCCTCCAGTGACTCCAACCGAGGATGGTACGGCAAGTGGTTCTACATCAGGAACCCGGCAGAGGTGCCATTCCCAACGTTCACCGGGGAGAGGCTGGAGAGGAGGGAAAGCTGGTCGTGGGGTCCGGCCCATCGGTAGAACAAGCTAGAGATCATCAAGATGGAGCTTCAGAGGCTCGTGCGGCATGACCTCGACGGGTTGTGGGTGTTCCATACCTTCTTCCACCGTCGGGTTGCCCCATTTGCGGAGAGAACACGGCCGATGTGGGAATACTCCGGCCTGATGGATCTCGACCACGCGTCGCCGAAGGAGTTGTCAAGGGATGAAGTTTGGAGTTATCTCGATCGGGTGTTGCCGTTAGGGGATGATAAGTCCCTCGAAGGGATGCCCGGACCTCTCCATGCCGCGAAGCTGTCTGATCTGGTATACTCCTTTCTCGTGACCTTTTTCCTTTTTGTTTTGATCTTTAGATCGATTTTAAGCCACCTATTTCGCAGGGGCATCTTTCGAGAGGGGTGGAAGGCACGACTCGACAAGCCACCTAGAGGGAGGCCATGCTTGCCAAGAAGAAGAAGAAAACCATGAAGGTTCCGGAGGAGGTTTGAGAAGGAGAAGGAGATCAACCGGTGACTCCGCGGCGGCGAGCGCTGGGAGGAGGTGGAAGAGGAGCCCGAGTCGGAGGACCCCACGGAGTCGGGTGACGATGCGGGTTTCTCGAAGGACGAGGGAGACAAGGGTGCTGCTGTGACCTTGGTGGAGCACCGCATGCCTGCGGTAGCGCCTATCGGCAGCGGGCGCAGTACGGAGACGCGCGATGACACTCCTGAGTCAAGGAAACACGCCGCAGGTGAGGATGCCGCCCGCGAATGAGAGGCAAAGCGGGCGTGGTCGCCACGTGCTTTGGAGGCATTGTTGGCTTTGTAGCCCCCTGCTCTGAGTGTGGCGGAGCATGCCGGTCGGTCAGGGGGACGTGATCGTTCCCCTACGCCTTTGGGGTCGACGCGTGTGCGCGACCCCCAACAGGGAGATGCCCCGCCAGTTGCTCCGGTGGTTTCGCCATGAGCTGGCAGCCGAGGCCGTTCATGGGCCGAACGGGGACCGATCGGGTTGCCCCTACCCTTGGTTGATCTGAGGGGGCGTGGGTTGTGACCCCCGAGTGATCCTCGTCCAGTTGGCTTATCATCAGCCAGTCTGTAACACCCGGTTTTAAAGACAAAACCAGTTACACACTATATGTGAGCCCAAGAAGTCAAATCTCACATATAGCCACAAATAAGGGTAATATCAAGAGACAATACTTATTACATAACGTATTAGTAAAAGGAAAATAACCTCAGAGTATGGAAAGTGGAAAGTCGAGTCCGATCTTCAGGTGAAGACTCCAAATCCACAGGGACAACTGACTGGTTGACCATAAGCCTAACTCCTCCAGACCAGCAATCTGGTACCCATCCGGGATTTTTATCCAAGTATAGAAAAGTAAAGCAAGCGTAAGTACATGTCGTCCTTAACAATTATATCATGGGGTTCATGAGGCTCAAAAGGCTGACACTAGTTTAACTACGATTAGCCTTTGTTTAGCACAATTTTAGCAATTGGTTGGCAACAAGTTTATCCATAAGCCCATAAACACATGATCAGGTAAACATGAATAATGTATAGCATAAATAATTAATCATTAGTGCCATTATCAATTAGTGATCATCTCTATTCCATAAGGGTCCAAGGCCGCTCGTGTCCGTGAGCACGGCTGTTATAACAGTTTTACACTCTGCAGAGGTTGTACACTTTCACTATGAGTCGTGATTTACCCTTTCACCCAAGGTGATCAGCCTCTTGACCCACTACCAAGGAAGGTCGGCAGGGTTCACTATGAAGCCTTTTAAAGATTCGTCTAACAAGTTAGGGCCGCTAGGTTTTCCCATCAATAAACATAAACTCCCTTCAAAGAGTGACTAACAAGTGCACCCACTTGGCAGGCCGAGATCATACCCATTGGAGCCCCTTTTATGCCATAAAGGTAACCACTAATAAGCTAGAAAATATCCTCATACTGAGCTAAAGCCAGAGCCATATAGCTATCACAGTTGTACTATAAGTCCCGGATGATCGCTTACAGATAAGTCTTTAGGGAGAGTAATCTGAAGCATTTAGAAAGTAGCTAAACACTCCAGCCCCCTATTTTCATATTGCTAAAAAGTCATGTTTTAATGTTTATTGCATATACCATTAGTCAAGTTACAAGATCATGATTTTGATTAAGCACTAGCAAAAACTAACCAATGCAATATCCCAAAGGTATCAAGGAATCCAGGATATCAATTAGCTAGGGAATTTACTACAGTTGCCAAGGTAGACACATGCATTATGAATAAAATGATTAATGGTGAACAGGTATCAAGGATGGTCCCATACTATACTTGCCTTACACACCGATCCTTTGATAAGCTTTAATCTTCAACGTCCTTCTTCTGGATCACCACGTATATCTCACCGACTGGACGTAATCGTAAAACACCACACAAACATCCATACACATACATGCATAGCATACAATTGCATCTATATCAAAATAGTACACCAATCATAGAAAAATTAAGTAAAAGAGTTTGAAACACGATTCTACGCATCGCTACGTACACAGTCGCGAGAAGCACGCTAATCGGAGCTACGGTTGAAAAGTTACAACTACCGAGAGATTTGCTTTATACATGGAAAAGAAAACTATAGGCTTCATTTATGTTAACCATATGAATTCATATATAAAAGATATTTTATAAATAATATAGATTAAATTAAGTCAGTTTTAAATTTGAATTATAAAACAAAAGTAAATAAATCATATTTTATTTATAAAATCTAGTTGCATAATTATTAATCAAGATATGATTTAAACCATGTTATTTCAGAAATAACAATATAGTAAACACTATTACTAACACGTAGATCTTGTCGCTACGAATCTAACGCAACTTGAACGGACTATTTTGGAGTTAAAATGAATAAGTTATGATTTAAACAAGTTTTACTTTAGTTACTAATAGATTAAATCTACTCATGAATTTCAAATATTGAAAACATGCCTAACAGCAGTGTAAACACGTAGAAAATGTAAATATGATCCTAACGCAATTCGAACGGGTCAAATCGGACTTAAAACACAAAAGTTACGCATGAAATAAGGTTCGGTGGCATTTCTGTAAATAACTCGAACTCATTTTTGAATTAAAACAATTAAAATCTGAAATTACACGGTTGCTAGACTGTGGGTACTAATTCTGGTAAATACAGGCCTAAACGAATAAAAACAGGGCTGATTTGTATTTATTTTGAGCTGCTACGGACTGCGGGTTAATTCACTGGAAACTGAGGGGCTTTTCTGCAAAATGCGTACGGCTTGACTATAGATTGACTCGGCTGCTGACCCATCCGACACGTGGCGCGCACAGACTGGTGCGGTGCACCACGTGGCATGGGCACGCGCTGACTTGGCTCGATGTGGACCGGCCACTTAACCCCAAAGGGGTATCTAATCCTGACCGCTCAATCAAGATCTGACGGCTCAAGTGTGTGTGCGGGTGATTCTCGACGGCTGCACAATGGCTCTAGCGGCTCTCCATTGCCGACGGCGAGGCAACATGGCGGTGGACACCGGTACGGCGACTCCGTCCACCCCAGACCAAGCCGAAGGCATCTACGTGAAGCACGGAACCTCACGAACTCACTGGGGTACCTAACGGGGACGAGGATCACATCGGGGTGGCGTTCCCCACGGCGGTGCCATGACTGGTGGCTCGGGAGCTCGCTGCTATGGTGTTCTAGGGCACTAAATGATGAACAAATGGCACGGGAAGACGGAGAAGCTCACCACGAGGTTAGCAGCGACGGTCGCGGCGTCCGAGAAGGTCTCCGAGGCACAGTTCGTCGACGGCGGCGGCTGGAGAGAGAGAAAATGGCGCGGGTGAGAGGAAATCGGAGCAAATCATGGCTGAAACGTGAAATTGGAGGTACCTATGGCTGCTTCGGGTCACGGCGAATCTCACGGGTGCGTCGGCGTCGAGGTAATGGCGCTGGTCGACGTATTGCGGTGGCGGGGAGTGCGAGCTCGAGCAGATGGGAAAGGGGAGAAGGAGGGATGCGGCTCGGAGCTTTATAGGCGGGCAGCGATGCGGTAGAAGGGAAGGGAGCGGGAGACGAGCGGATTGGGCGCTTTCCATGTAGGCACGGGCGCGGCGGCTTGCTAAGCATGGCAACGCCAACGGCGGGTGGCGGGGAAGGAAAGGAAGCGGGGAAGAAAAGGAAAGAAGGGGAAGGAAGGGGACGATGGGCGTGTAGGCGGCTGACAGGCGGGGCCAGCGTCGCAGCGGGGAGAAGGAGGAGAGTGCGTGCGGGAAAGGCCGAAGCAGAGCGGGCCACCTAGCTGGGCCACGTGGTGCGTGCGGAGCGACGCGGAGGGAGGGCACGGAGCAGCAGACCAATGCGCGGGAGAAAAGGGAAGAGGGGAAGCGCAGCTAGGCCACCGGGCAGCAGGCCGAGGCCGGGAAGAGGAGGAAGGAAAAGGGCCGGTTGATTCCTGGGCTGGGCTGAAAAGGTAGAACGGAAGTTTTTTTCAAAAACAAATCCTTTTCTATTTCTAATTTCCAAATCTAAGCCAAACTCAAATCAAATTCAAGTATAGTTTCAAATATACTTCCCTATTCAAATCAAAATGGACAATTTTGTTAGGCTTTCCAAGATAAACTTTACAACTTTAAAAACACTTTTATTTTTTCTAATTTTCTTTCTTTCTTTTCTTTTATTTCAAAGCCATTTTCAAACCCTTTTCAAAAACATTCCAAATTACTTTGGAGTTTGGATCAACACCATTCATCACAATAAATAAAATGCAACAACATGTATGCTCACACATGTTACTACCTTATGATGAATTTTAAATTAATGAAAATTTTTATTTTCCTATATTTCATGTGCACAAAAATTCCAATTTAAATCATTTTAACTCTATTTCAAAAGAGGCAATTTTTTAGGGTGTTACACGGTCGAGGCTTCAAGGTTCTACCGCTTTCGTCTGGGTATGTATTTATGCTTCCATTTGTTCTCATAGTTGAGTTTTTGAGTTTGACTAACTTGCGCTTGTGCCTTTTTTTTTGCAGCGACCAGGAGATGGTAGGACTGGGGATCTCCCCACCTCTCATGTGAGAAGAGTGGAGACCCAGCCTGTGGCAGGTTGCGATGAGCGAAGGGGCAAGCAGGCTAGTGGTGGCGCGACCTTCCTTAATGGGGTTTGCGTCTTCCCGACAGGTCATGAGCACGAGAGGCGGCCGTAATGGCGGCGATCCCCATGCTGACGGTGGAGGACGGGTCAAAGGTGACTCTTGTGGTCCCTCCCTTGCTAGTCGCAGAGGAGAGGAGGGAAACTGGGCTCCCCGTCTCGCTCGACGGAGGGGCACTCGGTTCGCCCACCAGGTCAGAGCTGGAGGGGACCGGAGGAGCCATGGCTAGGTTGGAGGTAGAGCAGCTGCCGGTGAGCCGTGGTGTCCTTGTGATGGACATCCCCCCGATGGCGAGGAAGACACCTGGGTGATGCCGCCAGCCATCCTACCGTCCCGGGAGTGGGCGATGATCCCATCGTCGGTTGGTGCTACGATGGCTGGATCTTCTGGTAGGTCGCTGGCATCCCACAAGCTGGTGTGGCCTCACCTTAGCGAGCTGAGAAAAGCCCAGTTCAGTTCTTCGCAATGAGGAGGTGAAGCTTTGGCACCTGCTTGGGGAGAGAGGGTTGTTGATGGGGTCCAATATCGCTCTTACTAGGGCGAAGCTCAAGGAGGCCTTGGAGAGGGTTGAGCTCATCCATTAGGCCATGACCGTCGACCTGCCCCATGTTGCGGAGGTAAGTTTTTCTACGTTCATGGTGTTGTCTTTTGATTTCGTCCATCAGGTCATGACGATCGTCTCAAAACGCTTGCTTCTTGTCGCGTAGGACTTGGAGACAATGTCGATCCACAAGTCCTGGTTTCTCTAGGAGGAGGACGGTCGGATGGAGCAGGAAGTGGCGGTGTTGCGGTGGATCGACGAGCTTAGGCACAAGCTAGAATCCGCCTGCCATGAGTCCTAAGACTGGTCGGCAGAGGTGATGGGAGCTCGAGAAGTGGGGAGCATACGCGATCGAGTGGGCGACTGATGCCGAGCAGAAGCATCACGCAGTGTAGTCTCACTTGGTGGGGACCGAGGTGGCGCTCTAGAAGTCCTTGGAGTCTCTGGACGCCGAGCAGGAAGTGGTCATGCTCTGGGGGCAGATGCTTGGGGCAGAGGAGTCGAACGCTCGACTGCTCGAGAGGGTGACCCAGCAAGAGGAAGGGCTTACCGTTCTCAAAAGTGTCTGCCTTGGTACGTACCTGTCCTGCCCTCGATTGATGTCTTGAATTTTTCTTTTCTTTGCTCCTGAATCTGTTGTCCATTTCTAGAACTACGTGGAAAGGTCAGCTCTCTAGAGCAGGAGTTAGAGGCGGCCAGAGTGACGATAGGTCAAAGCGTGGAGGCGCTGGCCCGGTCCCTGGAGGAGCAAAGCATTCTCAAGGGGGAGCTCCACCAACTCTACAACATCACGTAGGTGGTGATTGCTGAGGTGTTTGGGTTAGGCCCTAGCACCAGCACGCCGTCGTCCAGCTGGTGGAAGTCTCGAACGAGGTTTGGGTGCTCTTCTCTGATGTCATGTTCTATGGGACATCGGGAGTGCTGACATCGGTGGTGACCCACTACCCTGACCTTGACTTCATGGCCGCCTACAGAGGATATGCCAGTGGGTGGAGTGCGGACGAGATCCAGGCGCTAGGGGAAAACTTGGCGCCGCACGCACATGTGGTCACCGAGTAGGTCACCACGTGGTGGGTGATGGAGGCTCGTCGCTCGATGATGGCCATAGGTGCGCACTAGGAAGACATTGTCCTGCCTACCGTGGTGGAGGCCGAGTAGGAGGCGAGCGTCGTCCCACCCGCAATCAAGCCGAACGTCGTTCTGACCATAGCTGAGCTGAGCGCCATCGTCCTGACCACAGCCAAGCTACCTTCATCTTTGCTGGCCGCACCATCCACCGATACAACCGGAGGACCACAATAGAATTGTATAAAAGTATTTAGTCTTTGTAAAAAGATAAATTCATGGGGGGTTGTGTGAACAGTTTATGTTCTTTTGTGATGAAATCAATCGTGAAGGGAGGCTTGTCCCGCCCATCCTTGTTTTTATCCTTGCGTAACTTTGCTTTTGTCCTTTGCTTTTCACACCTGCCCGTTGACCGTGGGTTGCAACCTTAAGAACTCGAGCATGGCCCGTGAGGCTTAGCTGCTCGTAACCTTAAGTTGTGGCGGGGTCTGATCGGTCGAGAGGCTAAAGCATAAGTTACATAGGGTAGTCAAAGGAATGGGACACCCTTTCATTTGGGTGAAAAAGTGTTATTGAACGATAGTAAACAGGGAGTGGTATCACACCCCCGTGGAGCCCCCGAGTGACCCAGGCCGAGAGTACTTGTGCTGGGGTGCTATAGGAGCAAGTTTTAAATAGAAATTTGTGGTAAAGACCGAGCTTAGGGAAATAAATGACATAACTGTTCGATATTCCATGTGTTGGTGAGAACGTTGCTGTTGTCGTCCTTCAGCCGGTAGGCGCCTGGTCGGATCACCTCGGCCACCATGTATGGTCCTTTCCATTGTGGAGAGAGCTTGTGCTTGTCCTTCGTTGACTGGGTCCTCTGGAGTACGAGATTACCGTCCTCGAGGGTCCTCCTCCTGATTTTTCTCTCGTGGTACATATGGAGAGTTTGCTGGTAATGAGCAGAGCAGATGAGGGCCATCTCATGAGCCTCCTCGAGTAGGTTGACCGCGTCCTGTTGAGCCTTCGCGGCTCGGTCTTGGTTGAAGGCACTCTTGGGGCACCATGATTGAGGTCGGATGGTAACACGGCTTCATCTCCGTACACCAGGAAGAAAGGGGTGAACCCTATGGATCAGTTTGGAGTCATTCTTAGGATCTAGAGGACTGTCGGGACCTTTACAACCCATCGTCGGGCATACTTTTTGAGTCGGTCAAAAATGCGGGGCTTGAGTCCTTAGAGGACCATGCCATTGGCTCGTTCGACCTGACCATTAGTACGCGGGTGTCCGATGGAGGCCCAATCGATCCTGATGTCGTATCCATCACAAAAGTCCAGGAACTTCTTACCGATGAAGTTTGTTTCGTGGTCGGTGATGATATAGTAAGGAACACCAAACTGATAGATGATGTCGAGCAAGAACTTGACCACCTCTTCCGAGCGGATGTTGGCGATGGGCTTCGCCTCGATCCACTTGGTGAACTTGTCCACCACCACGATTAGGTGAGTGAAGCCATCTGGGGCCTTTTAGAGGGCCCAACATTGTTGAGGCCCCAGACTGCGAATGGCCAGGTGGTGGAGATGGTTTGCAGCTCCTATGCTGGCAAGTGAGTTTGTCGAGCATAGAACTGGCATCCTTCACACCTACGGACAACCTCCTCTGCATCTCGGAGTGCAGTGGGCTTGTAGAAACCTTAGCAAAAGGCTTTCCCGACCAGCGACCTCGGGCCATGTGATGTTCGCAGATTCCAACATGGATCTCGAGGAGGAGCTATTTCCCCTGGTCGGTCGGGATGCACTTCATGAGTACTCTCGACGGACTTCATTTGTAAAGTTCATCACCGATGGAGACGAACGTCTTCGCGCGTCGAGCGACTCGTCATGCTTCTGCCTTTTCTGGTGGGTGGACTTCTTTGAGGATGTAGGTGAGCAGCGGCGCTCTCCAGTTGGTTGGGTCGAGCGTCATCATGGTGGTGTCGCCTGTCGATGTTGTGATAGGAATGTCAGGGCCTGAGCCCCCGAGCGCCTAGTCGGGGTCGGATCGCCGGAGCCCCCAAGCGCTTGGTTGGGATTGAGCCGTAATGAAGTTGGATCCTCCAGAACGTGGGCGGACGGCTCATGGAGATCATTGATGAAGACCCCATGTGGAGACGGAACCCGCCTGGCAGCCAATTTCACTAGAAAGTTGGCGGCATTGTTGTCCTTTCGGGGGACATGATGTAGCTCGATCCCTCAAAACTTGCCCTTGAGCTTGTGCACCTCTTGGCAGTATGCCGCCATGAGAGGGCTTTTGTAGGAGGATTCCTTCATGACTTGGTCGATGACCTGCTCTGAGTCACCACGGACATATAGCCACGTTGCACCGAGCTCGATGGCGATGCGTAGCCCATTAATGAGGGCCTCGTACTCCACGTCATTGTTCGAGGGTGAAAAATGGAGACGGATTGCATAGCGAAGCCTGCTCCCATCCGGGGAGATTAGAACCACCCTAGCCCTTGAGCCGGGCGCCATGACCGACCCATCGAAGTACACCATCTAGTACTCATGGGTGACATCTGGGGTCAAAAGCTGGACTTCCGTCCATTCGACGACGAAGTTGGTAATAGCCTGAGACTTAATAGCGGTGCGGGGGACATACCTGATATCATGGCCCATGAGCTCGAGTGCCCATTTGGAGATTCGTCATGTGGTGTCGCGGTTGCAGACGATGTCTCCCAGCAGGTACGAAGTGACGATGATGACCTCGTGATCGATGAAGTATTGCAGGAGCTTCTGGATCGCCATTAAAATGGCGTATAGAAGCTTCTAGACCTAGGGGTAGCGAACCTTGGCGTCGGCGAGTACCTTACCGATGAAGTACACTGGTCATTGGACCTTCAGGGGGAGTCCCGGCTCCTCCCTCTCGACGATAAGGGCGGCGCTTACCGCGTGGTTGCTTGCTGTGATGTAGAGGAGGAGAGGTTCTCCCCATTCAGGAGCGACGAGGATTGGGGCCGATGTCAGTGATGCTTTGAGGCTTTCCAAAGCCTGCAGTGCCTCCTTTGTCCAGATGAATGCGTCTGTCTTCTTGAGAAGTTTGTAGAGAGGCATCCCTCGTTTGCCTAGTCGAGAGATGAACCAGCTCAGAGCGGCCAAGCAGCCGGTGAGCCTTTGCACACCCTTGACGTTGCGTATAGGGCCCATGTTGGAGATGGCCATGATTTTTTTAGGGTTGGCTGTGATGCTATGCTCGGACACGATGTATCTGAGCAGCTTCCCCTTCGAAACCCCAAAAACACATTTTTCGGGATTCAATTTAACGCTGAACCTTCAGAGGTTCGCAAATGTGGTGGCCAAGTTTATGATCAGGTCACTAGCTTGGGTTGTTTTCACCACTATGTCATCTACATAGACGACGATTGTTGGTTTTGGCCGCTCAACTTGGTCAGGTTGGTCGGGCGGGTCAATTTGGTCGATGAAGCATCGCTGCATGCATTGTTGGTAGGTGGCGCCCGTGTTCTTTAGACCGAAAGGCATGATTGCATAACAGTACAAACCATACGGGGTGATGATTGAGGTCGCGACCTAGTCGGACTCTTTCATCGCGATCTGGTGGTAGCCTGAGTAGGCATCCAGAAAGGAGAGGATTTCACATCCTGAGGTGGAGTTGACTATCTCATCTATGCGTGGCAAAGGAAAATGGTCCTTTAGGCATGCCTTGTGGAGGCCAGTATAATCAACACACATTCTCCATTTCTCATTCTTCTTTTTCACAAGACAAGGGCTAGCTAGCCAGTCAGAGTGGTATACCTCTTTGATGAATGGCTGCCAGAAGTTTAGCGATCTCTTCGCCTATGGCCCTACGTCTCTCGTCATCAAAGCGACGTAGGCGTTGCTTGGTGGGCTTTGAGCCTAGGACGACATGTAGTGTGTGCTCGGTGACCTCCCTCTGTATGCCTAGTATGTTAGAAGGCATCCATGCAAAGACATCTCGATTTGCGCGTAGAAAGTCGGCGAGCTCGCTCTCCTATTTGGCCGTGAGCTTGGCCCCGATCCAAATCGTCTTGGTCGGGTCGGTGGGGTCGATCTCCACTGCCTTGGTTTCCTTGGTTGGATGGAAGGCACTCGAGGAGGTCGTCCCATTGCAGTCGGGGACTGCTGGAGTCGCCAAATTCCCAAGCTCTGGGAGCTCGGTGGAGTTGTTGACGGCAGTGGCGAGCTCGTAATGCTCGTGGTCGCACGTGTAGGCGTGCGAGAAGGTGCCACCCATGGTGATGACGTTGTTCGGTCACGACATCTTTAGCTTGAGATAGGTATAGTTGGGAATCACCTTGAACTTGGCGTAGCATGGCCACCCCAAGATGGCGTGGTAGGACCCTGGAAAGTCCACCACCTTGAAGGTCAGGACCTCTGAGCAGAAGTTGGCTCGGTCGCCAAATGTGATGGGCAGGTCGATCTGCCCGAGTGGGTATGCCTGCATTCCTAGGATCACACCATGGAAGGGAGAGCTCACGGGACAGAGCTCAGACTGGGGGATGCACATGGCGTCGAGAGTGTCGCTGTACAGAATGTTGAGGCCACTGCCTCCGTCCATCAACACCTTGGTGAGGCGCTTCTTGTGGATGATGGGGTCAACGACGAGCGGGTAGCGACCTGGTCAGACGACATGGGAAGGATGGTCTCTCTGATCAAAAGTGATCGGGGAGTCCGACCAGCTAAGGAAAGAGGGGATGGCCGACTCGGTGGCGCACACCTCTCGGTAGCGTACCTTATGCTAGCGCTTGGAGTGGACGGTGTCGGATACCCCAAAGATCATGAGGCATTCCTTAGGGTCGGGGAAGCTGTTTCCATCCTTACCTACCATGCCTCCCTTCTTGACCACGTCCTCCTGGCCTTTCCCTTCCTTTGGCTTACCGATTTGCCATAGGAAGCACTTAAGGAGCTCGCAGTCCTT
Organism: Miscanthus lutarioriparius; assembly: GCA_904845875.1. NCBI lineage: Eukaryota > Viridiplantae > Streptophyta > Magnoliopsida > Poales > Poaceae > Miscanthus > Miscanthus lutarioriparius. Next base: position 66,711,316 of record CAJGYO010000018.1, read on the forward strand.
GTACAGGTGCTTGATGGGGTAGGCGTGGTTGGTGCACGTGTTCTCCATGAGCTTGTCGAAGTGGTCGGACTAGCCCTACTAGGGCTATTTGCCCACATGATCGACATCAGTGACCAAAGCTGGGTTGGCCAATCGGCATCGATCCTTCTTGTTCTTCTTGCCCTGTTGTGTGGAGGGACCCTTGCCTTGGTCCTCATGCTTAGCCTTGCCCTTGTCCTGACCGCTACTGAAGACCGCCCCGACTGCCTCCTCACCACAGGCGTGGTTTGTGGAATGTCGAGTAGGTCACGGGTGGTATGGGGCTTCATACAGCCAAGCTTGTGAACTAGGGACTAGTAGGTTCTCCCGAGAGAGGAACGCGCTGATGACACCCACGTCGATGACATCAGGAAGGGAGTTGCACTCTTTTGAGAACCTATGGATGTAATCCCATAGGGACTTGTTGGGCTCCTATTGGCAACTCTTAAGGTCCTAGAAATTCCTAGGACTGACATACGTCCCCTGGAAGTTCCTAATGAAGACCCTCTTGAGGTCTGCCTAGTGGCGGATGCTGTTCGGCGAAAGGAATTTGAGCCATGCCCAAACATGCTCCCCCACGTAGATGGGGAGGTACTGGATGATGAAGTAGTCATCATCCACTCCATCGGCTCGATAGGCGAGCCAAAAGTCCTCGAGCCATACACCGAGGTTCGTCTCCCCAATGTACTTGGTGATGTTGGTGGGTGGTCAGAAATGCTATGGAAACGGCACTTTCTGGATGTGGCGACCAAAGGCCCATAGCCCCGGGCCATCAGGGCTAGGGATCCGATCGTTCGGTCGGCCACCACGCCTAGGGTGCATGTCCTCGTACTCCTCGGCGGTTTGGCTGAGGCCCGTGCACTTGCCGCCATTCGATTGTTGATGACGCTGAGTATGGCGCCGATTGTTGATGACGCTGTGAGCATCATGGTTTGGCCTGAGCTGCTAGTGCATAGGTGGTCGGTGTGGAGCGTGCATGGGGTAAGGCTGTGGTGTCAGCTGCGACTTCTATCTCCTCACCCGACAACTGCTGCAGTGAGTGGACGGAGTGATTCGAGTAGTGCGGCCCCAGTCCCCCAGTTGGGTAAGAGGCCACGAGCTAGTGTCGCGATGAGGGGCTCTTTGCCTGCTAAATGGCGGCGGTCTCCACCAATGCCCGAAGGTTCCGATAGATTGCTTGCTCCTAGGGTCGGCAGGCTCGGGGAGGCCGCACAGAAGCATCACCGCAACAGCGATGTTCTGGCCAGCCTAAGCAAACTGAGGGGGTCATCCCCTCCATCCAGTATGTTACGCTGGACCAAACAGGCATGACCCCGAGCACCGCTCACTGGGTTACGCGCATGTGGCACAGCATGATGCGCCAGGCGTGCCAACGCAGGCGGTGGCTGGCTTTGCCGCCTTTGTCATAACTCCTCGCCATGCTTCTGTGCACGCGCTAGGGCCTATGCACGGGGGTCTAGAGGGGTGTGAGTCTGCAAAGACTCCACTACCTCCGGTAGCTGTCCTGAGTCATCCACCATAGCGCATTCTCAGAACAGAGGGTGGCCAGGTGCCATGACATCATCGATGCTGGAGCCGTCGCTTTTGACCTCGTCATCGATGACATCGTGGAAGGAGGCGGGGGCATAGACCGCCATCCCTAGAAACTTGAACATGAGAGGGGCGGCGTCAACATCCTTTGGAGCCCCGTGCACACGCATCCATGGGGGACGTGAAGCCATAGGGGAACCGGTCGCACGGCAGTCATGGTGGGGACAATGGGGTCCCTCTGGAGAGTTGGTGGAAGGTGTTAAATAATGAGTAAAGAACAACATGTACATCACTCATCATAGGGTTTGAGCCCAGCATGGGCTCAAGGCGCAAAGCGCGGGTGTCTCGACGTTGAGGTCGTCGAGTGGCCCAAGGCCGGTGGAGGGTGCTCCTCCTCCAGTGGGCGCTGGGACAAGTGCCTCCTCAGAGGCAGAGTACGCCAAGCTAGTCGGCGATGAAGTCCAGACTCCTAAAGAGGAAGATTTGGAGTGGCAAAAGACGGGAGGAACCCACATCCCAGCAAGTGGGAGCATGGGAAACTCTAGCGAGCTGAAATGAATCGTATCGCTCGAGCCCGCCATGCTAAAGATGGTGGAAAGGTGGGCCATTCGATGACCAAAAGCGTGAACGCATGGCGTCTCTCCCCATGGACGGCGCCAACTGTCGGTGCAAAATGTGGCTGACAAGTAAATATTTGTAGTTTTACCGTGCGCTGTGATCGGATGTGGCCGAGCATGCGATGACACATGATTTATACTGGTTCAAGCAACGTGCCCCACATCTAGTTTCAGTCGGTCGGTGACTTTATTCCTGAGCCTAGGTGCTCAAAGTTTGTTGTGGGATTAGAGACGAGTAAGGAATAAGAAGGGGGTGTTAGAGGCCCGATCAGACTCTGAACCGAGTGGAAGAGAGTGACAGATGCTCAAACGTGCACTAAGTATTGGAGCGTATGCTCTGTGTGTCCGAGCTTATCAGTTGTTGAGAGCATGTAGACTATGTAGCTGTCCAGCTCTTGAGCTATTGGGCAATTGTCCTCCCCTTTTTTAGGAGAGAGCACATCCCCTTTTATAGATAAAGGGGATGGCCTTACAAGTCAAAGATAGAAAGGGAGAGAGTGTGTACATATGCTACCTAGTCTTATTGCCCACGCTGTCCGGTATGGCACGCCATCGCCCATATTACTGTTCATGACCTGCTGTATCTGATAGGCTGTACAGTGTTCACCTACCTTACTATTTATGACCTAGCAGGTTGCATAGTGTTCGCCAGGGAAGATAAACGATGGCGCCCACAATACTGTTTGTGCTCTAACGCATCTGGCAGGCTGTATAGTGTCCGTCTGACATGGCCTGATGGCACCGTCCTGTAGGTGCGCAGGGCATGGCTGGGTATGATTCTTGGTATTGCGGTTGACTTAAGTGCCTTAGCTTATCTGCTCCGCCTGCTCCCTAGGCCCACACCGAGCAGGCGTCCTGGTCGGTTGTCCCTAGTCGTCCCCGACCATGTCGGTTGAGAAAAAAAGGCGAGCAAAGGTCCGGCATATCCTCGGTCGGAGGAACGGGGTCAGAGTCGGATTGTGGTCCCACCATGGCTAGGCCTTCTGTTTGGGGCTCCGACCAGGTCTCCTAGCCGGAGGTGTCAGTCGAGGACCGGATCGTGGTCTCGACCTGTCATTGTGTATCTGTATGATGGCCCAGACACGCGCTGTCACTGCGCTGCTTGCTGGGCCAAGTATTGCAGGAAAGTGGGTCCATTAGGGACCCCGGATTTATGAACTCGACACAAGCACTCCACTACAAAGTACAAAACTTATACTAAGCTTTTCACATAGGCATATTTTAGAGTTTCTATATAAAATAATTATTTATTTATCCTCCAAAAAGCTATTGAGCAATTAACACCAATAAGGGTTTTTGACATTTTTAATTATTTTCCCCACATTACCCTAAATAACTTTTGTTCGTAAACTCATGTAAAGATGTTTAAGCACAAAATCAAGCTTGGTTGACCTCACACATGTTGACTATATTCACAAAGGTGATTTAAACAAACATGTACTGTATCATTTCATGCAAGAATTTATCACCAAGCATAGAAAACTTATTTATTAGGTTTTATTAAGCCTTAAACTATTGTTAAACGGGTACGTAACACCGGGGGTGTTACAGTCAGTCTATGTGGCGTGGCAAAATCACCCTTGCGGGATTGTAGGGTATAATTTTTTTTAAAAAAGGTGGTAAGGTGTGCTATATGTATCGGACGGGAGAAATCTACCAGCACATATTTCATGTGAAAACTTGTCATGTTACTTTCGTCTTTGTCATACCATCCAGATGGGCAAGACAAGACTATCCATTCATCTTAGAAAAATCATAGCCTTTTCATGCGATACGAAAAGTATATGATTTTTTAAAGGTAGCACACATGTCCAGTGAGCACCTGCTCCACCTGCCTCAAGGTTCCTCTGACCTTCGGCTACCTAATCCGCTCCACGGCCAGCCTAAAAAGTGCGACACATGCACAAATAAAGGGCCTAATCATCTAAACTAGGAACTAAACTTTAGTCACTCCATGTTTGATTTAGTAGACTAAAAGGGACTAAATCTGACACCAGCATGTTTAGAATGACCAAAACACCCCTAATTAAATGCTAGCTGCTGCCCCTGGCAGATTTGGCGCCCTGGCTTTGGCGCACAAGCTGCTGCTAAAATTGGTTTGGTGCTTTTGGGAAGAGGTAGCACTTGTTTTGGGTATTGTGTAGTCTAACAAGAATTTCTTGAATTTCTTGGTCACGCGGCAATTGCCGGCGAGGTTGCTCTGTTGTTGGAGAACTAGCTCAAGCATCAATTTTGTTGGCCCAACAAGAATTTCTTGTTGAGCAACAGTGCTGCATGCACGGAGGGAGGGAGAGAGAGAAAGCGCGTTGGAGGCAGGCGTGTGTGGCACTGCAGCCCTGCTATTGCCTGGCTGTCTATAGTGGGGGCCATGCGTCAGTGTGAAGGCAGGCGAGCGCCATTTTTCCCATGCCGTTGGCTATGTGTTGTTGGTGTGCGCAGCCCTGGATGGGTCCGCGCATCAGTTGTCGCAGCGTGGGAAGCAGGAAGTTGCGTGGAAACTTCCTAGGAGGAAAGCAGCTGGCTTGCCTATGCGCCGAGCGCATGCGGTGGCACGTGAGGAGGCTGGCCACCCGTTTGCCTACGCCCATTGAGCGCTTGACCGTTGGTGGAGCAGGGCCCATGCGTCAGTGGCTATGGGTGTGTGGGCTGGCCAGGGTGTGCGTGTGAGAGTGGTCGGATGGCTTGTGGCCATTGGGTGCCTGGACCCCTAGTCGAAGGGATAAGGCAGTGCCTCTCCCTTCCATTTCCCTGCTCTCTCCCCCATTCTTATTCTTGAGAGCAAAAGTTAGGGTTCATCCTTTCTTCTCTCTTCTCCTCTTTCTCCCATGATTTGAGCTAAATTTTCTAGAGAGATTGAGAGCCATGTGTGGGTGTGGATGAGAGATTGAAGATCCACCTCCTCCCTTCCTCTTCCTCTCAAGCTTGGTGCTAATTTGGGTGAGGAGTTGAGGAATCTAGTGTGTGCATTTGTGATTGGCATTTGGTGGCGCCAGGAAATATTTGTGATTGAGGATTTCTTGTTACTCTTGGAGGTTGCCACCTCTTAGATGGCTTGGTGGTGGTGTCTCCATCATGAAGCCCGCAAGAAGCTTGTGTGGTGCTCTAGAGAACTGACTGTGAGGGGTGTTTTGCTCGCCCCACGGGAGCCACAAAGAGCAACTCTAGTAGAGCGAGACATGAAAGGCGACAAGTGTTCTAGCCGAGTCAAAGTGCTAGAGCTTGTGGTAAGCACTCCATGTGGGAGAGTGTGACTTGCAGGTCACCACTAGCAAGAGGATCGGCAACAACCTTAGAGCTTGTCCCAACGGGGACTAGCTTGTTGGCAAACAAGTGAACCTCGGGATAAAAATCATCGTGTCAACCTTGTTCATCCCGTTGGTTTGCAATCCCCTTACACAAGCTTGTATGTACTTATTCATATATTGTGCTTGTGTAGTTGCTCTTATTTTTAGTTAGCTTATGTAGCTTGCTAGTTACCTTCTTGCTTATGTAGCATAGATGTAGTTCCCTTGTGTGACTAATTGGCTTGAGTAGCCTTGTTAGTCACATTGCTTAGTCTGTATAGCTAAGTAATTTGAGCTCTCTAATTTGGCTTGTGTAGTCTTGTTAGTGAGTATTGCTAGTGAGCTTAGGAGCTGTGTGCTTTTGCTTATTAATTTGTGTAGGAGCTCCCCGGTTGGCTAAAGTACTAGTTGCATATGTTTGTGTGACCTTGCTTCTAAAATTGATTAGGTGAGCTCTAGCTAGCCCGATACCTTTGTTGCCTAATTAGGATCTTGTTAAGTGCTTGAGAACTTAGATAGAGGGGTGTAGTCTTGGCTAGACCGATAATTTTAATTCCGCACTTGTTTCAGTTAGCCGACGCAGTTAATTTTAGAAAATGACTATTCACCCCTCTCTAGTCCGCCATCTCGACCCTATACTATGTCACCAGCCCCTCATAATGTAAGTCACTGGAACTTTTTTGGCCTTGCTTGGACTTGATGCTGTGTTTGTAGTGCTGCTTGCCCTCTTGTGGCTACTGTTGGTACTAGGTAGACTCATCTGGAAGCCTTCCTCATCTACAGGGGCATTGTGGCAGAACCGCCTAATCCAATGTCTCTCAGGAGTACTTATCTTCTATTATACACTAAGTACTCAAGAGAGGACACTAAACTACATAGTTCCGTCGAGCACACCCCAAGGGAGAACTCGAGAATCCATATTTTTCCATCAGGATCATAAATAAGAGAATAAAGCTTACAACATTCGGAAGTCATTTCTTACATCACTTTATTACAGTAGTAGAATATTACCTCAATTGATTATAACAGCGGAATCTAACAATGTTATCAGAGTTGTAGAGGAAGCAAAGATTAATTTAACGACATGGTGGAGTATTAACATAGTGGACATTTATATACAAGAGATGCTAGCAGATTTTATATCTTTTCTTATAAAAACCTTTAGTAAGGGTTATAAATAAACACTATGGTCGTAGCGTGAAAGGAATCCTCTCTAAGCCCACCAGGAGGTTTCCACACACAAGGGTCAGCTCTACGTATCCTTCGATCATCTACAACAGGGAGAATAAAACCCTGAGTACTCGATTGTACTCAGCAAGACTTACCCGACAGAAGGAAAACAAAAGGCTCCAAGGATATGCAAGACTTATTTGGCTTGTGGGTTATTGCACCTACGGAAACATTACTAAATGTGCGTCCTTATATTAAATTTTATTTGCAGTCATCATTAGCTCATTAACTATCCATTCTATGTAAGCTCCTATGCTACTTTCAAGCAGGCGGTGAGCAATCAGAATCATTTTGCCATCATTCATATTCCAGTTCTTACTACGGTGCTAGACCATAGCCAAGTCGGTACCGTTTCATAGAAACGATGATTCATGAATCAATGTATCCCAGCTGGGTACCCCAAAACACATGCCCCGTTTGTACCCCAGGCACAAATAAGACCAACCCATTACACTCCTGTCACAGGTTCTAGGTCCTCGTCCAAACTTGGACTCCAAGCCTCCACCCTTGAGACCCGGTCTCAGTATGGTGCTTAGACCTCCACCTTTCCCCACCTCCAATCAGTCGGTCCAGAAAGAGCCAGAACCCATGACAAGAGCATAACGAGCCTTCCCGCTCCCATAAGCAAGTATGTGCTCAGGATAATAAGTGTGTGACCTGACTACCATCTACATCAACGGACGGTCCTCAATCGACACAAGCGGAACAAGTGCAATCCGAGCCTCGCTCGAATGCCTAACCAAGTCCAGATCCAAAGTATCATTCTGCCCGTCTCTAATTATCATCCATATATATATATTTTTATGTGATAGTAATATAATAACAACAATAATATCTTTCCTATCTCTCGCGAGTGACAGGTAATCACTCGACGTCTACCGGATCCTATAGCATAGGAATCTACACGATCCTGATATACTAGTAGGACTCATAGGGTAAGGATATATATATGCAAGTGGTTTTTATCTAACTCCTTAAAATTTAATGCACATGCATAAAATAAAGTGCAGAATGATAGGTGTTATGCACCAGGACTTGCCTAGGTAAGATATAACCAAAAGTTCGCATTCCATCATAGTGACACGATCATCAAGGCATCATCTTTTCTGCTACTTCAGTCGACTCCATGATCCATCATTGTTCCTATTATGATATACGTGGATACAACGCAGAGGCACAATTAATCAACGGTAACCGCAACTCTTAAATATACGATTACGCTCCGCAAGCTAACAGGCCAGATTTAATGAGTAACGTACTGGTCTACGTATCCACGTCGTCAAGTAAGGCTTTGTCTCCGAAAAAATGTTCTAGTTTTAAAATCCCAAGGTGCTTTGGCATTTAATTGATTAAATATATATTTTCGAATTAGGGCTCATTTAGCTACCTTAGCGAACTAATTATTATGGAGCTACAAAATTTACAGTGAGCATCTAATAATGTTAGGGACTGTAATAGTTTCAGAGCCAACACTATCACCAATTCATCACAAAAATTCCTACAAGTTTATATCTTATAATATTAAGCATCTTAAATTAATTAGATCACTCCTGAAAATATTATAAAACTATGTGAACAAAATATACTAGCAGATAGATCATAATTTTAGGAACCTAACAAAAAAAATTCATAATTTTTGGACACCTACATGATTTTAGATTAATTACACAAAACTGGTTCTTAAATAAAAATACAAAACCATTTCTATTTTTTTACTAAAAAGACGAACCAAACTGGCCTAATGTGGCCCACACGGGGCGCGCCCCACGCATGGAGGCGGCCCACGGTAGGGAGCCCGCACGCGCGCTGGCGTTTTAGCGAAAATGCCCCCGAGCTACCTACTATTCTCGCAGCCACTATTCATCCTATTTACTCAGTCGGCACTTATGCACGAAAGACCCTGAGAGAAGCTATCTTCGCATCGGGGAGGTCCTCGCGACCTCCGCGCTCGCCGACACGGCGTGGATCGGTACGGCCCCGTTACGCTGGCCAACCGGGACCCTTGCAGACCTAGCTATGGGACCGATGCTCACCTATGGGCCAATGCGCGACAATGGGCAGTGGTTGCACGAACGGAGGTGAAGCAGAGTGGGCTCTCCCGATGGCGGGCGACCTGCGGCGGCAGCAACCATGTTCCGGTGAGCCACAACGTGCAACAGATAATAGAAGCGACGAGTAAGCATCAGTGACGCACCACGATCCTACTCGTGGCGGTGGGCTGACCGGAGATGCCCCGAGCAAGTCTGGCCATGTGCGCGCGGTGAGCTCGACGGTGAACCACAGCGACACGACCGTGTCAGCGGCGTGGAGGCGACTATAGGGCTACGACTTGGGTGCGCACAACGAAGAGGGGTTCTAGGCGGGGCTAGTGGTGCGGTCAATTCGACGTGAGATGGTGAGGTTGGAGCTGGCCACGGTGAGGTGGGCTGGGCCTTAATGGCGCAGCGACGGGAGCAAAGCTCCAAAATTGGAGCTCGGCCTGGCCGTAATCAAGGCGGAGTGGGGGCGGTTGATGAGAGGCTATGAGGACAGAGTTGTGGGTGCATGGAATTGATGGGAGACGACCCCTCGCAGACAGGCGTGTTGGCATGGCTCGGCGGCGGCAGCAGAGAGAAGGAGAGAGAGAGAGAGACGGGGTGAGGCCGGTGACTCAACAAGGCGAGCATTGGCGGGACGCTGTTGACGCAACCAGGGCGACCCGTGGCCAAACGCTAACCGACAGGCACGCATGCTCACGACCGGCGTGGCTAGCGCGCCGTAGTGCTATAAATGGCATGGCGACGGCGGTCGGCCTCGTGCGCGTGGCATCAAAGCGGGTCGATGACGCAAAGACGCGGTGCGTGGCAGCAGCAATGCAAAGGCGATGCAATCGTAGGCACGAAGCGCTGATGTGCGATGTGATCTGACAATGATGGCGGCTGACTACGTCACGGGCAGCGAGGTGGGTTGATTGCTGCGACAAAGACGCAGGGGTAGGGGGTCGCTCGGTCGTGGGCAAGCAACAAACAAGCAATGCTCCTCGGGTCGGGTCAGCGACTAAAGCGAAGAAAGCGCTTAAGAATACAGCTACGCCTCGGTGACTGGTGATTCCACCGCACCAGAGGGCTAGCCCTAGAATGTGCTATGCACGGATTTTAAAGCAGCGACTACCACTAAACCATTGCCTCTAAACCAAAACCGATTTCACCACGATCAAACTAATATATGAGGTTGCTCAGCCGAGCTAAAACACCGCATCGCCCTTTAACCCAATCTCTCTAAATAAATTGCTAAACTTAGCAATGTCTAGCTGTTGAAAAACTTGAAAATTTTCTAAGTTTTGTGCTGAATTTGATTTCAATTTGCGATTTCTAAGCATGAAAATATTAGCTAGTAATATCATTTTTCAACAGCAAGTATTTCACTGTCATCTACAATGTTCATATTTCAAACTTCATTTAAGTGTCACATGTGTGTTCTATAGTGTTTTTGCTCAATAAAAATTGGTTGTTTTAGGCTACAAGAAATTTATCAACACATTCTATCACATGCATTATTACACAAGCACGATGCTCATGACATGATTTAGTAGTTGGTTTAGGACATAACACCGAGGGTGTTACAGGCATCTTCATCATCATTGTCAAGTTCCTCATCTCAGTCTAGGGATGCATGATGTAGAGCCATTAACAACAGTGTTCTAGAAAAGCTCTTGCATCTGTGGAAAATACATAAGCAAGACCATGCATGAATTTCCTGCACTCGGCTTCCTTTGAAAGACATAAATGAACAAGCAAAGGAAAGATTCATTAGAAAAATACAAACTGTGACGTGGAAATGACAGAATAATGAACAAACAAAGCAAAGTTTGAGTACCTTGGTGTGTTTTTTCCACCAACTTAGTGGTGCATCAATTCCTCCGTTTGCAAGGCGGCCAATTGTTGTTTGGTTATTTGCCTACTTGTAAAAAGAATACATTTGCTTCAGCAGACCATATATGTTCTTCAATTGTTTCAAATCATGTCTAAGGCCCGTCTTTCGCTCATAGAGGACTTGCAAAGCATCGTAACCTCTCCTTGTCATAGTCCCACTATTTGTATTGCCCTTTCTCATTTCATCAATAGCAAGACAAGAGAATACAAATGTATTTGCTTTGGACCAATTTGCATTGTCAAACTGGTAGAGCATCAGATCAGACCAATACCAAAAATAGCTAATAGATCATACAAATATAGACATGTACAAGCTAATAGATCAGACAAATACAAGCTAATAGATCAGACAAGTACAGGCTAATAGATCATGCAAATACAAGCTAATAGATCAGACAAATACAAGCTATTAGATCAGACAAATACAAGCAAATTAGAGCAAATCAGACAAGTAAATCATAGCAATCAGACAAGCAAATCATAGCAAATCAGATCAGACATGTACAAGCTTACCCCATCTTCAACGCCGTTGTCATCTTCTTGCTCTATTGTGTGAGCGTCGTATGCATCCATTGGAGGAATTGAGCTGTCGGCAACCACTGATCCACGAAAGACGCGGTTGGCCGTCGATCCGGCACGGGCACTGCAGGATGCAGCCTTGGTGCAGCGCCCTGCTGCGCGCGCCGCCGGGCGTTTTCTAGATCCGCTCGCTCCTCCGGTCGTGCGAGGAGGAATGAACGGGACACCGCCGGACCTGGTGCCAATGCGAAGAGGAGGTAACCCTCGGCCGCGGGGAACGCTGTCCGCTTGGAGAAGCCCCCGGTACGAGTCGATGTGGGGGTAGCCGTCCGCGTCGGAGTTCAGATCCAGCCCCTCGATGCGCCGAGCAAAGGAGCCCGGACCATACGGCAACGCCTGGGAGAAGAGGACGAAGTTGTCGGCGTTGGGGGAGAACGACAGAGAAGAGGCCATGGGATCCACCGGAGAAGACGACCGAGAAAAAAAGTTTGGATACTCGGAACCATAACCGTCCATGGCGAATGCGGCGTGGGGAGGACCGGAGGCGGCGGAAGAGGCATGGGGAGGAGCGGGGACGGTCGCGGCGGCGTGGACAGCAGTCGGGGTGGCGACGGGGAGAGCAGCGGAGAGCGAGAGCGAGAGGGCGAGAGTGAGCGAGCTGAGCGGATAGAGTTCGGCGGGTGGGTGGTGGCTTCGGACAGGGGCAATAATGAGGGGTACCCACTGTCCAGAGTGGGATTTAGTCCCCTTTAGCAATATTTGGGTGACTAGTTGGCTAAAGGTCATTTAGTCCTATTTAGTCAAAATATTTGGGTAAAAAGTGACTAAATAATACTAGATTTAGGAGGTGAGGAGTGAACCAAACCAGCCCTAAGAGTTAGCTTCGAGGAACCTTCTGAGGGTAGGGCTCCGCTCCAACACAAATTGTTTATGACTGATGATATAAAAGTTCAGTATTTAAATATAGATATTAATTCTAATTTAATATTGTCTTGATTTAGTTTGTATCTTATGTATTTGATGTTATAAATTATATTTCAATGCATTATTTTATTTTTGCTATTTTTGAATAATATTTTTACATACTTTAATTTATTAATTTCCTTATAGACATTTTATATAAGATTGAAATAATTAGAATCCGGGAGTGACATGGACATGAAGCAGGGGAAGAACACCGCACAACGCCTTGAGTGAGGCCCAGCATGCAGGAGGAACGTGCGCAACTGACGACGGAACCCAGTGTGTACAAAGTAGCACGCGATCAACTTCGTCACATTCTCCATGAAAACCTCTCAAAACAAACTCATAGATTTGGTAATTCAACCTTCACTTTCCTCTAAAAAAAATCAACCTTCACTAACGCACCGGCGGTTGGTAGTACCTGTTCGTTTCGTCGTAAACGATCGTGAATTATTTACTGCTGGTTGTTTTGGTATGAGAGAAAAATACTCTTACAGCTTATAATTTACGATCGTATACGAGTCAACGAACATGCTGATAATTATTTTGAAATTAAATGTCATCAATAGCCTCCACGAGCAGGCCTTGACATGACTGCAGTAAAGACATGAAGACAAGGGTATAGGCTATGATCTGGTCAGAGATAACAGCGTGCTTGAAAAACTTAAGGTCATGCACATCAGCACATGGAAAACGCCGGGCAAAACTAAGGGGCTGTTCGGCTAGCTGGTGGCTGGCTGGCCAGCCCACTCACGAAATCACTGTTTGTGTGAACAGTGTTTTCAGATAGAATAATATTTTTCTCTCACAACAATCAGCCGGAATAGTATTTTGTTTTATTTTTCAGTCCTGCCGAACAGGTATAGAGGTTGCTTTGATTTAATTCAAAAATGGAAACTTGAAATGATTGCTTTGATTTAATTCAAACAAAATGCACCTTGTGCTCTTTCTTTTTTCTGTTTTCCATCACAGGTGCAGCCAATGATGAATGACAAAAATGGAGGATAGCAACATCCATGCTGTCGTCATGTAAAAAGGGTTGTGCTCAGAATGCACAAGCACATATATAGCAGCCAAACGTATGTACCTAACAACTTCACAAAAGCCGAAAGACTCGAATAGTTGCAGACATGCACGCGTACGACATACCCAACACTGGTTATTATATTGCAGCTTTTCATAAGTCTGGTATCTTCTCCTTCCTCTAGAAGCACTGAAGCACAGCACAACAATCTGCCACTCCCTGCATCAGCTTGATACAATCCGCCCATTCAAGCGCCCTGTTTGTTTGGGTTAATTTAACTTATAAGTAATAGCTAAAAGTACTGTTGACTGATTTAATGTAAAAGAAAAATACTGTTTGTTGACTGATAAGCCATGACTTATAAGCTAAATATGACCAAACGAATAGGGTAAAGATTGAGACTAGATTGTCTGCCCAGCTTGATTTAGACATCCATGGGTAGACACCTGATAGATAATTTCCCGCACCATGACATTAGTGACACAAGGCTAGTCACTTCCGTCTTCAACGCCTAATGACCAGAAAAGAAAAAGAAACCGGATAATTGAAAGTAGATTAGGTGGAGATATAACCAAATTAGAAAATGAACACTCTCTTCGTTTGGGCTTATTTGACTTATAAGCCATATCTTTTCAGTTAACGAATAAAAATTTTCTCTCACACCAAATTAACCAACAATACTTTCAATCATAACTTATCAGTCAAACAAGCCCAAACAAACAGGGCAGAAGCCAATGTCATACCTTACTTCTTCATACCCATCTGAGGGCCCGTTTAGATGCGAAAATTTTTTGGCTTTTGGTTATTGTAGCACTTTCGTTTGTATTTGGCAAAAATTGTCCAATTATGGACTATTTAGGCTTAAAAGATTCGTCTCGCCAATTACGAGCAAACTGTGTAATTAGTTATTTTTTTACCTATATTTAATGCTCCATGCATGTACCTCAAGATTTGATGTGACAAGAAATCTTAAAAAATTTTAGATTTTGGGTTGGATCTAAACCGGGCCTGATTGGGAATCTCTATATGTTAACCATGTCCAAGTGTAGGCATCCATGTCTTCTCCGTGAAGCTGTCGGTGCTGCTCTTGGAGCCCAGGCAACCACTGTGAGGAAACATCTTGCATAATCTCTGTTAGAAACAGCTGGCGCAAGTTGTCCAACCTGTCAACACACCTCATGTTGGGACACCCCTCTACACGCAGCTCTCTTCTTACTTGTTTAGATTACATCAAAGTTTTAAGTTTTTTCTCTCTCTCTATCACATTAATTTTTGGACGCATGTATGGAATATTAAATGTAGGTAAAAAAAGTAACTAATTGCATAGTTTGGTTGTAAATCACGAGACGAATCTTTTGAGCCTAGTTAGTCCATGATCGGACAAAGTTTATCAAATACAAACAAAACATGCTACAGTGTCCAGATTACAAAAATTTACAATCTAAACAAGGCCTTGGGGAAGATTTGAGACCCTCTCTAGGCTTTCACAATCTATGATTAAAAGGATCTCTGAGAGGAAACAGAGGTTCTCCACCACCTTAAGGCTGTGCAGATCTCTTAATTGGAGCTCCTTTAAGCTGGTGGCCTCCTGTCCAAGCTGCTGTGGGAGAGCTCTCAGCTTGGGGCAACGGTCAAGGACCAAATCCTTCAATCGTGGTAGCAGCTGCATCCTTGTAGGTGGGGCATCACCCTTTTGCTTTGCAACAACCTCATCCGCTCTCCCTTCCCTACCTTCTGTTGTTGCATTCTGTTCTTCTTTAACAACAAAGGACCACTCCTCCAAGTTGGGCATATCCTCGATGATCAATGCTTCAAGCTTGGAAACTTCAGTGGCTCCATGGACTCTCAGATATTTCAAGTTGGGGAGCTGACCGATTGGTGGAAGATGCACACATGATTTGCAATCTATGAGCTGCAAGTATTTCAGTGAAGGCAAATGAGTAGCAGTATCGAGCCGGATGGGAAACCTCCGACCAAAAAAATTCTGAAAACAAAGATCCTCTAGGTTGTGCGCAGGGATTAGCATATCAACAGTTTTCTCAACATTGATTATTATATCTTCAGAATATGGCTCATGTATGTGTTCAGTGCACTGTAGCATTAATTCTCTGAGATGCCTTTTGTTTTCTAGCAATAAGCCTTTACTAGGAGGAACTGCTCTTTCCAGTTTGATCATATCAAGCCTCCTCAACTGCCAAAGCTGATCCAGTTCTTCTAGGTTCCATCCATCTTGCATTCTAGAATTGTTATAAGAGCCACCACCAACCGGAAAACCTTGTAAATCATTGAGAGAAATTAATCTGCCAATACCTTTTGGAACCTCATTTACTAGTGAGCCCTTTAGGCCAAGGCGCCTTAATTTGCATAGCTGAGTTATTCCTTAAGGAAGACTACGCAAAGAATCACACCCCTGCAAATTCAATATCTGAAGGTTTATGAAACAATAGATGGACTCTGGAAGAGAAGATATGTTAGTCCCATCAAGGTCTAGTAATCGTAGATGGATTAAACGTCCAATACAAGATGGAATATTTTGTATATGTGAACCCGTCAAATCCAAAAGTCGAATGCATGGTAATCTTTCAAATAGCGCATCATCGACTCTCAAAGACTTTGTAAAAGACGTTGTCCAAGTTCTCACTTTACATTTCCCCTTATCCATTCTAGGTAACACCACCATATCCTTCGTAGTGGCAATTGAGATACGTCGGAATTTACTCATAACATTAACCCCTATTGACTCAGCCTCACCAACATAAAGTTCTTCTCTAGATAAATGACAAGCAAGCTGCCTTAATAGATCATGCATTCTACATCGACCAAGGTCAGCGTAGTAATAATCTGGTTGGAGTAGATATCGATTGATCAGCTCATAATAGTGTTCTTCCGCTATATCTTCAAGTAGTTGGTCATTTTGCTCAACTACAAAGCCTTCAGCGACCCACATCCTCACGGTAAATTACCGAATCTTCTGGGTACAAAGCACAATAGATAAAACACTGCTTCAAATGTTGTGGCACCTCTTCGTAGCTTAGATATATGGCACTTGTTATTTCACTAGGAAGATTACTCATGGACCAAGCATCTTTTACCAAAATCTTCTTCCACTCATTCTCAATTTGATCTTTGCTTGCTAAAACTCTAGCGATAACTTTAATTGCAAGGGGAAGACCACCACATCTGCGAACAATATCAATCCCTAAGTCATGTAGATTTTGTACTTCTTTTTCTTCCTTGATGCCCATGCTCTTCCGTAGTAACTCCCATTCTTCATCCAGTGACATTAAATCAACTCGATGTGTATAGTCCATTCCAGTTTCTACAACAATAGTGTCAAATCGAGTTGTCAATAGAACTACTCCTGAGGATGCAGCATGCAATGGGATCCTGAGTAGATTTGTCCATGTGTCTGACTGCCACACATCATCCAACACAAGAAAAAAACTCTTATCCTTAATGGCCAATTGTAGCTTCCTTTGGAGCTCATCGGTTGATTCGTCTTGCATGTAGTGTACATCAATTTTTCGAAGAATCTCCTTTAAATAGCTATTTCAGAGAAATCTTTGGAAACACAAACCCAGGCTTGTTTGTTGAAACTCCCTTTTAGATTTTGGTCATTATATATTTTTTGTGCTAGTGTTGTCTTACCAACTCCTCCCGTTCCAACGATAGCAAGCTTGTAAGACCTATTTTCCTTATGTGCAAGCACCAGATCTACTACTTTTCTACAAGCATGTATGACCTCCTTACCAACAAGGTTTGGTTCAACAAGGCTAGAACTTCTTCTCTGATTTGGTGCTAAAACTGTTACAAGTTGGTTCTGTACTCCTGAGTGAAGAAAATATTTTATCCTTTGAAATGTTATCAATTCTTTTGTTTAAGTTTTTAATCTTGACAGCAACCTCATGACGTGTCTGAATACTAGAAAAGCAAGAGGAAAGGGAAAGGGCACTGCATGTATTTGAACTGCTTGATAATGATGAAGAATGGCCTTGCAATAGCTTGCTTCCTTTGGATTTGGCCAAGTCAATGATATCATCAGCTTCATACATAGCATCTCTTAGTTGACCAAGCCAATTGGTAACAGCTGATTCTTTTATGCTCCTTTGCTCTGCATCATTAAGAAAGTATCGTATTTGCTCCATTCTTCTCTGCAGTTCTATGAGCTCTTCTTTAACACCTAAAATTAGTATGGCCTCCTCTGTAACAATATCTTGCAACTTCTTGGCACATGATCCAACAAAAGATTCAAGTATGGTTGCCATCAGACCAAGATGTTTAGGGAGATGCACAAAAAGAGGTGTAGGCTGGCAATGAATAAGAAAACGTGTTAACTTTGGTCTCAAAATGGGATAACATTCACTAAATTTAACATATACCACCTTATTGTTTTTTAAAAGCCGATGTACTCTCTCTTTCCTTATAGGAAAAAAAAACTATCTTAAAAGGTATTGTATCATAATTTCGACATTAGTAACATCATGGATGTATGTACCAACAGTTCCGCAAAAAGAGGGAAACATTTCTTAGGAAAAAAAAGAACATCGTGGAAGCAACCAAACAATATCGAGAAGCACACCTACGGCTCTTACCTTACAAACTGTATCTTCCAAAAGGTATATATAGAATAGATAACAGAGGACTCTCAATCTATCGCACTTTTGGCACCTCCTGCAAAAAGTAGAGTGAATGAAAGCTTGATTGAATCAATAGATATAACTCATAGTTTTGTAGACAACAAGAAGAATCGTCATTAGTGAATCTGATATATTAGAAGTAGAAAAGATACATACCTGAATATGCTTAGCTAATATGCACTGATTGTAAATGGATGCAATTTTTGTCAATGCAAGTTTTGCTGATCCCAACTGGATGTTGTGAAGCAGTGGTACGACAGAAACGGGTGCTTTGTTCAGCATCAAACTTATGCTCTCACTATATGATTAGCACGTGCAAATCTGGCATGTGTTAGGAAAAAATATAGAATGAAATCATAACTGTTTCTTGACTATCTGGATTCCCTGGAGCTCTCCATAGAAAACAATCCTTGAACATGGGAGAGCTAGAGGAACTGACAGCAGAGTGATGCAGATGTAGACCACTATCTGTCTGTAAGACTTTTTTCTCTGAAACAAAAAAAAAAGAATTTCAACATATGCAATTACACAAATCAGTAGTGAACTAAGTGAAAAGATATGAAGATGTCTGAAACCTTTCTTGACGAATTGATTAAGTTGAGCTTATTAAATTGACAAGGACCAGAGAACCAGATGAGCTGTTGGAAAGTGAAAACCAAAAGAGCAGTGCGTACTAAAGCATGCTCTCTGTTCTCCTCCCACTTGCATCATTTCTGAAGCGGGAAATGAAATCTTTCAGAAAGTTTATATATAGATCAGTCTGTAACTCTGTAGATTCAACCAGCTAGATCTTATCCTGTAATTCTTGCATCATTTCATTAAATCTTGCAGATGGTGTTAAAGCGAACTTCCAGTCCGAACAGGATTTCTTCAACCAGCAAGATCCAACAAAAACGGTGCAGATCACTAAATCAGTCATGAAAGTAGAGAGGAAGATGAACACATCTGAAGCCATTGAACTCACCCAAGCAAATAGTGTACAAATTCGACTTGGAAGGGTGCAGAAAGAGAAGCGCCGGCTGAGAACGCAAAGAGCAGTCACTGGTTCCTACTGAAGCATCCTCTCTATTCCTTCCTCCAATTATTGGCACCACCAAAGCAAACCCCCGATGGACAGGACACTGAAGAAGTGGAGAATTTATTCGGCAACACCAAATCCTTGGAATCTTCCCCTACGGTCATCGTCGACAGAATATCGTCTACAGCTCCATCGAAGATATCCCGTGATGATAGATTTGTCACTAGGGTGCGCGTAATCAGAAATCGGATGATGACACAAGACGCAAAGATAGTGATTTACTGATCAACGTAATACCCTACGTCTTGTGTATTGAATATAGGATGTATGTAGATATCGACTAGGGGATCCATGCCTCTCCTTATATATTTTAGATGATAGGGTTATAAGAAAAGTATCATATTTAGTACTATACAATATTTTGCGGTGCACGTCGACCAGTGTCATGCATGCTTTGATCTTGTGGGTTGGGCCACCTCTGATGGTGCGGCCCATATCTTGTCTTATAGATACCGAGGGTCATATCTCCCACAGCTAGTCCCCGAGCGCTTTATATCCTTTGAGCAACGCTATCTTGAACAAGTCCGAGCACTTTGACGTGAAGCCGATCAGTTTAACTGATGATCCGAGCAGTGGAAGTCGAAACCGATCAGTTTAACTGGTGACCTGGACAGTAAAGGTCGAAGCCGACCAGTTTAACTGGTAACCTAGGCGGTGAAAATCAATGCCGACCAGTTTAACTGGTTAGGAGACCTCGGACTTAGCCAAGTAAAGCTTGCTAGAAGGATGTAAGGGGCTCAAGATAAAATTTGAAAATTCTTCCACTTAGGAAAAGTGTAGCCACTTAGACTCCGTCAATAAGGGGGGTAAATGAAGAAATAAGCACTACGTTCACCGTCAGGTGAAGTATAGCCACTTAGTCCCCGAGTCTGCTGGAAGATGGAGAATGAATCTTGTAGCAGAGTCAAAGAAAAGAAGTCTCAAAGCTTACCAACGTCATCTGACATGCGCGTATCAAGACCCCAGACGTGCTGTCCAAGATCAGCACCCTGATCCGAATAACATGGAGAAGCTTGATAGCACATCGATGAGACATAGTAAGATCCGTCCACCAAGGGAGTCCTCAGCTAGTCCCCGACTTAGCTGGTAAGCCCCAGCGTAGCTGATGATGAAGCACGAGCGACGAACAGTTCGGTCAACTGGTTGGCGGCGAAGTGAGCATTGAGTAGAAGCGATCGACGAACAGTCCGATCAACTGGTCGGCGACGAAGTCCATAAACCTAGCGGTTCGACCAGTTGATCGGTGGAGAAGTCCAAGCACCAGGTGGTCTGATCACCTGGACGATAATTCTACAATACAAATATATAGAATAGGTAGTACATGATGTAGAAATAAATATATGGACTCGGCGATGAAGGCGGAAGGCAGCAGGGCGAAATTGATAGACATTATGTTTGTATGAGGTGTTCATATTTTAAATATAAGTAACTTCCTATCAGTTGGTTTTGCATCGCATCATCAGCCCTAACTAGCCCAAACTCTATGGCACGGAGTAGCTGGCACCCGTGTACGCGTAAGAGCATAGGCGTCGCCGAGGAGCCACTGCCGACCACCCATAACGCAGAGCGCTGGCGCTCGTGCACGTGTAGGAGTGAGATCGAGAACATGACTGTTTCTGGTAACACAAGTGAGAACATGGCTGTTCGGCGAGTTTACGGAGAATATGTTCAAAATATTGCATTATGGAGCATCTTAAACATGGAGATATTAAACGTGGAGATATTTAGTTATGGAGAATAACTGAACAAATAATAATTGGAGAATCATGACAAAAACTCGAAGAAAATAATTGGAGAAAGTTGTATTAAACGCAGATATAGGAGAGGTATTTAGCTTTAGTCAAAACGTCTGGTCGGCGGTGTATGATGTTGCTCGACCCTCGAGCTTTTCGGCTTATCGTCATGGCGGTGGTCACAGTTGTCACGGCGCCGTTCTTCGCGGCGATCATCGTTGCGACACGACAGGTGGTCAGAGTAAGTAGTCCGGACGACGTCGTCCTTATATCGCTGATCAATCTTAGGCAGATCAGATTCGAGGAGATCATTGACTGGTCGGAGAAACGATGTTGTATAGTGGAGTAGATGGGACGTGTCCGAAGCGTGCTTGCTTTTGACAGATGATACGTAGGTGTCTGGTCCAGGCCCCAGCATGCATGCACGTCCGAGTATCATATCAGGCGTATCAGGCACAGATCTGAAGTCGTGGAGGTAGAACAACACGAATCAGGATGTGATACGTGCATGCTTGTTCCTGTACTCGAGTAAGTCATGTACGTAGATACGTATACACATGCAAGAGGCCAAGATCTGTCTGGCTTGCATGTTGCGAGTCAGAGCTGGACTCCCGTGCATGTTGAGTCAGTTAGAATAGGATTGCCCGTAGTCCCGTACAGGTGCAGCTCGGCGTGTTTGTCGAAACCAAGTGGGGCCGATCGGAGGACGAGAGTCATGCCATCGTGTAGTTTGTTGTCCCATGATTGGATCTGGAGAGCTGAGATGTCGCCCACCGCACTGTAGATGGAGCGATCGAGCAGAGGGAAACAGCGACACCACGGCTGCCAATGGAGCCCAGCTTCCTCGCTCGATTTGGCTCACCCTGAGATCGATCCAGTCATGTGAACATAGCGAAGCAGTTCCCCTGCGGCAGCTCGAGATTGAGCGTCGCAACGAGCCTGCTGTTGTTCGAGCACCTCCTCAACGGCAGCATGTACGAGTGGTTGGATGCACGGGCCATCGCCGAGAACGTGTAGATGATCTTGAAGTACGTCATTTGGTTCGTTATGGGATCAGCACGCACAGCCTCTATCCGGCACGCCAACTATCGACAGAATATCGTCGGCAGTCCACCGAGAGATATCCCGTGACGGTAGATTTGTCCATGGGGGTGTGCGAAATCAGGAACCGGATGGTGACACAAAGCGCAGAGATAGTGATTTAGATAGGTTCGGGCCATCTGATCAACGTAATACCCCACGTCATGTGTCTTTATTATATTGTATTGAATATGGGATGTATGTAGATGTCGACTAGGGGACCCCTGTCTCTCCTTATATACTCTGGAGGGGTAGGGTTACAAGAAAATATCCTATTTGGTACTATATAATATCTTGCGGTGCACATCGACTAGTGCCGTACACGTCTTGATTTTGTGGGCTGGATCACCTGATGGTGCGGCCCATATCTTATCTTATGGATACCGGAGGATATATCCCCACAGTCATTGAAGAAGCATAAAAGGTGAAGAAGTGGAGAGGCAGGCATCAGCATGTGCCATCTCTCAGAGGCTGCAAATGTACCACGAAGACACGCACTCTGCTCTGGCGGTGAGTGGGGGCCGACCACCCTGCTCTGCTCTGCCGCACTCTGCTGGCTAGTGGCTAGGCCAACCAGGCTAAAATTTTAAGCCAGGCTAGCTCATGCCAAAGTGCCCTGTTCGTTTGTTTGGCTGATAAGTCATGATTGAAAATACTGTTGGCTGATTTATTATGAGAGAAACATATTATTTATTGGCTGAAAAAGTATGGCTTATAAGCCAAGCGAACAGGGCGCTTCTGAGGAATGCAATGAGCAGTTGTTTGGTTCACTTGAATCCATGATGGCTTGGAGCCTTGGACATGCAGTAATGAGTAATGACGGTCTCAGGGTCTAGATGCAACCCTAGGCTGAAATTGTCTGGTACTTGCTGGCATCCTATTTGCAGCGTGTTTAGTTTCACCCCAACTTCCAAAAAGTTGCTACAGTACCTATCACATCGAATGTTTGCGGCCCATGCATGAAGCATTAAATGTAGACGAAAAGATAAACTAATTGCACAGTTTGGTGGGAAATTACGAGACGAACGTTTTAAGCCTAATTAGTCCATATTTGAACACTATTCGCCAAATAAAAACGAACATGCTACAGTAGCCTCAAAATCCAAATTCCTACAACTAAACAAGGGCTTGGTTAGGATCCTGAAAAACTTCCTGGTCCACGAAAAGAATAGCTCACCCAGGCCAAAGAAAATGAGGCCCTGCTTGGATTGAAGGATTTCTAAATATAGAGGAATTCATTCATGTGAAAAGGGATTGGATATATTTCCCATATGAAGGGAGCCCGCTACACCCTCTCCCCCCGGCGCCATCGGCGGCCACCCAGACCACCACCGCCACCAGCTACCCCCACCGGATGTCACTCAGACACCGGCTTCCACCCCCTTTCTCCACCCCTCCCTTCCAGTCCCCGAGTTGGTGAGCCCCCCCTCGTCCGACGAACGGGAGGAACCGAAGCTCCCACCGCTGGCGGCCGTGGCCTAGGCCACCCTCCTGCAGCATGGGGCGTCGTCCTCCACCTGGTCGTCCCCGTACGCTGTCGCCGAGTAGGAGATGGTATCCTTCAGTGACTCTGACGACCCATCTAAGCCCCCGTAGCCACCTATAACACCCTCGGTGTTATGCCCTAAACCAACTACTAAATCATGTCACGAGCATCATATTTGTGTAATAATGCATGTGATAGAAGGTGTTGATAAATTTCTTGTAGCCTAAAATAACCAATTTTTATTGAGCAATAACACTATAGAACACACATGTGGCACTTAAATAAAGTTTGAAATATGAACTTTGTAGATGACAGTGAAATCTATCAAAAAATGATATTACTAGCTAATATTTCCAATAGCTTAGAAATCGCAAATTGAAATTAAATTCAGCTTAAAACTTAGAAAATTTCCAAGTTTGTGACAGCTAGATATTGCTAAGTTTAGCAATTTATTTAGAGAGATTGGGTTAGAGAGTGATACGGTGTTTTAGCTCAGCTGAGCAACCTCATGTATCAGTTTGATCGTAGTGAAGTCGGTTTCAGTTTAGAGGTAATGGTTCAGTGGTAGTCGCTACTTTAAAATCTGTGCACAACACATTCTCTGGCTAGCCCTCTGGGCTGGGCGCGGTCACCAGGCCATGGGGGCATGCCATCGCTGTGTTGGCGCGCTCTGCGGGCGCACGCGTGCTGCCGTGCTTGGCCGGCCTATTCGCCCTGACTCGACCGAGAGGAGCACTAGTAGAGAACAGACCTTTGATCCTCGGTCAAAATGGGCTCTAGTCCTAGAATTTTTTGCGCCCGGGACTAGAAATACCTTTAGTCCCGGTTGGTGTCTCCAACCGGGACTAAAGGTCCCCGCCCAACGGACTCACTGCGCTGCAGACGGAGGTGGCGGGGACCTTTAGTCAGTTGGAGCCACCAACCGGGACTAAAGGTATACTTTTTACTCCGGTTGGTGGCTCCAACCAGGAGTAAAGGTCTACTCCCGGGCCGTGGCTGCGCCCGGGGTTGGAAAGTTACTTTTAGTCCCGGTTGGAGCCACCAACCAGGACTAAAGGTCCCCCTTTATATCCCGGTCATCTCCTTCCTCCCCGAGCCCGAGCTCAGCACATTTTGAAGCTCACTGCACTAGTGTTCTTGCTTCCTCCCTCCCTCCATTGTTCCTCCATCCATTATTCGATTCCTCCATCGATTTCTTGATTCCTCCATAGATTCTTCATTGTAAAGGTTACCAATCTCATACTCTCATTTTTCACCATTGTCTTATCTCATTTTGTTCACTATATATATATGGTTCTTTATTGTGGTTTTTTCATTTGTAAGCAATTTGAGCTTAAAATCACTTCAAGCTTGCATATTTACATGAAATAAGGTTAAAGTAGCTAGTTGAACTTGCAGATCGTGTTCATCTCGGCGAAAGCACGTTCTCTGCCGAGATGTAACGGACGTCAAGGAGGAGATTTGATGATTCTACGAGGAGAGCGGCAACGGTCGTGGAAGACCGTGTTCCTTCCTCGTAGAATTGGAGCTCTTCCGTGGCCAAGCACGGTGCCGTCCGGTGGAGAAATGCTCGCCGAGATGATCACGTAAGTAAGGTCAATTAGTACGGATGGTTATTTATTCACGTCCCGATATCGTCGCAGAGTCTGCGTTATGTGTACACTCCCATTCTTCCGTTAATTTGCGGAAATATCATGTGAATTACTTACCTACCATGATAAAAAAGCGAGAACACAATGATCATTAAAAATATCATTGTTTAGAGATCTAGATAATTTTATAGTTTCTTAATTTTATTTGTTTATAAAAGGAGAAATTTATAGTGTATTAAAAATGAGTATAGAGAGTAGATGGCAACTCGCCTTAGGGTCCTCGGCCTCTCATGGGTTTCCAAAGCGACTTAGGCGGGCCTCCTCTCATTCCATGCGGCAAGTGTCGTGATGAGACGAAGATTGTGATGGAGTACCGAGTGAAGAAGGAGGGTCCCAACAAGGATCGTATCTTCTACAAGTGTCCAGGATCGCAATGTGAGTTATTTTATCGTATTTAATGATTATGGTTAGTTTATACCTATTTTCATGATGGTTGTGATTAAAGTTCTAATTTTTGTTTTAATTTCGATTGGGATGGCAAAGTGGGCGATGTTCAAAGCTTCTCTTTGGGAGGAAGAGTATGTTGAACTCGTGCAAAAATATCTTGCTGCACAATGTGCGTGAATTTGGCTAATGAGGCAAATGATCCAGCCAAAGAAGCCCAAAATGTTGCACAATCCGGGATCTATCTGTTTTAGTTGAGATTGGTGTGAAATCCTTATGCTCTGAAATGTATTTTAGCTTTAGTTTTTTAGTGGTAGTTGGGATTGTCTACATTGTAGCGATTCTTTCATAAATTTGTATCTTTTGTGGTGGCACGCATGTTGTATAAATAATTAATTATGATCTAGGTTTTAATATGATATTTATGTCATGTAATGCGATGAGATGAGCCGTCATTGGATGTATAATGTTGATCGTCGCTCCCAAGAGTTCATTGACGGCGTGCATTCTTTGTTACGTCTTGGCCGAGGCAAACAAACACGACGGTTTCATGTGTTGTCCATGTGCCATATGTAAGAATACGGTGGAATATCCTTGCTCAAGGACTCTTCATTCACACTTGTTCAAGTCGGATTTCATGCCAAACTATATTTGTTGGACAAAGCACGGAGAAACCGGTGTTGTAATGGAAGAAGGTGAAGAAGAACAATGGGACAACAATGATATTATTCACGATGGTGCGTGCTTCAATGATCTTGCAATGGGAGAAGTGAAGAAGAGGTAGCCGCAGAAGATGAGCCGGTGATGATCTTTCTCGTGTCATTCGTGACGCACAAAGAGAATGTGAAAGTGAAAAGGAGAAGATCAAGTTCGAGCGGATGCTAGAAGATCACAAGAAATTGTTGTACCCAACTTGTGATGCAGGCGAGAAAAATTGGGAACCACACTAGAATTGCTGCAATGGAAGGCAAAGAATGGTGTATCGACAAGGGATTTGGAGAGTTACTAAAATCCAAAAGAAGATGCTTCGAAGTACAATGAATTGCCCGCCACTACCTACTGAAAAGCAAAACAAGTTGTACGTCCTATGGGGCTAGAAATAGAGAAGATACATGCATGTCCTAATGATCGCATCCTGCACTGTGGCAAAGAGTACGAGAAATTGGATGCATGCCCGGTATGCCATGCGTCGCGATATAAGATCAAGCGAGATGACCCGGTGATGTTGAGGGCTAACGTCCGCATAAGAAAATCCTCGCCAAGGTTATGTGGTATGCTCCTATAATACCACGCTTGAAACGTCTGCTCGTAAACAAAGAACATGCAAAATTGTTACGATGGCACAAAGAAGACCGTAAGGTAGACAATATGTTGAGACACCTGGCCGATGGGTCCCAGTGGAGAGCAATCGATGAGAATTCGAAGTTTGCAAATGACGTAAGAAACTTAAGGTTTGCTTTAAGTACAGATGGTATCAATCCTTTTGGAGAGCAGAACAATAGTCATAGTACTTGGCCTGTTACTCTAAGTATCTACAACATTCCTCCTTGGTTATGCATGAAGCGAAAGTTCATTATGATGCTCTGTGCTCATCCAAGGCCGAAGCAACCGGCAATGACATCGATGTGTACACGAGACCACTTATTGACGAACTTCTCATTTTGTGGAATAAAGAAGGTGCGTGTGTGGGATGAGTACAAACAGAACACTTTGATATGCGAGCATTGTTGTTCGTAACAATCAATGATTGGCCTGCTCTAAGTAATCTTTCGGAGACAATCAAACAAGGGATATAATGCATGCACACACTTTGCTTCGGTGATATTAGAGGTGTATTCTTGAAAAAATGTCAAAAGGTCGTGTACCTTGGCCATCGTCGATTTCTTCCCGCAAATCACCCCGTAAGAAAGAAAGGCAAGCATTTTAAAGGGGAAGGCGGACTATCCCGACCAAGCCTCTAGAACCGAACCGGTGAGGATGTACTCGATATGGTCAATGATGTGAAAGTCGTCTTTGGAAAAGGACATGGAAGCCAACCTATTTTGAAAGACGCTAACGGTCACGCACCCATGTGAAAGAAGAAGTCCATATTTTGGGACCTACCCTATTGGCAAGTCCTGGAGGTCCATAGCTCGATCGACGTGATGCACTGACGAAGAATCTTTGTGTGAACACGCTAGGCTTTATGGGTGTGTATGGAAAGCCTAAGGACACATTTGAAGCACGACAGAGGACTGCGTTGTTTGAGAGAAAGAGACAACTTTGCATCCAGAGAAGACAGATGATAGACGCCATTACTTACGCCCCGCTAGCTACACTCTAAGCAAAGAGGAGAAGGAAATCATGTTTGAATGCTTAAACAACATCAAGGTACCATCTGGATTCTCCTCGAATATAAAGGGTATTATAAATGTGCTAGAGAAGAAATTTCGTAACTTAAAGTCCCATGACATCACGTTCTCATGTTTAATTACTTCCAGCTTGCATTAAGAGGAATTCTACCTCCAAATGTACGTCTAGCCACCATGAAGCTATGTGCATTCCTCAATGCAATTTCTCGAAGGCAATTGATCCAAGCGATCTAGCTAAACTCATGTAATGATGTGGTTCAATGTCTCGTCGACTTTGAGTTGGTGTTCCTCCTTACTTCTTTGATATTATGACACACCTCCTAGTTCACCTAGTCAAGGAGATTTTCACTCTCGGTCCTGTGTTCCTACACAACATGTTCCCCTTAGAGAGATTCATGGAGTCATAAAGAAATATGTTCACAACCATGCTCGCCTGAAGGAAGCATCGCCAAGGGCTATGGAGCGTAAGAGGTCATTGAGTTCTGTGTTGACTTTATTCCCGACCTTGACTCGATTGGTGTTCTGAATCGAGACATGAGGGGAGACTAAGCGGAAAGGGACACTAGGGAGGAAAACATATATTGGTACGGATGATGATTATTTCAATAAAGCGCACTACACAGCTTCTACTGAACTCCTCTTTGGTAGATCCGTATATTGAGACACACAAGGATCTCTTATGATCCCGAAGTTCTGTGGAAGATCTGAAGCTTGGATTACGCATAAGCACATAGAAACTTTCGGCGGTTGGTTGCGAAAAAATGTCAAGGTGATGAGAGCATCTATGAGCAATCAGATTTATTGGCTATGCAACCATCATGGCATATCGTCACATACAAAGGGTACGAGATAAATGGGAACATATTCTACACACAAGAGCCCAAGATAAAAGGAGTACCAACCAAAATAAAGTGGTGTTCGTGCATAGATGCCACAGACCGAATGGGAATAAGCGGACATATTATGGACGATAGATGAAATATGGAAACTAAAATATGCACCTACTTTGAAGATCCCATTGTTCAAGTGCCAATGGATCAAGGTGACCGGAGGAGGCGGGTAACGATGAGACAACGACATGGAATGACAACATGAGACCTTAGTAATATTGGATACAAAGAAGAACCATTCGTCCTTGCCAAGGATGTGAATCAGAGTGTTCTATGTCAATGATATGTCTACCAAACCAAAAAGAGGGAAAAACGATAATGACTCAACCAAAGAGCCAAAGCGCCACATAGTTCTTTTCAGGGGAAAAGAGTCATCGTGGGAATTGAGGACAAGTCGGACATGTCAGAAGAATATGAAAAGGATGACCGAATTCCGCCCTTCAAAGTGAACAAAGACCCTAGCATCTTGGTAAATGATGAGGACACTCCATGGTTACGAAGCGATCATAACCAAGGACACGTAAAGAAGAAGTTCAACTTCTTGTGCCCACTTGATGATATAGTGATTTAATATAGTGTGTGTTTGAGATATTATGTAATAATTGTGAATTCAGATGTTTATTATGTCATGTTTCAAATTAAATCAATGTTTGATTTGGTGGGATTTCTCTCAAAAAGGTAAATTAGGATCTTGAGTGATGAAAAATTAAAATATTAACGTTAAAATGATGTGAAAACAAATTTCTGTCCAAAACCAATAGTTTTAATAATTTTAATTAAACACTACATTTTTGCATTAACAAAATAATAAATATTAGTTACATTATGTTTTATAATTCTAATAAAAAATAAAAAAGTTAGGTTATAGATTTTTCCTATGTGCAATAAACAAAAAGAAAATTCATATTTTTAACAAAATAATTTTATGCCTTTTATTTAATTTACTATGTATTTAATAAAAACTATTGTATTTCTATTGTATTTAACAAGACTATTGCTTAAAAGCAGTGGGGAAGCGAAACTACAGTGTTACTTTACTCCTCGGAAGGGAAGCCCGGAGTAAAGGTGGGCTCATGCTTGCGGCTCACTCAAAAAACCCTTTACTCCCGGTGGGGATGGCACCGGAGTAAAGGGGCGGCATATATATACCATCGCCATCTTCTTCCTTGCGTTCTTCGCCGATTCCTCTCCCCACGCCCACGCCACTCGGCCCGCCACACCGAGGATGCCGCCGCCACCCCGCCGACGTCGGTCGCCGCCACCGCCTGCATGTAGCGTCCATGGTCCCCACGCCACCCAGCAAGGCCGACGACCTCATGGGCAGCGTTGTGCTGCCACCGCCCCACTTGGCCAGCGTGGCACACACGGTACCGTCAGACGTTCTTCACCGATTCCCAAGGTACGCTAGCTGCTTGCTCCGTTCCATCTCCAGGCTACACCGTGACCAACAGATCGATCATGATGAGGAGCACGTTGTGCTAGCTTGCTCGATCTCGGATCCGCGCGCCAATCAAACACATTTGATCAGACTGCAGTTGATCATTGAAGATTTCACTTCAATGAACATAAAAAACAGTGATGTCCATCATAAAAAGAAAGATCTTATAGGTTTGGTCGAAATAATTAGCACTTCGCTAACTTTCTTGTATTTTGTTTATGGTTAATAAAGTGCTGGGAAGCAATGCTCCATGATTTCAGTTAAAAAAACTAT
Source organism: Miscanthus lutarioriparius (assembly GCA_904845875.1). NCBI lineage: Eukaryota > Viridiplantae > Streptophyta > Magnoliopsida > Poales > Poaceae > Miscanthus > Miscanthus lutarioriparius. The sequence goes on from CAJGYO010000018.1 coordinate 66,741,414, forward strand.
GATAATTTTGACCAAGTTCATATAGAGAAAAATATCATCACTTATCATACTAAATAGATTATACTGTAAAATTATATTACATGATAATAAACTGAATGATACTAATTTGATATCATAAATAGCAAAGTATTTTTTTATAAATTTGATCAAACTTAAAACAATTTAATTTTGACTAAACAATATAAGGTACTTTTTAGCCAATGGGGTACATTATTGCATATATGTTAGGACGTGCAAATAATTGGTTTTTCGCTCATGGGGGAACACTAGACCAGGAGACAGAGAAGTGCGTTTATGGCGCAAGACTACAAGAAGCAGCAGAAAGATTGTTTTATGCTCAGAGAGCTACTGCTAGTGGTGCGTTCAGGCCCAACAGAGAGAAGGATGAGCTGACATACGCCATCGGTACTATTGAACATGGTGGCCGAACTAGAGGCAAAGGAATTGTCTCGTGGGAGCATGGATTCCCTCAGGACAGACCTTCCTACAGAAGTCGCCAGAGAAAGAAGGAAGAAGAGGCACAACGGCTCCAGAGGTTGGAGGAAGCGGTGCGTGAAGCACAGGAGCGGGAAAAAAACCTTGAAGCGAGAATGCAGGAGAAAATCAGAAGGCAAGTGCAAATAGCAGTGAGTGCAAGCAAGCAGGCATCAGAGCTAGGAATCAACATTAGCCAATCTGTTCAGTTGAAAAGCAGCTGCGCTTCCACGGAGATACCAAATCAAGGGGACATAGGACTGCGCTTCCCTGTGGATGACGTCACTGAACCTTGTACAACGTGTGAGCTACACATTCCGAAGGAGAATTCCACAATCAAGGTGGCTATCGGTCTTGTTAATCCTATCGACCGAACCAAGACACCAAGTATTCATGGGAATATAATCTAAGAAGGATATGCTACCATCTCGGTAGATAAAGCTGAAAAAGGTTTTAGTGATTTGCCTCTTGACATTCCTGGAGGTGATGGCGAGAAGACTCTAGGAGAAGCGAAGAAGACATTCATTCTATGGCGCAAGCGCTACATCATCATTACAGGGATGTCGGCTCCACCTCCTCCTGAACTACCTCACCATAGGTACGTGCGGATGAAAACACTACATCATTAATTTGTATTGGCTTAAATAATTAACAATCTGCTCATAATAATATGTCATTCCTTTTTTTGTAGCAGATCCTCCCCCAACCTAAATCCAATTGTTCAATCGCCAGATCATCATAGTGCTCTGTACGATGACATTGTGTTGGAAGACGAGGCATGCATATATATATATATATATATATATATATTTCTATGCTTGAATTATGTGATTTAATACGTTCATTGTGCTTGAACCGAAATATACTATACGCGCGTATAAATGTATAATTAGCAGCGTACAATACGACTTCGAAAACCTATTTTGAAAAGAAAACAAAAAAATGAAAAGAAAAGAAAAAAGAAAAAAACCTTTAGTCCCGGTTCGTATTACCAACCGGGACTAAAGGTGCCGGCCATCGTGGCATGTCAGGAGGCACCTTTAGTCCCGGTTGGTGTTACCTACCGGGACTAAAGGTCCTCCTTTAGTCCCGGTTCCTGACCCGGGACTAAAGGACCCCCCTTTAGTCCCGGATGCTTGCTCCCGGGTGGGGAACCGGGACTAGAGGGGGTTCCCCACCGGGAGTAAAGCTTGGTTCTCTACCAGTGGAGCCGCCGTTGTTGTGGCTTGCCCGGCTGAGCGGCGCTGCCCCTACCCCACGCGCTGCCACGCCGCCGACCCACCTCGCGCTGTGACGCAGCCGATGCCACTGTTGTCGCACCATGTCGCGCTCACGCTTGCCCACTGCATCGCACTGCATCGCCTGCCGTTGCACCGTGCTGCGTCGCTGGCCCGCTTTGATGCCACGCGCACGAGGCTGGACCACCGTCGCCATGCCATTTATGGCACTGCGGCGCGCGGGCCACGCCAGTCGCGAGCATGCATGCCTGTCGGTTAGCGTTTGGCTATGGGCCGCTGAAAGCTCTAGTTTGGTTTTGGTTAATTGATGAAACCCTAAGTGCTAACCTAGTTTATCAAAGTAATTATGAGATAAGTAGCACTACTCCAAGTAATGAAGCAATGGTGAAGATCATGATGATGGTGATGGCATGGTGATGATCAAATGCTTGAACTTGGAAAAGAAGAAAGAGAAAAACAAAAGGCTCAAGGCAAAGGTATAAATAGTTGGAGCTATTTTGTTTTAGTGATCGAGACACTTAGTGAGTGTGATCACATTTAGGATCGATAGCCGTACTATTAAGAGGGGTGAAACTCGTATTGAAATGCGGTTATCAAAGTGCCACTAGATGCTCTAACTCATTGCATATGCATTTAGGATCTAGTGGAGTGCTAACACCCTTGAAAATGTTTGTGAAAATATGCTAACACATGTGCACAAGGTGATACACTTGGTGGTTGGCATATTTGAGCAAGGGTTAGAAACTTCACCGGCGCTCTATACAAAAAAGATGGAGGTCATTGTAAGTGACCGGACGTTGGTCTCGGTAGGACCGGCGCGTCCGGTCAGTAGAAGCAGCGAAGATGCTTGCGTCGATCTCTGACCGGACGCTGGGTCACTTTGTGACCGGATGCTAGAGGGGTGCGCCCGGTCCTACTGATATGGCAGCGCACAGAGGAGACACCGAGTGACCGGACGCTGGGTGAGTCTGGTCGAGTTGTGGATTTTCGCGAATGGATGCTTACTGGAAATGACCGGACGCTGGGGTTCTATGTTTGGTCACTTCGAAGCAGCACGTCCGGTCACAACTTAGATGTTCTGACGACCATTGAGATCGGGCGATCAGTGTTTGAAGCAGGGGACACGTGGCACACATTGCACGACCGGACGCTGGGGTCCTGTGTCAGGTCGATCTGACCGGCGCGTCCGGTCGTCCCGTTTTTCAGTGAGCTGAGGAGCCAATGGCTCTATTTCGTGGGGGCTTCTATTTAACATGGCTAGCTTAAGCTCACTCTCTTGGCTATTTTGCATTGACATAGCAACCTTGTGAGCTTAGCCAAAGCCCTCCCACTCATCTCCATCATTGATCCATCATTATTGTGAGATTGGGAGAGAATCCAAGTGCATTGCTTGAGTGATTGCATCTAGTGGCACTTGGTATTTGTGTTTTGCTGCGGGATTCACTTGTTACTCTTGGTGGTTGCCGCCACCTAGACGGCTTGGAGCAGCGAGGATCGTTGAGCGGAGGTTGGTGATTGTCTCCGGCTCCGATCGTGGTGATTGTGAGGGTCTTGTGCCTTTCTTCAGCGGAGCGCCGAAAGGTAACTCTAGTGGATTGCTCGTGTCACTGAGTTACCTCACTTGTGGGTAGGTTCTTGCGGTGTCCTATTGTGTGGACGAGGTTCGTGCAACACCCCTTAGCCACCGAACCACCAAGTGTTGGTCGACACAACGGGGACTAGCGTGCCGGCAAGCACATGAACCTCGGGAGAAAAATTGGTTGTCTTTTGCCCTTTGGTATTCTTCCGGTGATTGATTTAGTATTCATCTTGTGATTGGTTCATTCCTCTACACGATGGTATAATCACCCTACTCACTCATTTATATTCTTACAAACTAGTTGTAGCAAACTCTTTAGGGTAGATAGATTTGAGAGCTTGCTTTGTAGTTTAAGTTCATCTAGTAGAGCTCTTTAGTGTAGCAAGTGTGAGAGTTCTTAGTGAGTAGTGACATAGCAAATTGTGTGCTTAGTGATCATAGCAACTAGAATTGTTAGATAGGTGGCTGGCAACCCTTGTAGAGCTAGAGCAAGTTTGCATTTCGCTATTTATTATACTAATTAAATTGCTCTAGTTGGTTTGTAGATTTTTAAATAGGCTATTCAACCCCCCACTCTAGCCATATTAGGACCTTTCAGCCGCGCTGGTCGTGTCAACCGTGTCCCGCCAAGGCTCGTCTCGTCGAGTCATCGGCCGCACCCCGTCTCTCTCTCTTTTTACTTCTCTCTACTGCCGCCGTTGAGCCGCACCAATGCGCTTGTCTGCGAGGGGTCATCTCCCATCAATTCCATGCACCCATGCCCCATCCTCAGAGCCTCTCATCAACCGCCCCCACCCCGCCTTGATTATGGCCAGGCTGAGCTCCAATTTTGGAGCTTTGCTCCCGCCACTACGCCATTGAGGCCCAGCCCGCCTCACCATGGCCAGCTCCAACCTCGCCATCTCGTGTCGAATTGACCGCACCACTAGCCCCGCCTAGAACCCCTCTTCGTCGTGCGCACCCAAGTCACAATCCTATAGCCGCCTCCACACCACTAACACGGCCGTGTCGCTGCGGTTCGCCGTCGAGCTCGCTGCGCGCACGTGGCCAGACTTGCTCGGGGCATCTTCGGCCAGGCCACCACCACAGATAGGATCATGGTGCGTCACTGATGCTTATCTGTCACTTCTATTATCTGTTGCACGTTGTGGCTAACCGGAACGCAGTTGCCACCACCATAGGTCGCCCGCCGCTAGGGAGAGCCCGCTCTGCTTCACCTCTGTTTATGCAACCACCACCTATCGTCGCGCGTTGGCTCATAGGTGAGCATCGGTCTCAGCTAGGTCTGCAAGGGTCTCGGTTGGCCGGCGTAACGGGGCCGTACCGGTCGATGCCGCGCTGGCGAGCGTGGGGGTCGCGGGGACCTCCTCGATGCGAAGATAGCTTCTCTCGAGGTGTTTCGTGCATAAGTGCTGACTGAGTAAATAGGACGAATAGTGGCTATGAGAATAGTAGGTAGCTCGGGGCGTTTTCGCTAAAACGCCAGCGCATGTGGGGGCTCCCCATCGTGGGCCACCTCCGCGCGTCGGCCGCGCCCCGTGTGCGCCGCGTTGGGCCAGTTTGGTTCGTCTTTTTAGTAAAGAATTAGAAATAGTTTCGTATTTTTTTAAGAACCAGTTTTTTGTAATTAATCTAAAATCATGTAGGTGTTCAAAAATTATGAAACAAATTTTGTTAGGTTCCTAAAATTATGATCTATCTGCTAGTATATTTTGTTCACATAGTTTTATAATATTTCTAGGAATTATCTAATTAATTTAAGATGCTTAATATTGTAAGATATAAACTTGTAGGAATTTTTATGATGAATTGGTGATAGTGTTGGCTCTGAAACTTTTACAATAAATCCCTAACATTATTAGGTGCTCACTATAATTTTTATAGCTCCATAATAATTACTTTGATAAGGTAGCTAAATGAGCTCTAGTTTGAAAATATATATTTAATCAATTAAATGCCAAAGCACCTTGGGATTTTAAAACTAGAATATTTTTCTAGAGACAAAGCCTTACTCGACGACGTAGATACGTAGACCAGTACGTTACTCAATAAATCTGGCTCGTTAGCTTGTGGAGCGTAATTGTATATTTAAGAGTTACGATTACCATTGATTAATTGCGTCTCTGTGTTGTATTCACGTATATCATAATAGAAACAACGATGGATTATGGAGTTGACTAAAGTAGTGGAAAAGATGATGCCTTGATGATCGTGTCACTATGATGGAATGCGAACTTTTGGTTATATCTTACCCAGACAATCCCTGGTGCATAACCCCTATTATTCTGCACTTTATTTTATGCTTGTGCATTAAGTTTTAAGGAGTTGGATGAAAACCACTTGCATATATACATCCTTACCCTATGAGTCCTACTAGTATATCAGGATCGTGTGGATTGCTATGCTATAGGATTTGATAGACGTCGATTGATTACCTGTCACTCGCGAGAGATAGGAAAGATAGTATTGTTGTTATTATATTACTATCACATGAAATATATATATGGATGATAATTGGAGATGGGCAGAATGGTACTTTGAATATGGACTTGGTTAGGCATTCGAGCGAGGCTCGGATTGCACTTGTTCTGCCTGTATCGATTGAGGACCGTTCGTTGATGTGGATGGTGGTCAGGTCACAGACTTATTATCCTGAGCACATACTTGCTTGTGGGAGTGGAAAGGCTCGTTACGCTCTTGTCGTGGGTTCCGGCTCTTTCCGGACCAACTGATTGGAGACGGGGAAAGGTGAAGGTCTAAGCATCATACTGAGACCGGGTCTCAAGTGTGGGGGCTTGGAGTCTAAATTTGAACGGGGACCTAGAACCCGTGACAGTAGTAGAATAGGTTGGTCTTGTTTGTGCCTGGGGTACAAACGGGGTGTGTGTTTTGGGGTACCCAGCTGGGATACATTGATTCATGAATAGCTGTTTCTGTGAGACGGTACCAACTTGGCTATGATTTAGCACCGTAGTAAGAACTGGAATATGAAAGATGGCAAAATGGTTCTGATTGCTTACCACCTGCTTGAAAGTAGCATATGAGCTTACATAGAATGGATAGTTAATGAGCTAATGATGACTGCTAATAAAATTTAATATAAGGACGCACATTTAGTAATGCTTCCATAGATGCAATAACCCACAAGCCAAATAAGCCTTGTATATCCTTGGAGTCTTTTTGTTTTTCTCCTGTCGGGTAAGTCTCGTTGAGTACAATCGAGTACTCAGGGTTTTATTCTCCCTGTTGCAGGTGATCGAAGGATACGTAGAGCTGACCCTTGTGTTTGGAAACCTCTTGGTGAGCTCAGAGAGAATTCCTTTCACGCTACGACAATAGTGTTTATTTATAACCCTTACTAAAGGTTTTTATAAGAAAAGATGTAAAATCTGCTAGCATCTCTTGTATATAAATGTCCACTATATTAATGCTCTACCATGTCGTTAAATTAATCTTTGCTTCTTCTGTAACTCTGATAACATTGTTAGATTCCGCTGTTATAATCAATTGAGGTAATATTCTACTACTGTAATAAAGTGATATAAGAAATGACTTCAGAATATTGTAAGCTTTATTCTCTCATTTATGATCCTGATGGAAAATGTGGATTTTGGAGTTCTCACTTGGGGTGTGCTCGACGGAACTGCGTAGTTTAGTGTCCTCTCTTGAGTACTTAGTGTCTAATGGAAGACAAGTACTCCTAGGAGACATTGGATTAGGCAGTTCTGCCACACCACTTGCGTTTGGAAAGGGAAAGGCATCGGTCGTGCCACGCCGTTGGTGCCGCGGACATGTGCGCAACCAGCTTCATGGCTGATGCCCAGCGTGCTGGAGCCGCCTCCCCGCCTCCTCAGGTCCATCGCGTGCGGGTCCCTTCTCCACCTCCTGCCTCTCCGTCGTCGTAGCATGGACGCCTTCACTCCGTTGTGGTGCATCCTCCGCACCTCACCTCCGAGGTCGACGAGAACGACTTCCATATCGTCGAGAGTCGTCGTCGCCCCACACGCCCCACGCCGGGCCCTCACCCTGTACCGCCGAAGCTTGTCGGACTCTACTTCAACTGCCTCGCCACGGACCACATCGCCGCGTAGTGCCGGTTCCCGTCATGCTGCCTACACTTCCGCGTGACCGGTCACCGCACTCGCATGTGTAAGCGCGCATGATCTCCTCGCCGAGACGCTGCCCCGGCCCGCGGTCATCCAAGGTCCCACCTTGATCGGCGCCTACCTCGTTCTACAGTGACGGTGGACCCCATGGACCGCTCTGCATCTATTGGTGAAAGGTCCTAATATGGCTAGAGGGGGTAAATAGCCTATTTAAAACTCTAAAAATTCACTAGAGCAATTGATTAGTACAACAAATGACGTAATGCAATTTTGCTCTAGCTCTACGAGGGTCGCAAGCCACCTATCCCAACAATTCTAGTTGCTATGATCACTAAGTACATACAAGAGCTAAGTCACTATTCACTAAGCTAGTGTGCTCTCAAAGACTAACTAAAGAGCCACACTAACCAAACTAATAAGCTCTGAAAGACTAACTACACTAAAGAACTTGGCAACTGGTTTGCAAGAAATATAAAGGAGTAAGTAGGGTGATTATATCGCTGAGTAGAGGGATGAACCAATCATAATATAAAGTCAATCCAATCATCAGGAGAAATCCAATCACACAAGAGACACAAGATTTTTCTCCTGAGGTTCACGTGCTTGCCAGTACGCTAGTCCTCGTTGTGTCGACCAACACTTGGTGGTTCGGCGGCTAAGAGGTGTTGCACGAATCTCGTCAAATAAATGGACACCACAAGAACCTACCCAAAAGTGAGGTAACTCAATAACACGAGCAATTTACTAGAGCTACCTTACAGCTCTTCGTCGGAGAAGGTGCAAGACCCTTCACAATCACCGGAGCCGGCCCCGATCAATCACCAACATGTGCCGAAGCTCCTCCGCTGCTCAAAGCCGTCTAGGTGGCGGCAACCACTAAGAGAAACAAGAAATCGGCAGCCACAACAATCCTCAAGTGCCATTAGATGCAATCACTCAAGCAAATGCACTTGAAATCACTCCTAGTCTCACTATGATGATGAATCAATGATGGAGATGAATGGAAGGTGTTTGCTTAGGCTCACAAGGAAGTATGTCAAAGTACCAAGAGAGTGAACCCCAAGCGAATAGAGCCATTAGGGACAAAGGGAAGCTTTATGTGCGCTGACCGGACGCGCCGGTCGGGATAACGGGGACGCCGCCTCAGCGTCCGGTCACAGGATCTCCTCCACGTGTCGCCCTTTTAAATTTCGTTCGTTGATCGCCAATGGTTGGAAACGGTCAGCGGGCTTAGTCAACGACTGACCGGACGCACGAGCATGGGACCGGACGCACCACCGCTGCGCCCGCTCACGCGCGCGCCCAAACCAGCCAACCAGCGACCTGACGCGCAGTTAGTACGACCAGACGCTCCTTAACATGGAGTCGGTCACATCCAATACGGGTCGAGAGAGGGATTTTCGCGACCTGACGCGTCCGATCAAAGGTGACTGGACGCACCCCAGAATCTGATCCTCTCTGCGACACAAGCCAGAGCCACCGAGCTGCTACGTCAGCATACGTCACTGCCGATCGGACGCAGTCGACGCGACGGAAGAAAACCTCTCCCTCGCCCTCGTCGCGATTGTCGGTCGGAACCGGCCCATGGTGGCCGCCGACGATGTCCGCGCTCAGCTTGAAGGGTTCTACCACCTCCAGCCAGATGAATTCACCGTGAGCACTTACGCCCCGGAGGACTTCATGGTGCGGTTCGCGTCTGCCTAGGCCCGCGACGATGTCCTCCACGCTCCGCAGCCGGCGGGCACCAGGTTCATTCTACTCTGGCGTCGCTGGCGGCACTAGGCCTGGGCCTCTGCCGGGGCCTTCCGTCCCCGCGTGCTCCTGGGCATGCGCGGAATCCCATCGCACCTCTGGAACGTTGCGGCGGCACAGCGCATCCTCGGCCATGCTTGCGCAGGACTCGAGCCAGCCCAGCAGACTGCAACCCAGGCGGACATGTCGGAATACTTCGTCGCGGCGTGGTGCGTCCACCCGGACCTGATCCCGCAGGAGATGATCGTTGCAGTGCCGGAGCTTGAAGCGTCGTTCGTCGTCGAGCCGCCGCTTTACCTCTGACGCCACGAGCTCATTAATTCCGAGCTTCAGACCCTGCGATACCTAGTCCGCATCAGGATCGTGGTGGGACATGACTGGCGCACACCACCGTCCACCTCCGATCACGAGCCGGCGGGGGACTCTGATGACAGCAATGACCCTGACTGGTTCAATGGGGGCAATCGTGGCCGCTCCGCGCCGTGGCCTCGACGGTTCGGCGGTGACCGGAACGCCAGCGGCGATGGGAACGCCGGCGGTGCAAGCGCGGCTGAGCCACGGCTCGGGCCGGGCTGGGGGGCCATGTTCCGGTCCATCCAATCCCTGGCCGTTGGAAGATTCCCGTGCCCTCTCCGGGAGCCAGCTGGGGGCTGGTCCTTCGGTCGCAAAGCAAAAGTGGCTCAATCCTCTGCGCTGGTGACGACGACGGGCGACGGCTGCTGACGCCTCCCACATTCTGCGGAGGAATCAAGCACCCGAGGCTCTTCAATTCGAATTTCAAGTTCACCGCGACCATTCTTCCCCGCCGGCCTGGACTGACCCTATGTCCGATGAGGCCACGCGTCCCCCTCCTTGCGACCCGGCGCAATCTGCGGACGTTCAAAACCTGCAGACTTCGGCACAGTGGGTGGCTTTGGACCACGACGCACAAGTGTGGCCGCAGATGATGCCTGCGCGCCAACTGCAGGAGAACCTCTCCCTGCCTGGGCCACAACAGATCGACGCGGCATCTGGTCAAGCCGCCAGCTCACCTGTGGATGGAACCCACTCTCCAGGCACTGCCGCCCGGGATGGACACGCGTCCCGCTCCCCATCCGCCAGGCCGCTGTCCCGGCATAGTCAGCCATTCATCACGCTGGGAGGGAAGTCGCCTATTGTCGGACAGGGCACAGTGCAACCACCGAGCCTGCAGACGTTCATCGACTCCTTCAAGCTTCCGCTGCGACTCCACTCATCAAGTCGGCGCCATAACGACGCTACTCCCGCCGGGACACCTCGGTTGTCCCACGTCGCAGCGATCGTCTCGCCGGGAAGTCGCCTATGCGCCACCAGAACCCCGAGATTCAGGCGAAGAGGGTCATGATCAACAAGTGGAGGTCCCCCAGTGACTGCCCGCAGCTGAAAACTCCGGACGAGACAATTGCGATCAAGTTCCACCAAACTTTCACTGAGCCGCTGTCTTCCACTAAGAGGGCAGCGATGCGTGAGCTCTTCCCAGCCACTGCGTCGCTCGTGTCAGTATCGCTGGCATCGGTGGCAGCTGAGGCTGCATCAGTATCCGACTGATTGCTGCGCTACTGCGTCGCTCGTGTCGCACAATCGTGTTATGTAATTGGTTCCTGCCGCAGCACTGCTCTTTTTTTTTGTTTTTCGTGTGCATTAACGTCTTGTTCTGCTGGCCGCTCGCCGTCGGGCATAGTCGTTGTACTCTTTTCTAACTTCTCTTAATGAAATACACGCCTAAGTGCATTCTTAAAAAAAAAGGCTCTGCAGTTTGCCGTTTGGAGCAAAGGAATTGCAACTTCCGTCTCTAAGGAACGGCTCCCTTGCATGAATGATACACAGGGGGAAAAAAGCATCCAGTCAGTTCTCATGGTTTTTCTTCCTTCACAAAGACCGATGCAACAGCTCACTCTCCATTGTTGATTTTCTGCTAATGAAGAGAGAGAAGAGTGGAGCTTATCTGCGCTAGCAATAGGAAGAGGAAAAGACCTGTGAGTGGACTACAACGTTATTGCACAATGAACCATCATGGTTTGAGTCCATGGCGCCAATGGCCCCACGTGCAGGAGAAATATAAACAAACTATGCAATTAACATATTATCATTAGACACTAATAATGATCTTTTATGGTTCATATATTTTGCTATCCCTTGTTATGAATTCCTCTATTCCAAACACCTCTTCCTTGCTATTTCTTGTGTTTTTCCTTTCCTCTATTTTACCGCTATACACTAATCCTATTCCTATGGTCTTTTCCATTCCTTTGTTTTCAATTCTTCTGTTCCAAACAGGCCCTGAAAACCTAGCTCCCGCCGACGTTAACATTCTTGCATTGGCTAATGGCCATGATTACACGCTTACCAATTCATACAGTACGGCATAACTTTTCTATACCCTTTCTATCCACGCCAAATCAAGCAAATGACCTTCCCCATGAATACTAAGTTTTTATTTTATTTTATTTTGCTATTTTCAATTTAAATATATGTAAAAACATATTGCCGAAGGACGGGCCAGGTGCAAGTGGTAGAGTACTTCGAGACGTAGCCTCCTTGCATTTGCACATGGCAAGGGTAAGGCTTGCCTCTGATAACCCTTACCCAGACCCCTCACAGCGTGGGATGCTCGGCACTAGGTTGACCCTTTTATGTAAAAATATATTGAAATTCTAAATATTTATTTTCATATTCTAAATCTAGAGAAGGTATAATGTAAATTATTGGTATTAAAAAAAGTCGTTAAGAGTTTGAATAATCATATACAATTTTGGAAAACACACATTAATGTTTTATTCTCTTTAATTAGCGTCCCAGGCACAAGCTGTCAACTAAACATATCTATCTATATCTATATCTTTATTATCTCTTATAATCCTAAACCCCACTAGAATATTATCTTGACATGCAAGGAGTCCACCTCAGCAGTCCAGTGTCATTTATAGTTAAAGTTCATTAGCACAAGCAATTATGATATCCACGTCAGCGAGACACATCATCCACTAACATATGTTTAGATGTCCACATCAACGTGGCACACTATCCACTAAAATTAGTTTATAATAGTTAATCCCTTTCTAAGAATTTTATCAATAGTTTAATTTCATTCCAAATTAGTAGTTTTCATAGTAACGCGCGGGGTATGCTTCTAGTTATAACTATTTGCCTGACCTGGCAAATTCTATCAAATTTCCAACAACTCTCGTGCAGCACTTTTCACTAGGTAAGTTGTCCGTGTCTGCAACCAAACAGAAGTGATGGCACTGGAGACCAGGCTGCAATGGTGGATGCAGATCGGTGTAGGTGTTTGATGACTGACAATTCGTCACGAGGCTACTTGGGACAGTGATTGGTGGACTTCAGCGTATGCAGATCTCGACGGTAAACGCGAGATTGTGATTTATACTGGTTCAGGTCACTGAATAGTGTAATAGCCTAGTCCAGTTAGGCGTGGTGCCTTTGCTTTGGGGTCTTGTGTATGATTGATTATTACACGTCTGCTGTCTCCATGATCTAGGGAGCCCTACCCTCCTTTATATAGTCCAAGAGGCAAGTCTCCTAGTTTGTTATAATATAAGAGTCCTAGTAGGATTATAAGGTAGCAATCCTACTAAGATTACATATAGAGAATCCTAATTAAACTAGATCTTTTTCCTTCCTTGTGGGGTATCCGGGGGCTATGTCCCACAAGCCCCCGAGCACTGTATGGTTGATCTTGGAAGTAGTCTTAAATCTCTTGGAGCTTGCCAAGTAGAATCAAGTGCCATCCGAGTACCTTCATGAGGGAAACCACGTAGTGCTTCTTGAAATCTTCTAGTGGAGTGCACTTTCCAAAAAGTGCACCCACTGAGTGCAACCGCCGAGCCTCTTACTGTTTAGCATAAAGAGTTGGAGGGTCTTGTGTGCAATTCCTTATCGAAGAAATTTGAATGCATCAGATGAGGATATGTATCCCGCAGCCCTCGAGCCTAAAACCGAGTACTCGGTAGTCGATTATAGGATCTTATAGATGTCCTCAAGGGTGCGGCCGAGAACCCTCCCTGGACAATGATTAGTGACCACTTGTCCGTGAGTGGTTGAATGCTTGTAATTTTAGTCTTCTATCCTTGAATTCGAGCCCCTGAGAGTAGTCGGAGTGACGCCGACTAACCCGAGGCAATGGTCGAGCCCCCGAGCTTAGTGCTGACTAAGCTGTGGCAATAGCCGAGTGGAAGAGTCAGCGTGGCACAATATAGATGGATGTGCTGTAGTCATCTTGTAATCGTCTTGCATGTGTCTTGGCTCTTGTAGAACACAAGTAGGGTGCTTTGTGAGCCCATGGCTTCGGGTGGGCAATCTTCTCACCAGAGACCTCGTATCACCCCCACCTCGGAACTCCTGAATCACTGCAACAAGGTTCCGAGGAAGGCCAGCATACTAGAACGTGTCTCGTCCTATGGAGCAGTAGCCGAGTAAGACAGCACAGAGAGCGTGCCTCACCCAACAAAGTAGTGGCCGAGTAAGGCAGCCCGTGGAGGTGCGTATCTCACCCAGCGATGTGGTAACCGAGTAAGGCAGCCCTCGGGGGCATACCTCACCCAGACATGGTAACCGAGTAAGGCAACCCTCGGGGGCGTACCTCACCCGATGGCATGGTCCAGATCTAGTCCCCTATAAGATAAATATACAAAATTTTGTAGTTATTTATATTTAGGATATCAAGTCGGGAGCGGGTCCCAGCATGCATGTAAGATAACAGGTCGGGAGCGGATCCCATAAGGCTGTGTAAATTCCCCGAGTAGTTGACCCCTTATGCGTAAGCACTTGTATCAATGGCGTATGGTCGTGAGGTTCATGACCTTGACCATATGAGCCCTGCGAGTAAACAATGCGTCACAAATGTGAATTCGTACTACTCAAATATTTTTGCAACCGTTAAGAGAAGACCAGAGCAGTCGGCGCTGTGCAAAAAATGATAATACGGGTTGAACGCATGTTATACACCCATTAGGTGTAGTCCCGACTACAAGCGCGGAGTTGTATGAGTAGTCGGGAACGCCTAATATGGCCGCGGAGGCACATCTATAATATTCAGAGATACATGAAGATTAAAGAATATTTAAAAAATATTAAAACTTAATTTAGCTTGATTGACGACCTATTGGAAGAATCGGCATGCCATGATATACGAGTAGATGGATATGTTGTAGACATGTAGTCGGACCGCATTTAGCCGTGCAAGGGCCGGAGCCCTACGAACGTGCGTAATTGAGACGTAGCCTGACGGAGTCCATTGCGCGGGGAGACACATCCAGATATTTGCATGCTTGATAGAAGCGTCCGTGTACACGTACATGCAAGTGCCTTAGCTTTGGTAGTCGAGACGTAGCCTGACGGAGTCCACTGCGTGGGGAGACACATGCAGATATTTGCATGCTTGTACACGTACATGCAAGTGCCTTAGCTTTCGTAGTCGAGACGTAGCCTGACGGAGTCCACTGCGTGGGGAGACACATGCAGATATTTGCATGCTTGTACACGTACATGCAAGTGCCTTAGCTTTCTGTAGTTGGCTTCCGTGTTAATGTACAAGTACCCCTTCCTTATTTGCTTCTTGTTGATTGAGGGAAACATCCAGCAGTCAGCATATCCACTTTGGCGTGCCGCGTGCGAATCGGCAGGGACTCCCTCCCAGTCGGCCAGTCCCCACACGTGGTGCTGATGTTGTCGTAGTGGCGTCGTTTGGCGATTTTTGGATTCCTTCTTCCAGTCGCCGTGCCCAGCGTTAGGTACCGTATAATATACACGGCGTGAGTGGAGTACTCCATAATGCACACATGTTCGGGAGACGTGGAAAATAGATTTACCTTAACAAAGGGAGTGTGATGATAAGCTTTCACGTAGAGTATACATTGGCTTCTACACAATCTATGCCATGCTAATGCATGATTAGACATAGTGATTTTGCCACGCCACACGATCTGGCTGGGACGCGGCGTAAAAAAAAAGTTAGAAAATAAAAATTAGGTAGAGATATTTTTAAAATATGATTTTAAATAAAATGGTTAAAAATAAAAAAATCTAGACATGTCGGTCCTGTTTGGTTTGCTGAAACTTGGCTGAATTGGTGAAAAACACTGTTCTGGCTGAATTGTTGTGAGAAAAAAGCATCATACCAACTGAAAAAAAACAAACTGAATAACGCAGATTATAAGGTAAACCAAACGGAGCCATCGTGTGTGTAAAATCTAAAATAGGCTACAAAGAGAGGAGCCAGCCTGGTCACCTGTCACTGTCACTTTACGGGACGGGGTTTTATCCTTCACGGCTTCACGCCGATAGGCGCAAGTGCTTGGGCTTTGGACTTTGTCCGGCTACCATTTATCAGCTATCAGCTATAGTATAATATTTTTGTCTCTCAATAAATCAATAAATCAGTTATACGAATCAACACCAGCGCAACCGAACGGAGCCTTGGCCTGGCTCCCTGGCTATGTTCTTTCACAGTCCCATTCCCCGGCCGCCCTGCTCCGAGCGATCACTGCGTGCACCGGCTGTCGGGAAGCGCAAGCCCTACACTCACTCGCCTGCAAGCTGGGCCTCGCCTCCGACATGGTCATTAGCGCCGCCTTGCTGACCAGCTATGCGAAGCGGGGCCTTGTGGCTCGCGCGCCCAGAGGCTGTTCGACGAAATGCCGCGTAGGGTTGTGGTCGCCATCAACGCCATGCTGGCCACCCTTGGCGCCGCCGGGAGGGTCACGGACGCCCGGGCGCTGTTCGGCAGAATGTCGGACAGGACGCCGGCCTCGTGGAACACCATGGTCACGTGCTACTGCAGGGCCGGCGATCTCACCTCGGCTAGGGACGTGTTCGAGGCCAGCCTCCGCGCCATGAGCAGCAGCGTCGTGTCGTGGAACGCGATGATGGATGGGTACTGCAAGGCCGGGCGGATGGATGCAGCGCGAGAGCTGTTCGACCGTATGGGCTCCTCGCTGCCGGACGTCATCACCTGGAACACGATGATGGCGGGGTACTTGCGCGGAGGGGATCCAGCCTCTGCCATCGCGATGTTCCACCTTCTGATGCGCACGCAGCGGGAGGGAGAGCAGAGGTTGAGACCCACCAATGGCACCATGGCTACCGTGGTGACCGCGTGTGCGCAGGTGGGGGACTTGGCACTGGGCAGGCAGATCCATCACCTCATCCAGCAGAAGGGGATATGGATCGACACCGTGCTGAGCAACGCCCTCATGGACATGTACTTCAAGAGCGGGAGCGTGGACTGCGCTCTCGACGTCTTCCGCGCCATGCCCCGCAGCCCCAACCTCTTTTGTTGGAACACGGTGATCTCAGGGCTCGGAATGAACGGCCGCGGCGAGGACGCCGTAGCTGCGCTTCACGACATGGTCGAGGGAAGGGGAAGGCTGAACGGGAACAGCGTCAAGCCAGACGGGGTGACGTTCGTGGCGCTCCTGTCGGCGTGCAGCCACTCTGGCTTGGTGCTCCAGGCCAGAAAGTTCTTCTCCCAGATGCTACCGGCGCACCAGGCCAGAAAGTTCTTCTCCCAGATGCTACCGGTGTACGGCCTACTGCCCCAGCCCGAGCACTACGGTTGCATGGTGGACCTCCTGTGCCGCGCGGGTCACGTCGACGAGGCCGCGCGGCTCGTGCAGACGATCCCCGGCCGCCCCAACGCCAAGGTGCTCGGGAGCCTCCTGCTCGATGCCCGCGTCCCGCAGCGGTGGCAGGAGGACGGTGTGAGGCTGAGCGAGTGGGTGGCGCGGCGGATATCGAAGCTGGACCTCCACGACGGCGCGGTGTACGGTCTGTCCAACGTGTACGCGTCGCTGCAGAGATGGGATCGCGTCGAGGAGCACAGGAGGCAAATGAGGGCGGCCGTTAGACACGTAAGGGCGCCCCGCCGCAAGCGGCCTGGCCGGGCTTTGCTATGACGTGGCTCTAGTGGCAGATAGAGGACGGGAACAAAGGAAGTTAAATAACGATGATTTAGGGCTAGAGTTAGAGATTAATGATGATTTGAGATTAAATAACTGTGGTCTAATAAAAAAATCAGGCTCACTAGCAGGTTGTAGCCCCGGCAACACCCTCACTAGGGGCTTGTAGCCCCCCTTCACATCGGGTGTTACATAGAGATATCAATAGAGTGTTTGGATAATAATAATAAAATAAATTACATAAGTTTTAGTAATCCGCGAGAAGAATTTATTAAGCCTAATTAATCCATCATTAACACATGTTTACTGTAGCGACACATTGTCAAATCATAGACTAATTAGGATTAAAAAATTTGTCTCACAAATTAGTCTTAATCTATGCATTTAGTTTTATAATTAATCTATATTTAATACTCTATACATGCTTCCAAATATCAATATCACAGCAGAAAAAGTTTAGGAGTGGGAAATAAACGCAGCCGGCCAGAAAGCCATCTTATCTTGACTCAGTTGACTAGCGCACATCTGTTGTCGTAGGCAAGGCATAGGCAGGTGATGTACTGATGTAGGGTATCTGTCCTCACTTTGGTTATTAGTTTTATACGATCTGTTTGGCTGGCTGTGAACTGCGATCTGTGATGGGTCACTGGATGATGGCCGTAGAGAGCAGGAAGCAACCCGTAGCAGCAGTACCACGGCATCAGCAGCTTATTTGGCTGGGCTTATACGATCATATATGATCGTGAATTATAAATCGGAATAGTATTTTTTCTCACACCAAACCAGCCAGCAGTAAATAATCCACGATTATTTACGATCCACGATTGTTTACGACGAAGCGAACACAGAGCAAAGCACATGACGCTAGTACACAACAAGTGTGAACTACGAAGCACGCGTGCTTCCCCTGTAAATCCAGGCAGGTAGACGGGGTCGCGTTTTGTTGCTAACCCACGTCCTTAGCAGCCTGCCAGCTGTGCACACGTTTTAGGATTGAGATTGAGACTCCACGTGTATGCTCTGCCCCGGCGTGGTGGCAACTCGCAGCCGCAGCTGGGCACCATCGCCACGGGCGGCGATGTGCAAGCCCAGGGCCGGCTCCGACGCGTTGGCGTCGCGGCCCACGGTCACCCCTTCTTCCCGCCGCTCCTCATCGTCTGCCTCCGCCAAGCGCCGCCCGCCGCGACTGGGGTCTCCTCTCTCTTCTCCCCTCCACGTCGTACTCGGGGGCAGGGCCATCCGGCGCCGCCACGGGCACGGGCACGGGCTCGGCGACGGTCAGCGCGCAGCGGCATGGCACGGCGCGGCGCCACGTCG
Source organism: Miscanthus lutarioriparius (assembly GCA_904845875.1). Lineage (NCBI taxonomy): Eukaryota > Viridiplantae > Streptophyta > Magnoliopsida > Poales > Poaceae > Miscanthus > Miscanthus lutarioriparius. The sequence goes on from CAJGYO010000018.1 coordinate 66,759,814, forward strand.
TCGTCCTCCACCCCCTCCACGTCCTCCGGCTGTGCCTCCCTCGCCGCGGTGCGTGCCTCGCTCCCAAACCCCCTTGTCCTCTACCCGTTCCAGGAGCTCGCCACCGCTACCAACAGCTTCCTCGCCAAGTGCGCAGGCGGGGCCGCCTCCACTGCCTACTGGCGCTACTCCCTCCACGGCCGCGACGTGGCCGCTCCGACGCCGCCCTTTGGCGGCCGGTTGTGGAAGCTGCGCTAGCTGGGATCGGCGGTACCACCACACCAGCCCGCGACGTCTTTGGTGCGTGTCCCGCGGGCGCCCACCTCTACCTGCCTACGACGCTCCTCGGCGCCGCTTACGCCGGGCGGCGTGCCTCCGCAGCCCGCGCAACCCGAGCTTCACGGCCCTCCGCACCCGGGTCTCTCATGTCCAAGTCGCCGCCGACGTCGCGCAGGGGCTCGAGTACGTTCACCACCACGCAGGCGCCGTGCACGGCCGTGTCAACACCTCCACCGTGATCGTGTTTGACCCAGCCTTCGCGCGCGCCTCATCGGGGCCCCCACCGATGCCCATGAGGTCGGCGACTCCCCCTACGCGGCCCCGGGCACGAGCGAGCCCTCACGTGAGGCGGACGTATACGCCTTCGGGGTGTTGCTACTGGAGTTGCTCTCCGAGGAGGAGCCGACGAGGTACCGCTTCGATAGGGGCACCAAGGAGTTCTAGCTGTTAGTTGATCTCCACCAATAGGTCCAACGACCTATTAGGCCCTTAGATCTGCGCCCTGATCGGGGGCGCCTAACCCTAATATGGTTGGTGGGCTCCTGTCGCACAACACTATAAAGAGAGATGTGGGGACCAGGGCTCGGACTATGAGGTTGACCGGAGCCGCTGTAACCACCCACAGAGAAACCTAATCCGATCTAAAGTGAGTACTGCCAGCGACGAGAAGCTCCACCGACTCCGCCGTCACCTCTGCATCGCCCCTGCAGTGTCACCACCGAGCCACTGGACCTCGCCTCCTCTCCACCAAGCCGAGCTCCTTCGACACCGGCGTCCACGAGGCTGTGGCACAACTATGCTAGGGCGATCTAGAGGAACTCTAAGTAAGATGCTTACCCCGATCTACGTTTCAGAGGCACATTGTGATCTAACAATGGTACCGGAGCCAAGGTTGCCAGTGTATAGATCTAGTATGGGGTAAAGCATTGAAAAGAAATCAACAAGGGTTCGATCCGTTTCAGAGTCAAACCCTAACCCTAACCGGGTAAAAGAAAACAGAAAAGAGACCGGGGGGGGGGGTGGCGGACGTCACTGAACTCCCGGTCACCACCGCCACTGCACGGGGAAAGGTGCCGCACCACCATCCTCGCCGGCGCACGGCAAGAAAAGAACTCACCTAGTTCGGATCTGGGGAAAGGAGTAAGAAGAAGAAGGACCCGGCTTCAAGAAGAACCCGAATCCGAGCTCAAACCCACGAAGAACTCGCTGGGAAAGAAGAATAGTGACTCCAGTGAGTCGAACCCTAACCCACGCAAACAGCTCGGGGAAGAAGAACAGTACGCAACCCTAATCCCCAATCGGCAAAGAACCAAGAAGAAACAGACTAGAAAAGAAAAGAATAGAATTAGATCCCTTCGGATCTAAGAAGAACAGAGGGTTCAGTGTAACACTAACCCTATTTGGGTGAAAGAAAGAAGACGAGGAGGGCTCGGCACACGATGCCGAACCCTAAAATCCATAGAGTCCCTATGGGGAAGAAGAACAATGCCCATCCTGAAACCCTAACCCTAATTTTGACCCCATCCCCAAATCGGGTTAATCCCAGAAGAAAGAAGGGAAAGGAGAAGAAGAAGAGCCGTTTTGGCTTACCTCGCCGCTGAGCAGTGCTGCTGCCTCGCCGACGCGCGAGGAGAAGAAAGGGCCGAGCCGAGGAGCTGCTCGCCGGGCTCGGCCAAGGGGGGTGCTATAGCCAAAGTCGCTTAACGGCGACGCTGGCCACTCATTGGGAGCGCGCAGACGCCAATGAGGGGGCGGGCGCGACGCGCGCCATGGTTTCATCGTCTCGCTTCGCTCTCGCTCGGTGTCATGGCTGCGATGAGAGAGGAGAGGAGAGCGGCGAAGAGAGAGAAAGGGCAGGAAGCAAATGAACTAGGGTTTTGGGGATGAGCCGCGGCGTGGGTTTTTGTTCGGGCGAGACGCGTGGACGTCCGTCCGATTGAATCCAACGGCGACAGATGCACGGGTCGCATTGCGCCCTAGGCGCGGCGCGAAGGCCATGACGCTTTGTTTGCCTAGGGCCACGCTATATGCTGGGTGACGGCTTCACAAGACGAAGTCAATGGGCCGAGCCACCTTTTTTGCGTTTTTTTTGAGAGAGAGAGAATGAGCCCGCATTTTTCTTTTTCTTTTTCCTGAAAAATTGAAAAATGCAAATTGGCTCAAAAGAAAAATAGAAAAAGGGTATTTTTTTCTATGGGTAAAATTCAATAAATTGAGTATACGTTTTCCGCTGCTAAAGAAATTGTTTATTCTCCAGTTATTTTGAACCAACGTGATATTTAATTGGAGAAAAAGAGAGTTTTTCCGCTGCTGAAGAAATTGTTTATTCTCCAGTTATTTTGAACCAACGTGATATTTAATTAGAGAAAAAGAGAGTTTTTCCGCTGCTAAAGAAATTGTTTATTCTCTAGTTATTTTGAACCAACGTGATATTTAATTGGAGAAAAAGAGATTTTGACATGATTATGATGTTATTATTTTCTGACCAACGTTGTTAATAACAATATCGTAATTTTAATGATTTATGCATTAATTCTATTTCTGCCCAACGGTGATATAGAATTAGTGTATAAGAAGAGTTGTATGTCTTAATTTTAACCAACGTTGGAATCAAGGCATGCAATTGTTGTTATTTTTATGTTAAGAAAAAAAGATTGACCTAGCCTTCATCTTGGCTGAGGTGGACTGGATAGTTATCTCACCGTGTATCACTAATCCTGTGGCACCGGTGAGGGAGACAAATGAGACTGATGCCACTTGGGCAACTAAAGAGAGGGATTTTGAATCCCAAAAGATATCCTATGACCTTGATCATAGGAAGTGGATCACTACCAATAAGAAATGTTTGGCTATGATAAAGAACACGATTGAGCCTGCAATTGTGGGCTCAATCCCAGAGTGTGACATGGTCACCGAGTACCTCGATAGAATAAAGAGTCAGTTCACTGGCTCTTCAAAGACATATACTATCTAGCTGATAAAGCAGCTAGTGACAGAGAGTTACTCTAGAAATGGTGGCATAAGAGAGCTCACGATGCGTCGTCGAAATTATGGCACTATCGTTTAGGCCATATGTCGAGGGGGAGAATAGAAAGACTAGTTAAGAATAATATTCTTCATCCATTAGAGCTCTCAGATTTAGAACAATGCAGAGAATGCATAAAAGGAAAGTATGTAAAGAAAATTAAGAAATGCGCCAAACGAAGTGCATGAATTTTATAGATTATTCACACAGACATCTGTGGTCAGTTTCCTATAAAGAGTGTGGATGGTAATGATTCGTTCATAACATTCACAGATGATTACTCCCGTTATGTCTACATTTATCCAATCAAAAAAAGAATAGAAGCATTGGATAAATGTAGATATTTAAGGCAAAAGTTGAAAACCAATGTAATTTAAAATTAAGATAGTTAGGTCTGACCGTGGGGGGGGGGAGTACTACGGTCAGCATACCCCATATGGCCTAATTTCTGGACCTTTTGTAAGGTTCTTACAGGAGAATGGTATAGTAGCCCAGTATTCTACACCGGGCGAACCTCAGCAGAATGGAGTAGCTAAAAGACGCAATCGTACCCTGATGGATATGGTGCGCGGTATGATAAGTTACTCCACCTTACCGTTAAGCCTGTGGATAGAGGCGTTAAAAACCGCCATTCATAGGCTCAATAGAGTACGGTGTCTAAAACATCGTATGAGTTGTGGACAGGAAAGTACCCTCACTAAACCACTTACGTGTGTGGGGGAGTCCTGCTGAGGTTAAAGTATTTAACCCAAACATTGGAAAGCTAGATCCCAAAACAGTAAGTTGCCATTTCATTGGCTGCCTAGAAAAGTCAAAAGGTTTTCATTTCTACTGTCCAGAGAGATATACAAAGTTTGTGGAAACGAGACACGCTGTCTTCCTAGAGGATGAAATGATGAGGGGGAGCATGGTAGCTCGAGAAATTGACCTTGAAGAGAAGCGGGTGTATGCGCCCACTCCGATGATTCATGAGCCATTTTTTTCTCACTACCTGGTGTCGCTGCACCGACAGTGAAAGATACTGTCGGATACCGCAAGAAGGGGTAGCCTAAGCAAGAACCAAAAATATTGCTTAAACCTTGCAAAAATCAAAGCCGAAAGACTACCGCAAGGTCTCAGCAGATTCTTCGATTCGCCCGAGGCCTTGCGCCGAAGCCTCATGCGAAAGGCCAAAAGCTCCCCGCCTCGCCGAGGCCCTCTCGTCGAGGCCCCGCCCCGAAAGGCCTCGGACGGGATGCCAATTCTCCGATTCACTCGAGGCTGGGCTCGGCAAACAACCTCGTTACCTCCATCCCGACCGAACTCCTCTGACAAAATGTCACGTCCGGATTAATGCGCCCAACTACTCCTCAAGAACGAACGCCACCAGACGCTGGTACAAAAGCGGGCAGAGCGACGGGACGGACAGGGGACCAGCGAGGAGGAGGGGTTACCCATCTGTGCTCATCATCAGGCTCCCATCGACACCCGTACTACCTTGTGCTACCTAACCCCTGTGCTAAGGACAAAGCGGCGTGGAAGGTCAAGTCCAGGTCCCTGTAGTCTCAGCAACATCAGGAGAGCCCAGCTGCTCGTTCTCCGCCTCGTCCGAGACCCCCCGATAGGGCCTCGGACGTACTGTTCTTTCTCCGCCTCGGCCGAGGCCGGGCTCGTCCCGCATCCTTGTCGCCTCCGCCTCAACCATCCCCCTAGCAGGCTGTCCCATCCATTTAATGCGCGCTGAATGCACCCACACGTCACCACGATCGCGTGGTACAAAGAACAGAGCGATGGGACAACGGTCAAATCTCCTTTTTACCATGCCCCGCACTTTTCCACCTAAACCAGTCACTATAGCCTCGAATCAGCAGCATAGGGCCCACTGCTCCCTCCGTGGCCTCGACAAATCAGGGCCTCGGGTGCGGTCGGCTACAAACACCCGCCAGGGCCTCGGCAAATCAGGCCTCGGAGTGGTTAGCTACAACCCGCCAGGCCTCGGCACTCCACAAGGTCATGAGTCCACCAAAGCATGGCATGTCTCTGGCCGTGGAAGTCATACTGACTAGACATTGATAAGGACCCCCATGACCTCAACCACTTCAAACCTGACCAGCACAGCGCGCCAGACAAGTACCGATCTCCATTCCCAACGCCATGCTGCTATAGGGATAAAACTACAGTAGGCCCCACGTGTAGCTTACTCATGTACTCCTGGCTCATTCCTTGCGGTTATAAAAGAAAGTGGCCAGGGATAGCTCGGGGAGGAAAAAAGAAGAACATACGATAGAACCACGCTCCCATATTCGCCCTAGACACATCCTGTAACACTCCACGCTCCCGAGCTGCTTGAGAGCAGCGTCTCAAGCACCTCGCACCATCCCACGCTGAGACCTAGAACTAGCTCCCTCTCTCACCCAGCTTGTAACCCCCTACTACAAGCACTTCGGTGCAAGGAATACAAGACCGATCTCTCAGACTGGACGTAGGGCACCAATTGCCTGAACCAGTATAAACCTTGTGTCTCTTTGCATCACCATCCGAGATTAGGGGCACGATGTTCAATTTTACTAGTTGGTTGAGGACCCCCCGGTCCAAAACACCGACAGATACTATGGTGCCAGCACCTGTTGTTATTCTGCCTGTGGCAACAATGAATGACGATGAGGAGCCTTTTCTTCAGGATCCTATAGAACCTATTGCCACACATGAGGGGGAGCAACAATAGCCTCAAACAGAAGATGTGCCAAATGTGGAGGCCCCTAGAAGGTCTCAAAGAGTTAGAAAATCAGTTATTCCTGCTGACTATGAAGTATATAACACTGAGGAATTTCAAATGGAGGATGATCCCACCTCATTTGAAGAAGCCATGAGAAGTGATCATTCATCAAAGTGGCTTGAGGCTATGGAAGATGAAATGAAATCAATGAATGCCAACAAAGTTTGGGATTTGGAGATAATTCCTAAAGGAGCCAAAACAGTAGGCTGTAAATGGGTCTACAAAACAAAACTTGACTCTCAAGGGAATATAGAGAAATATAAAGCGAGACTTGTGGCAAAAGGCTTTACACAAAGAGAATGGATTGATTACAATGAGACCTTTTCTCCAGTCTCATGTAAGGATTCCTTCAGAATTATAATGGCATTAGTGGCATATTACGATTTAGAATTACATCAGATGGATGTAAAGACGACATTTCTTAACGGAGACTTAGAGGAAAATGTTTACATGGCACAACCAAAATGTTTTGTCATGAAAGGAAAAGAACAAATGGGATGCCGCCTAAAGAAATCCATTTATGGATTAAAACAAGCTTCAAGATAGTGGTACTTGAAGTTTGATCAGACAATAAGAAATTTTAGGTTTTAAAGAGAATGTAGACGACAATTGTGTCTATGCAAAGTTTAAGAATGGGAAGTTTATCTTTCTTGTCCTGTATGTGGATGATATCTTACTTGCTAGTAGTGATGTCAGTCAACTACTGGAGACAAAGAAGTTTTTATCCTCAAAATTCGATATGAAAGATCTTGGTGAAGCTTCGTTCATTCTAGGGATCGAGATTCACCGAGGTAGAAGTAAAGGGGTATTAGGACTGTCACAAAAGACATACATAGAAAAGATCTTAAAGAAATTATGTATACACAAATGTAGTCCCTCACCTGCTCCTATAGTCAAGGGCGACATATATGGGGATTTTAAATGCCCTAGGAACCAATATGAGATCGATCAAATGAAAGTGGTTCCATATGCTTTAGCTGTCGGAAGCTTGCAATATGCTCAAGTATGTACGCGCCCTGACTTGGCATTTGTTACCGGGGTACTTGGCAGATTCCAGATCAATCCTAGAACAGAACACTGGAAAGTGGTAAAGAAAGTCTTGCGTTATTTGTAAGGAATGAAAGGCCTCATGATGACGTATAGAAGAACTGATTCACTCCATATAGTGGGATATTCAGATTCTAATTATGCGGGAGATGATAGAAAATCCATGTCTGGATATGTATTCACTCTCACAAGGGGAGCTATTTCATGGAAAAGCTCAAAGCAAACCGTCACTACATCATCCACAATGTATGCCGAGTTTGTAGCGTGTTATGAGGCAACGGGGCAGGTGAACTGGCTAAAGAAGTTCATACCCGGTTTGAAGGTGGTTGACGACATCTATAGACCACTTAAGTTATACTACGATAATAACCCGGCAGTACAGTATGCTCACAACAATGAGTCAAGTGGTGCTGCCAAACACATTGACATAAAGTATATTGTTGTGAAAGATAAAGTCTGGGATCATGTCATAAGTCTTGAGCATATAAGTATCAAAAAGATGCTCGCTGATCCGCTTACAAAAGGCTTACCACCCAACGTGTATAGAGAACATGTAGTTAACATGGGTTTAAGGGAAAGCCTAAAATTCCTGGACAAAAGAAGGCCCAAAGTTAAGTATCTATTTCAGAACAGAGTGGTGTGTTGTAGCTGTTAAATCTATCGGCAATTGACCGTGACGATGAAACATGCTCTATGCGCTAATCTGTAATGGAATGAACAAAAGTAAATGATATGAAATTAAAAGATGGTATTGACATCAAGGGGGAGAATGTTAGTTGATCTCCACCAATAGGCCTATTGGGCCCTTGGATCTACGCCCTGATCGGGGCGCCCAACCCTAATATGGTTGGTGGGCCCCTGTCGCACAGCACTATAAAGAGAGGTGTGGGGACCAGGGCTCGGACTACAAGGTTGACCAGAGCCGCTATAACCACCCATAGAGAAACCTAATCCGATCTAAAGTGAGTGCTGCCAGCGACGGGAAGCTCCATCGACTCCGCCGTCACCTCTGCATCGCCCCTGCAGTGTCACCACCGGGCCACTGGACCTCGCCTCCTCTCTACCATGCCGAGCTCCTTTGACACCGGCGTCCACGAGGCTGCGGCGCAACTGTGCCAGGGCGATCTAGAGGAACTCTAAGTAAGATGCTTACGCCGATCTATGTTTCAGAGGCACACTGTGATATAACACCAGCGGGTGTCGGTCCTCGAGATGGCCGCTGCGGCGGCGGAAGGCGGCGTGAGGAATTAGGTGGAAAGGAGGCTTGGGGACTCATTCCCAATGTCGGTCGCGGAGAGGCTGGTGGAGGTGGCGCAGCGGGGGAGGATCGGCCGGACATGACGTGGGTCGCGGGGAAGGTGTCCAAGGTGTATCTGGAGTCCCGGGTGTGGCAGCAGAAGCTTCAAGTGCCCACCGAATTCTCTGTGTCGGTGGCGCCACGGTGAACCGAAGCGCAGGCCCGCACCGACATTGCCGGCGGTGCTAATTGCGATTTTTTAGGTGGTAGATTGGTGGTAGTAGTGGGCTAGTGGCCTAGTGCGGTTGGGGATGGTAGGCAAACCAAAATTTGTTGAAAATATTGAAATTCTTGCGACATTTCAATCTTTCCAACAAAATGTCTTTGTTTTGCTGTAGAACATTAACATCGCCGCCCAGAATTGGGTTTCTATCGCCACACTAAAGATTTTGTGCACGTACATCCGTCATCCTTTTAGCGTTCATACAGTTGCTAGCTGTAACATGAAATTTGCAATAGAACAAACAAAAAAATAGTGTAAAAGCGACTGCACTACCACCCGCCAGCATTTTTGCAGCTTTGTTTGTAGAAGAAAGCCAGCAAGGCGGTGGCTCGGATTTTACTTCTTTATTTATGGAAAAGCTGCCTTGGCTTAGGGCCCGGTGGTGAGGCTTCGTCTTCGGCCCACAGTTGCTATTTTTTTGACCTACAAGCCCAGCAGGCCGTGATGAAGGTTGAACGTTTGGTCTGGGCTGATTTCTGAATTCTGAGGCTGTGACGCCTATTTCGTGGAAACCTATGGAACCAGTGCAGGGCCATTAGGATTTAGGAACCCGTTTGCACTGATGTTAGCAGGATGTAAACAAACACGCGACCCTCGCGTCACTGCTTCGCGTCGGCGGACAGCGGATGCATCTCGGGATATCTATAGCGAAAGAAAAAAACAAAATTCTTAGTCTGGCGGGGTGTTACCATCAGCGATTCGACCACGTGGCTGGCGTGGTGGGTCCGCATCATTTGGTATATACTCACACTATCATAAAAATCCTAATATTATCCCAAATCACTATTTATTTTTTAGCTAAAATATAAAAATTTATACTACTTACGTAGTAAGTGTCATTGACTGGTCACGAAAATATTTTAATATTACATATATTGCACCCTCCATTTTCTCTCTTTTTTTTTGGCTCGTGAGGTAGTTTTACTGATACCAAGGAACAGGGCAGAAAATTAGAGCAACTCCAACAGATGTGGTGTCCATGTTGTGTAGGCTATATTTAGATTTTTAGAGCAAAAATTGAACTCCAACAAATGTGCTATTTGATTTTCTATAATAGCAAGTGGGCTATCCTTGAAATCTCAGTAGCCAAAGAAAGCAAGCAAACCCGCTCGCCATCTTCCAAATTGCTCGCCACGGTGCCTAACCCCCCGATCCTTCCCGCGCGCACGCTGAACTCTCCCATCATGGGACCCAGGCCCAGCTCGCTCCAAATACTCACGAGATGTACGTACAGATCTTCAAATTGCAAAGAAGGAACAAGCTATCCCCGCGGTGACACCCAGGCGGCTGCTATCGTCGCCACGCTGGGCCTCGCCAGAGCCAGCGTCTCCTGGTGGGACGCCGGCCGGCCCGCGCACGCCACCAGGATGTCGCAGATTCTTAGGGCACATTTGTTTGCCTGGTCCAACTGGGCTACTGCGCCCCAGGGGTGCAACATGGGCTGTTTGATTGCGTGGACGGGCTTTGGAGCCAGCCCCGCACGCTCCCTAAAGCACCCCTCGGCCTGCCCCTGGGGAACGAAAATGATTTTCGTTTCTCCTGGTCTTGGCCCGAGCGGGCGCAACGGAGCCAAGCGGTGAGGGATTCCCTCACCTTCGTGCCCCTCACCTCCTCTTTCCGTCGTCTTCTCCACGAGCTCGCGAACCACCTCCGCAGCCCTTGAGCTCAGATCCACGCAGCCCTTGAGCTCCTTTAGGTCATCGTCGGTCAGCTCCGCACCCTTCCCATCCTGCCACCGCTCTCCCCTGGCGTGGCAGAAGCGGCGTCCGGGGACTCCTCCTCGCCGGCGACCACCACGGGCCTCGACGCCCGCCATGGCCACGCCTCCTGTTCCAGCTGCTGCTGCAGCCCACGCCGGACGTCCTCCGCCTTGGCGTCCTCCTCCACGGACTCCTCCTCCTCCTCTCCTACGCTGCTGTTCTTGGCACGGAGGCGTTGGGCGTGGTGTCGCGACGTGTTGGCGCTGGCGCCGAGGCGGCGCGAGCGGCATCGACGGCTGCTGCGCGGGCGACGAGGTGGTGGTCGACATGCTCGTCGCGGTCGGAGTCGAGCTCGACATTATCGCGGCGTCGGGCGGCGGCTACTGCCTTCGCTCTTGCGTCTCTCTCCAAAACGTGGTGGTGCAGTGCCAGTGTGCCACCCTCCTCAGCGCTGCGACAGGCCGCGGACGCGGGCGCCGTGCAGGCCGTAGGACGTGGCCATGGCGACAGAGCTGTGCGCCGGCACCGGAGAAGGGGTCGGACTCCGCGGCGCCCATAGAGTGCTCGATGGAATGCCACTGATGGAAAGGTGGGTGGTAACATCACCACCTTCCAGATGCAAGGTTACCACAGCTGTTTGTGCAGCCTACCAATCAACATCTCAAGAGAACCTGGCTCTTCTGGAGTCCAGGCAATCAAACAAATGCATTTGCACCATCTCAGCCATGCCAACCTTAGCCCGACTCTACTCGGCCGTGCGAGCCACCCTCGTCCAGGGAAACAAACACACCCTTATTCTAGAGATGGAGAATCAGTCGACGCCTACTCGGCCGTGCGAGCCACCCTCGTCGACGCCTCCACGGGAGTCCTGTTCTCGTGATGGAGAATCAGTCCGATCGGTATATGACGTGGCATGTTTCAAATATACCAGAGGCAAAATATCTAGGCTGTTGTCGAGTCCTATTTTTTTTACCACTTTTCTATTTTACACAATGGCTAAAATAAGGAATTTGGCTATTAGTTTTACACGATCTGTTGGAGTTGCTATTAATAAACACCAAACTCTGAGCCGGTGCCGGTCTCGATCTAGTGAATACTTTTCTCAAGATTAAATACTCTACATAGATAAGAGGATCTCTAAATACCGAATGAACTCTCTATTAGAGTTTTTTTAACAAAAGGAAATAAAATGCCCCTCCAACAACTTCGTAAAACATCTCCTTAAAAATAAAAAGTTGCTAAATTTTCCTCCAACTTGTAATTTTTCGTGCTTGATAGAAACTCCGTATCTACCATGGTTCCGAGTTTTCCCCTGACTCCCTCCCCCTCGTGCCTTGTTCTATTTTTTTAGTGCAAGTCATGGTGTTCCCAACTCCTACCACCGTTGTCCGGGCTCCTACCACCACCACCCAAGTCCCAAGGTACGTGCTTCTCCTAATCCTTTCCTTGCTGGACCATTGCGGACTCACCAGGACACCGCCTAGCCATTGTCGGGCTGCCACTGGCCTCGGACCTCTGCCGTCGTCGCGTCTGCTGCTCTCAGCATGCCCCTGGACATGCCCAACCATAGGGACAACCCTACTCGCCATGGCTGGCTGTGCCAGGCTAGGGTTAGTGATTATTTTTTATTGGATGAACAACACATCAATATGTAGAGCGACATTTTGATTTTATATCGCAACTTAAATTTCTCGTCTTATGGATATATTTTTGACATGTATTGATCAATCATTCTGTTGTCTGTAATATAAATCATGGAGAATTCAAGTTTTGGACTGGCATGATGAATGGTGAGGATGATGACCTGTCTTTCGATGGGGCTGGCTACAGCCGGCCATGGCATGCCACGTGCATGCCCATGAAGAAGAAGATGGATAGATAAGTAGGAGAAAATATAGGGTTTCAAGTGAGAAGGGGGTAAGAAAAAAAAAAAAACATGAAAGGCTCGGTTGTTTTAGAAATAGTTTGTTGTTCCCAATGCAAAAATCATATAGGAACTTAGGATAGAAAACATTTAGAGATGGAGAAAAAATAAGGGCGGTGCTCGGAAGAGCTTAAGAGCCGCCGCTGCTACCATCTACAGGCGCAATCTCCTCGGCAGAGTATGGTGGGGAACTTTTTATTAGTCCCACATTGCTACTATAGAAGGAGTGAGGCCAACTTTAATGGCTGAATTGGCTCCATCTGGTTGAAACTATTGGGGAGAGGAAAAGGAAGAAACATGCGCGGTCGCTTGCCTCGCCTCACCGGGGCGGGGCGATGGGCGCGAGTGCGTGACATGCACCTGAATGGTTCGGCGATTTCTCACTTCGACCTTGCGGGTGCGTGACTTCCTTTTGCCACTCTATATTTTTGCATGCATGGAGAAAATTGCGCTGGCCTGTTTTGGCAAGCAATTATTCTCATATTAATGGCAATTGCTCTAATTGTTCTAGTCGACTAACGGTAGACAATCACCATTAGTGCTGTGATTGCGCGGCTAATTACTTAATTAGCTGCAACGCGTGTATATATATTGGAACGAGACGTCGTCCTCAAAATAGAGAATTCGTCTCTTCCCTTTGCCACTGTACTACGTTGCCGTCATCTTCCTCATCCTACCACCGACTTGACATCGGCCCCGGGAGAGCAGGTCTCCGAAGCCTACGTCTCCTCGTGTCCCTACACGGGGTAGGGGGCGTATCAGGTTTTTGGGAAGCGCCGTCGCGATTGCTCGTTGGACGTCTTCTTCCCTCTACGCCTAGTGTTCGCCGATCTTCATTGACGGTCTGCTTCGTCTTCTTTTGCGCTACTGCTAGCGCCGACAACCCCGCTGTAAGAATATCTATTCTTTCGCTGTTGTTCGTTCTTATATTTCTACTGCTACTAGCACTAGAGAGTTCGAATTTGCCTCAGGTCATAGTGCTAGTGTTAAATCACACATTTATGATACATGCTGTTGTTCTTTTTCTCATTGTCGAAATTAATCTATAGGTCACTAAATTGCTATTATTTCCAACAGCTACAACCACTGCTGTTTAGCTCAAGTGGATGGGGGCAAAGGTTGCTACTTATTTTGTCAACTTTGGTAAACTCGTAGTTTGGCAAGTGAATTATATGAAACACCTGGAGATGCTCTAGTGTATCTTTATATTGGTGTCCGCTAACTTCAAACTAATTTATACTGTTAGAGTGCGCAGCAGAATCCGGCCCAGCTCGCTATAACCCATGAGCCGGCGTGCCTCGGGTCCAGGTCCACCAGAGCTCACAACATACCCAGGCCTTAGGCCTAACTTCAACTCAAAAGACTAGTCTGATAAGTGAGAACTGCCCCCGCCTTATATGTTGTGCTCCTCCACCATCAATTACCGATGTGGGAGTGCGCAGCAGAATCCAGCCTAACTTGCTATAACCCACGAGCCGGCGCCCCTCAGGCCTAGGTCCACCGGAGCTCACAACATACCCAGACTTTAGGCCTAACTCAACCCAAAAGACTAGTCTGATAGGTGAGGACTGCCCCCGCCTTATATGTTGTGCTCCCCCATCTTACTGATGTGGGACTAAACCTAACATATATAAAGTGCTTTCGATACTGTTAGCAAATAAAGATAGAACCCGAGACACAAAGTTTTACGTGAAAAACCCTTGTGGGAAAAATCATGAGCACCAACCGTCGATTTTCATTATATAAGGAGATTTTACAAAACACAGGGAATACAATGAGTCGTCTCATCTCTTTATTTGTGGCTTACGAGATGTATTTATAGGACGGTTACATTGCAATCCAATACGAAAACAAATTCGCTAATTAATGTAACCCGAACCATGGACCCTCTGGACGTTCTGGACCATAAGTTAGAATTCCAATCATACCTCAACACATGAACTACGAATACATTTATGTGAACTAGTCCATCACGCGCGCCATCGCGCGCGCCGGTAAATCACCTGGTTAAGACGCAGGTAAAAAATATGTTTAATATTTGCATGGAAACAATATTATGAGTTTAATGTAGATATGTCATGCACAAGAACTGAATGATTGGAGCTCTTTTTATATTTAACATGGTAAAACTATTCAGAATTGTAAACATGAAATAATTGATGTGGTAGATGACATTTTGTAGAAAAACATAGAAGCCAATGCAATAAACTATTTTAGGTCTTCACACTACATGAGAAATATTCTAAAGCTTCTGTTTTCACACCAACCATGAAGCATGAGTATTTTTTTTTTGCTCTAGAGTCACATAGAGATTAGAAATTGGAAGAAGTAAGGAAATGGCATTTACCTTACCCGTGTATTTGCGTCTTCGTGGCCTACACCCATGAATTCTGCATTTAAGCCATCAACCATAAATTTAGTGTAAAGTTTAGGTACAGCAGCTGTGGGAAAAAACAATTTTGGAATAAAAATAGCCAATTTATGAATTGTGATGAGGCATCTGAACTTGCTTGAATATTGTAAATCCATACAGAAGCAACTAATTAACTATTTCTAGATCTTAACATCCTACCTTCTTCATTTATACAGAATGTTTAATCTCTTGTTAAAATAAATATAACTGTTTCATAATCCACAAGATCGTGCTACCTTCCTGCTAGAAGCTTAGTAACTTCGTAAATCAGGTCAACAGACTATATACAGCGCAAACCACCTTTCTGGCTTGGTTCAGAAGAAAAAAGGCTTGCAAAACTGGTTAATCTACTACAAAAATAAGCATGCTAAAATCCCTGCAAAAAAACAACAATAAAGGCACATCATCTCTGTTGCAAACATACTCTCCTGTACTGAATGACTTCTATCATCTAAAATGCTATTTCTCTTGTACTAAATGACTTCTATCATGTAATGCTATTTCAGTGGATTCATAAAAGATTGCAAGTGGTATGACTCTAGTAAATTTGTTATACATAGGACTGTGGGGTGTTTGGGTACAAAGAATGACTGACTGGCTGCTATAAAATACTACCAAAAAAATCGAGGATTTATGTAAACAGGTGTACTAAAGAAACAACCACTTGTTCATCATTTGATATGTATCAGATTGTGAGGAACCCTCATTCCTTCAACTCTACTACTCCATCCATTCCAAATTATAAGATGTTTTGGCTTTTCTAGATATACATTGTTTTTGCTATGCACTTAGACACACACTGTCTAGATACATAGTTAAAGCAATATATCTAGAAAAGCCAAAACATCTTATAATTTGGAACAGAGGGAGTATACCTGATACTCCCTCCATTCCAAATTGCAAGTCATTCTGAGCAATACCAAAGTGGTGCACAATTCTGGCAAGATGTGCACATGTGACTAATCATAGCCTTGATAGCATCACAAATCCTCCTACTGGGACTGCTGAGCACACAGGAAGCAAATAAGTCCACTGTTGCCCTTCTCCCACTTCCTGTCCTCTCCATTTGGTTCCATTATGTTTGCAAGGGCAGTTTGAACCAGTGCTTGTGAAGTTCCCCTTGCAAGTAAGACAGAAAATTAGCTCACTAATTTGTCAGCAGAGTGTGATAATAAATCAATGTTAAGCTAGAACAGTATGAAAAGCATAGAAAAATGGGACCTATTCTGACATAAATTGGCACACACTTCTGTTTTGCTGGATGCCATGGTAAAGGACACATTAGAACAGGAACATGAACCTGACTTCAAATTTGAGAGAGTACCTAAAGGGTGTCTATGTGCACCTAGCCTTCCAGAACAATGAGAAAACTATTCTATACAGCAACTCAAACATGTAGATAAATGCTGATTTATAGTCTCGACACAGGGGTAGTTCTACCTGTATCTCTGAAGCCAGAACATAGCAACATGTACCATTTGAGTATGAAATCAAATTTGAGTTTTATCGAACCAAGACATGAATGTATCAAACAAAATGTTTAAGACCATGTGTGCTCTTAGGAGGCTTGCAGCCTGCTTGGCGGGTGGGACTGTGCCACCCTGAGCTGACGACAACTGCAGCCGAAGTGTAGAAAGCAATCGCCTCGCTCTCACCGCCACCTCGGGAGGGAAGGGGAGAGAGGGAGAGTAAGGGGAGGGAGGGCAGAGGAGGAGGAGGAGGAGGAGGAGGAGGAGGAGGATGGGCGCCACCGCCGTGGAGGCAGTGGGCAGCGCCGTCGTTGGCCCACGGTCCTCTATGGCCTTCGGAAGGTTGTTGCCTGCACAGATCGGACGGGAGGACAGACGGATCAGGCCATGGCGGCACCGGATCCGCCAGATCCGCCGGTTTGGGCGTCCGCCAGCAAGGAAGACCGATCCGACAAGCCTACATCGACGTCCGTCCCCGGTGCCGGCGAGGGAAGGGGAGGGGGAGGAAGGGAGGGAGCGAACCTTAACCTGCGCAGCAGCCGGCCAGTAGAGGCCAGTGGCCAGGCCTCCTGCGGAAGTGCCGCCGGCGGCGGCGGCCCGCGTCGCCCCGGCTGCGCGCACTGGTTGCCGTCGCCTTGGCCGCATCGGGAGAGAGAGGTAGTGAGTGGAGAGAGAGGGGGGGGGGGCACGGCGTGGGGGGGGGGGAGGAGGGGGGCGGCCGCAGCTGCTCCGCCTAGGCCGTGTGGTCCATGCACCGTCGCCATGGCGGCATGGATCGAGAGAGGGAGAGAGAGAGAGCGGAGAGGAGGAGGGCGTCGGGGTCGGGGAGAGCCGGTGAGGGTTTCCTAGCGGGCGGTGGACGCAACACGGACCGTGGATCGCAGAATTGGACGGGCAAGGGAATTCAGGCCGACGTGGCCACCCTGAGAGCTGGCCAAAGCTTCCTGCTTTGATATATAGAAATGTAGTAAAATATCAATGGTTGGACAAACACAAAAAATTATTCAGGAATGATCAGCGAAGAAGATCCTCCCTGTAAAATGTCCACGTCGTAGTAGCGTCATCACCTATTGTAGGTGACGTGCACTTTTCGCACCACAACTCCACAAGTCAAAAGAGGCCGCTGTCTGAACTTCACCTGTGGTTGGAGCCAAAACACGACCGGTTACAATGAACCTGCGTGAGAACAGGAGAAATCATGGGCGCATGGCCGTGGCTGCACGCTGCTGCTGCCGCAGGTCTGAACCAGTGGAAACTGCACTAACGTTATCACAAAAAACCACAAAGGAACGCCGGGGACAGAAATGAAGCTCCGAAGTAATTGGCGGAGCCATGAGATTTCTGCCACGGCATTAGCGATAGCTCTATACTCGGCCTCTTCACCGGAGCGAGACACGGTGTGATGGCGCTTTAAGACCAGAGAGACCAAATTATCGCCCAAAAAGACAGCATAACCCCGAGGTAGAACGGCGAGTATCCGGACAACCTGCCCACTGCAATTGTATTTGTATCTCACTGCTGCAATCTAAACAGCAATACAGAACTCTTTTAAAAAAGAATAGAAAGAATAAGTAAAACTTCTTTAATTTTGACATTTGCAACATCAAATTCCACACTGAACAACTAGTCACATTTGCAATGTCTTTATAGTGTTTATTGTACTTTTTATAAATTTGGTCAAACATAAAAAAATAACTTAAAACAAAAACAATGCACCTTACATATATTTTGTAATGGATAGAGTAGTATCGATCTCGTGCACCAGCTGTGATTAAACCGATCATCCATACAATTAATCTTGAGCAGGTAAGTCTTTGCTGTCGTCGCTAAGAAAAGGATAGTCTGTATAGCCAATGACAGGGTCTCGTGTGTAAAAGGTGGAGCGATCATACTTGTTCAGGGTCGCATCTAACTCAAACCTCTTAGCTAGGTCCGGATTGGCCAAGAAGTGCCTTCCGTATGCGACGAGGTCCGCGTAGCCCTCGGCAACCACCTTGTTTCCTTCCTCCCTGTCATAACCACCAACGACGATGAAGGTGCCATTGAACACCGTCCTGAATGGTAGGAGTCTATGCGGAATCTGCCTACGGTCATCGACGATGGACATCCGAGGCTCTACCAAGTGGCAATAGAGAAACCCCTCATGCTTGTTGAGCTGCCGCACCATGTAGTCGCCGAGTGCCGAGGGGTCGGAATCCGCACAGTCCATGTAATCCGCGAAAGGGGAAAGCCTAATGCCAACCCGATTCGCACCGACTTCATGGACCAGAGCGTCGATGATCTCAACCACGAAGCGGCACCGGTTCTCCACGCTGCCACCGTACTTGTCGGTGCGGTCGTTGGCGCCATCCTTCATGAACTGCTCCAGGAGGAATCCATGTGCTCCGTGGATCTCCACGCCGTCGAACCCGGCCTCAATCGCATTCCGTGCGGCACGTCTGAAGTCATCGACGATCCCTGGGATCTCGTCGGTCCGCAGCCGGCGTGGCTTGGAGAACACCGTGCCAGACTCGGCGTCAGGGGGGAGCTGCTTGTCCGTGCTCGAGATCGGCGCTTGACCGTCTGGCTGAAAATCTGCCAGTGGTTCACAAACGGATTAGCAACGGGATCACTCAAACGAGCTGATACTAAACTTGCGCTCGATCACGTACCGTTGGTTGAGGCCCTTCCGGCGTGCGCAATCTGGCAAAAGAAGAGCGCGCCCTTGCGGTGGACAGCGTCGACAATGGGCTTCCACGCCGCGAGCTGCTCCTGCGTCCAGATGCCAGGGGACCCCGGGAAGCCCTGCGCGGTGGTAGACACACTCGTGCCCTCGGTGATGAGCAGGCCGCCCCTGGTGGCGCGCTGCGAGTAGTACACGGCGGCGTGCGGCTGCGGCACGCTCCCGTAGGCCCGGCACCGCGTCATCGGCGCGAGCACCACACGGTGGGAGAGCTCGAGCTGCCCCATCTTGTACGGCGTCATCAGCGGGATCACTTCTTGTTCTTGGTGCCCCATCTTTGCTTGTACGTACTCAAACTGCTACCTTGCTTTTGCTTTGCCTCTGCTGCTTGCTTGCTTGCGTCAAAGCTATTCCTGTTTGGTTTTGCTCTGCCCCTGCCTCATCTTTCGACGGAAATTTATACGTTGCTCCAACCAATAGCTCATTGCCTCCGGCGGCTAGCTCCCATATTTCTCGTTTACTCGGCTTCCTGTACTCCAACGGCCGACCCGTCGTCGAAAGTCGTCACCACTTCCGTCATCCAATAGTTTGTTATTTGTTGTGGCCGTTGACGGACGAATACTCCAACGGCCGACCCGTCGTCGAAAGTCGTCACCACTTCCGTCATCCATTAGTTTGTTATTTGTTGTGGCCCGTTCGTTTGGAGGAATTTGAATGAATCTGAAGAAATTTATGAGAGAAAAACACTGTTCCGAAAAAAAAAAAAACGAATCAAGCCAGATTTAAGGACACACGAACGGGCCAAAGTCGCCGTTGACGGACGAATGGATGGTGGATGCAGTGCGGAATGCTGACTCTGAAGCGCCAGCAGCAGGAGGAGACCGAGTAGAGGTGAGCGAGGCAGCTTATCTACTACTACTGTACTACGTAATGCTACACGTACCCATCTTTAAATTCTTGGCGGATCATCTGTGCGGACCGTGCGGCTAGGACAGCCCCGGAAGTCCAATGACCCAAACTAAAACAAACCGGTAATGACTTCTATGTTCTATTATATGTTCACGCCTATATATATATATATATATATTATATATATATATATATATAGTACTTAAATGACCAGCCCCCGGACGTCTGGGCGCGAGGATGAGTCCGGACGCCCGCGCGGCTTACCCCCGTGCACTGATTTTATTCTCGCCCCGCACACGCACCCATCCTGTCGCAGCGCCCACGCGTCCACACGACTCGTCTCGCACGCGCATCTCGCCCTGTCCGCCTCGATTCAAGATTGTTCGCCCTGTCCCACAAACACACCCCGCCCCGTCGCGCCCCAACCGGCGGCCAACAGGGCACCCCATCCACATGACACCAGCGCGCCGTGCACCCTGTATGCTGGCCCCAGCTCGCGGCGCCCATCATTTCCCAGCGCCATGCCGTGCCACCATCACTCACCACGCCCCTTGACTCTCAGAACAACACGAAACACTTGAATGCAACATCCATATGAAATGGATGAAACATCTAGAATATACACTTGCAATATTTATGTGAAACATATGCAACGTAAGATAAAAACACTTGCAACTTGCAACATGAAAACACTTACTGCAACATAAGACTGAAACGACTAAAACATTTGGATCATATTCTTGCAATATATGTGTGAAACATACGCAACATCCAGATCGGAACGCTTGCAACATACGTCTAGAATAGATAAAACATTTTGAACAACACCTCTGAAACACTTGCAACATGCCCCTGAAACACTAGCAACATGTGCAACGTCCCCGATCTACTTTTGCATCATCCATATGAAACAATTACAACATACCTTTGAAACGTCTGAAACACTTGAAACATACGCTTTCATCGCAACATCTCCTTGCTGAGGTTGTGCGTCACGGCGTCGACAGCGACCATGACCTTCTGGTGGGGAACGGCGGCGGCGGCGACACCTCAACAACACCCCAGCAGAGCACTCGGCGCACAGCAGTGGGGCGCAGTGCGTAGCGAGCTGCAGCGGGTGCGGCGGAGGATGGAGCATGGTGCAGCGACAGAGGGGGCGCGGTGTGGGATGGGAGCACGGTGCTGGATGGGGGAGTCACGCGGCATGAGATGGGTTGCACGGCTGGGAAGACGGCAACAACCGAGTAGCGAGCGCACGCGCCGCCGCATGCGATGGGCGAGCACGGGAGTGGGAGATATTTTGAGAGAGAGAGATGGGGTGACACAAGGAAGCATGCGCGATGGACGCCGGCTCCTAAGCATTATCGATGGCCAAAACTAAAACAAACCGGGTAATAACTTCTATATGAATGCCACAGTTATTTTCTACAGTTGTTTGGCTTGCTGCCACAACTATGTCGTGTCACACTTTCTTAACACTATGTCCCATATGTCATAGACTTATTTTCTTGCTAAATTTTGTCACAAGTGTGGCTTTTGATTTTGCTAGCCATATTTTCTATGGCTGCCACAGTTTGCTGAATGTTAGGTATGGTGGCACGGTCAGGCCCTGACCGGCGGCGTGGGCGGCTCAACGTGGTGGTGAGGCGGTAGGAAGTGTGGGGATCCGGTGCGGGTGGCATAGGAGCCACACCGTGGCGGCGCTGTCGGGTCCCGCCCGCCACCGTGGGCTGCCTTGACAGCCACGGTGTGGTGGCACAAGTGTGGGGATCCTACAAATGCTCCCCAAACGAACCGCCCCTACAAATTCATTTCTAAGACCGGTTGGTGTTATCAGCCGCATCTACAAATGGCTCTATTTGTAGGAACGGCTCTATATCCAGCCGCCCCTATAAATAGATGTCGAATATTAAAAATTAAGTATTAAAATTCAAATTTTTTAACGATCGCGGATGGAGAAATGATCATAATAAAAGTTGAAGATCACGAAAAGTTATAGAACTTTGTAGTTTACAACTTTTCCATTTGAATTCATTTAATGTTTCAAAATGCTATTTGAAATTCAATTTTTAAATCGTTAAAAACTCTGATTTTTTTTTTTTTAATCTCTGGCTAAAATTCGTAACCGGTCTTTTCTCCTCATATTAACTTCGAATTAATTGATTTTTTTCCTAAAATTTTCTAAAATCATGCTCTATCAATTTACTGTTTTCTTACATCTATTATTTTGGTCATCTTTTCTTGTGAACCATTCAAATTTTGAATTTCAGAAAATGACAACTTCAAACGATATTTTGAAACATCAAATGATTTCAGCTGAAAAAGTCATGAACATAAAAGTTGTAGAATTCATCAAGATCTACAACTTTTTATTTTAGTCATTTCTTCATTCGATAAAGTGATAGTAAACATTGTTCACAGATGACATATCTCTCGTATAGTTTCATAAACTATGTGAGAGATTTATGGATTTGTGAATATGTATACTACCACTTTGTTGGATGAAGAAATAACCAAAATAAAAGTTGCAGACCTTGATGAGTTCTACAACTTTGTTGTTGATGACTTTTTCAGCTGAAATCATTTGATGTTTTCAAAATCTTGTTTGAAGTTGTAATTTTTTGAAATTCAAAATTTGAATTGTCCAAACCATATCACATGAAAATATGACAAAATGAAAGTTGTAGATCTCGATGAGTTCTAGAACTTTGTAGTTGACAAATTTTTCATTTGAAATCATTTTGTTACGGAAAACTATGTTTAAATTTCTCAAATTTGAAATTTGAATTTTTAAACGATCTCGGATGGAGAAACAACCAAACCTAAAGCTGTAGATCTCGAAAAGTTATGCAACTTTATAGTTGATAACTTTTTCATTTGAAATCATCTAACTAAGGATAATTACGTCTAAAGTTTGTCAATTTGAAATTTAAATTTTGCGAACAACCTCGGATGTAGAAATGACCAAAATAAAAGTCGTAGATCTCGAAAAGTTAAAAAAACTTACGGTTGACAACTTTTTCATTTGAATTTAGAGTCACAAACACTCATTTCAATTTCGGTTTAATATAATATGAATAGAAACAATATTTATTATTGACACAACTGACAGTGGGGTAAGTGGTAGAGGGGGTAACGCGCGAGGGCGAGGTCATGGGTTCGAACCTCCGTAGCCACGAAGCACGCCTTGCGGCTTACGAGCGCGTGGTGTGTGGATGATCGGTGGGGCCTCTTGATATTAAAAAAATGCTTTTTTGGCCTTTTTCGTGATTTTTGAAAAATGGCTGAGCCACCCATACAAATCTTGAACTGCCCCTTGTAGAGGTGGCTTTTAAACAACCTCGGATGGAGAAACAACCAAAAATAAAGTTGTAGATCCCAAAAAGTTATACAACTTTGTAGTTGACAACTTTTTCATTTGAAATCATCTTGTCAAGGAAAACTACGTTTAAATTTCTCAAATTTGAAATTTGAATTTTTCAAACAACCTCGGATGGAGAAACAACAAAAACGAAAGCTGTAGATCTCGAAAAGTTATGCAACTTTATAGTTGATAACTTTTTCATTTGAAATCATCTAAGGATAATTACGTCTAAAGTTTATCGATTTGAAATTTAAATTTTGTAAACGACCTCGGATGGAGAAATGACCAAAATAAAAGTTATAGATTTCGAAAAATTAAGAAACTTTGCAGTTGACATTTTTTCATTTGACCGATGGGGGCCTCCTGATATTAAAAAAATTGCTATTTTTGGCCCTTTTTCATGATATCTGAAAAATGGCGAGCCGCCCCTACAAATGTTGAGCTGCCCCTACAAATCAACGATTTATAGCTATGGTTCGGTAGGGGCGGCTGACCAAACCGCCCCTACAAACCCTCAAAAACCACCCCTATGAATCGTCACTGGCGTAGTGCACGGAGGCGAACCAGCGGTCGAACACGGCGAACTCATCGGCAAGGGATGAGTAGATGGGGATGGCATCGGGCTTGAACCCGCTCATGACATTCTGCGGCACTTTGCCTGGACCCATGTACCGCCCCAACTGCGCATGCCCTTATCCCACATGCCAGTCAGCTGGGAGCCCGAAGGCGTCCTATACCACGTGGGCAACCACCTCGGCGGTGGGAGGGTGGAGGCGAGGGGAGGGTAGCTCACGGGCACAGGACCGGGGTGCCCTTGGAATTAACTAAGGGCATGGCTAACGTCTGGACGGACGCAAGGCTGCCCCCGTCCGCCTCGCCCCTGCCTTGCCCGGTCGTCGCGCCCCTCTCCTTCCCTGACCTCCTCCTCTCTCTCCGTGTGGACGGGACCGGGAGCCGGCCCCCAGCTCACTGCGCCCCGTCCACCGGCGCCCATCTCGCCATGCCCCATCCCCTAGTGCCTAGCCGTGCACCCATCACTGATCATGCCCCATGGATGAAACACTTGGATGCAACAAGTTTGACACAGATGAAACATTTGAAACATACTGTTGCAACATATGTGTGAAACATATGTAATATCCAAATAAAACACTCGCAACATGTGTGTGAAATATATGCAACATCCAGATAAAATAGTTGCAACATGTGTGTGAAATATACGCAACATCTAGATAAGACACTTGCTACAACATACGTCTGAAATAGATGAAACATTTTGAACAAACGCTTGCAACATACCTCTTAAACACTTGCAAAATATGCAACATCCTTTGCAACATCCATATGTAACAAATGCAATATATCTCTGAAACATTATAAACACTTGAAATATACATTTCCAACATAGGGGAGGGGGAGGCCAGTGCTGGTCGCTTTCGATCGTCTAGGGTGGGATCCGACGATGAGCGGCGACGTGCAAGCACCACCAGCACTAGCACCAGCAGCACCGGCCTTGCCCCGGGCGGTGTGGCGCACAGCCGAAGCGATGAGCGAGTTGTTGGTGGGACGTGTGATGGGCGGGAGCAAGGAGCAAGCGAGCGAGCGAGCGGTGTAGGGTGGGGCGCGCGGTGGGACAAGGCCGCAACAGTGAGCAGAGTGAGGCGTGCAGCATCCAGATGGGGCGGAGGCCCGTGGCCAAGCATTATCAATTAAATAATCTAATGTCGGACTCTGCAGAGGTGGAATGGACATGGCGGAGGGGAGCAGGGCGATTAAGCCGGGCATACGACAATAACATTCCATATTTTTTAGGTGTAGAGTAGAGTTGAGATACAGAGGACACGATCCAATACGTATTGGAATCGGACTCTATCGATTAGCATTGGGCGCGATATATTCAAACTCGTATGACCATGGGTCACATAAGTCCGTACAGAAGAAACTCTCCATTATCTGATAGCTCGGGGAAGATGGACCCAAAAATGGGCTCAAATTTTGGCTCATTAGTATTATTATATATAGGTATAGATAGATGATTAGAGTTTTTAGTTTTTTTTCTAGCATGCCTTGTGAGTCTTTGTTACAATTAGTAACGGTAAGATGGTTATGGCTGCAAGCATGATTGATGAGCCAAATAGTACAGTAGTACATGTTTTAAATCATCGATCAGTTGGTTGGGTTCCTTGTGGTGGAACCTACCCACCCGGGTTCAAGTCATCAACTTGGCACGGGTGCTTGTATTTTTCTGGATTTATTTTAGGATTTAATGGCTCTACGCTTTCATTGGTAGGCGACGTCCCCATCGACAGCGAGGCACCTGTGGCGACTTCGTGTCTCTCTCAAGATTTACCGGCTTAGTCCTTCGGAGGTGCTCATAGGGGTAGGGTTTGCGTACGTGTATTCATCGGGGTGAGTGTGCGTGCGTTGTGAGCGTCGATATTGTACTGTGTAATTCTCAAAAAAAAATTATTCGCATATTGCTTTATTTTATTGGCTTGGAAAAAAATTGTATAGGGTATTGAACCCTTTTATTTATACAAAGGGGAGGAGTCTACAACTTCACATACATGCATGTATCAACTAAATCATTAAAGCTTCAGATATATGTCTGTTCGGCTCCTCGTAAAGCTGCTTGTGCTGATTTGTATGGTTGATTTATTGGGAGAGAAAAATACTGTATCATGGCTTATAAGCCGCCTTATAATGAACACTCGGCAGGAGGCTAGACACTAGTAATCAATCATGCCATCGAATCGATGAGCTACATAATCAAACATGGTTATCCTCATAGAATGGGTAGTCCGTATAGCCAATGACAAGATCCTGAGTGATGAAAGTTGACCGGTTGTACTTATTCAAGGGTGCACCCAACTCAAATCTTCTCGGCTGGTCTGGATTGGCTAAAAAGAGTCTCCCATAGGCAACAAGGTCAGTGTAACGGTCATCCACCACCTTGTTGCCTTCCTACCGATCGTACCCGCCTGCAGCGATGAACGTGCCGTTGAAGGCTTGCCGAAACGGTAGAAGCCTATGAGGGATTTGCCTGCGTCCGTCAACATTGGTCATCCATGGCTCCACCACTATGTCAGATATGGTTTTTAGGGGCGGCTAATAAGTATTTGTAGGTGCGGTTTGATTAGCCACCCCTATCATACCGTCTTTACAAATCATGTATTTGTAGGGACGGTTCGCAGACCGTCCCTACAAATCGATTTGTAGGGGCGGTTGATACTATAGCCGCCCTTACAAATTGATTTATAGGGGCGGTCCGGGAACACCAGCCGCCCCTATAAATCGATTTGTAGGGGCGGCTACAGTACTAACCGCCCCTACAAATCATTTTTGCGCCAAAAAATTAAATTTATAATTCAAATTCGACCAGAACATATATTTTTCATGCACAACTCCATCATGACTTATCTTCTTCTGCGATTGTACTGAAACTCAATGACAATACACATTTATTTATACCAGATTATAACAAATATTCCATGACAATACACGGTGCAAATTATTGTGCTTGCTGTTCATTTAAACTATGAGATTGCACACAACATGTAAATTTGAAGTCCGGTATCCGTTTTGAAGCTAACCGACTTGAGCTTCGGTAGTATTCTGATTCATACTTTGATTCATATATGCCTACCAATACAAGGGCTCATGATGACGAATATGCCAAGTCATTGAAGTTTCGCACACGGAAGGAGCCAACAAAATGTTGCGAGAATCTCCCAGTCATGGAAGCGTTTAGCAAGAGATGTGAATTGAGAAAAAAACAAGACGAGGCCGGATACTTGCATTGTTATTGGCTATCCTCGGTCCGAAACTCAACATCAATCATAAAACGCCCATGCGACATTGCATCAACTTGCGCAGACAAAGTCATCATTGGTACGCAGAAGATGCTCGTGCAATCGCCACAGAAAAGGATAAAACAATAACATTTATCGGGAGAGATCGGTGAAGCCATCACAAGCAACAAGAAAATATCAAGAGAATGGAAGGCACAGATGCATTGGGAAGGGAGGAGGAGGAGAGACTTACCATATTTCAAAGCACCAATCCCATGTTGAGGGAAGCCTTCTTCTACGGTTACCAATCTATTGGTTTTCCTCAGATGCATTAATAGTAGCTCTATCCGGTGATCCGATCGAGCGAAGATTGATTACCTAAACAGAGAATTACTAAAGAATAAGACAACAACAATGGACTCCACGGGAAAAGAGATCTGGTAGCACAAGATCTGTAGTGTAGAAGAAATTCAAAAAACAAATTACCTCAGATCGATACCTTCCTTGGCGATATATCGGCGGCCTGAAAAATGATGAACATGAGAAATGCAAACAGAACCACCAACTAGAGAATCTTGGATCTTATTCTTGTTTTTGTGAAAATTGCAATAGAATAAAGCTATAATTTTAAAAAGGAATGGCTCAAAGTTACTGAGATATTCAGCAGAGCAAATCCCAGTACATTCAAGGTGGCATCATGTGCATGTTGATTTCTTTGCTCAACTTTGTCCATGATAGACGAGGTTGGGCACTTGGGCAAGGAAAACCATACTAATCGGGGAAAGGCTACCTCGGAAGCAAGGGAATGGAAATCATTGCTCACCATTCCCAAAAGCAAGGCAACTAAACAGTTATCATCCCATATAGCTAAGCAAGATTAGGTAAAGAATCCAAAACATGCATTATATAGTATACATTGATCTAGTTGGAAATATTTGTGTGCAAAATCATCCTTCATAAACAGAATAACAAATACAATTCAGAATCACATTATTAGCCAATAGCATGTTGAATTCCGATGACTATGAAATACATGAACAAGAATGTAAGTCAACACATGTATAAGCATTAAGCAAACAATTCTTCCATCTACTCAAGAAATCTACATTCACACACCTGAAGAGCATATCCGACCATCTTGGAGAATGCAGTGATAGTGACATCTTTCCCTTGACGCTCTATCTACATCCATAAAAACAAAAAATAAGATTTGCAGAAAATCCATCAAGGGAAGCCAATATTCAACATATGGAGTCTCCAGTATTCATATTCTCAAAGATGGAGAGCGGTACCAGAATAACAAACATTATTGTTGTAGAAAATTGTAAAGACAAATTGCTATGCAAGAAATTGTAATCACCAAACGTTCATCAGCGACACCATATCAGATTATAATCCCTCTGATTCAGTAATCAAATTAGAATGGATCATAGTGTTTAATGGATCTGACAGATTTTCCTAGATATTCTACCATGTGAAAATAAACTGGAGTGAGGGAGTTCATGTCACTTTTTCTCAAGAGAAGAATGTCTACGAACATGTTAACATGCTGGTTATGTATATACATCTTTCTCCAATGAGGTGCTACTTAACAAAATGCATTACAATCATCAACCATTAGGAGCCATTCTAATTTATGTAATAAATGCTTCTTCTAAGAAATATAAAGCAAACAGAGAAGAGAAAAAACATATATGCAATAGGATGCTGCAACAAATAGGAATTTTCTGGGATTGCAAAGCATGTAGAGAAAATGAGTACAGAAACCAACAGATATGCCAAGGAGTGAAGAACAAATCAAAGCAAGCAAATAGTTAATAATTGAATTAGTATGGTGATTTGCAGAATTCATTAAACAACTGACCTGCATTGAAAAGTTAAATGTCATGAACTCTACAATAGGTCGAAGACCATGGTAGGCGGCACCAACACCAATGCCAATGAAGCCAGCCTGAACAAAAACAAATAAGATTAGTATGAGAATGTGATCGGGTCAACCTGACAACTTATGGATGGACAATGGTGATCAATTTGTGGGTTTATAACCTCAGTAATTGGAGTATCAAGAACCCTATCAGGGCCATACTTGTCAAGCAAACCCTTAGATATCTGCCACAATGAAGAGAAGCTCAATACGGTAGCATTCATATATTACTTTTCAATTGCCACAGGAGAGAAAAAAGAAGCACAAATCTTTGGAAATATTATCGACCTTGTATGCACCTTGGTACTCACCAACCTACAGACACATCAATATTATTTTTACTTAATATATTACTTGTTTAAAAGTGCAATGCAATACTGACATAGAAGATACCTCCTGGAATATTTTAGATACAGGAGGCAAAGCCACCATTAATCCTAGAGAGGAGCCTGAACATCCTTGAAAGATCTTCAACCTACAGTAATGAATATATCATAAAAATTTCTGTAAGATTATACCCTGATAAATAGGATCTAATGTATCGGTCTCGGAGCAGACAAGATAAATAGGAGTATATACTATTAAGTAAAAATAGTTTTTCCTTTTGATTCCTTCAACATAAAAGCTGAGATTAAAGTACCAAAGAGTAACAACATAATAAAAGTAATATTCTACTCCATGCCTTGTCACTAATCTTTTACTTTTATTACTTAACAGCCATCCTCCGTTATCTTCTACTATCATGTTGAGGCAATATTCTTATAATATGTTGATTAAACCACCAAAGAGTAATAATAACACAATAAAAGCAATATGTTGAAGTCATATTCATGCCATCCTCATCGGTCGCCACAATGAAACTAATCTTTTACTTCAACATAACAGCTGATATCAAACTACTAAAGAGTACCTGATTAACAGGTGATTCGGAGCATACGCCATTGTTAAGGGGATGCCCTTCCTCCAGAGTGATGCAGCGGTGACGTCGCCGACAAGAGCGCGCTACACCGAGCGGAGCAAGCGTAGCCATCGAGGTGTCCCCCCTCCCCAGCGTGCACCTTCGTGGTGGACAGGTCGACCAGATCTGGCGAACTCTGGCCGGCCTCGGCAAGGGGATGCGATGCGTCCCCGCCCATGGCTGCTGACTCACCAAGGGGCGAAGGAGGGGCGGTGCGCTCTAACTTTGGTCACCACCTCCGTGCGCTCATGCAGTCGCCGGACGGATTCGCCGGGCCTCCCTGTGCCTGGGCCCTAGAGCGGCTAGCTACACGTAGATCTATGCGGTGTTAGCAACAACTCTCTGGCGGGGGTGGACCGGTCACTGGTGGGGTGGGGGAATGGAAGGAAGATGGAACCGTAGCGGAGGGAGAGGAAGAGGCAACGGCGGTGGAGGGAGAGGAGAGGAAGAGAGGTGGTGACGACTGCGGGGAGGGAGAGGAAGAGGAGAGAGGATGGGGCAGGAGAGAGGAGAGAGGACGGGGCTTGGATAAAGTGCGGACCTAACCTCTTCGGTTCACCGGATTTGATAAATTTTCAGGTCCGTGCTCATCCAGCAGCCACGCATTTGTAGGGACGGCTCGTATTACCAGCCGCCCCTACTGTTCAATTTATAGGGGCGGCTCAATCACCAGGCACCCCTACAAATAGCAACATCGGAGGTGGCTGGTGAGTGAGCCGCCCCTACAAATCCTACCCATTTGTAGGGGCGGCTCGTATCACCAGCCGCCCCTGCTGTTCCATTTATAGGGGTGGCTGGTCTCGTGGATCCTGAACACGCCACTGTAGGGGCGGCTCTATCATCAGCCGCCCCTAAAAAAAATTTGTCCCATTGCTACAAACCATTTTTCACGTAGTGCACCATATGCCAATAGAGTAGCCTCTCGTGCCTATTCAGCTGCTGCACCATATATTCACTGAGCACCACCGGGTTAGAGTCGGCGCACTCTAGGAAGTTGACGAACGGAGATAGCCTAACGCCCACGCGGTGCACGCCCACCTCGTGGACGACAGCATCGATCACCTCCACTGCGAAGCGGCACCGGTTCTCAAGGCTGCCACCGTACTTGTCATCACGGTCGTTGGTGCCATCCTTCATGAACTGCTCTAAGAGGTACCCATGTGCAACATGGACCTCCACACCATCGAACCCTGCCTCGATGGCATTCCGTGCTGCACGCCTAAAGTCATCGACGATGCCCGGGATCTCCTCCGTTCGCAGACGTCGCGGCTTGGAGTACACCATGGCTGACTCGGTGTTGGGAGAGATCTGCTTGTCCGTGCTGGAGATGGGCGCCTGCCCGTCAGGCTGAAACTCTGCCGCCAGTGGCACACAAATAAAGATCAAATAATCAGTTACAACATCGACCGAGTTGATAGTAAGGGCTTGTTAATCACAGCTTCGTAAACTGTTTTTTTGTTTTGCCAAACACGCTTTTTCAAAACAGTTTATGGGCGAAGCTCCTTTTTTATGTTCACAAAAGAAAGGACAGAGGTGAAGCTTAGAGCCCGTTTGGCCGAGCTCCGAGCGGCTCTGGCTCCTCTGACTCCTCTCTGTTCATCTCTAGTAGCGACACTGTTCACCGGAGCCATTTTTCTCTCTCCTCCTTTCCTCTCTCACTGACAGCGCTAGAGCCGGAGAAGCTCATTTTTTGGCTCCTCCGGCTCCAGCTCCTGCGCGCTACAGTTGTGCTATAGTGTGAGAGCCAGAGCCGGCGGGAGCCTGGCCAAATGCGCCCTTAGTTTTTCACAGAAGCTGCTCATATGGTGAAGCTGAGCTATCCCAAACGGGGGCTAAACATGCCTCCTAAGTTGTGTGTGCCATGTACGTGCCAAATCTGGTAGATGAAGAAGGCGCCCTTGCGGTGGACGGCGTCGACGATGGGTTTCCACGCCTCGACTTGCTCCTGCGTCTAGATGCCAGGCATCTCTGGGTAACCCTGGGTGGTGGGGGACCCATCCGTGGCCTCCGAGATGAGCAGGCCGCCACTGGTGGCATGCTGCGAGTAGTACACCACGGTGTGCGGCTGCGGCACTTGGCCGTAGGAGTGCACCGCGTCAGCGGCGCGAGCACAACACGGTGCGAGAGCTCGAGATGGCCCATCTTGTAGGGCATCAGCAGCGGGATCGTCTCTTTTGCCGCCTCACGCACCATCTTTGTGTCTATTTGGATGCATCCCAACTAAAATTTAGCTAGCTAATTACTAAAGCTAAAATTTAGCCAACTAAAGATTAGCTAGCTAAACTTTATCTAGGGGTGTTTGGATCCTCTAGCTAATTGAAATCGTTGACCATACTATCCCTTATTAATTTCATTGTTTAGCTAGCTAAACTTTAGTTAGGGGTGTTTGGATGCTCTAGCTAAACTTTAGCTGGAGGTAGTTTGGTAATTGATGCCTTTTAGCTGGTTTTAGCTAGATTGAAACAGCTAAAAGTATTTGTTGAGATCATAGTGTATCTCTATAACCGTAGATCCAGGGTAAGTCTCCTCGCCTTTGCGTAGTTGCACCACTGCAGGGTAGACGCCGGCACCGTGGGGTTGTTGGCTTCATGGTGGCGATGCAGTGGACCTGGTGGTGACGATGCAAGGGCGATGGCGGTGCGGTGGGGCATCCCATCGCTAGCAGCACTCCTTTAGATCAGATTCGGTTTCTCTGTGGTGGGATTGCGGCGGCTCCGGTCAACTTCGTTAGTCGAGCTCAGTTCCCCACTCCTCTATTTATAGTGCTATGCGACAGGGGCCCACCAACCACATTAGGGTTGGGCGCCCCCGATTAGGACACAGATCCAAGGGCCCAATAGGCCGTTGGGCCTATTGGTGGAGATCAACTAACATTCTCCCCCTTGATCTCATTACTATCTTTCAATTTCATATAATTTACTTTTGTTCATTCTATTACAGATTAGCACATAGAGCATGTCTCATCGTCACGGTCCATTGCCGATAGATTTAACAGTTACAACACACTACTCTGTTCTAAAATAGATACTTATCTTTGGGCCTTCTTTTGTCTAGGAATTTTAGGCTTTCCCTTAAACCCATGCTAGCTACATGTTCTCTGAACATCATGTTCTCTGAACACGTTGGATGGTAAGCCTTTTGTAAGCGGATTCGCGAGCATCTTTTCTGTACTTATATGCTCAAGACTTATGACTTGATCCCAGACTTTATCTTTCACAACATAATACTCTATGTCAATGTGTTTGGCAGCACCACTTGACTTATGTTGTGAGCATACTATATTGTCGGATTATTATCGCAGTATAACTTAAGTGGTATATAGATATCGTCAACCACCTTCAAACCGGGTATGAACTTCTTTAGCCAGTTCACCTGCCCCGTTGCCTCATAACACGCTACAAACTATCATATATTGTGGATGATGTAGTGACGGTTTGCTTTGAGCTTTTCCATGAAATAGCTCCCCTTTGCGAGAGTGAATACATATCCCGACATGGATTTTCTATCATCTCCCGCATAATCAGAATCTGAATATCCCACTATATGGAGTGAATCAGATCTTCTATACGTCATCATGAGGCCTTTCGTTCCTTGTAAATAATGCAAGACTTTCTCTACCAATTTCT
Source organism: Miscanthus lutarioriparius (assembly GCA_904845875.1). Taxonomy (NCBI): domain Eukaryota; kingdom Viridiplantae; phylum Streptophyta; class Magnoliopsida; order Poales; family Poaceae; genus Miscanthus; species Miscanthus lutarioriparius. The sequence continues at coordinate 66,793,159 of CAJGYO010000018.1, forward strand.
AGTATTCTGTTCCAGGATTGCTCTGGAATCTGCCAAGTAACCCGGTAACAAATGCCAAGTCATGGCGCGTACATACTTGAGCATATTGCAAGCTTCTAACAGCTGAAGCATATGAAACCACTTTCATTTGATCGATCTCATATTGGTTCCTGGGGCATTTAAAATCACCATATCTGTCGCCCTTGACTATAGGAGCAGGTGAGGGACTATATTTGTGCATACAGAATTTCTTTAAGATCTTTTCTATGTATGCCTTTTGTGACAGTCCTAATACCCCTTTACTTCTATCTCGGTGAATCTCGATCCCTAGAACGAACGAAGCTTCACCAAGATCTTTCGTATCAAATTTTGAGGACAAAAACTTCTTTGTGTCCAGTAATAGACTGACATCACTACTAGCAAGTAAGATATCATCCATATATAGGACAAGAAAGATAAACTTCCCATTCTTAAACTTTGTATAGCACAATTGTCCTCTACATTCTCTTTAAACCCAAAATTCTTTATTGTCTGATCAAACTTCAAGTACCACTATTTTGAAGCTTGTTTTAATCCATAAATGGTTTTCTTTAGGCGGCATCCCATTCGTTCTTTTCCTTCATTGACAAAACCTTTCGGTGCCATGTAAACATTTTCCTCCAAGTCCCCATTGAGAAATGCCGTCTTTACATCCATCTAATGTAATTCTAAATCGTAATGTGCCACTAATGCCATTATGATTCTGAAGGAATCCATACATGAGACTGGAGAAAATGTCTCATTATAATCAATCCCTTCTCTTTGCGTAAAGTCCTTTGCCACAAGTCTCGCTTTATATCTCTCTATATTCCCTTGAGAGTCAAGTTTTTGTTTTGTAGACCCATTTACAGCCTACTGTTTTGGCTTCTTTAGGAATTATTTCCAAGTCCTAAACTTTATTGACATTCATTGATTTCATTTCATCTTTCATGGCCTCAAGCCACTTTGATGAATGATCACTTCTCATGGCTTCTTCAAATGAGGTGGGATCATCCTCCATTTAAAGTTCCTCAGTGTTGTACACTTCATAATCAGCAGGAATAACTGATTTTCTAACTTTCTGAGACCTTCTAGGGGCCTCCATATTTGGCACATCTTCTGTTTGAGGCTATTGTTGCTCCCCCTCATATGTGGCAATAGGTTCTACAGGATCCTAAAGAATAGGTTTCTCATGGTCATTCATTATTGCCACAGGATCCTAAAGAATAGCCTCAGCAGGACTCTCCCACACACGTAAGTGGTTTAGTGAGAGTATTCTTCCTGTCCACAACTCATACGGTGTTTTGGGCACTGACTTACTTGGTACTCTATTGAGAATATAAATGGCGGTTTTTAACGCCTCCATCCATAGGCTCAACTGTAAGGTGGAGTAACTTATCATACTGCTCACCATATCCATCAGGATATGATTATGTCTTTCAACTATTCTATTCTGCTGAGGTTCGCCCGGTATAGAATACTGGGCTAATATGCCATTCTCCTGTAAGAACCTTGCAAAAGGTTCAGGAACTTGGCCATATGGGGTATGCTGACCGTAGTACTCCCCCACGGTCGGACCTGACTATCTTAATCTTTAAATTGTGTTGATTTTCAACTTTTGCCTTAAATATCTTAAATTTATCCAATGCTTCTTTTCTTTCTTTGATTGGATAAATGTAGCCATAATGGGAGTAATTATCTGTGAATGTTATGAAGAAAACATAACCATCCACACTCTTTATAGGAAACTGACCACAGATGTCTGTGTGAATAATCTATTATATTCCTACGCTTCGTTTGGCATCTTTCTTAATTTTCTTTATGTACTTTCCTTTTATGCATTCTGAGAGCTCTAATGGAGAAATAATATTATTCTTAACTAGTCTTTCTATTCTTCCCTCGAAATATGGCCTAAACGATAGTGCCATAATTTTGACGACGCATTGTGAGCTCTCTTATGCCACCATTATCAGAGTAACTCTCTGTCACCAGCTGCTTTATCAGCTGGGTAGCATATGTCTTTGAAGAGCCAGTGAACTGACTCTTTATTCTATTGAGGTACTCGTTGACCGTGTCATACTCTGGGATTAAGCCCACAATTGTAGACTCAATCGTGTTCTTTATCACAACTAAACATTGATTGTTGGTAGTGACTCACTTCCTATGCACAAGGGCATAGGACATCTTTCGGGATTTCAAAATCCCTCTCTTTAGTTGCTCGAACGGCATCATCCTTGTTTGTCTCCCTCACCGGTGCCACAGGCTCTGTGGAACACGGCGAGGTGACTACCCAGTCCACCTTAGACAAGATGACAACCAGGTCAAACCATTTCTTAACATAAAAATAACACCATTTGCATGCCTTGATTCCAACGTTGGTCAAAATTAAAACATACAACTGTTCGTATACACTAATTCTACATCACCGTTGGACAGAAATAGAATTAATGTATAAAATCATTAAAATTCACAACTATTCTTACACACTAATTCTACATCACCGTTGTAACACCCCGGTGTTATGCCTACATTTAGGCACTGCAAATCAAGCATATCATGCATCATCAAGCATCCAAATCATACATGCTTAATCATGTGAATAACAATTGAAACATTGCTTTGAAACATCTGAAACATGCGTAAAACCTGAATGATGCATACACCTGTTTAAGAATTGTTTTGCCCTGAAATTTTCTTGCTAGGTTAGTAAAACATATTTGGCTACTATTGTAAATCATCTAGCAATGATTAGTTCAATTTTTGGAGCAATGTTTGTATTCAAATTAATTCAAAATTTGGCTTCAAAAATAAATTTCAAAAAATTAGGGTTTTTGAGCTAAACGTGGACTTTGATGTTACAATTCAAAATCTAGAAAGAATTTGGCTTTAGTCATAAAAGCAAAGTTGTAGAGAATTAAATTCTAAACAACTTTCATTTTTGGTACATTTTCAAAAGATGTCATTTTCTTGCTCAAAATAATATTTGAAAGATGGCATTTAAAAATTCCTTGAAAGTTTTATTTGGAAAAGGATTTTTCCTCCTTCGTGGGCCTTGCGCCACAGCCCGCTATAGGAAGCCCGGCTGGCGCGTCCCCGCTTGACCACGCCTCTCGCGTGTGCGCCGGCCCACCTCGCCTCGGCCCAGCCCAGCTCCAGCCCAGATCGACCTTTCCCACATACTGGTTCCCCCTCGTCGCGCATGGCGCCATGCCACGGCGCGGCGAAAACTTCCGCCGCTTTACCACGTGCCGGCTTTCGCGGCTTTTATGCGTGGCGGCCGTGGCTCTAATGGCCGCGCCGCCTTCCTTCACCCTGGTGCCCGCAGACGCCGCTCACTCCACTCCCGCTTGCGCTTCCTCTCCTCCCTCGAGCCGAGAGCTCGAGGCTTCGTCGCGCCAAGCTCCGCCGGCGTCGAGCTCCCGCACCACCGCGCCATTCTCCGATTGCTCGCGTCCGCAACTCCGCCTCGCCTTCCTTCAAGTCGCGCTCGAGCTTGCTCCACCGAGCCTAGGGTGAGCTTCCCGCGCCCGCCACCGACGGCCATGGCGCCGCCCGTGCTCGGCCGCCATGGAAGCCGTCTTCCTTCTCCCTCCGGCCTCGCCTAGCTACCCTACCGAACTCGCCTTCTCTCGCTCATCTCTGCGCGCTCGCTTGCTTGCGTTGAAAAGTGGCGGAGATGGCCACCGACCGATGGCCGAGAGCGCGCTGTCGTTGTAGGCATACTGGCGAGGCACCCTACCTCCGCTGCAAGGCCAAAAGCGGCCGTGGGCGAGGGCCTGCCAGTCGCCGCTGGCCCCTTTCGCTCGGTCGCGTGGGCGATTTGCGACCATGGGCCATTTGTTCCCTACCGGGCCGCCCAAGATTTCTTAAATGAATTGATTTCCATTTATTATTTGTTAATTGAAATCTGAAATGGTTTGAAAAAATGTTTGGGTCGCTCCTGGATAGTGAGCACTTGACTTGAGTTACTTCATCGTAGTAAATGTTATGGAACACTTGGTCAGTTATAGTAAATATGACAGTATGGAAGTTGTTGAATGATCATTGGTTATCATTATCTGCTTAATCACATGTTTACTCTAGTATAGGTGCAAATCTAGTCGACAGGTTCATAATAATTAACTTGGCAATAATGCTTTTAGAAAGGTTCTTGAAATGCTAAAAATGCTTCTTTCTGCAAATGAGTCAGCTACCCTACTATAAAGCCTTCATAATCCTTGGTGTCATTTATTTTCGGTTATGTCGGGTAAGTCTAGCTGAGTACCTTCTCGTACTCAGGGTTTTATTCCCACTTGTTGCAGATGGGCAGATGTATTACGGCTATTGTATCAACTGCCTTTATCCTGCGATGGGTGATGCTTAGGACCATGGGCATGGTCATTCCTTACGTCTCGTCTAATGCTTTTGTTGGAGATGATCATTCGCTGGCACTATATTTGAACTCCGCGTGAGTGTGTGTGGTTTGAACAAATGGCTTCCGCTACTTTTAGTCGAACTGGTTTGTAATAACTATGTTTAAACTCTGATGTATCTGAGATTGCGAACTTTTATGTAATATATGATGGTGACCGCTAAACTTATTACGATCATGGCTGGGACACGAGTTGGTTTGAAATCCTTTGCGATTTCACGGACTACCGGGTTATACGGGCTTAAGTTTGCTCAATCGTCTACTCTGGTGGATGATTTTCTTACTTAATTTCGTATAATTGGTCGGTTCTGTTACAACCGTTGGGCAGAAATAGAATTAATGCATAAAATCATTAAAATTACGATATTGTTATTAACAACGTTGGTTAGAAAATAACATCATAATTATGTCAAAGTCTCTTTTTCTCCAATTAAAATAACACGTTGGTTCAAAATATCTGGAGAATAAATAATTTCTTTAGCAGCGAAAAAACTCTCTTTTTCTCGAATTTTACCCAAAGGGAAACTCTCTTTTCCATTTTATTTAAGCCATTAATCATTTTCTAGGAAATAAACATTTACCGGAAAAAGGAAAAGCATGAAAAAATTCATTATCTATTTTTCAAAAGCTTTTCTGGTTCATATCTACTTTCTGGAAAAATAACACGTTGGTATAATTTTACCAGAAATTTTAAACCATTGAAATTCATTAAAATTCATTCAAATCAGTTTTTGAAATTAAATAAAACCTTTCTATACTCTTCTATTCATTTTGGCCCGGCCTGTAGGAACAAAGAATCGCCCGATCAACAACAAGATGTCTTGCCCATGCCACCGCCATAAAGAATTTCACGCCGTTCATGGCGTTGCCGCACCAGAGCCGCAACTTTGGGCTGGGCGGCAAAAGCCAAGTTGCCATTGCCTTCGCACCCACTTGGGGCGACCCTACGGTCGGTCGATCTCGGCCGCTCATTCAGATCCTACGGTCGTCCGCGCGAGTCGCACGATCAAAACCGCGACGGCAGCGGCTCCCATCAAACCCTAACTTCATTTCTTTCTCTCCTTTCTCTTTCTTCGCCGTTCTTCTTAGCGCAGCGAGCACAACCGAGCGAGGAGCGGGCAGAGCCATGGCGCCATCGTCGGCCCCCTCGCCGGCGTGCGCGCTCCCCAGCGGGTGAGCGCGCCGCCGTCGAGCGGCCTGGCCGTGGTGCCCCCTTGGCCGAGCCCGGCGAGCAGCGACCCCAGGCTCGGTCTTCTTCTCCCGCGCCGGCGAAGGGTCAGCCCTACGCACGGCGAGGTAGGTTTCTTTCCCCCTTTGTCCTTCTCCGATTTGAATTTCTTTCCTCTTATCCAAACCGGTGATAGGGATTAGGGTTTGGACTGTTCTTCTTCTTTCTTTGGTTTTCTTCTCTAGTTCTCTTTTGGTGCTCTGATTGAACCGATTTGGGATGGAGATTCGTTCTAAGGTTGGGGTTTCACTTTTCTTTTGATTTCTTTTCTTTTCGGAGTTCATCCGAATCGAGATCTAGGGTTAGGGTTTCGCTATTCTTTTGATTTCTTTTCTTTTCTATTTATACCGAATCATTCTCTTTCCTTCCTCGTCACGAGTTAGGGTTAGGGTTCTGACCCCACTGTTCTTCTTCTTTCTTTGAATTTCCTTTCTTTTCTTCTCTGGTTCTGGGTTCGGCTTTGATTCTGTTCTAGGCCGAATCCTTCTTCCTTTGTTCTTTCCTTCACCCAGTTAGGGTTAGGGTCAGGGAACCCTTGTTCTTTATTTTCTATGCTCTACCCCATACTGTAAACCGGCTCTGAGGGTTAGGGAACCCTTTCTGTCTGTTCGTGGGTTAGGGTTCGGCTTGAAGTGCCGAGACCCCTATCTCTTCTCTGATCCGAACACGGATGTTCTTCTCTTGTTTTCTTGCCGCGCGCCGGCGAGGACGGCGGTGCGGCATCTTTCCCCGCTTGGTGGCGGTGGTGACCGGGGTTCCAGTGACGTCCGCCACCCAGGTCTCTTTTCAATTTGCTTTTACCCGATTAGGGTTAGGGTTACACATTGGCAACCTGGCTCTGGTACCAATGTTAGAATCATAGTGTACCTTTGTAACCGTAGATCCGGGGTAAGCCTCCTCGCCTTTGCGTAGTTGCACCACAGCAGGGTAGACATCGGCACCGTGGGGTTGTTGGCGTCGTGGTGGCAATGCAGTGGACCGGTGGTGACGCTGCAAGGGCGATGGCGGTGCAATGAGGCATCTCGTCGCTGGCAGCACTCCTTTAGATCGGATTAGGTTTCTCTATAGTGGGATTGCGGCGGCTCCGGTCAACTTCTTTAGTCGAGCCCAGTTCCCCACTCTATTTATAGTGCTGTGCGATAGGGGCCCACCAATCACATTAGGGTTGGGCGCCCCCGATCAGGGCGCAGATCCAAGGACGCAATAGGCCGTTGGGTCTATTGGTGGAGATCAACTAACAGTATTGTGTACATTTCAGCCTCTAGCTAAAATTTAGCTAGGTTTAGCTATGGGCTATTTGATGCACCGCGACTAAAATTAGTTCGCTAAAGTTTAGCTGGTGCATTATAAGTGCTATTTTGCGACGGAAACACACAGGCACGCAGCGATCACTGGCTTTGCGTGTGCTCCAGTTGCGAGTAACAGGATCTTGCTCTCTAATAGTTTTTTTTTTTTTTTTTTTTTTTTTTTGAGAGGATGCTCTCTGCTAGCTAGCTCTTGCTTTGTGCAAGGGGAAGCCGAAGGCCCAGGAGTACTTATAGGTGCCGCGGTGCGCCTGGTGTGTGTGTATTTTTTCCGTCTTCCGGCCATATCGTTTTCATCCGTATCCGTTGTTCCTCCCACGCCGTGCGTCACTCTCTCCGTCACACAGGCAGTCTCCGTCGTGCAAAAACATCAGCCGTGACAGAGTTACATCGCTTTAGTTTCACCTTTCTCATGCACCGCGCGCGCTGATTGTCGTGGCAGGCCTAGCACATCAATTACAGTGTGTGTAGTATGGGAGCCTTCAACACGCCATTGGTCAAACCTGTGGGCGCTGAATATAGGTTGCATGAAGTGGACGGCATATATGTGCATGCTTGGCCAAGGGTTTCCTCTACTTTATTTTCGTTGACTACGGGGTTCTAACGCGCGTTCACTACCCACACTTAACTGCCGTTCTCTATTCTTGAGGATTTGAAATCCCATTTGTTTTCTGTTACTACCGTTTGGAAAATCTTGTATTCAAACGATGGACTTACATGGGAGCTCTAAAAGCTAGACGAAAGATTGGACTTCCCAAAGATCACACCAACATACACATGATCCACCGTTGGCTTAATTTAAACCAGGACGGATACCATGTAGCTTAACCGAAAACTTGTAGAAAAAAAACAATTTTTTAAACTAAAAAAACTACGGAGCCAGCTCAAGCAAAATATGCTTTTTTTTTCAACTACTTAAAAATTACAAGATTTTTGAAGGTCATAGGTCTTTTGTTTTGGATCAACAAGAAAAAATTTAGTCTTAGATACTTCTCAGTCATGCCAACCAAAATGGCATGCCTCATATATCAATCACACTATATAAAATGACAACAAAATAGTCTGATTCATCTATCGGTCACGCACGCCAAGCAAAACGATATGATTTGCCTATAAGTTGCATCAAATAAAATAGCGTGGCACAACCTCACACGTGGAAATTGTTCATAGAACCAAACACTATTGTGTGTATTAGGCCAGTGAGTTTCATAGATATTAAATAAGCTGGTGTGGCATAGTTTAAAGGAAGAGAGAGATGAAAAACACTGTTCGCTGGTCTAAAATTTGACTGAAACTGGCTGAAAAACACTGTTTCAACTGAAAAAAGAAGCCGAACAAGTCGAATATGTGGTAAGCCGAACAGGGCCATAGTTTCATGGAATGAAGCTTGTTTACATTGGAGATAAAACTTGTTTACATTGTTTTCAATACCAGAGAGTCTTAGAAACAGAGCATAAAACTCCCACTGAGACTGCCTTATTAGTCATGTCGTTTGATAATTTTCATTTGCCACACTATTATTTTTTGCAGGTGGCTATTTTCTAAAAAATAATTGGACACTTGCTATTAAAATATTAGTTATTTTAAATAAAAAATCATTCTGAGGCAGTATAAAAGAGCATTTGACTTTGACCAGTCAACACACTGACTGGCATCGTTCTGCCAAGCAGCAAGCACTCCCACTCTCCTAGTCCCCGTCCCGGCGTCTCCGAGCCTCTCCCTCATCCACTCCCCTAACCCGCCGCCCGCTCGATCGCGACCTGCCGGCGGCGATGCACCCCCGCGCTGCCTCGGGCGGCACCGGGAAGTCGACCGCGCCGTACGGGTCCTGGGAGTCGCCGATCAGCACCGCTGTCGTCTCCGCCGCCGGGAGGACCGCCGAGGGGTTCGCCATCGCCGGCGACGGCCGGCTCGTCTGGGTGGAGACGCGCCTCCAGGATGGAGGGTACACCCAACCATCCGGCCCCCGTTTCCACTGCTGCCACTCGCAAATTTTATTAGCACCCAGCGTTGCGCACGATGTTTTTATCTGTAGCTGTGATTTCTCGTCGTCAGGCGCGCGGTCCTAGTGAAGGAAGCCAGGCGGCAAGGCTCTTGATGTGACGCCGCAGGGGTTCGCGGTGCGGTCCCTGGCGCAGGAGTACGGTGGTGGGGCATTCGCCGTGCAAGGGGTACCGTTGTGTTCTCTAACTACACTGACCAGCGTCTGTACAAGCAAACAATAGGAGGTGAGGAGCTGACCTGAACCTACGCAAAGAATGGGGCATGGTCGGTGTACAACCTGGCATTACTGCTATCTAGCATCTGAACTTACAGATGCACTAACTAAACTCATTCAGTCCAAGTGATTACATAGACAGCGATCGGTTTACAGATGTGTTTTCTAGTTAGTTATAAAAAAATAATAACAAAATGGCTATTTAGCTTGATGAAATGGGTGCCCAGGCTTCCTACGCTGTGTTCTTTGGTCGCCACATCTGGTGTCATACCCTAGCTCAGGTAGGCCTCATCTTCCCGGTCTCGGCCCACCCTGATGGTAGTGGGCTTATATCAGGGTGGTGAGGTACGTACTCTGGGTCCATATCATCAGCAACCCCAAAGATATTTACGTGGAAGGTCTCACAACCGAATCGTAAAAAACTACATGTTTGGCAGGAATTTAACATTGTGCCAAACGGCTACCTCCATTGAATCCAACAACTCGACCATCAAATAACTCAAATTTGTCTTCAACTTCACGCCACGGACTCCCACAAGATAAATACGGATCCTTCGGATGAAAAGAAGAGGAGTTGACCGCTCTGGAGCAAAACAAATCTAGATCACCCAAGGTGGTGGCACTGTCGTGCCCTGTGCATTCTTATTAAAGGAGCAACAGAATTAGGGTCATACATAAAAGGGGTATGCCATATAACATCAAAGATATTTTCCTCACAAAAAGTTGAAGTAGAGAGCAAGGCCAAAAGGGCAAGAACAAGGTGCTAGGCCGTTCGGCTCATAGTCTTTCCAAGCCGCATGTGTGTGTTATCTTCCACCAGCAGGCTGTAGAGACTAAACTATTTGCTGCAAATGTATGTTTTATCTATTATTACACGCAATGCTCTACATGTATTAATGCATACATATGGTTAGCCCATCAGAACACAAACCCGGTCCAACATGTGTATGGTCAGCCTAACATCACAACACAGCCCGGTCGTAGATGCTACAGTACAATTCACTTTTTACTTGAGGTCGGTGTATAAACCTTAGAATTACTCTAAGTTTCCCATGTCCTTGCCGTAATTGTTTACAACTAGTGTGCATATGTTACACGAGATTATGTGCATGAGTGCACGTGTGTGTCCGATCCAAAATCGTCATATGAGCAAATTCTTCATGTGGAACGAACCTGTATATAGATAGGACCTCTCTCTTGCATTTTACTTTCAGGTTAACCCAAAGGTATATGATTAGAGCAATAAGGATTACTGGCAAAAAAATGCCCGTGCATTGCATCGGGAAAATAGCCACGATATTATAAGTATGAGCATGTGTTGCAGTGTTATCTAAATATAGTGTCACAACAATAATATGCGTATGTACCCATGTTAAAATATAGGGGCGTATCCAGTTCTCTAAAGATCCCCTGCTTTTTACCCACTTCGAGATGGCAGCGAATACCAGACCGTTGAGTTCATCAATGGGAAACTTTTGCTCCAATCGAACTCCAGACCTTAGGTCAATTCTCATGCGACAGGACGATGCGCCTTGCAGCAGGGGCAGGCGTGGTGCACGGCAAAGCCACGAGAGAACGCATCCAGGTTGGTATGCATGGCAGCATGACGCCGTAATTAGAAAATTTGGTGCAGTCTGGCTGCACCCACACACATGGTGCAGACCCCACAGCGATGGAAGCCACGTGTCCAGGAATTGGTCACCGATGGTCAGATGAGCGGCGTTGGAAACCAAACTTCAGCGGTGAACAAATGACGGACGTTGCGGGATCACGCGGATCGGCAGATCACTCGGGCATCGTTGCCATCAGGATGCGACGGGGACACGTGGCTTCCATGACCGTGGGGTCTGCACTATGCGTGGATGCAGCGAGACTGCACCAAATTTTCCTCCCGTAAGTACCTCTGCCTCCGCCAACGTGGCCTGGCCCCGCACCTCCTCGAGGTAGACCGCACAAAGCACGAATGAGGCCTCCGACGATTCTGCGCTCGCGGCCTGCACCTTGCCGCAAGCATCGCCAGCAATCATTGCTGCCTCCAACACGACTGCGGCCGCTGAGCCCGTAGAATCCTTCATGTCTGCGGGCCTCCGGAGACGCCTTGTACGTGCTCGGCGCACACTGGTGCCACTATCTGATGGCGTCGCCGCCCGCTGTCTGGACGTCTGGTGTCAGGAGTTGGATAATTAGAAATTGCATGTTGTGACTAATAGGATGCCCAAAATAAAATGTTGATTAAGCAAAACCAAGTTAGAATCTCTAAGCATATTAACAACTGATAACTTCCATCCATTCATGTACTACTGAAATGTAATATCTAATTCACACTTTCTTTATGTGACTGTACTGTGTATAGCATGCAAATATAGATCAAATGAGTCAACTCATCTGCGCTACTTCTCTCTGGTCTCTAAATAATTCGGAAGACAACCATCTCACTTGCTATTTGCTTATCTCAAGTAGGCAAAATAAGTCTCCTGGCCAGCAGTCACCTATACACAATCAAGTGGACAAATATATTGATCAAATGAGTATAATCCTTTGTGATTGTGAGATGAGATGTTTGAACAAAAGAATGGTTATGGAATAATACACTACAATCTTGAGGTATATTTCTGGTTTGGTTTATCACACATCAAAAGGAAAACAGTGCTCTCTAGTTGCGCCTGTGCGAACAATCGTCTCATACTGTAAATTCAAGAATCAGGATAATTGGAAAGTGAAGTATTCCATCCAGTGATCAGTGAAATAACAATTAGTTAGCTAGACCTATTTAGTACACATACCACAATGACATCCTAGAATCTAATCTATATGCCTGCAGCAGCGAACACGTAGAAATCAAAGAAAATGGGTCATGTATGACTCACCATCCTATGGCTACTTCAACAATTAACCAGAAATTGCCTTTTTTATATATACAAAATGGCCCATCTGAACATCTCGTTGTATGAGCTACTTCATGAAACAAAAATTGTAACTTCATTGGGCTTTTTCTGTTGCAGTATTCAGTTATCTTTCCTTAGTACTGTCCAATTTTACAGAAATTAGATTAAGATATCTTACACTTACCAGACAGTGCATTATATGCATTAACTTTAACAGCATTTGCCCATGGATAGCAAGGTATCGCTGAGGCTGGTGGCGGCGCCGGCGTCTTCAGCGGCGGTCTGGGGCAGTCTCCACGCTTCGACGTCCGGATCCGGCGGTCCAAGGACCGGATTCGCGGGGATCTCCGGCGGGCCGCGCCTGGGCGGGCGTTGGGCGACGGTGGCGGCGGCTCCTGTCCAAGACGCCGGGTAGTCGCCGGATCCGCGGGTAGGGCGCCCGTAGTGCGAGGCGTTGCGCCTAGGGGCGCCCGCGGTGGCGGTTGCGTCGGCCTAGGGCGGGCCTCTTCCTTGCGCTCGGCAGTTGTTGGGGCGTGCTCTCGCGCGAGCTGCGTGGGGCTTGGCGGGGCCACCTACTGCGGCTGCGGCGGCACTGGCCAGTGCCCGTGCAGGCGCCAGGCGGTGGGGGGGGCTCCTTCTTCCTCCTCCGCTTCCCCCTTTCCTCCTCGACCATGGCGTGGAGGCGGCGGTGCCAGCCGGGGACACTGGGTCTAGCGCCCTGACAGCCAGATCCGGTGCCCCCAGGGCAGGGGCCGGCTCCCGTGGTGGGGCATGCGCCTGACAGTGGCTGGCGGAGGTCGATAGCGTCGACGGTGGTTGCTTGAGCCAGCGACGACAACTGGCGACAGCTTCGGCGCGTGGCAGGGTAAGTCCAGCTCTGCATATTGCCCGATCGGAGGGGGTGGCGGCCGACGCAGCTGTGCGGCTGCTGTGAGCAGCCGACGCGTCGATGTCCCTCTGGAGGGGCTTCTACGGGATGACAGTGACGACGACGGTGACGACAGGCTAGGGTCCGGCATCTTGGCTCAACGTATGTGCTAGGGGCACCTCGGGCGAAAAGCCTTGGCGACGGTGACGCCTGTGGGCGCCGATTTCCTTGTTGGGGGCGTCGTGTTCTCGTGGCCCCAGCCATGTCTTCCACGGGTGGAAACCCAATCCATTCCTGGACAAGCGACGGCGGCACAATCGGCGTCGTACCCTTCTTGAAGGCGTCACTGTGGAAATTTGTCTTGGTCGTGATGTCTCCTTCGGCGGATGTCCTCCGCCTCTCAGCACCCGATTGACGCGAGACGACGAGTTCTGCATCGTGAAGTCGGAGCTGCTGCATCAGGGGATGTAGCTCAGCAACGATGATGCAGGTCGAACCCTCCTTCTCCGATGTCTGGGTTTCAGCTTTAGAGGCTCGGCAACAATTGCGGGCGGGGCGTGGGATCAAGGCAGGAAGTCGGAGCTGCTCTTTGCGAAGCCGTGGAGCTCGGCAATGATGACCTATTGCAGCCTCCTACTTCGAGCCTGTTGGTCTGACATCTTAGGATGGGTCATCGGTGTTTTGCCATGGGAAGTCAGAGCTGCTGGCCGCTTTGCAACCATGCTCGGCAACGATGACTCATTGTAGTGTGTACTTGTCGGTGTTTCGAGTTACCACCAACGAGTAAATTTCTAGTATTGCACATCTGGCTCGGATGGTGTGCTTAGAGGACGCGAGGTTTATACTGGTTCGGGCAGAATGTCCCTACGTCCAGTTCATCGCTGCTGCTCATGTTACTAGCACTGAAAGTTTATAGTAGGGGTTACAAACGGGTGAGAGAGGGATAGGTCCTAGGTCTCTGGTGGAAAGAATGAACGGGTGCCGAGAGCTCGGTTGCTGCTCAGTCGTGTGCTTGTGTTGTGTTTTGGTCGGTTCAAGGTTCGATGGGTTCATGGTGGTTCGATCGGGTCTGGCCTAGATTGATCCGATGCAAGTCCCCCTCCATGGGATGCCCTGCTTTCCCTTTTATAGACCATGGGAAAGCACGGGTTATAGCAGAGGAAAAGAGAAGAAATGAGAGGGAGAGGACGACCTTCAGACTCGCTGGGTCATTCTTATCCTTCATGTGGGTCCTGCCGACAATGTAGATGTCAACAGGGATAGCTCCACGTCGTGGCCCCGTCCGCCACTGGTGCCACGCGCAGGCATCGTCTGCTGGTCATGGCATTCCATTCCATCATAGCGGACATCGTGGTGAGCAGACGCGCCTGCCAGTGTTCGTATGGGGGTTAGGTAGAACAACACCAGTACGCCTGACACTGTTCTTGATGTGAACCCTCCGGTATGGCCCCCCGTGCCCACAGGTTACATCGGGGCGTGCCGATCTCTTCCCTGGTGTTAGAGCTTTGACCCAGGCCCATACGCTTGGACCTGGAGTGGTTGGCGGTGGCATGGGTCTCCGTCGGGCGAGACGAAGTCCGCGGCCTTGGGGTCGGGCGAGGCGGAGTCCTCCCCCAGAGACCGAGCGAGGCGGAGCGCAAACCCAAGGGTCGGGCAAGGCGGAGCCCGTGGCCTCGAGGGTCGAGTGAGGCGGAGCCCTCCCCCAGAGGTTGGGCGAGCTAGAGCCCGTGACCTTGGGGTTGGGCGAGGTGGAGCCCTTCCCTAGAGGTCGGACGAGGCAGAGCTCTCACCCAGAGGTCGAGCGAGGCGGAGCCCACGGCCTCGGGGTCGAGCGAGGCGGAGTCCCCCAGAGGTTGAGCGAGGCGGGGCCTATGGCCTTGGGGTCAGGCGAGGCGGAGCCCTCCCCCAGAGGTCGGTCGAGGCGGAGCCCTCCCCCAGAGGTCGGGCGAGGCGGAGCCCACGGCCTCAGGGTCGAGCGAGGCGGAGCCCTCCCCCAGAGGTCGGGCGAGGCAGAGCCCTCACCCAGAGGTTGGGTGAGGCGGAGCTTGCGTGCTTGGGGGTCGGTTGGAGCTATAGTCGTGCTCTTGACTGCTCAGATGAATCAATGTTGATGGTCATTAGCTCCTCCTCTTGGGTACCCTAGTATTGGTCCCCGATAGTAGCCCCCTAATCCTACGAAGGAGTAGAATACTCCTTCAGAGGCTTTTTCTAACGGGAGGACTCTGAGGGCCTTGCCCTTCTTTTATCGCCCATGGCATGACCGGGGGACGGTGATTCCCTTTCGTCGAGATCGGACCCCTTGGGGGTATAGCCGTGAGATTTGGTCGGTCAGAAAAGGTCTTTTCTAATTTCGAATCTTATGGGGGTCTGTTGTTCTATGACTGTGCATTCGGTCTCCTTGCGAGTCCAACTTTTCTTGAGCCCCCACGCGTAGCGGGGGACCGGTCGAGGGTCGGTGCATCTTTATGATCATCACCCTGTCCACGGTTTCTGCAACCGGAGGGGTTGAGCTGTGTCATGATTTTCCTCTATGGACGAGCCACGGTGCTCGGCGAGCTATTAGCTGGCTAGTCCAAGTGGGGCCCGGCATCCCGTTCACGGGGATCCGGCTCGGGTCAGCTGGTGACTGACTCCATGTGCTCAGCAGTCAATCCATATAGTTCTTGGGTCCGTTCGACCGGTCCCAAGGGCTATCTTCCTTTCTTCGAGGAAAAACCATGGATCGTATCCGGCCTAGACTTCGAATGTGGGTCGGGATGCCCGCGGCGCTCGTGCACCCGGGCGCTGGCCGCTAGTGGGCCCATCTCGTTCCACTCCTCGCTCTTAGGGTGCCCGTGTAACACCCTAGTGTTAAGCATGTATTTATCCTTGGCATTGCATGAGCACAAGCATCATTGAGCATGAGCATCTCAAATATTATCTCTATGTTTGCTTATATTGCATGTGTTGTCACTAAAATGCTTTACATATGCTAGGGTTTACATGTAACTAATGTATAAAATGTTTGTGGGACCCTAGGAGTACCCTAAACATGTTTAGAATGTCATATGGAACAACTTTGGTACTCATGACTTGGACCAATTTGGCCTCTAAGTCATGGTTATAGTGTAAGTTATCATTTTCATGATGTATGTTTGACCTAAGTTGAACTATAGCATAGAGTGCTTGCATGGCAGTGCACCCTTAAGCAAAGTTGTAGTACTTGACTAGAGTAACAACTTTTATTTTTGGGTCAAGAGCTAATTCAGTGCCTAACATGGTCAAATAGGGCTCACAAGAATCAACAAATTGCTGTTTTCCAAACTTAGAAAATTTTCTAAGTCAAATTGATTTCGCAGTTTCGATGTGTCCGACTTTGAGATGATGTAACTTCCTAACCATTGCGAATTAGAAGATGGTTTCTAAAGCAATCTTGTAGACCTTACATAGCTCTACAATGTTTGTTTAAACATCTTGCACCAATTCGTCGTGGATTAAGCGCATAACCACCCTCAATTCGCGCTGTCAGGCACTCTGTTGAGCGCAAATGGCTGCGGACACCACGCAAGTGGGTGGCCGACCGCGTCAGGCCAAAGCCGCCACGTGGCGGTCGTACACCACCGATGGCCCGGCTATTCGGGCCATGATGGGCACAAAGGCACCCCACACCCGCTCTTTCACCCCCACGCTCTCACTCGCTCTCTGCTTCCCGCTCTGCCTCGCCGAAGCGCAGCTTTGAGTTCGCTGCGCTACCGCACCACTCCGCCGTAGCCACTCGCCATCGATGTAGCTTCACTCGTCAATCGGTTTCCGCCACAGCTGCTCCATCTCCACTGCCACCTCGCCGACCCCTTGCTTCACCATATTGTGTCTGGGTAAGGCCGCATTTTCCTTTCCGCCACCTGGTGACCTCACCGGAGCGCCACCGTGCGCTCGGCTCACCGTGGCCATGCCTGTCTACCTCACCCCCTACTTTTCTCTTCCCCGGTCCACCACCGCACTAAGTCATAGAAGCTCAGGTTAAGTCTAGGTTAGATGCTATTGAGCAAGCACACGGGAACACGCTGCCGCTCCCGTCGCAGCCGCCATGACAGGCAAGCTCGCCGCTATCGAGCTGACCTATCGCCTTCCTCCTCTCTGGTGTGCCTTAGGTAGAGTAGACCTAACCCTAGCTAATGGCATGACGGAGACATCTCTCTTGCCGCCGTCTTGTCGGAATGCCGTGAGCGCCACAGTGCTCTGTGTGCCGCCGCAGCGGCATGCACACGGGCAAACCTCACCGTCGCATCGCCGGATCCCTAACCACCCTAACTAGCTCCGTTTAAGCACCACGTAGCTGTAGAGCTCATCACCGGAGCAATTAGTGGCTGGAGACCACTAGCCTACCGCCATGCACCCTCCGCCATTCGCCATTGTCGCCGGCGAGCATGCTCCGGTGGACTTCCGACCAAACCGAGGGTACCCCTGGGCGCGGAAGGTCACGGAGAGTGCAGCGGTGGTGACCTCGTCGTCGGTAGCTTCGCCGTCGACGAGCAGTGGCTGGTCAAGCGCTGCCTCTACCTCATCTGGGTCCCACGCGTCAGCGACTGTACTTTAGGGTTTTGTTTTATTCTTTTCTAGAATTTTTTGCTAACTTTGGAAAATCATATCTGGAGCTATAGGTGTCCAAATTGAGTGAACCAAATTTTGTTGGATTCCTCATGAAGTGTAGTATTTTATAAAATTATGTAATGCACTATTTCTGGTATTTTTGAAGGTGAATAAAATGTAGCTAGATAAGTGCCTTTTGAATGTTTGCAATCTTGTAAAATGTATAACTTGAGATAGGAAAAGTGATAAAATTGTGATTCTAATTTTGCATATCTTATGTTGACATTCTCTAGCTAGGAAAAGTACTAAACTTGCAATAAACTTGATTGAAGCAGGGTCTTTCTATTTATCTTTTAATAAATGGTGTTTTCTAAGGAAATTCATAAGGATAAAAATAAGTAACATATTGCCATGCAAATTTTTGTACCGTATTATGGTGCTAGGATGAAGCTACAGAAAAATATAAAATCTGTTGCTGGACACTTTTCTATAGGGTTAACTATTTTCACTAAAATAAACCTTCCTAGCTTGTCATTTTTGTAGAGGATGTTATATATGTTCAAATGGTATGAAATTTTTACAGTAGCCTATTGGGAGCACTTGGAAGCGACTGTAATTTTCTGAGAATTTACTGTGCACATTTTGTATATGTTTGTTATTTCACATAATTATCTAATTAAATTAATAAAGGCATTGAAATAAATAAATTTGGCTTGACCATTATGTTTTCTTGAGTGTATTTGATATTCCTGAACTATTGGTATATTTGGTGATGTCCAATTTTGAATGCTTATATGCCATGAAAATATTATTGCTCTATAATTCAATTTAGAGGTGTTTTGGACAGATTCTGTTGTTGGGTATTTTGCATAGTCAAATGAAGTTTACTGTAAAAATGGTTAAAAACAAAGCTGTAGGGAACTTCTTCATCCATCTTGTGTCAAAATTTCAGGGTAATAGGCCAAATGGTTTAGGAGTTATAGCTGTTTAAAGTTGGTCTTCCGAAATGCTTATTCTCTGGAATTTCTGGATAGAGCTGGAAAGATTGCCTGTTTTGGTTAGGATTGAATTTCAATTAGCTTTTGGTGATTAAATAAGAGTTGTAGGAAATTTTATAAGATTTCCATAAAGTCTAAGATCATAGTATTTGGATAGGTATAACTACAGTTATGATTTAAACTTGTAACTGTTGTGTGTAGCTCAGAAATTGTCTTGTGAAGAATATTGGAAGTAGATAGAGAAGAGTTATGCACCTACTCACTAAACAAGGAGTTAGCATTGTTATCATTGTGTAACTTAACATCATTATTGCAGCATGTACATTCCCATGTCACACCATCTATGATCCTTCTGATGCATTCATGGAACTTACTTATGCATATGCATACAATAGGTGCAGCCGAGGAGATCACGTTGGTGGAACTCGACGTCGATCCACAAGAGGAGAGCCAAGAGGTGCAGCACCAGGAGATTCCAGGAGAAGGAGAGCCTGAAGCTGATCATCATCCCGAGTGCCCGGATCATCAACCTACCACGTTTATGAAAGGCAAGCCCCGGAGCCTTATAAGTCTCCCTATTTTATTAATGTCACCTAAGTTACTCATATTGCTGCATTACGTGATAGGTGTTGTTTGGGAACACTTGTTGCATATTACCTTTCCTTGTCCAGAAATATCTACCCTGAATCCTATTTAAGTCCAGGAATGCTCCTTATGCTTAGCTATGCTTAGACCGGTAGAAGTCGGGTGATTTTCTGTCACCTGTGAGCCATAGGCGATAACTTGATCACGGTTGGCTATATTGTGCTATCATGGAACATAACCTGGTGATGTTGAACAATTGGAGACCGAGCGGAGTCTTATGTTGTGGTAATCATAGTGATTCCGTCTATGTCATTTAAGGACCGATCGTTGGAGGTCATCTTGTCATGTTGAACGCATGCCTCTCACATAGTTGGCCGGATAAGTCATTCCGACCGTGAAGCCGTGTAGCTCAACTCAGGCCGGGGACATGAGTAGTTAAAGTGCGCACCCTGGAGGTAGTAAGGATGTGTGGAGAGCCAATGGCGTGAGTCCAAGGGCGGGTTCGAGTCCCGAGCTTCATGGCAGATTGGTAGTATCTTTGAGGGTGCGGCGCTGGTCTTACCCACGATTGGACTTGAGTTGTACCAAAGGTGACCTGATGTGACCCCGACAGAGGGAGTGTGGGTGTGTGTTAGGAATAATTCTCCAGCTGGGTAGGAATTGATTCGAATCGCCGTCTCTCCTAGATAGTGAGAACTCGATAGGAGTACGCTTTATCGTAGTAATTGATGGAAGTGCTGGTTATGAGATTATGAAAGAACTCAACTGGATATGGTTATTATTGTGTTGACTTAATTGTACCAACATGTTTGTCATAGGATAGTTGGTAATCTAGTATGAGATAGGATTAACAACTGGTGATTCATATTTTAAGAGATATTGGACAACTAATGCTTTTCATGCAAATGTCTACCAGCTCTACTTATAAAGCCTTGCATACTCCTTGGTGTCTTAGTATTTTAGTTGATGATGGCTAAGTCTAGCTGAGTACCTCCTCATACTCAGGGTTTTATTCCCACTGTTGCAGATAATGTTATGTACCACGGCTACTGCAAGAACTGCTTTGCTCCTGCAGTGGATGAGGAATAGGACCATGGGCATGGGCATTCTGTATATCATCTCACCCTTGTGCTTTTGTTGGAGATGACTATGAAAACTAGCTATGTATCTGAACTACCGTTGATGTCGTTCTGAACTATGTTGCTTCCGCTACTTTTAAACTTGGTTTGTAATAACTATGTGAACTCCAATGTATGAGAATTATTTGTGAACCTGTTGTAACATGTAACTGGTTGTGTTGAATCATGTACGATCTTGTCTTGTATGTTAGTTGAATTGAGATCCTTCGTGATACTCGATGAACTACCGGATTTATATGGGCTCAAGTGTGATGGTTTGACTGCCTTGGTGGTTGCTATTGTACTTGTGCTCTTATAAATTGGATAGTTCTGTTATAGTTGGCGTCGGAGCAAGGTTCAACATTAAACTTATCATATGTGTATTTAAAACCAAGGTTTTATGTTAAAAATCTAATGTATGCCAGTGGTCATCTCCTTTATGCCCTAGTTAAGGACTTTTAGATGGCTATTTAAGTACTAACATGGGGTTTTTACTTTCGTCGTCCATACGGCGTGCTATTGTATGGGTGCCACTCATTTGAGTGGTAATGTATGGATCAATTGCCTCTACGCTAGGTAAGAAGGTAAGTGGATGAGTGGCATGACCGCAAGATGTGAGCGTGCGGTCGGGAAGATCTAGCTGTGATATGGTTGTATATGCATGCTTGCATGTGTATAAGGTGCGTATTTAATTGTGGTAGTGTATTGATCATCGGGTAGCTTTGATATAGAAGTATATATATGTGGGATATATATATATGGAAGTATTTAGTTTACTGCTTTCATATATATCTTGCTATCCTTGGTATTCAACTTAGAGCCCAGATTTACCTTTCTATACATATACTGTTGGGTTGGGCTGAAATGAATCTTCTGTAGGTACACTATCAACGAAACGTGTAGCTCGTTTAGTTACGATTTTATCGAGAGAATGTATGTATGCCACCACGTATGTCGTTAGGAATTATTTTTTTCTAAGTTTGTGAGGACGTACGGAATAAGCATACATCATGCTACATCATTCATTCATGTTATTGCATTGTTCCCCTCGCATGATCTTATTGTTAAGTAACTCATTTCTATAATCGTGTTGTCTCACTTAATTGTAACCTTTTGCTATAGATGGCAACCCCAGGAGCCCCTGTTGCTAGCGACACCTTTTTGGCATTGTTTGGGACTCCCACCTTACTATGGAGGGTACTAAACTCTGTCGGGTATGCTGAACCGCCTCGCTACTTTTGGAGCGAAGTGGTAACTAAGGGACCACGGTGGTACGACGTGCGGGTCACTATCGCTGCCTGTGTGGACAACCCTCAATGGCAAGGATGGAGTATCGAGTCAGATGGACAGACCCCTTGGGAGGGTGCGCAAGTGGCCGCTTTTGAAGTTCTTAGTAAAATATGTCAGGAATTCGGTGATGACCTTGTCAATGGGCCTGTTGGATCTTTTCCTCGAGTGGATGCATCACAAACCGCTTAGACCCAGCCAGGCGATAATGCTTTGGTAAGAGACCAGGATGAAACAGTAGGAAGTTGTAATGTTGCAATGAGTGCCATGTATGCAGTTATGGAGATGTTTTACTCTCACCAGGATAGCTACATCAGCTGTATGCAAGAGCTCCAAAGAGCACAGGCTGCACAACGTAGGATGCGAGGACGCGTGCGTAGGCACCGAAGGGCAGTTAGAGCAGCTCAGAATGAGATAGGTAATTATATGATAGCCTTAGAAGCTCATCGGAGGTAGTTTGTCTGTGCTGTTGCAGAAAGCGATGCAGCTAGGGATGAATTACAGGTCATCCATGCTGAGAGGGATGATGTCATTCGCCTTGCTAAAACTAGGGAGGCAGCTAGGATTAGGACTGTGTTTCAGGCTGCTAGGCAGGCAATGGAGTTTGATCATAGAGAGCAGGAACTCATAAGCCAGATTGAGGAGCTTCAGCTAGATGTTCATCGTTTCAACAACATGGTGAACCCAATTCTTCCTCCAGCTCCAACGGTGGAAGAAGATCCCAATGTGTTGATTGCTGAAGATGATGGCATGGAGGTGGATGCTAAGGAGGAGCCTGAAGATGAAGAGGTTTAGCCTTTTGAGGACAACCACGGTGATGGTGTGTCCGACATCGATAGCGATCACCCCGAGGAGTAGCTTAGCTATAATATCTAGCTAGATGTGTTAGCTATTTATCTTTGATCCTTATGTAATGAACTCGTAATGTAGGTCTCGATTTCATGATGTACCCCCTTTTCAATGTTATTGGAACCGTGTATGTACTACTTGTGGTGATTGCACTTTTTAATGAATTTCTAGTTGTTTTTGGCAATAAAATTTTGGCATATATGGAACACGTTGCGAGTATGATAAGTGATCCATTTGGTGATGTTATGTTGTGGAAATGAATTATTGTGCCTCTGTGTTATTGTATGAATTTACGATTCTCTCCAGTAATTACAGTATGTCATGATTATTTAATTCTTCTGCAATCTCTTGATATCATCCAATAATCACTTGTTGCAACTTTGTAGATGACTCGCACTCGCGGAGGGGCTAGTACCAGTCATGATGGTGATGATGATCTCCCACCACCGCCGCACCCCACGCCAGCGGAAATGATGGCACAACTCATGGAGACCCAACGATCTATGGGTAAGTACTGTGCGGGCTTGCGCAGAACACCGGTCGTGGACGGGGATGGGACCAACACCAAGGACCCAAACCTAATCAATTCAGTGATTTCAAGGACTTTTTGGACACTAAACCTCCTATCTTTAAGGAGGCGGAGGAGCCATTGCAAGCCGATGAATGGCTTAATACCATTGAGCAGAAATTTCGTCTCTTGAGAGTTACAGAGCATATGAAAGCTGAGTATGCCTCACATCAGTTGCATGGTCCATCAGACATTTGGTGGACTCATTACCTGTCTACCCTCCCTACTAATGCTCAGGTTACTTGGGATGAATTTAAGACTGCTTTCAGGGGGCATCATATTCCCCCAGGTCTTATGAGCATGAAACATACAGAGTTTATGAGGCTTACTCAGGGCACCAAAAGTCTCACTGAGTACTTGCATGCCTTCAATAATCTCTCTAGGTATGCGCCTGAGTTTGTGAATACTAATGCTAAGAAGATTGCAAGCTTCAAGAGAGGACTAGGTCCAAAGTTGATGAAGACTCTGACAAATAACAAGAGTGTGACCTACAACGAATTCGTGAGTGATGCGCTCACATAAGAGAATCATAATAATATTTATGTTGCATCCAAGAGCCGCAAGAGGGCCTTTGAAGCTGGTGCATCTCAGCAGAGAGCTCTAGTGGTGGCAAGAACCCAATACCACCCACCTGCTCCAAAATACTGGCCACCTCAGAAAAAGGCCCAGCCAAGCCAAGCAAATAAAGGGTATCATCGGGCATACTCTATTGCTCTACCGCCTAAGGGTGGTGCAGGACAAGGTAACTCGAAGACACCGCCTAACAATCAACCATGTTTCAATTGCAACAAGACTGATCATTGGGCGAGGGAGTGCCCTTACCCTAAGAAGAACAATCAGAGGCTAGCAGCTGCAAATGCACGCCCGGGGTATGTGCATTACACTACCATGGAAGAGATTCCCTCTGGCGAGGTTGTCATAGCTGGTATGTTTCTTGTGAATCATCATCCTGCAGTCGTTCTATTTGATTCTGGAGCTTCACATTCATTCATGAGTCCAACATTTGCATCCAAGTATGATCAAAAAATATTTGTAGTAGACAAAGGTGGTTATTGTATAAGTGCTGCCGGGAGTAACATTTCTACCAATCAGATAGTTAAAGATGTACTTATCCAAATAAGTGAACGTGAGTATACTGCAAATTTAGTGATATTACTGGGATTGGGTATAGATGTGATCTTGGGTATGAATTAGATAAAGAACCCTGGTGTCCTTATCGATACATCGACTAGAACCATTATGTTGAGAGACCCCAAGAATAACGATGCTTTTCTAGTACCCCTTCCTAGGGAGTTTGATCTCCATAATGTGGCCAATGCTATCTAGCTTGTGGCCCTTGTTGATATTCCTGTAGTATGTGAGTTTTTGGATGTCTTTCCTAATGAATTGTCGGGGTTACCACCGAACAGAGAGATAGAGTTCAAGATAGAATTGTTGTCGGGTACCGCACCCATTTCCCGAAGACCGTATAGAATGCCACCTAATGAGTTAGCAGAATTGAAGATCCAATTGCAAGAACTCTTAGAAAAGGGTCTCATTCATCCTAGTTCATCACCATAGGGTTGTCCGGCTATATTCGTGAAAAAGAAGGATAAGTCTTTGCTGATGTGTGTGGACTATCGACCACTCAATGCTATTACTATCAAGAACAAATATCCTTTGCCTCGCATTGATATCTTATTTGATCAATTGGCAAAAGCCAAAGTGTTATCTAAGATTGATTTGAGGTCAGGTTATCACCAAATCAAGATTAGGCCGGAAGACATACCTAAGATGGCTTTTTCCACTAGGTATGGCCTTTATGAGTATTTAGTCATGTCCTTTGGATTGACCAATACTACTGCCTATTTCATGTATTTGATGAACTTGGTGTTCATGCCTGAACTTGACAAGTTCGTGGTTGTGTTTATCGATGATATCTTGATCTATTCAGAGACTGTAGAAGAGCATGAGGAGCACTTGAGAGTGGTGTTATCGAGACTAAGAGAGCATAAGTTGTATGCAAAGTTTAGTAAATGTGAGTTTTGGTTGAAGAAGGTACCTTTCCTAGGTCACGTATTATCTATAGATGGAATTTCTGTAGACCCATCTAAAGTGCAAGAAGTGTTGGATTGGAAAGCTCCCACCTCAGTGCATGAAGTTCGAAGTTTTCTTGGTCTAGCTGGATACTATCATCGGTTTATCCTAGATTTCTCCAAGATATCCAAACCTATGACGAGGCTACTTTAGAAGGATGAAAAGTTTGTATGGACACCAGAGTGTGAAGCAGCTTTTCACACTTTGCGGACTTTGCTAACTACTGCTCCTGTTTTAGCACAGCCTGACATTGAGAAACCGTTTGATGTATTTTGTGATGCATCAGGTACTGGTTTAGGGTATGTTCTAATGCAGGAAGGCCATGTCATTGCTTATGCCTCGCGCCAATTGAGAAAGCATGTAGTCAATTATCCAACTCATGATTTAGAGTTAGCAGCTGTTGTCCATGCTCTAAAAATTTGGAGACATTACCTGCTTGGTAATGTTTGCTACTTCTACATTGATCACAAAAGCCTTAAGTACATTTTCACTCAACCTGAGTTGAACATGAGGCAGCGCAGATGGTTAGAATTGATCAAGGATTACAACCTAGAAGTGCATTATCATCCAAGAAAGGCCAATGTGGTTGGCGATGCCTTAAGCCAGAAGTATCATTGTAATTCTTTGCTAGAAGATGGTTTCAACTTATTACATCCGGCAGTCCTACACAATATCACTGTTAGTTGCTCTCTAGAGTCAAACATCATTGAGCTCCAAAAGACTGATGTTGGTATATTCCATATCAAAAGAAAGATGAAAGAAGAAGAAAGTAAGCATTTTCGATTGGATGAGAATGGTGTTCTATGGTTTAAAGATCGACTAGTAGTGCCGAAAGATAGGGAGTTGAGAAACCAAATTCTAGAGGAAGCTCATTCTTCCAAGCTATCCATTCACCTAGGTAGCAGCAAGATGTACCAAGACTTGAAGACTCGATTTTGGTGGACAAAAATGAAGAAAGAAATTGCGGCATACGTTGCTAGATGTGATAACTATTGCCGAGTTAAGGCCATTCATATGAAACCAGCAGGGTTACTTCAGCCACTGTCTATTCCAAGTTGGAAATGGGAGGACATTAGTATGGATTTTATCGTCGGACTTTCAAACACCCAAAAGGGTCATGATTCTATATGGGTAATTGTTGACCGTCTCACCAAGTCTACACATTTTATTCCTGTCAATGTCAAGTATCGGCCTCATCAATATGCAAAGTTATACATTGAACAAATTGTAAGATTGCATGGAGTACCTAAGAGTATTGTATCAGATCAAGGGCCCTAGTTTGTTAATCATTTTTGGGAACACATGCACAAGTACTTAGGTACCACATTGATTCGCAGCTCTGCTTATCACCCCCAGACAGCAGGTCAAATTGAGCGTGAATCAAATCTTGGAAGATATGTTGAGAGCATGTGTGATTTCTTTCAAGGGTTCATGGGAGGATTGGTTACCTCTGGCTAAATTCTCCTACAATAATAGCTATCAAGAGAGCATCGAGATGGCCCCGTTTGAAGCTTTATATGGTCGCAAGTGTAGGACCCCTCTAAATTGGAATGAGCCTGGTGAAAGAAAGTATTATGGAATTGACTTTGTCAAGGAAGCTGAAGAACGAGTTCAAATCATTCAACGACATATATAAGCTGCTCAATCAAGACAAAAGAGTTATGCAGATAAAAGGAGAAGTCCTATTGTGTTCCAAATTGGAGATTATGTGTATCTGAAGGTGTCCCCAATGAAGAAAGTACAAAGGTTTGGAGTGAGACAAAAACTTGCCCCTAGGTATATTGGCCCATATCAGATCATTGCACAAAAAGGACTCGTAGCCTACAAACACTAGTTACCTCCAGAAATAAAAGCTATATTCAATGTTTTCCATGTCTCCCAACTCAAGAAATGTCTTCATGTGCCCAAAGAAGCTATTGAACCCGCTAGTGTCAAGATTCAGTCGGATTTGACCTATGAAGAAAGACCTATTCGAGTACTTGAAGAAATGGAAAGAGTGACCCGTAGCAAAGTTATTAAATTCTACAAGGTGGTATGGAATAATCGTAGTGAGCAAGACACTACGTGGGAGAGAGGATTATCTTCGTGAGGTTTTCTGGGTTTCTACGAGAGATGGTAGGTCGTACAAATCTCGGGATGAGATTTCTTTAAGGGGAAGGGCTGTAACACCCTAGGTGTTAAGCATGCATTTAGCCTTGTCATTGCATGAGCACAAGCATCATTGATCATTCATGAGCATGAGCATCTCAAATATTATCTCTATGTTTGCTTATATTGCATGTGTTGTCACTAAAATGCTTTACATATGCTAGGGTTTACATGTAACCAATGTATAAAATATTTGTGGGGCCCTAAGAGTACCCTAAACATGTTTAGAATGTCATATTGAACAACTTTAGTATTCATGACTTGGACCAATTTGGCCTCTAAGTCAAGGTTATAGTGTAAGTTATCATTTTCATGATGTATGTTTGACCTAAGTTGAACTATAGCATAGAGTGTTTGCATGGCCGTGCACCTTTAAGCAAAGTTGTAGTACTTGACTAGAGTAACAACTTTTATTTTTGGGTCAAGGGCTAATTTAGTGCCTAACATGGTCAAATAGGGCTCACAAGAATCAACAAATTACTATTTTCCAAACTAGAAAATTTTCTAAGTCAAATTGATTTCGCAGTTTCGATGCGTCCGACTTTGAGATGATGTAACTTCCTAACCATTGTAAATTAGAAGATGGTTTCTAAAGTAATCTTGTAGCCCTTACATAGCTCTACAATGTTTGTTTAAACATCTTGCACCAATTCACCGTGGATTAAGCGCATAACCACCCTCAATTCGCGCTGTCAGGCACCCTGTCGAACGCTAATGGCTGCGGACACCACGCCGTGGGTGGCCGACCACGTTAGGCCAAAGCCGCCGTGTGGCGGCCGTACACCTCTGACGCCCGCTCTTTTACCCCCACGCTCTCACTCGCTCTCTGCTTCCCACTCTGCCTCGTCGAAGAGCAGCTTCGAGCTCGCCGCGCCATCGCAGCGCTCCGCCGCAGCCGCTCACCGTCGACGTAGCTTCACTCGTCGATCGGTCTTTGCCACAGCTGCTCTATTTCCACTACCACCTCGCCGACCCCTTGCTTCACCATATTGCGCCTGGGTAAGGCCGCATTTCGCTTTCCACCGTCGGGTGACCTCACCGGAGCGCCGCCGCACGCTCGGCTCACCGTGGCCGTGCCTGTCTACCGCACCCCCTACTTTTCTCTTCCCCGGTCCAGCACCACACTAAGTCATAGAAGCTACCAAGCAAGCGCACGGGAACACGTCGTCGCTCCCATCACGGCCGCCATGGCCGCCAAGACAGGCAAGCTCGCCGCTGCCGAGCTAGCCTATCGCCTTCCTCCTCTCTGGTGCGCCTTAGGTAGAGTAGACCTAACCCTAGCTAATGGCATGATGGAGACCTCTCTCTTGCCGCCGTCTTGCCGGAACGCCGCGAGCGCCATAGTGCTCAGTGCGCCGCCGTAGCGGCATGCACACGGGCAAAGCTCACCGTCACATCGCCGGATCCCTAACCACCCTAACTAGCTCCGTTTAAGCGCCACGTAGCTGTAGAGCTCGTCACCAGAGCATTTGGTGGCTATAGAATGCTGGCCTACCGCCGCACACCCTCCGCTGTCCGCCATTGCCACCGGCGAGCATGCTCCAGTGGACTTCCGACCAAACCGAGGGTACCCCTAGGCGCGGAAGGTCACGGGGAGTGCAGCGGTGGTGACCTCGTTGCCGATAGCTTCGCCGTCGACGAGCAGTGGCCGATCAAGCACTGCCTCTACCTCTGTTCGACTGACAAGTGGGTCCGTTGACATCTGGGTCCCATGCGTCAGCGGCTGTACTTTAGGGTTTTGTTTTATTCTTTTCTAGAATTTTGTGCTAACTTTGGAAAATCATATCTAGAGCTATAGGTGTCCAAATTGAGTGAACCAAATTTTGTTGGATTCCTCATGAAGTGTAGTATTTTAAAAAATTATGAAATGCACTGTTTTTGGTATTTTTGAAGGTGAATAAAATGTAGCTAGATAAGTGCCTTTTGAATGTTTGCAATCTTGTAAAATGTATAGCTTGAGCTAAGAAAGTGATAAAATTGTGATTCTAATTTTGCAGATCGTATGTTGACATTCTCTAGCTAGGAAAAGTACTAAACTTGCAATAAACTTGATTGAAGTAGGGTCTTTCTATTTATCTTTTAATAAATGGTGTTTTCTAAGGAAATTCATAAGGATAAAAATAAGTAACATATTGCCATACAAATTTCTGTACAGTATTATGGTGCTAGGATGAAGCTAAGAAAAATATAAAATCTATTGCTTGACACTTTTCTATAGTGTTAACTATTTTCACTAAAATAAACCTTCCTAGCTTGTCATTTTTGTAGAGGATGTTATATATGTTCAAATGGTATGAAATTTTTACAGTAGCCTATTGGGAGCACTTGGAAGCGACTGTAATTTTCTGAGAATTTACTGTGCACATTTTGTATATGTTTGTTATTTCACATAATTATCTAATTAAATTAATAAAGGCATTGAAATAAATAAATTTGGCTTGACCATTATGTTTTCTTGAGTGTATTTGATATTCCTGAACTATTGGTATATTTGGTGATGTCCAATTTTGAATGCTTATATGCCATGAAAATATTATTGCTCTATAATTCAATTTAGAGGTGTTTTGGACAGATTCTGTTGTTGGGTATTTTGCATAGTCAAATGAAGTTTACTGTGAAAATGGTTAAAAACAAAGTTGTAGGGAACTTCTTCATCCATCTTGTGTCAAAATTTCAAGGTAATAGGCCAAATGGTTTAGGAGTTATAGCTGTTTAAAGTTGGTCTCCCAAAATGCTTATTCTCTAGAATTTCTGGACAGGGCTGGAAAGATTGCCTGTTTTGGTTAGGATCGAGTTTCAATTAGCTTTTGGTGATTAAATAAGAGTTGTAGGCAATTTTATAAGATTTCCAGAAAGTCCTAGATCACAGTATTTGGATAGGTATAACTGCAGTTATGATTTAAACTTGTAACTGTTGTGTGTAGCTCAGAAATTGTCTTGTGAAGAATATTGGAAGTAGATAGAGAAGAGTTATGCACCTACTCACTAAACAAGGAGTTAGCATTGTTATCATTGTGTAACTTAACATCATTATCGCAGCATGCACATTCCCATGTCACATCATCCATGATCCTTCTGATGCATTCATGGAACTTACTTATGCATATGAATACAATAGGTGCAGCCGAGGAGATCACGTTGGTGGAACTCGACGCCGATCCACAAGAGGAGAGCCAAGAGGTGCAGCACCAGGAGATTCCAGGAGGAGAGCCTAAAGCTGATCTTACCCATGATTGGACTTGAGTTGTACCAAAGGTGAACTAATGCGACCCCGATAGGGGGAGTATGGGTGTGTGTTAGGAATAATTCCCCGGCTGGGTAGGAATCGATTCGAATCGCCATCTCTTTCGGATAGTGAGAACTTGACAGGAGTACGCTTCATCGTAGTAATTGATGGAAGTGCTGGTTATGAGATTATGAAAGAACTCAACTGGATATGGTTATTATTGTGTTGACTTAATTGTACCACCATGTTTGGCATAGGATAGTTGCTAATCTAGTATGAGATAGGATTAATAACTGGTGATTCACATTTTAAGAGATATTGGACAACTAATGCTTTTCATGCAAATAATGTCTACCAGCTCTACTTATAAAGCCTTGCATACTCCTTGGTGTCTTAGTATTTTAGTTGATGATGGGTAAGTCTAGTTGAGTACCTTCTTGTACTCAGGGTTTTATTCCCATTGTTGCAGATAATGCTATGTACCATGGCTACTGCAAGAACTGCTTTGCTCCTACAGTGGATGAGGAATAGGACCATGGGCATGGTCATTCTATATATCATCTCACCCTTGTGCTTTTGTTGGAGATGACTATGAAAACTGGCTATGTATCTGAACTACTGTTGATGTCATTCTGAACTATGTTGCTTCCGCTACATTTAAACTTGGTTTGTAATAACTATGTGAACTCCAATGTATGAGAATTATTTGTGAACCTATTGTAACATGTGACTGGTTGTGTTGAATCATGTACGATCTTGGCTTGTATGTTAGTTGAATAGAGATCCTTCATGATACTCGACGAACTACCGGAATTATATGGGCTCAAGTGTGATGGTTTGACTGCCTTGGTGGTTGCTATTGTACTTGTGCTCTTATAAATTGGACAGTTCTGTTACAGCTGGCATCGGAGCAAGGTTCAACATTAAACTTGTCATATGTGTATTTAAAACCAAGGTTTTATGTTATAAAATCTAATGTATGCCAGTGGTCATCTCCTTTATGCCCAGTTAAGGACTTTTAGATGGCTATTTAAGTACTAACATGTGGGTTTTTACTTTTGTTGTCCATACGGCGTGCTTTTGTATGGGTGCCACTCATTTGAGTGGTGATGTATGGATCAATTGCCTCTACGCCAGGTAAGAAGGTAAGTGGATGAGTGGCATGACCGCAAGATGTGAGCGTGCGGTCGGGGAGAGCTAGCTGTGATATGGTTGTATATGCATGCTTGCATGTGTATATGGTGCGTATTTAATTGTGGGTAGTGTATTGATCATCGGGTAGCTTTGATGTAGAAGTATATATATATGGGATATATATATGGAAGTATTTAGTTTACTGCATTCATATATATCTTGCTATCCTTGGTATTCAACTTAGAGCCCAGATTTTCCTTTCTGTACATATACTGTTGGGTTGGGCTAAAATGAATCTTCTGTAGGTAAACTGACAACAAAACATGTAGCTCGTTTAGTTATGATTTTATCAAGAGAATGTATGTATGCCACCACCAGTGTGACCACGCCACCGGCCGGTCAAAGGCGTCGCCCATGGTGGTGCCCGTGCCCTTGGTGGGACGGACGGACACGGGGGCTCAAGGGGCGCCTTCGGTAGTCACGGAGAAGCCGGCGATGGCCGCGATACCGCTGCCGATGATGGGACGGACGGGGTTGCCGACCGCGCTCATAGCGCCGACTGTGGCAGGTGCAATGTAGCCGATCAAGATCCTACCAACGTAGGCGGATGTGGCTACGGCCGTGACAGGTGGGTCATAGCCGGGCGCAACTGCAGTGGTGCCTGAGGCACCAGCGCAACCCATGCCATCGGTGGTCCGAGCGACGGCGCCTAGCGCGGGCTGGACTAAGGGGGACGCGGCCGAGGGGTCCCCTAGAGTCATGGTGCTAGGCGAGAGGTTGGCATCCGCACCGCTAACCCCTTCCATCACCAAAAGGGGCATCCCGGTGGGGACGTCCCGGCGAGAGGGGTCGGCAACGCTTGGAGTTGGTGGGGAGCCATCCCTGGCCCTGACGTCAGCAGGCAGCGGCTCGCCTACGCGGGGCGAGCTCCTACTCCAATGGGTGGACCCGTGGGATCCGGTGTTGGCACTTTTCATCCTTGACGACGCCGCAGAGAGCATGGAGCAGGAGAACCTCGACGTAGGGATCGCATACGTGCTCGAGGCCCTGAACCATGCCACGGGCGCATTGCACAACATCGTTGTTCCCTCCGACCGAGTATTGTTTGGTCCTACTTTTTGCCCGTATCCTTCTTTATATGCTTTATGTATCTTGACCATCGTCTTCCTACAGTCCCTCATAGCTCGCAGCCAGGGGGAAATCTTAGTTCCTTCGTCAGCAGAAGGAGGCCTGGGACCACCTCATCGAGGAGGTGCGGCTATGCGGGGAGGTAACATATCAGCTTGTCGCCGCCCAACAGAGGGTGGCCGAGCTAACTCCCCTCATTAAGGAGCCGGACAATCTTCGGTCGCGGGTGTCTAAGGCCCATTGGGATGCTGATGAGGCCAAGAAGGCGTTCGAGGCCCTATCGGTGAGGTCGCAGAAGGATGATGAGGAAATTGCTAGGGTCAGGAAGGAGCGGGATGAGTTGCTCTAGAAGGACGATGAGTCACGCCAGCGGATCCTGGACCTTCTGGCCGAGGATGAGAAGGAAAGGGAACTAAAGCTAGGGGCCGAGGAGATGCTCGTGACCCTAGAGAAGAGGGTGAGCCTAGAGGCCACGATGGTCGCTCGGCTGCGCAAGGAGCGGGATGAACTGCTCCAAACCGCGGAGAGGCTCCGCTCGGAACGTGGTGCAGCTTGCGAGGAGCGTGACCAGGCTTTTTGAGAGCATGACCAGGCCTACCAAGAGCGTGACGATGCATAGCAGAAGGTAAGCTCACTCTAGGCCGAGCTCGAAAGCGCGACGACCCAGAAGCTAGAGGCCGAGAGCATTTTTGCTGTGCTGGCTGTGGACCTCGCTGTGGTGAGGAGGAATCTTCAGGTAGAGAGTGACGAGCTCAGTATCCTGATCACCGCCCTCGGAGTGGTCTATGATGACCTTCAGGTGGTGCAGTCGGAGGGGACCAGCTCGCTCACGGCTCATGCCATTGAGATCACAGCTCGGGTGCGCCAGCTCGAGAGGAGTGCCCTTCATGCCGGGGTCAATCATTCTTCGTGATTGCTTGTTCTCATTATGGGGATAGCATCAATCTAGAGGCAATAAGCCATGGCTACGTGTCGGGCTATGAAGTCCATGAGCTGGAGGAGATGGAGATGGCAGTGGCTACCCCTTTCGTAGGACCTGGCGGACAAGATAGAAGATAGTGTTTACACCAAAATTTGGGTAGAAGAATGCGGAAACTTGAAGCTTCCAAGATTGAGTCATCAAGGAATCAATTGCATAAGGATCGATATCAGCTGATTTAGATGCGGTACTAGGATGGACTCTCTTCGGATGTCATCAGCAGATAACGTCAATAAGCTAAGGTTGGCGTTGAGAGAAAAATTTTAGACTCTACAAAAAGGGAAGATTAGAGTCCAAGTTATCTTAAGTTAGGAATGTTTTCTTTTATTCCAAAGATTATAATGAGTCATATTTGAGTAGGATTCATGCTTAGGTTCCGGGTATAAATATTGAACCCCGGCTATTGTAAGGGACATCCAATCAATCAATACCAATCACTTTTTTTGGCTTTACGCCAACCCTTAGGAGTAGGAGTACTATAGATCTCGACGAATTCTTCAACAAGTAGGGCTGCATCGGTCCGGTTGACCTCCGGCTTGTCTGTAAGTACCGTTATGGCTTATACTTCCGTTTGTAAGGCTACATCGGTCAGGCCAACCTCTTATGAGGTCTAGTATAAGCTAGTTATCGATTCTTATCTAGTTCAAGTACGGCTGCATCGGTTAAGTTCGACCTCCACTGCTCGAATTAGATTAAGGTCAAGTTATCGGCTCTACCTAAGGGTGGCATCCTTTGGGTAGATTCATTAAGTTACCGATCTTACTGATGTTCTTATTGTCATTAGTTTCAGCAATATCAACCTGCCCGATCGAGATCGATCTACATCAGCCTCACATCCTTTTAGTCCCTCGTTTATTTTGTTACATAGCGATGGTTCTCACTTTAAACGACGGATTATGTTTCATCAACTGTTCTACTTCGATCTTGGTCATGCATAGTACGCGGTCAAGGTGTGTCTGATCTTGAGAAGGTTTACTAGCTAGTTGAATCTGGTCTATAGCTCGCTATTATGGATATAATGATCTGGTCGATCCCCACTGTTAGTACTTTAGATCGGAGTATGCTAGCTAGTAGATTTGCTTTCGACTAGGCATGCCCTCGGCTGTTTGCTATGCCTGCATCGGCTAAATAGCCAATTGCTCGTACTTTAACGCTCATAGTGTGTCTTCATGATTCTGTTAGATGTGAATAGATCTATTTGCTTTAAAAGGTTTAATCTGTTATCTTTATTATGGCTACCATCGATCCGGTCGAACCCCACTGTTAAAGATAATAGATTAGATTTGATGAGTTTATAAATCTGTTCATATTAAATAGTCGATTGTTCCCATACTATGATCCTTTTCTACCTGAATCGGCTATTTCAGCCGATTCGCCTGTGCTTTCACACATATAGCATGTCTTTCATAAACCTGTCGACATGTAGGTGGTTTTATGGATTCTTTGGCTTTAGTTTGTTGTTATCATCATAGCTGCATCGATCCGGTTGAACCTCACTATTGATGGTAATAGATTAGATTCAGAGCGTTTGTGGATCCATTTGTACCAGACAATCGATTTGTTCGCATGTTATATCCTTTCTTGTTAAACTTATTGGCTCAATGCTTTACACCGGTTATATTTATCTAGCTAATGATGTTACTTATATCTGGGTGCATTGTATTCGTTACTACAAAATCAATCACGACCCACGAGCTTTACAGTCGATTTCTTCTCGTATCGGCTATTTAGTCGATTTTCCCGTCTGGCTACTCCCGAAGCAGCACACTTAGAACTGTCTGAGCAAAACCGACATGTTCCACCTTAAATTACTGATAAACTTTCTCTCCTTATCAATTGCAGGTTAAATTGACTGGCACGCCTTCAAGAATTCACAGGATCGACCGCTCCTACGTTGAAGCCAAGCGGATCTCCAGCCTTGCTTCATCAAGCAAATCCTTCTGGCTTGCTGCGTGTTGACATTTTTTGTGTCGACACGCGTTCTAGCACGCCTGGTGGGACCCCACAATCGTCATGGCAACTCACAACAATAGGGACATCCTTATGGTGCCTTGTGAAGACCTACCTAATGAGGATAAAGATGTCATCAGTAAAGCTATAGAAGAATTTTAGAACAAGTGTTTGTTGTCCTACACCAAGACACATGACAATAAAGTTGTTCAGAAATATCCACTACCAAGAGTTTTGATTCATGGGCAATCAGATACAGATGAAGCTGATGATAGGCGTTTCTTCATAGATGCCATAAACAAATTTGTTCATGATGCCATGTTGAACCATAATACAGCTTTCTTGAACACATTCCATAATACCATGAGAGAGGTGTTTCATGGATGTCCAATTGATCTGGTTGGACCGTCTTACTACAACATCCCACATCTGTCAACTTAGGGGACTAATCAAGCTAGTACTAGCCATCAAGAAGCAGCACTAACTGGTAATGATGATATTCAGGTAGTTAGAGCTCATCTGAACAAGTTCAAGGTACCACTACTAATCAAATGCAGAATAATCCTAGATTATTAGTGCAGTATGTGCAATAGCCAACAAGGCAAGCTCAGAATCAAATGGTTAATTTTGGCACATCAGGCCAAATACCGTCGTCGACTCAAAAAATAGCGCCATCAGTTCAAATGATTCATAGAGACATGGATCCCAACATCTATAACCAAATACTTCAAGCAGCAAATCAGCAAAGGACCCAACAGATGGAGATCCCACAAGGATATTATTATGGGACAGATTACAATAGCCTTCATATGATTCCAAATCTAGGGTATCAAGGTACCCAAAATTTTAATCCACAGAGGGTTAGCAATTGTAAAGAAATCCAGATTCAAATGCTGATGAGTTGTTGCTCAGAGTGACCGAGATGATGAAGAATCAGTTCTGTTTGAATCCAAAAGGGCATACCTTTTTGTACAAACGTCCATATCTAGAGTAGTATAATTTGATCGCTCTTCCTACAAATTACAGGCTTCCGGAGTTTGCTAAGTTCACTGGCCAAGATAGCATAAGCACAATAGAATATATCAATTGTTATCTTACATAGTTGGGCGAAGCATCCATTGAAGAGGCTCATCAAGTTCGTTTATTCTCCTTGTCCCTGTCAGGACCAGCCTTCACTTGGTTTTCGTCATTGCCAGTCAATTCCATTGCCAATTGAGCTGACCTACAGAAGAAGTTTTATACATATTTTTATACTAGGATAGGAGAAAAGAAAATTACCGATTTGACGACCATAAGGCAGAGAACTAATGAATCGGGTGCCAAGTTTCTTTAGAGGTTCCGAGAGACCAGAAATTTGTGCTTCTCATTGAATCTAACTGATGATCAGCTAGCTGCTTTTGCTATTCAAGGAATGTTGCCAACATGGAGAGAGAAGCTAGCTGGGGCAAGAGTTTGACAATTTAGGTCAGTTGGCTCAATGAGTGGCAGCGTTCAATAGCCACTTCCAGAATATGCGCAGAGATACATGATTCTAGAAGAGTGCCACAATTGTCGACGCCTATAATCTATAATTCAATTGATGACGGTGATGAGGACGATGAAGAAGAAGAGATTGCTGTGGCCAAATGGAATTGGGGTAAGAAGATAGTAATGATGCCAAATCCTTAGGGAAAAGGAGTTGAAGAGAGCTACGATTTTGACATCACAAAATCGAACAAGCTCTTTGATTTCTTGTTTGAGAAGGGACATATCAAGTTGCCCACCAATCTTGTTATGTTAACTCCTGATCAATTGAAGAATAAGAAGTTCTGCAAATTTCATAACGCTACTTCTCATTCTACTAATGAGTGCAGAATTTTCTGGGAACAAATACAGGGGGATATTCAGCAAGGGAAGCTCAAATTTGATACACCTCGGAAGATGAAAGTTGATAATAATCCTTTCCCATGAGATCAGAACATGGTTGATGCTAGGTTGCTCAAAGGGAAAACTAAAGTCCTAACATCAACTAGGGCCAAAGAAGCCAGAACCATCGACCCGAAGATGCAAATATCGGCTAATGAATATAGAGAGATTAAAAGACGTTGTGACCAACAGAAGAGCCGATACGAGCAAGGAGAGACATCAAGGGACGGGGCAATAAGGCCGCGTGTCACATCTCGAATTTTGTTGAATAAATGGCAACGGTAGAGGGAAAAAGATTATCAGCGTTGATTAGAAGAGAAAGAATACCAGCGTCAATAGGAAAAAAAGAGGTATGAAAGAAAGCAAGCTAAATCATATTGCAATTGTCCTTTCTTTAGACATTGTTGGAATAAAGGTTTGAAATTGCCTACTAGAAATGATTGCCCAGAGTGCAGTGAGTAATATTGGGAGTTTAGGCAATCTCAAGCCAACCGCCGGTCTGTCCATGCTCGAGATGAGTATCATCATAATAATGTGGATCGGCGCTTAAAAAATAGAAGTATTCATGATCGGCTTGGGAAGCGAGTCGTTGATCAAAACTAGGATGATTATAAAAAAGAAGGTGACGAGGAAGAGTATGTTTGGTAGGAAGGGCAATGGTGTCTAGGAGGTTTGACAAGAAGCCGAAAAAGAAGAGTGCAATGCCTAAGGAATAGAGAGCTAGAATAGGCTTAGGCATCTGGTAGACCTCAAGTGTGGTGTGCTAAACAAACAGCCGATAGGGGTCAACCATCGGCTAATATTCAAATGACTTTTCTGTTGCTGTTAGAATTTAGAGCTCCAACAGACCAAGAAGTCTATTCAGATTTTGATGAATTAGAGTATGAGGAGATAGTTGCCAAGTTGGCGGTTGTACATCAAGCTATATTTGATAAGCCAGTCAAGCATCGGCACTTAAAGGCTTTGTATGTAAAAGGTTTTGTCGATGGGAACCCGATGAATAAAATGTTGGTGGATGGAGGTGCCTCTGTTAATCTTATGCCTTATACTACTTTTCACAAGCTCAGCAAGGGACCAGGAGATTTGATTGAGACCGACATGATGCTTAAGGATTTTGGAGGTAATGCATCCAAGACCAGGGGGCAATAAACGTCGAATTGACAATCGGAACCAAGACTTTGCTCGCCACATTCTTCGTGATTGATGGAAAAGGTTCATACAGTTTACTCCTTGGTCGTGATTGGATTCATGCAAATTGTTGTGTACCATCGACTATGCATCAATGCTTGATTCAATGGCATGAAGACGATGTTGAGCTGCTTCATGCTGATGATTCTATGAGTATCGCAACAGCCGATCCAGTATATTGGGAACTAGAAGACTTTGAATGTTTTTCTGGCAAGCTATGGGGAGGAGGCTTCATTAAAATCAATGATGAAAGCCAAAAGCCGATCCAAGCAATCGGGTCTAAGACTTTGTTTTAATGGATAATCCAATAGATGGTACAGGTGGTGAACTAGGGCATGGCTTCACGTTGGTCGATGAATTAGAGGAGATAGACATTGGTCCTGGAGATAGGCCTAGGCCAGTGTATGTGAATGCTAAGTTGAATCCTAAGTACAAGCAAGAGTTGATAAGATTTGTTAAAGGAATTTAAAGATTGTTTTGCTTAATGGGATGCCTGGCCTAGATCGATCAATTATTTGATCTTTGGTCTGAAGAGTTCTGGTGCAACCTATCAAGAAGCGATCAATGGAAAATGTCTGAAGGGATATTATCCTAGCGTTTGAATCAATACTTGATAGCCGATTTGTTCAGTCATCAGCTCTAATAGCCGGTACTAGAAGGGTATCGCCCTTAGCTTAAAATTACCCCAAAAGGGTGAAAAGCCAATACGAGATGTATCGCCTATAGAGCAAAAACAAACATAGAGACAATCATGATGTATACAAAGACATTGCAGAAAGTACACTGAGATATGATCATAGAAAAACAGAAAATTTTATTCATTGATTAGTTTGCCCTAAATACAAACTAATCAAAAACATTGTTTATCACATCCTAAGCGGATGTGATGTCCACAATGGCCTCCGCTGCATCGACAAAGTCCTCGATCAACTCCTCGTGCTCCTCGGGGACGTCGCCCATCAGGAAACTAATCTCCATGGTATGGAGATCGTACCCGATCTAGACCTGTGCCGCGGCCAGTGCCACCGATGCGCCACAACGGATGCCATGAAGGGCAATCTCCTGGACATAGGCCGGGAAGTCGTGGAGGCGGGCATTGATGAGGGGGCCCCGGGCGTTGATGGCCACCGTAGCCACGTTTGCCGCCAGTTGGAGGGACTCCAACTGCACCGTTAGGGCTGGCGATCACAGAAACAAAGGAGCTATCAAGATAAAGACAGTGGAAATCAGAAGAAGAGTTTTCTTGGAGTTCATCTTACCCACCACCATGGTGTCAGATTTGGCTAGCTGTGCCTGAGCAGCATTGGCCTCTTCCTCGACGACAAGGAGGGCGGCTTGAGAAGCCCCAAGACGGATCTCAAGCTAACCATTCTCCCAAGTTGCCTTGGAAAAACGGTCCTAGGCTGCCCTCCACTCCTGGAGGAAACACCAGGTGTCATCGCTGTTGTACGAGTTAGAGGCGTCCGACGATGAATCCGGTGTGGAGGCGGCATCAGATGCAGCATTGGAGGGCTCGTCGGCCCTAGGAGGAAGTGGATGAAGGTTGTCATTCAAGATGAACCTATAAACAAGTTAGAGAAGTTCATTGCCATGAGCAGAAGATATCGATCTCACCTCATACGGTGGAGGCGCTGGCTCATCGACAAGTTCTCCTCCGGAACCTCCTCCACCACGCGCTTGCCCTGGTTGTCCTCGCCGGCCATAAGGTTTGATGGGATCTATGAAAAAGGGGGAAGAAAACCGCTATAGGGTTTGTGAAGGCGGAGAAGTGCAGAGAAGCAGGAGAAGTTGTAAGTATAGATGTGTTCGAGGCTGGAGCCCTCGGCTAGTATTTATAGCCACGAAGCGAGGTGGTAGATATCTTGGGACGTGCAAAAGGCAACCATAATTACTAGAAGGCAAAGCACCACCTCACTAATGCTGAAGAGAATGCACCGTTGATAACTAAGGACAAAAGATTGAGGAGTTTTCTTAATGAAGGCCGTGTTTTTAGACTTAATTGGATTAAGGTCAGAGGTCTAGAATCGGCTATTTTCAAATCGGCTCTTTAGCCGAGACAAGAAATACAATAGATCGACAGAAAATATGGTTATCATTGGTTCCACACAAAATGCATGTTGGTATGCAGATTACAAGTTTAGAACATCCTGGATTGCTTCCAATGCTTCTAGCTGGATAGCATCGACTTCTGTGATTTGTTGCTTGTCTTCTTCGGCTGATCCAGGAGTATTCTCAAGGCAGCTATAGATGGCCTTGTGTTCTTTAACCTTGGTTAGCATTTCCTGTTTCTTCTGCTTAATGGCATTGGGTATTTGAGCCAGATTGGACTTATGGCGATCGATGGCAGCCTTCACGTTCTCCAGTTCCTTCTCAAGTTCTGCATGCTTGGTTTCTAGTTGGTTCAGCTCTGGCTTGATCCTGAGGGGGAGTTCTGCAATATCTCCTCAAAAAGTCATATGTCTATTTTATCCTTCTGCAACAAGCATGAATTGAAAGGCTTGATAATAAGATTAATTGTTTGCTGGACTGGAGGTTCGATAGTCTAGGTGTTAACAACAACATGATCATTTTCAAAGGGTAGACTGTCAGACTTCTGCTCTTGCGTAAACATTTCCTTGGGGAGTATCTGGCGTGATAAATTGTCAGAGAAGGGTAGAAATTGAATAAGAATTAAGAATTTTGAGGAGATACCTTGGCAACATTAGGGATTGAAGTGGAAGGGTTCTCATCTTCTATAATCTTAGAAGCATCGTTTGGTTCAACTAAAATCGGCTCCTTTTGAGGATCGGCCGATGAAGGTTTAGTTGATGCTAATTTAAATTCCGGGACAGCAGTTCAATACCAAGAGAAGATTAGGATGTAATGGTTGATAACTGTGAAGAAATAAATAAGATTAGAAATTGAATATCATTTTGAGAAGAGGAGAATTGTTTTACCTAGGCGGTTGATGGTCTCGTTCTGTGAAGTCTTTTCCTAGTAACGATTTTTTGGGTTGTCCCTTGGGCCACCTTGCGTTTTGAAGATTGATATGTTACAATTGTAGAGGCAACTTGGGTTTTCATCAGTTCCTTCAGTGTGGGTGCAGTTGATCCCATTCTTGAGGCTAGGGATGGTGGATAATAATCTATAAGATGCCCCTTCCAATCCATGCTTGGGGGATCGGATTTAGTGTCCTGAAAAATGTCTGTTGGAACAGTTGACAGGGAAATTTATCGAATAATTTTTCTAAAAAAAGGAATGGTAGGTGACCTCATTGTCAGAAGCGAAATCTCCATCCAGAGCTATGCATCTAGGATGGACTGACCCACAGAAGAGGTGGGAGTGCCATTCTTGCCACCAGAGATCATATAAATGGAAAGTGAAAGAGGCTCGAGTCCATTCATGCAGATAGAGGGAAGGAAGATCTGATCCTAACTAAAACACTCTAGAAGCTTTCATTGCCTCACTAATGCCTTCTCTCGGTTTTAGTATATCTTTGAAAAATAGCCTGGGGGCAGTTGACCAAGACCAAACTAACGAGCTACAAAAGAAGGGTTGTAAAACTCATAGGTTGGAAGGTTGCCTGGAAGGAAGGAACCTGTAGACATTTTGTTGCGGCCATGACAAAATTCGGCTAGCAGAACGCAAGGTTTGATGAAGGAATCGAAGATTGCAGCTGCTGTTTCGTCTGAGCAGCCTAATTCAAATCAAAATTTAAATGGGAAGACCAACTCATTGTTCTCATCCTCATCATAGGGTAGCCAAGTCAGAATATTTGTATCAAACCCTATGTAAAACTTCTTGAAGAGATGGCCAACATCAACATCAATTGTTATGGCCGATGCAGCTTCACCATAGTTCATGCACTGACGGGTTCTTCCTTCCTCGCCTCTGTATTCCTCATCAAAGTTGGAGGAGGGAAAGCTCAAATTTTGGAGATTTGGCTTTACAATCTTATGCATATACAAATTTAACCACATTTGTATTAGCCACCAAGGGCCGCTGATGATGTGCACTGCTTCATTCTTCAGCAGCTGAGCGGCCACCTGATGCATCGAATGGTAAGCTGATCCCAATAGGTACTTTCCAAGAGGAATCTCAACGCCTACTGCCAGATGCTCTGCCATGAGTTTATGATTGTAAGTCAGACCACAAGATGACCCACAGAAGATGAATCTT
Source organism: Miscanthus lutarioriparius (assembly GCA_904845875.1). NCBI lineage: Eukaryota > Viridiplantae > Streptophyta > Magnoliopsida > Poales > Poaceae > Miscanthus > Miscanthus lutarioriparius. Next base: position 66,835,936 of record CAJGYO010000018.1, read on the forward strand.
TCTAACCACATGTTCAGAAAAGCCACATGTTCAGAAAAGCCACATGTTCTCTTTCGCTAACAGTTGATCCGTCTCCAACATGGTTCAGAATGTAGCTTGCCCAACCTGTGCAGTCTGATATTTTGGCTAATTTCTTGGATCCAGCACTTAAGAAGTCATAAGGTTACATTAATCCTGTTATTCTAAGGCTGGTCAACATATAAACATCGGCCAAAGTGATGGTCATTGGGCCGTGAAAAAAAAAAGCATTTAGGGTGTTAGACCAGAAATAAGATGTAGAAATCAGGAGTGAATCATTCCTCTCCATTCCAGACAACGAGAGTGTCAAGCATTGATTCAAGTCATAAATCTCCCAATCTCTAGCCTTTTCCCCCGATACCCTACGAAACCAATCTCTCCATCCCCAAGGTATTTTGGACCAGTTTCTAAAGGGAGTTTTGGTGTTTCAGGAGGACAAATCCACTATAGATTGTTTGAAGGGGATTCAGTTGGTTTCTTGATGGATAAAGTCAGATGGATCAAGGTCACCCATAGGCCCAAGAAAATAGACATTGGGTGCAACAGCCGATGGAATCAAAATTTTGTTCCTCATTTCCTAGAAACCAGATAAAATAAATTTGAGAAGGAAATCCAGGGTAACGTCAGATACTTGGAAAACGGGAACTTGAAAGCGTACCTCAAGGATGTGGTCGCTGGTCGCCATTGCAGCCAAAATAGATCTGAATCTGAGGAAGGTTGCTAGAATAACAACTTGATAGAGCAGAGGGTTTGCTAGGGTTGTGGCCTTGGTGATGGCGGCGTCGGCTGTTAAGATTTGCTCAAGAAAGAAGGGGAAAGCAAATGGGCTGAGTGAGTTGGAAATGATACTGTTGGGATATTATATAAAACTCAGACCAAGAAGTCAGGAGTCATGTGTATCTCTCGGAATAAACGATTACGACATGGTGAACAGGTAAATAGGAATTTTGGAATAAAATCATTTTTATCCCAAAATTGGCGGGCATGTGTTTAAACCAAAATTTGGGAAGAAGAACGCGAAACTCAAAGCTTCCAAGATTGAGTCATCAAGGAATCGATTGCATAAGGATCGATATCAGCTAATTCAGATGCGGTACTAGAATCGGCTCTCTTCAGATGACATCAGCAGATAACATCAATAAGCTACGGTTGGCGTCGAGATAAAAATGTCAGACTCTACAAAAAGGGAAGATTAGAGTCCAAGTTATCTTAAGTTAGGAATGTTTTCTTTTATTCCAAAGATTGTAATGAGTCGTATTTGAGTACGATTCATGCTTAGGTTCGGGTATAAATATTGAACCCCGGCTACTGTAAGGGACATCTAATCAATCAATACCAATTACTTTTTTTGGCTTTAGGCCAACCCTTAGGAGTAGGAGTACTGTAGATCTCGGCGAGTTCTTCAACAAGCAGGGCTGCCTTGGTCCGGCCGACCTTCGTCTTGTCTGTAAGTACCGTCATGACTTATACTTCCACTTGTAAGGTTGCATCGGTCCGGCCGACCTCTTGCGAGCTCTAGTATAAGCTAGTTATCGATTCTTATCTAGTTCAAGTACGGCTGCTTAGTTCGACCTCCACTGCTCGAATTAGATTAAGGTCAAGTTATCGGCTCTACCTAAGGATGGCATCCTTCGGGTAGATTCACTAAGTTACCGATCTTGCTGATATTCTTATTGTCATTAGTTTTAGCAATATCAAACCTGTCCGATCGAGATCGATCTAGATCGGCCTCACATCCTTATAGTCCCTCGTTTATAATGTTACATCACGATGGTTCTCACTTTAAATAGCGGATTATGTTTCATCGGTTGTTCTACTTTGATCTTGGTCATGCATAGTACGCGTGGTCAAGGCATGTCTAATCTTGAGAAGGTTTACTAGCTAGTTGAATCTGGTCTATAGCTCGCTATTATGGATGTAATGATCCGGTCGATCCCCACTGTTAGTACTTTAGATCGGAGTATGCTAGCTAGTAGATTTGCTTTCGACCAGGCATGACCTCGGCTGTTTGTTATGCTTGCATCAGCTAAATAGCCGATTGCTCGTACTTTAACGCTCATAGTGTGTCTTCATGATTCGGTTAGATATGAATAGATATGTTTGCTTTAAAAGGTCTAATCTATTATCTTTGTTATGGCTGTCATCGATCTGGTCGAACCCCACTATTAAAGATAATAGATTAGATTTGATGAGGTTATAAATCTATTCGTATTAAATAGTCGATTGTTCTCATGCTATGATCCTTTTTCTACCTGAATCGACTATTTCAGCCGATTCGCCTGTGCTTTCACACATATTGCATGTCTTTCAGAAACCTGTCGACGTGTAGGTGGTTTTATGGATTCTTTGGCTTTAGTTTGTTGTTATCATCACAGCTGCATTGATCTGGTCGAACCTCACTGTTGATGGTACCAGATTAGATTCAGAGCGTTTGTGGATCCATTTGTACCAGACAGTCGATTTGTTCGCATGTTATATCTTTTCTCGTTAAACTTATTGGCCCAATGCTTTACACCAGTTATATTTATCTAGCTGATGATGTTACTTATATCTGGGTGCATTGTATTCATTACTGTAAAATCAATCACGATCCACGAGCTTTACAGTTGATTTCTTCTCGTATCGGCTATCTGGCTGCTCGCGAAGCGGCACACTTGGAACTGTCTGGGCAAAACCGGCATGTTCCACCTTAAATTACTGATAAACTTTCTCTCCTTGTCAATTGTAGGTCAAATTGACTGGCACGCATTCGAGAATTCGTAGGATCGACCGCTCCTACGTTGAAGCCAAGCGGATCTCCAGACTTGCTTCATCAAGCAGATCCTTCCGCTCACTAAAGATCGAGGCGAGGATAGCGAAACTAGTCTTAGTTTTCGCACATACCCCCTTCTTAGGATCTAAGCCAACGTTCTACGACTGCACATTCGGTCTCCTTGCGAGTCCAACTTTCCTCGAGCCCTCGCGCGTAGCGGGGGTCCGGTCGAGGATCGGCTCGTCTTTGTGATCGTTACCCCGTCCACGGTTTCTACAACTAGAGGGGCTGAGCTGACGTCACTTGCCTCGATGGCTCAAGTGACACGCTTGGTGAGCTCGCTAATGGGCCTGTTCGAGTGGAATCTGGGTCCGTTGTTCGTGACAGGGTCAGCATAGCTCTCATGTGGCATTCCACTGCTCCTTAATCCACCTTTCAGCAGATGCCTATGTCACTCCGGAGAGCAATTCAGGTGGTCCGCTGGCCTCCCCTCGATGGAGATTTTATGGGATCGGCTCGAGGTTAGGATCGAACGAGAAGGTTGAGATGACCCTGTCCGCTTCTAAGCAGGTCGGGTGACATCGCTGGGGCTCATCTGTGTTTTCTCCCCTGGCTCTGTTCGACGCGAGTGACATCGCTGGGGCTCGCATCATCGGGACAGTGAGCTCTCGGCCTGCTGTGTCACCGCACACTCGAGTAGCGTGTGAATCTCGCGATGGGCCCGACGGTCCACAGGCGTCACGGGCCCCGGAAGCCCATGGAGCAAGGCCATCGTAGCAGCGATGTTCTGGCTTGCCCGGGCGAAGTGTGGGAGCGCTTCATCATCCTCGATGATCCTCCGGTTCACGTCACGCGCCCACCATCTCCGTGGCGCTCAATGTCTCACTCAAGCTCCACGCGTTCCTGCTCGAGCTGGAGTCATGCTTCCTCGAGCTCTTGGTGCCGGGCCTTCAGCTGCTCCACCCGCAGGCATGGTGGGGCCCCTACATCCCTCTCGACCTCGTCGTCGAGGTTGTTCGTTGGGGTAGCCTCTTCCTCGTGGATGCTTTCGACGTGTCCCTTGGGGGTACCTGCCATGAAACACTCACGAGAGGGCTCCCCCTGCTAGAGTTAGAGGTGGAGGGCGACTCTATTTCTCTCGCGAGGAGGTCGTGGAAAGATTCCATGACATATTCGGTCATCCCCACGAACTCATCGTTCATGGAGGATGGAGGCGTGTGTTGTGCCATAAGGTGGCCAACGGTCTCTGCGACGTTGCGAAGACCGAACGGGAGCGCTGTCAGGACGCTCCGGATGAGGTATTCCGGCGAGAGCGGCTCTCCTCTAGCAAGTTGTGTCATGATGTTGGCGAACGAGAAGGTGAGGTGGCACAGGTCCTCCTAGGACGGTCGGGGTCCTAGGAAGGTGCCGAGCTGGCGCTCTAACCTCCCGTAGTCGAAGCCGATGAGCTGGTCGCTCCTGGGGGCGCGGGCCTCCTATGCGTGCAGCTGCAGCTCCTCAAGCGCCTCAGCGATCGCGTCGAGGCCGATGGAGTGGAGAGGTTGGATGGCGGCGGGAGCCAACACCAACTCTCCCTCCGTCATGACGATGAAGTCTAGGTCCCCGAAACACACTTTCGTGCCCGGGATCCAGCTGACGTTGTGACTAGACATCCGAGGCCTGGTGTGGATGTCGAGACGCGCAAAAGGCCCCTACCTAGCGCGCCAACTGTCGGTGTTTCGAGTTACCACCAACGAGTAAATTTCTAGTATTGCACGTCTGGCTCGGATGGTGTGCTTAGAGGACACGAGGTTTATACTGGTTCGGGCAGAATGTCCCTACGTCCAGTTCGTCGCTGCTGCTCGTGTTACTAGCATTGAAAGTTTGTAGTAGGGGTTACAAACGGATGAGGGACAGGTCCTAGGTCTCTGGTGGAAACAATGAACGGGTGCCGAGAGCTCGGTGGCTGCTCAGCCGTGTGCTTGTGTTGTGTTGTGGTCGGTTCGAGGTTCGATGGGTTTGTGGTGGTTTGATCGGGTCTGGCCTGGATCGATCCGATGCAAGTCCCCCTCCATGGGACGCCCCACTTTCCCTTTTATAGACCAAGGAAAGCACGGGTTACAGCGGAGAACAAGAGAAGAAACGAGAGGGAGAGGACGGCCTTCAAGACCGCCGGGTCCTTCTTATCCTTCATGCGAGTCCCGCCGACCCTATAGATGTCAACAGGGACAGCTCCACGTCGCGGCCCCGTCCACCACTGGCGCCACGCGCCGGCGTCATCTGCCGGTCATGGCATTCCATTCCGTCGCAGCAGACGTCGTGGTGAGCTGACGCGCCTACCAGTGTTCATACGGGGGTTAGGCAAAACAGCACCGGTACGCCCGACGCTATTGTTGATGTGAACCCTCTGGTATGGCCCTCCGTGGCCACGGGTTACATCGGGACGTGCTGGTCTCTTTCCTGGTGTCAGAGCTTTGACCTAGGCCCATACGCTTGGACCTAGAGTGGTTGACGGCAGCATGGGTCTCCGGCAGGAGGTGTGGATGAGTCCATGCCTTGGGCTAAATTTCTAGTAGGCAGAGCCCGTGACCTCTCGGGTCGGCAGGCGAGTCCTCCCTAGCATTGAAAGTTTGGGCGTGAGCTCTCACCTGAACAGGAGAGGTCGGTTCGCGAAGTGAGTTGTGTTGTGTTGTGGCCTCGGTGTGATCGGCGAGGGAGCCCTCCCTTTTATAGACCAGGTCGAAGAGATCGAGGCGAGGAGGAGACCGCGGGCCTCGGGTCAGGCGAGGTGAGCCCTCCCCGGAGGTCGTGCAAAGCGGAGCTTCTTGGCGCTGGGGTCGGTTGGAGCTGTAGTCGTGCTCTTGACTGCTCGGATGAATCAATGTTGATGGTCATTAGCTCCTCCTCTTCGGGTACTCTAGTTTTGGTCCTGACAGTACTCTACCGCGTTGCGTCGGTGGGCTAACCTTTCGTGATGTTTGGCGCCACGCTTGGCTACCTTTACTTGTATATAAACTTCATTCATCTTAACTGAAAGGCAGAGCTCCTGCCATTGTTTCAAAAAAAGAAAGGAAATGACTACTATGTTCTAACACCTAGCATAGAAAAACAAATGTTTAGAATGTGCGCAAAATTGGTCAGCCATAGGAACTGATGAGCAGTTCACTGAGTCTGACCCCGGCAAAATTCAGTTCAGTCAACAGCTCTCCTCTGAACAGACATGCAAATTGGCAGTAGTCTCTCCCCCAATCCTACAGAGCAAAAGCATCGATTCAGTGAATCTATTTGAACTTCTAACTTGTAAATATTTGAGTTAATCTCTGAATATTTGACACAATGCAAGTCATATCAAACTTTCCGGTTGTTGCACATGGATCATAGACATAAGAAATTATTAAGGAATTTGAACTCACCTGCAGCCTTGATTTGACAAAGAGTTTGAGTGCTGGTTCAGAATGGTTTTGGATTTTTCGCATAAACTTTGTGCCACTTTGGATTAAAATGGCGGCGAGTCACGCCATTAAAAACTGAGACCACAGTATATATGTCACACGATTGAGAATCAGAGTAGAATAAATTTGTGTTATAAAAAAGAAGGCCGATTTTAACTGCATTCACAAAAATAAAAAGAAAGACCTTGCCACGGTTGAGAGTGCAGGATCCACTCAACCTCTTCTTTCTCTAGTTGGAAGAGGAAGTCCAGGATAGATAGAACATTTTGCAGTTAGATAGAGAGGCTTCTGTATTTGCGAAAACATCCAAACTCTCATATTCATTCTGTAGCATAGCAAAGTCATGAATTTAAAATCCATCCGACCAATAATTGAATTACACCAGACAGATCAGTACAAGTACCCATTACTTGTATTATACAACAAGCATCTCCAACAGATGATTCCAGGACTAATCTGCAGATATCAGGAAGAACACATCTTCCTGACGACGATTCCAGGTTATTCAGAGTTTCAGACTGAACTCTGCTGCCCGGAGTATATTTAGGTCCTAACGAACATGGTCAAAATTCTAGACTGGGGGTGTTGTATGGAGGAAGGGCTGGGTCAAAGCCACACTATCGCAGGATGATGGTGGCACCCAGCACACAAGTGAGCGGTCGTCGGCTTCGCTGTTAGGAGGGAGAGGACGATCGCCTAGCAAAAGGAGGATTTGTGGAGAGGAAAAGCGGAAGGAAGGATTGGCGACACCTGTGCAGAAGTGGCCATGGAGGTGTTGACCGGCGCCGCATGCCTCGACCTGGACATGGGCTGCCGCGCTCCTGGACGCCAGCCACCGCGCTCCTTGAGAACCCCTGTACAAGCTGAGTCTCGCTGAGAAGATTCATGGGCTAATTTATAATAGGAAAAAAAGGAAAAAGAGAGAAACCTGAATCCAACAGATCATAGAGAACCAAGTCGATTTCATTCTCGTAGAGAGGATTATTGGAGAAGGAAGAAAAAATCCTAGAAAAAAGGGAAATAGAACAACCTGAATCGAACACATCATGGAGAAGCAAGTCAATTCCGTCCGGACACCAGGAGACCGAGACGGATGTGCCTCGCGTGCAAGGTCCTGCAAGCAGCGACGCCACCGCGGCGGAGGATGGAGCAGGGCCTTGGACGGCCGACGGCCGCCGGGAGGCCGAGACGGATGGGCATGGCGGGGGAGGGCACGGGGCTGTGAACGGCGAGCGCCGGACGCGCCGGCAGGAGCGGCGGTGGCAGCTCTACTCGCTGGAGCGGCGCCGGCGGTGGCTCTGCACGTGGGGAGGAACGGCGGTGACGCTGGCGAGCGAGCGCAGCATGTGCTCGTGCGAGAAGCCGAGCGGACCGTGCGGGGAGAGGAGAGCGAGGTGTGTGGCCGAGTGTAGAAGGCGAGTGGGCCAGACGGAGTGAGTGGGCTGGACAGTTGGGCCAAATTGGAATAGGTTGACCGGGACGATTGGACCAAATTGAATGGGCTGAAAAAAAAGACACCCAAAATTTTGCTTTTTTATTATTATATATATTAGGGATAGATAAGTTGGCTATCACTTAACTAAACTTCCAAAATAGTATTAAATCACCACATTGCAACTACGTATGGGTCACATGGGCCAATTCCCCCCAAGCTCACCTACCAACTGTGGAGAAGAGGATCCACTCAAAAAAAACCGTGGAGAAGAGGAAAAAAGAGAGAAGATGAAAAGAAAATTGTTTGACCTAAAGTTGGGTAGGGTCGAGATGGCGGACTAGAGGGGGATGAATAATCCTTTCTAAAAATTGAACGCGTCGGCTAAACGAAACAAATGCGGAATTAAAATTATCGGTCTAGCTAAGACTACACCCCTCGAAGTTCTAAGCAACTTACAAAGATCCTAATTAAGCAACTAATGTGCCGGGTTAGTTAGAGCTCACCTAATCAATTCTAATAGTAAAGTCACACAAACCTAGGCAACTACTACTTCAAGCAACGGAGGAGCTTCTACACATGTGAGTAAGTAAAAGCACAAAGCCACCTAAGCTCACTAGCAATGTTCAATAACAAAGCAGCTAAGGCCAAATTAGAGAGGGTAAATTACTTAGCTACACAAACCAAGCAATGCAATTAACAAGGCTACTCAAGCCAAATTAGTTGCGCAAGGGAACTATTTCTATGCTACACAAGGAAAAAGGTAACTAGCAAGCTACACAAGTTAACTAATTACAAGAGCTACTACTTAAGCACAATGTAAATGAAAGTAAATACAAGCATGTGTAACAAGGATGTAAACCAACGGGAAGACAAGAATGACACGATGATTTTTATCCCGAGGTTCACGTGCTTGCCAATACGCTAGTCCCCGTTGTGTCGACCGTTCACTTGGTAGTTCGGCGGCTAATTGGCACTACACCAAGCTCACACGTTGGGCACCACAAGAACCCCACGAACCAAGTGAGGTGTAACTCAATGACACGTTCAACTAGAGTCGCTCTTCGTGGCTGCCGCGGAGTGAGCACAATACCCCTCACAATCACTTCTCCGGAGCCAGAGGCAGAGCTCTTCTATGGCAAGGGCAAGGTATGGCGCTCCTTGATTTTCCAGAAAGTTTTACTCCTAAATACTCTGTACCATGGATATATTAATGTCTCAGCCGGCAGCCTGAGGAAGAAAAACAGTGACTACTACTACGTTCTCTTGGAGTCTTGGGCTATTGGCCTATTGTGGCTTTTGGAGTATATCACGTACAGGCCACTGATCACGTATATGGGCCTTTTGGTTCATTGGCTGGCCTTATCCTTGGCCTGCTGGCTGTTGGAGCCTTCAGAGTCATCGAGAGTTTCCTTTCTGTAGGATGAATCCACGATTCAACTTACCGCAATACCGCTCGTCCGCAGTCCGCTCGACGGTTCGTGTCCCCGCGGGCTGCGCCGCCGCTCAATTAGATCAGAATCAGGCGATCATCGCGAGCGCGACTGTGCTGCGCGAGCAACTCCACGTCTCCGCCTCCGCGAGTCCAGTCCTGGCGTCGTCGACGAGCTACGCTGCTACTGCGTTTCCTTGGGGGCTTAGGGCAGACTCTGAAAGTTAGCGTCGGTGAGTTTCGGAGTTCCGTATTTGTATACTGAGAAATCTTTGATATCTATGTTATCGATTTTCGCCACACCTTAATTTTTTTCTGTCCTCCGCCACTGTCTAGAGAACCGCACAATCTTTCTTGCGTGCTTCGACGGAGACCACCACCAAACCGTCTAGGAGGTGGCAACCTCCAAGAGTAACAAGCAACATCGGCTTGCAACTCGATCATCTAGTGCCACTCGATGCAATCTCACAATGCAACGCACTAGAATCACTCACTCGCAATGGATTCGCACTTCTCGCAAGCACAAGTGAGTTAGAGGCTTTTCAAACCAAGCACACACAAGGGCAACACATCCCCAAGGTGCTCGACCTCAGCAAGCCCAAGCTCCACCTCTATTTATAGCCCCCAAGCCAAATAGAGCCGTTGGAGCCTTAGAACACATTTATGCGCGGGCACCGGACAGCAACGTGCGGACACTAGACATAGGGTGGCGATGCCCTAACGGTCGAATTGCAACGGCTACTTTAAAATAGCCGTTGGCTGATTTGGCACCGGACATAGGGGGGCGGTGCACCGTCCTAGGGGGGGGCGGCGGTGCCCCCGACCAAGTTCCCCCCTCTCTGGAAAGAAGTGGCGGTGCCACACCGCCATGGTCACCGGACAGTTCGGTGATCAAAACTTTCTCCAAATTAAAATCCATCACTTCAAGGCCGTAGAGCTATTCTGTCGCAGAACCGACCAATTTATAAGAATACAAGTACAATGGCAATCCGCAAGCGGTCGCACTGTCATACTTGAACCCATATAAACCCGGTAGTCTGTCGAGTACCACGACGGGTCTCGATAAACGATTTACAACAATCAAGACCGTACAGGATTCAACATACATACCACATATTACATAAAGTTCACAGATACTTTTCATCATCATAGTACGAATAAAAGTTATTACAAACCGAGTTTGATAAATAAAGCGGAAGCAAATAAGTTTGAAGATAAAGTTTCCAACATAGTTTGATACAGTGCCAAGCTAGATCACGGTCCACAAAAGCAAGGATAGGAATTACTAAAGAAGCACGCCCAAGGCTTACTCCTCATCCACAATGGGATAGAAGCAACTCTTGCAATAACCATGATACACAAGTGCCATCGCAACATTGGGAAAATAAACCCCGAGTACGAGAAGGTACTCACTAGACTTACCCGTCATGAACCGAGAAAATAAAATGACTCCAAGGATTATGCAAGAAATTTGTATAAGTGGACGTAACTTGACAATATTTTTGCGTAAAAGCAATTAAATCATGGTACAGTTACTAGTTCTTTACCAAGTTAATTATAACTATTCATTTCTAGGTTAGCAACTATCCTGTGCCAAACATGTGGTACATCCTTTAGAAGCATACAATAGTAACCATAGCAGGTATTGTAATTCCATTTTCGTCCGAACCATCATGTTCCATAAACACGATTACTACGATGTTGGGACTAGCCAAGTTTCTCACTATCCGGAGAGAGGCGGCGATTGAATCGATTTCAACCGGTGGGAATTTATTCCTAACACAAACCCAGTCTACCAAACCACGATAGCCTTAGGTCACCTTTGATACAACTCGGTACACATTTCGGGTCCGTGCTGCGCCGCTAATCTGGAACACCGGATGCCGGGATGCTCGAGCCAAGCACGCCCTTGGGCTCGATCGTCGTTCCCGAAAGGAGCGCTGTGAGCGATTCCGGCCCGAGTTGAATTACTCGGCCAGCGGTCGGAACGAGTTATCCGCCAGCTAAGTGAGAGGCATGCGTTCAATCTTGTCGAAGCACCAACAACGGATACGGTCCTTAATCGACATAGACGGGATAAATCCATACCCAAGACCTCCATGTCTTGTTGCTTCTCTATCTACTTCCCGTTCGGTCTCGATTTACTTTTACCACATGGTTCTGTTCCACGATAGCAGATATAGCCAACCGTGCTCCGGTATCCACCTATATCTCGCAGGTGACAGGACATCACCCGACTTCTACCGGTCTAAGCATGGCTAAGCATATATATTCGATCCTCGGACCTATACGATTCTGGTGTAATATTTGGACAAGGAATGTACATGCATCAAGTGGTTTCATTCAACTCTTATAACCTAATGCATCAATCATAAATCGTAAGTAAACATTTGTAAATTACGAGAGACTTATAATGCTCCGGGGCTTGCCTCGCAGAAAGGAAGTAGGGCGATGGTCGGGACACCGGAAGCTCTTGAGGTTACGCTCCACGCCTTCGGGGAGCTGCGGCTTATGGATCCTCCTGCGGGTTCCTTCCTCCGCTTCTTGAATTCCAACAACGTGATCTCTTCCTCCGATCCTAGATGCATGAGTATGGTATAAGTATTACGAATGCATATATGTTAACAAGTGCATCACGTTGTTTGAGTAGGTGCATATCTCTCCTCGATTATTACTTAACTACTTCTACAATGCATCGACTATGCCACAAACAGTAGCTACTTGTTTCACTCATAACTGGAGTTCTACAAATCCAAAAACAGTGATCCAGGACTTTCTGGAAAGCTTATCAAATTCTCTACCACTTTGTTATTAACCATTTTTACAGTACACATCAGTTTCAACATGCAACTCATCACACTCTAGAATTTGTCCGGAAACTATTCCAATTCGCATTATAAAGTAACGATACCTCTACTTCATATAAGTATTCAAAGTCTTATCATACAAAGCCTACCAACAGTTTAAGCATACCAAATACATTTAAGAAAATATAATGGTGAAGCCCAAACTATTTATTTAAATTGCCTTTATTATTTTATTTAGATATCTAGGTTAAATAATAAATATATATCAGATGTGCTTCATAAATTCTCAAAAATTTACAGAGCCTTACTAATGCTATCAAAGGACTACTGTAAAAATTTCATATCATTTTACCAAGTAGAACATCCTATGCAAAAATGACAAGGCAGCAAGGCTTGAAATAGCATAAATGGAAAACCCTATTGAAAAGTTTCAAGCAACAGATTTCCTATTTTTCTTAGCATCCATATGGTACTAGGATTACCTCCAACAAATTTCATAAATTTTGGACTCATAAATAATTTATAAAAATTTATGTAAGGATTGACTATTCATAAAAGAAAAATCTATAACTATAAATCTACCCATGCACTGGTCCTCAAATTTTTACCAGAGTTCATATATGACAACACTAGCTTACCACAAAAATTTCATAATTTTTGGAGCACAGGAACTCTAGATATAAAATAAACAAATTTGAATGCATTCAAAAGCACATTTCAAATCCCTATTTAAATCTCCAAAAATTTCTACTGTACAAGTCAAGAACATATTTTTCCTAAATACTACACTTCCTAAGGAACACTCACAATTTATTTCAAAATTTTAGGAGCTACTAAACTGAAGATACAAAAATAACAAAACACACTTGAATCTGGAATTTTTGAACTGGCCTATTCTACTTCTGTCGCTGACCGGTGGGACCCGTCGGTCAGAGGACCCCACATGTCAGTGAAACGGAACAGAGCAACGGCGTGGGATCAACGTGGGAACGGCGGAGCTCTCCGACGGCGGGGTTGCCGGCGGTGACATCTACACTGTGTGTTCTACTCGACATTGCGCGCACACAACCATCTACTTGGTGGGACCGCTCGTCGGTGCTATTAGCGGCGGCGGCGCTCATGGCGGAGCGGTGGTGCGGGACGACGGCGCTACGCCGGTGGAGGCCATGGCGAAGTCAAGTGACGCACTCTACAGGACTCACGGAGACTCTCACGACGATGGCTACGCGACCAAGACGGCTAGAGCTGCGCGCCGACGAAGCTGCGGCCACGAGAAGCGGCCATGGCGGAGCTCCGTGAAGGCAAACCGAGTGAACAATAACGCTGAACACGGCTTACCAAAGGCGAAATAAATGGGCGCCGCAAGGTGGAAGCGGTGGAGAAGGTGGAGGTGGAGAGCAGACTGAGCACGATCGATTGGCGAATGGAGCGGCGAGGCCGGTGATCTCGGCGGAAGCATTGCGGCGGCAATGGCGTGGTGCTCGGAGGCTGCTGTTGTGGTGAAGAAAGGCCGAGGCAAAGCGAAAATGGAGCGCGGATGGGTGCGGGCGAAGGCCTGGCGTGTTGAAGGCGGCGCCGGCCTGCCTTGGCTGCATTGGCAGAAAGGCGGCGGCACGCTGCCGCGTTCCAGCGCCGCGCTGCGTGTGTGTCTGGCCGATCGACCTTTGTGCGGTCGATTCGGGATTCGTCGATGACGAAACCGAGCTGACGACGGGTTATCATGGTCGTTTAAGCGCAAATCCATAGCTCCTAAGCGAAAATGATCTACATGATTTTTGTAGCCCAAAGTACCGGCTCAACTATCGTTCAATAACCTCGTGCTAATTCGCCATCAACACCGAAGTTACATCGCACCAAAGGTCGGTTGTCGGTCGATCAAGGTTCACGACTTAGCAAAAATTTGCTAAGTGTTGAACTTGTGATTTCTCTGATTTTGAAACCCAAATTCACACATGTTAGGGTATTTGAATCGGTCAAAGAGCCAAAATCAAAGTTGTTCCTTATGTCAAACACTACAACTTTGCTTTAGTGAACTCCTCCATGCAAGGTCTGTAACACTTAGTTCAACTTTGGTCAAACATGTCACTTTGCAATCATGATACATATTCAAACCATGGCTAAATGACCAAACTAGCCCTAGCCTTAAATACCAAAGTTGTTCATGATGATACTCTAAGCATGTTTAAACAATTTGCAAGGTCATTTAAGCATTTCATGTAGTAGTCACTCATATAGCTATCCAGGTCAACACATGTAATATTACTTAAGTGCTTGATCATGAAAGGTGACCTTCATGAACAAGGTTCCTTTTGTTAACCTAAATGTAGCTAAGGTGTTTTAGTGACCAACATTACCCACTTGCATTCATTTGCACATGATCATATGCATATGTTCCAAGAAACACGAGATAACAAGCAATGTTTTATATGTTTCGATCGAATGTTTCAATTGTAAATGATGATTTATGAATGCTTGATGCTCATGCTTATGTTATGCAAGTCAAGTTATGCAAGGCTAACACCCGAGGTGTTACAGCCCCTCCCCCTTATAAAAATCTCGTCCCGAGATTTGCAAGACCTACCATTCTTGGAAAAAGGCGGGATAAACTTCTTGCAGATAATCCTCTCTTTCCCACGTAGCATCTTGTTCACTATGATTGTTCCACACCACCTTATAGAACTTAATAATCTTACTCCTTGTCACTCTCTCCATCTCTTCTAATACTCGAATTGGCTTTTCTTCATAGGTCAAATCCGATTGAAGCTGCACGTTGGTGGGTGCAATAGCTTCTTCCGGTACTCGAAGACATTTCTTTAGCTGAGAAACATGGAACACATCAAAGATTGCACTCATCTCTGGTGGAAGTTGTAACTTATATGCAACCTTCCCTTTTCGTTCCAAAATTTTGTATGGCCCTACATATCTTGGTGAAAGCTTCTTTTTCATCCCAAATCTTTTCACGCCTTTCATGGGTGATACTCTCAAGTATACATAGTCACCCACTTCAAAAGTTAGTGGTCTTCTTCTTCTGTTGGCATAACTTTTCTGTCTTGATTGAGCTGCCTTCATGTGTTGTTGGATGATACGTACTTGCTCTTCGGCTTCATTTACAAAATCAATACCAAAGTATCTCCTTTCATCGGGCTCAATCCAGTTCAAGGGAGTTCTGCACTTTCTGCCATACAAGGCTTCAAATGGAGCCATTTTGATACTCGCTTGATAACTGTTGTTATAGGAGAATTCAGCTAAAGGTAACCATTTCTCCCATGAACCTTTTGAAGATATAACACAAGCTCTAAGTAAATCTTCTAGGATTTGGTTCACTCGCTCTGTCTGTCCTGAAGTTTGCGGATGATAAGCTGAACTTCTGATTAGCTTGGTTCCCAAAGCTTGGTGTAAATGCTCCCAGAAACGAGCTATGAACTGTGGTCCTCTATCTGAGATTATGGTTCTGGGTACTCCATGCAATCTCACGATCTAGGCTACATATATCTCAGCGTCTTTCCCAACTATATACCGCGTGTTCACGGGTATAAAGTGTGCTGACTTGGTAAGACGATCAACAATGACCCAGATTGAATCGTGACCTTGTGGCGTCATTGGAAGGCCTGTGATAAAGTCCATGTTGATTTCTTCCCATTTCCATCCTGGAATAGGCAATGGCTGAAGTAATCCAGCGGTTTTCATATGGACGGCTTTCACTCATCAGTTATTATCACACCTAGCAACATAGGCGCGATCTCTTTCTTCATCTTAGTCCACCAAAAACGGATTTTCAAATCTTGATACATCTTACTACTATCCGGATGGATAGACAATTTTGATGAGTGAGCTTCTTCTAAAATTTGACTCCTTAGCTCACGGTCTTTTGGTACCACTAGTCGGTCCTCGAACCATAATACACCTCTTTCGTCCAATCTAAAATGTTTGGTTTCTTGCTCTTGCATTTTCTCTTGATATGACTTATTCCCACATCATCTCTTTGTAGCTCTATGATTTTGCCCTCAAGTGAACAAGCGATTGTGATATTGTGTAGTACAAACAGGATGTAACAAGTTGAATCCATCTTCCAAACAATGCTTCCACAAAGTGTTGTAATGGGACTTCGACTAAGTGCATCGGCTACTACATTTGCTTTACCGGATGGTAATGCACTTCTAAATTGTAGTCCTTAATCAATTCTAACCATCTTCGTTGTCTCATGTTCAGCTCTGGCTGGGTAAAGATATACTTGAGGCTTTTGTGGTCAGTATAGATATGACATACATTGCCCAACAAGTAATGTCTCCATATCTTTAGTGCATGGACAACGGCTGCAAGTTCCAAATCATGTGTAGGGTAGTTGACTTCATGTTTTCTCAATTGTCGTGAGGCATATGCAATTACTCTCCCTTCTTGCATAAGCACACATCCCAAACCTATTCCTGATGCATCACAAAATACATCAAAAGGCTTTTCAATGTCTGGTTGTGCTAACACAGGTGCTATAGTCAACAAAGTTCTAAGGTTGTGAAAAGCTGTTTCACATTCTGGTGTCCATTTGTACTTCTCATCTTTCTGAAGTAGTCTGGTCATAGGCTTAGCTATCTTTGAGAAATCTGGAATAAACCGACGATAGTATCCAGCTAACCCTAGAAAACTCCGAACTTCATGAACCGAAGTTGGGGCTTTCCAATCCATGACCTCTTGTACTTTGGATGGGTCTACTGAGATTCCATCTCTTGATAAAATGTGACCTAAGAAAGGTACTTTGCTCATCCAAAATTCACATTTGCTAAACTTGGCATATAACTTATGCTCCCTCAGTCTGGATAGGACAATCCTCAGATGCTCTTCATGATCGGTCTCATTTTCTGAATAAATCAATATATCATCAATAAACACTACCACGAACTTGTCAAGTTCGGGCATGAATACCGAGTTCATCAAGTACATGAAATAGGCTGGAGCATTTGTTAGTCCGAACGACATAACCAAATACTCGTATAAGCCGCACCTAGTAGAGAAAGTAGTTTTAGGTATATCCTCCTACCGATCTTTATCTCGATGATAACACGATCTCAAATCAATTTTGGAGAATACCTTTGCCTTTCGCTAACCGATCGAACAAGATGTCGATGCGGGCAATGGATATTTGTTTTTGATGGTCATGACATTGAGTGGTCTGTAATCTACACACATTCTCGGTGACTTATCCTTCTTTTTCACAAACAAATTTGGACATCCCACGGAGATGAGCTAGGTTGGATAAGACCCTTGTCCAATAGATCTTGCAATTGGACCTTAAGTTCCGCTAACTCATTGGGTGGCATTCTATAGGGCCTTACGGATATGGGTGCGGTGCATGGCACTAATTCAATCTTAAATTCCACGTCCCTATCCGGTGGTAGACTGGTAATTCCTCCGAAATACATCCGAAACTCACAAACCACTGGGATATCACATATTGTGGTGGTTTGGATAGCATGAGCTAAATGTTGGGGTTTGAAATCGCGGGAGAGTGGGACTAGAAAAGCATTCCCTCCCGTGGGTTCTCTCAACATAATAGTGCGTGAAAGTAGTGTCAATAAGAACACCATGATCCTTCATCCAATTCATGCCTAAGATTACACTTATTGACAACCCGGGCAATATTATCAAATCCGTGGTGTACTCCCTCCCTTGTATCACGATGAGTATATTTTTGACTATTTTTTGGTAGTAATAAGTACTTCTATTTGAACTTATGTTAAAACCCCTTTGTTTACTTCAATTATTTCTTGACCATGTCTAGATGCAAATGCTCGACTCATAAATGAATGAGAAGCTCCCCGAATCAAATAAAACAACAATGGATGCTTGTTGACAAGAAACATACCAGCCATGACAACTTCTCCCGTGGGCACTTCCTCCACAATGGTATAATGCACTTGTCCTTGACGTGCCCCGCATTCACCGCCTCTCGATTGTTACGATTTGGGTTGCCATTCCTCTTGGGGTGGGGACATTCTTTGGACCAATGACCCGAGTTGGTTGCAGTTGAAACATGGTTGATTACTTTTGAATCCGGTGGAGCTGTCCCTGATTGCCATTTCCTTTTGGTAAGGCAATAGTGAATGCCTACGGAATGGTTTTCGTGGGCTGTTATTCGAGCTTTCGGTGGTGGAGGTCTAAACTTGGGTGCAGTGTGGACGGAATTGTGGCCTAGCTGTGATAGGAGCTTTTGATTGAAAGATCCGGAGGCACCGGCCTCATATGTCCTCTTGCGACCCTTAGCAACCGCATGCATGTTGTTGTGGTTTTCTTGGGTCAAGGCGTCACTAATAAACTCGTTGTCACGTGGTACATCGAGAATTGGCCATGGTCTTCATCGGTTTAGTACCCAAACCTCGCTTGAAACTCTCTATCTTTTTCTCCTCGGTATCCACAAAACCGGAGCATATCCTGGACAAGTTGTTGAATGCGTGCATATACTCGTGAGTGACTTTGTTCCTCGAGTGAGCCTCATAAATTAATTTGCTTTCATGCGCATAACCCGAGGGAATATGATGTCCCCTAAAAGGCAGCTTGAATTGTTCCCAGTCACTCGCGCATTAGCGCAGAGACGACGGAAGTGTGTCACGGATCCCTCTTTGGTCCTTGCAATTGATGAGAAGCATACCGCTTTCAGATGCTCGTGACCCTCAACAGACGGAATTTACGCTCAATGGTATTCAACCACTCATCGGCTGCAGTGGTTCCTCACCACCTTGAAGATCGGAGGCTTCGTGTCCAAAAACTCCTTAAATGTACTGTGCTGATTTGGCTCGGCCCCTGGTTGCTGTGGGTGGCCACGAGCGGTGTTTTGCGCGATAAGGCGCAACGCTTCTTCCATTGTCCTTTGACTCCCTAAGAACTGAGCAAAGAACTCCTGAGCAGACGGCGGCGGCGGTGGTGGTAAGTCATCACCATTGCCCTCGTGGATCGCTACTAGCTCCAAAAGACGTGCGCGTCATCTGCTGGTTGCAACAATAAGCGATTATTGGTTGATGTCAAGAGATTGCAGATGAATCATAATCATGCCAAACTGAAATCACTGGAGAAATTCTCAAATTCACAATAAAAACAGAGGCATAACAATTCATTCTCGCAACATGGCATCCCCAATTTGACCAGTTATCGCGCTCATAACGCATGCAAAGTTAAATTGTGATCACCAACAAGGAACGGAATTGCATTGATGTTCAACCAAAGGTGCACTTAATCAACATTACATGATAGTCTGGTTACTAATGCCAAATTCGAGCTACAGGTCCATTACATGAATAAAGGTGATACATTAATCCTTCCACTAAGTGCTAAGCGATCTAATCCTCATCATGATCACTATCGAGGTCAGACGCAAGATCATCTCCTTCCTCAGGTTCTACTTCTTCTTCAGGCTCCACTTCTTCTTCTCCTTCCTCGTACCCTTCTAGATCCATTTCTGCGGCTCCAGGTGGGACATAAGGGTGGAGCTGATTGTTCAGAAGATGAACCTCTTCATGCAGATTATTATTGTATTCTTCCGCATTGGCCATCGGCCGTCCCGGCTCAAACCGTCGAGCTCTTAGGACATCTTCCCTGGACCAGCTGCATTCATTGGTGAGTTAACCGAGTCATTTCTTGGTGAGCCTCTCAATCTCAAGGCCGTGCTCCCTCTGAAGTCGACGCCGGTCCTCGCATGGCATGACCAAGAGCACCGAGACACCCGTCCGAGGCTACCTTCAACTCCATCCAACACTCTCATCATTGCGAACATGGCGCTCATGGAAGGGTTATCACCGCATTACGCTTTTCGCCGCACCAATCTCCAAAGATTTTCCTCTCTCTGCCATGCCATGAGTCGATTGGAGGGTCACCTCTTGGAAAGACTCCAACCAAAGCGGCTGCCGGCTCCCGAGGAAAATGATCCATGATGTCCCTTAGTATCCCAAAGGCTGCCGCCATTGCTTCTTCTTGATGATCTGCCGGTTGACTCATAACACCACTGTCCACTCGAATCGTCACCTCGGGGACGAACAACGGCCTCCAAAGAACTAAGAGACCTTCTCCCAACTGCTCATTCGCCTGTGAAGTAGCGGGGTTCCATTCCATCTGGATAGCCTACATAATCGAGCACTCTCCACAAGAGTGTAGGCATCCCAAACTCTCCAAGGAACGTGTCGTTGTTGGCGGGTACATGGAGCAAGCGGACGGCGGGAGCTCACGCCTCGTGTGGACTTATGACGATGCCGCTTGGTGCGTGCCATCCGCACCATTAACATGTACCCCTTGGTGAGACAATGCCATAATGGATAAGAGTTACATAACCGAGTAAGAATTTTATAGGGGAGGAACAATGGAATTATGTGAATGGTAATTATCATGATGCATGCTCGTTTGCATGCGTCCTCACAAACTTAGGAAAAATTTGTTTCTAGCGGTAGACACGGTGGCATACATACGTTCTCTCATAAATAGCGTAACTAGTCGAGCTACACGTTTATTTTGTTAGTGTAGTGTACTGCATAAGATCTCATTTCAGCCCTAAACCCATAATGAATATGCAGAATGTAATTGTAAATACTTCCATATATGTATACCCATACATATACTTCCGTATCAATCTACCCGACAATAATTTAACCCACAATTAAATACGTACCATATACACATGCAAGCATGCATACATAGCCGTACTAAAGCTACTCTTCCCGACCGCATGCTCACATCTTGCGGTCATACACTCATCTTACCTTGGCGTAGAGGCATTTGATCCATATATTACCATTCAAGTGAATGGCATCCATATAATAGCACGCCGTATGGACGACGAAGTAAAAAAAACCCCCATGTTAGTACTTAAATAGCCACCTAATAGTCCTTAATTTGGGCATAAGGAAAGTGATCATTAGCACACTTTAGATTTCAAATACCTATTATATAACTATTAGTTGCTAGAGAAGGGTTTTCGAAAAACAAAAACTTTTGTTTTAAATACACTTGTGACAATTAACGTTGAATCTTGCTCTGATACCAGCTGTCGCAGAACCGATCAATTTATAAGAATACAAGTACAATGGCAATCCGCAAGCGGTCGCACTGTCATACTTGAACCCATATAAACCCGGTAGTCTGTCGAGTACCACGACGGGTCTCGATAAACGATTTACAACAACCAAGACCGTACAGGATTCAACATACATGCCACATATTACATAAAGTTCATAGATACTTTTCATCATCAGAGTACGAATAAAAGTTATTACAAACCGAGTTTGATAAATAAAGCGGAAGCAAATAAGTTCAAGATAAAGTTTCCAACATAGTTTGATACGGTGCCAAGCTAGATCACGATCCACAAAAGCAAGGATAGGAATTACTAAAGAAGCTGCCCAAGGCTTACTCCTCATCCACAATGGGATAGAAGCAACTCTTGCAATAACCATGATACATACAGTGCCATCTCGCAACATTGGGAAAATAAACCCCGAGTACGAGAAGGTACTCACTAGACTTACCCGTCATGAACCGAAAATAAAATGACTCCAAGGATTATGCAAAAAATTTGTATAAGTGGACGTAACTTGACAACATTTTTGCGTAAAAGCAATTAAATCATGGTAATACGCTTACTAGTTCTTTACCAAGTTAATTATAACTATTCATTTCTAGGTTAGCAACTATCCTGTGCCAAACATGTGGTACATCCTTTAGAAGCATACAATAGTAACCATAGCAGGTATTGTAATTCCATTTTCGTCCGAACCATCATGTTCCATAACACACGATTACTACGATGTTGGGACTAGCCAAGTTTCTCACTATCCGGAGAGACAATGATTGAATCGATTTCAACCAATTTGAAATTTATTCCTAACACAAACCTGTGTCTACCAAACCACGATAGCCTTAGGTCACCTTTGATACAACTCGGTACACATTTCGCGGGTCCGTCACACGCGCACAATCTGGAACACCAGATGCCGGGATGCTCAAAGCCAAGCTCGCCTTGGGCTCATCGATCGTTCCCGGAAGGAGCGCGCTGTGTAAGCGATTCCTACCGAGTTGAATTACCGCTTCGCATGGTCGGAACGAGTTATCGCCAGCCTAAGTGAGAGGCATGTGTTCAATCTTGTTAGAAGCACCAACAAGCATACGGTCCTTAATCGACATAAACGGGATAAATCCACACCCAAGACCTCCATGTCTTGTTGCTTCTCTATCTACTTCCCGCTCGGTCTCGATTTACTTTTACCACATGGTTCATTCCACGATAGCGAGATATAGCCAACCATGCTCCGGTATCCACCTATATCTCGCAGGTGACAGGAAATCACCCGACTTCTACCGGTCTAAGCATGGCTAAGCATATATATTCGATCACGGACCTATACCGATTCTGGTGTAATATTTGGACAAGGAATGTACATGCATCAAGTGGTTTCATTCAACTCTTATAACCTAATGCATCAATCATAAATACGTAAGTAAACATTTGTAAATTCTTTGGGAGACTTATAATGCTCCGGGGCTTTGCCTCGCAGAAAGGAAGTAGAGGCGATGGTCGGGACACTCCGGAAGCTCTTCGGGTTCTCGCTCCACGCCTTGAGGAGCTGCGGCTTTGCGGATCCTCCGGGTTCCCTTCTCTCGCTTCTTCAATTCCAAGCAACGTGATCTCTTCCTCCGATCCTAGATGCATGAGTATGGTATAAGTATTACGAATGCATATATGTTAACAAGTGCATCACGTTGTTTGAGTAGGTGCATATCTCTTCTCGATTATTACTTAACTACTTCTACAATGCATCGACTATGCCACAAACAGTAGCTACTTGTTTCACTCATAACTGGAGTTCTACAAATCCAAAAACAGTGATCCAGGACTTTCTGGAAAGCTTATCAAATTCTCTACCACTTTGTTATTAACCATTTTTACAGTACACATCAGTTTCAACATGGAACTCATCACACTCTAGAATTTGTCCGGAAACTATTCCAATTCGCATTATAAAGTAACGATACCTCTACTTCATATAAGTATTCAAAGTCTTATCATACAAAGCCTACCAACAGTTTAAGCATACCAAATACATTTAAGAAAATATAATGGTGAAGCCCAAACTATTTATTTAAATTGCCTTTATTATTTTATTTAGATATCTAGGTTAAATAATAAATATATATCAGATGTGCTTCATAAATTCTCAAAAATTTACAGAGCCTTACTAATGCTATCAAAGGACTACTGTAAAAATTTCATGTCATTTTACCAAGTAGAACATCCTATGCAAAAATGACATGGCAGCAAGGCTTGAAATAGCATAAATGGAAAACCCTATTGAAAAGTGTCAAGCAATAGATTTCCTATTTTTCTTAGCATCCATATGGTACTAGGATTACCTCCAACAAATTTCATAAATTGTGGACTCATAAATAATTTATAAAAATTTATGTAAGGATTGACTATTCATAAAAGAAAAATCTATAACTATAAATCTACCCATGCACTAGTCCTCAAATTTTTACCAGAGTTCATATATGACAATACTAGCTTACCACAAAAATTTCATAATTTTTGGAGCACAGGAACTCTAGATATAAAATAAACAAATTTGAATGCATTCAAAAGCACATTTCAAATCCCTATTTAAATCTCCAAAAATTTCTACTGTACAAGTCAAGAACATATTTTTCCTAAATACTACACTTCCTAAGGAACACTCACAATTTATTTCAAAATTTTAGGAGCTACTAAACTGAAGATACAAAAATAACAAAACACACTTGAATCTAGAATTTTTGAACTGACCTATTCTACTTCTGTCGCTGACCGGTGGGACCCGTCGGTCAGAGGACCCCACATGTTAGTGAAACGGAACAGAGCAACGGCGTGGGATCAACGCGGGAACGGCGGAGCTCGCCGACGGCGGGGTTGCCGGCGGTGACATCTACACCAGGTGTTCTACTCGACATTGCGCACACAACCATCTACTTGGTGGGACTGCTCGTCGGTGCTAGCAACGGCGGCGGCGCTCATGGCGGAACGGTGGTGCGGGACGACGGCGCTACGCCGGTGGAGGCCACGGCGAAGTCAAGTGACGCACTCTACAGGACTACGGAGACTCTACGACGATGGCTACGCGACCAAGACGGTTAGAGCTGCGCCGACGAAGCACGGCCACGACAGCGGCCATGGCGGAGCTCCGGCGAAGGCAAACCCGTGACGGCGCAACGCTGAACGCGGCTTACCAAAGGCAAAATCGTGGGCGCTGCAAGGTGGAAATGGTGGAGAAGGTGGAGACGGAGCTACGAGCACGACTGATTGGCGAATGGAACGACGGTGAGCGCTGGTGATCTCGGCGGAGCAGCTGCGACGGCAATGGCGTGGCGGGTGCTCGGAGGCTGCGCTGTGGTGAAGAAAGGCCGAGGCGAAGCGAAAATGGAGCGCGGATGGGTGCGGGCGAGCGCTGGCGTGTTGAATGTAACACCCCTAGTGTTGAGCTTTCACATTTGCACTGCATTTCATGAACATGAGCATCATGCATCCCTTTGTGAACTTATAGCACATGAAACATAAATTCGAAACATTGCAACGTGTTGTATATTTCATGTGTGTTGTTCTTTATGAAATGTAAAGTGTGCAACACTTAAGTGCAACATGTGCCACTCACTTAGTGAAACAATATTAGTTAATACTATGCAACAAGATCATGAAACATGTGAAACATGACTATGAAACATTTGCAACATTTCTTATGTTTTCCATTGTTTCAGTGTATACCTTGATCGATTCTTGTGTGACCAATGCATGGTGTGGCTAGAAATGCTTGTAAGTAACTTAGT
This sequence comes from Miscanthus lutarioriparius, assembly GCA_904845875.1. Classification (NCBI taxonomy): domain Eukaryota; kingdom Viridiplantae; phylum Streptophyta; class Magnoliopsida; order Poales; family Poaceae; genus Miscanthus; species Miscanthus lutarioriparius. The sequence continues at coordinate 66,860,633 of CAJGYO010000018.1, forward strand.
TACACTTAGAATGTCATTAGGAACGATGTTCATGTTGATCATTTTGCCTAATTAGGTTTCCAAGTCATGGTTGACCAATTTGGACCCCTAGAGCTCCTGTGTTTGACTGTTTAAAAAGTGTAGCTTAGGATGTTTGCATGTCTGAGCAACCTAAAGCAAAGTTGTAGAGGATTATATGTGGAACAAAAGTTATTTTGTGACCAACTCATGAAAATGTGCACAACATGCTCAAAAGGGCCCCACAAGCCAGTTTTGGGGTTGGATTCAACACTTAGAAATTTTTCTAAGTATGAAACCGAAGTTTCAGTTTCATGGACTCAACTTTGGCATAAATTTTCTCTCTATACTTTGCGAATTAGACTTTGGTCTCTAAAGGAGTTTGGTAGCTGGTACATAGGGCTTAAACTTTTGTTTAGGAAGTTGGCGCTACTGAGCTAAGGTTTAGGAGTTTGATCGACGCCAAATCTCGCCGTCAGTCGGGTGATCGCGAAGTCTCGATAATCATCTCCGTCTGGCCGAGTGGCCGACCGCCTCAGCCGTCGCTGCCGCGATGGGACGCGCGTGAGGAGGCCAGACGCCCGGGCCGCCCCGCAAGTCGCTAGGGTGTGCCTCAAGCACGCCACGACGCCACCATTCACTCCACCTCCATTTCCTCTTCTTCACCGTGCAAGCCGAGGCGGCCGAGGAGGCGACGCCTTATCGCCATCGCAGCCACGCCGAACTCGCGTCTCTCGTCGCCGTCGCGTCTCCGCTCAATTCGAACCACCCAAAGCTCCACCATAGCCTCTCGCTTTTCTCGTCCACCTCGCCGTTGTGTCGGTGAGTCAAGGGTGAGGCCACATTTTCTTCTTTCGCCGGAGCGCCATTGCCGCCGTTGGTTCCGGACGAGCTCTCACGTCTTTCGCCGTCGTGTCTCACCTCGCTCTATCTTGCTCATAGCTCGGCCTTGAGCTCCTCTATCTCGTCGTCATCTCCGCGCAGCAATTGCTCGACGCGTTTGGTATGGCCGCTTGGTCGTGGATTCTGCCCGTCCAGAGGCTCGCCGGAGTTGGACCTCGCCGTGGTCATGCTAGCTAGGGTTCTTTTCACTCTGTTTCCTACCTCGCTAGCTCAGTAGTGACACCGTGAAGCTCGCACCGAGCTTGGGTGGGGCAATGGGGGCTCGCCGTCGTCAGGGGGTGCCGCGGCGACCTCGCCGTCGTCCGCCATTGTCGACGCCTAAGCATAGCTAGAGCGTGGTAGCGGTTGGGGAAAAGGTATAGGTAGGTGTGTATCATCGCTAGGAGCACGCCTTGATGTCATTGGCCTCGCTGGAGTTCACGCCGCCGGGCGAAGCTAGCGCCGCCTTCGCAGATCGTCCCGTCGTTCCCTCTTTTTTGGTTTCATTGACAAAGGGTCCCCTGACCGGTGGGTCCCGGTTGTCGATGAGTCGACTCGAAGAAGCTAGTTCAAAAATACAGTTTTGAATGCTGATTTGTGATTTTGTAACTCCCAATTGGTAGATCCAAATTGAGTACTTCCAATTTTGTTAGACTTACAGTTAGGTCTAGTATTTAAGAAAAATATATCTTGAGCACATTTTGTAGAAATTTTGGATGAATTAAATAGGAACTTGAAAAGTGTTTTTGAGTGCATGCAAACTTGTTTAAATCATATCTTGAGTTTCTGTGATCCAAAAATTGTGAAATTTTGTGGGTAAGCTAGTATTGCTTAGTAGAAGCTCTGGTTAAAATTTGAGAGTCATTGCATGTGTAGTTTTTGAGTTATAGATTTTCCTTTTATCATTGGATGATTCTTGTGGGAATTTTAGTAATTTATTTATGAATCCATTGACTATGAAATTTGTTGGAGAGTATCCCAGTACCTTAAGGATGCAAGGAAAAATATGAAATCTGTTGCTTGACACTTTTCACTAAGGTTTCCTATTTATGCCATTTTAAGCCATTCTGCCTTACCATTATTGTGTAGGTTGTTATACTTACTCAAATGGGGTGAAATTTTTATGGTAGTCTATTTAGAGCATGTAGTGTCTACTGTAATTTTTGTAGAATTAATGGGGCAGTTTTCATATATGTTTACTATTTCCCCTAATTAATTAAATAAATTAAGAAAGGTATTAAAAGAAATGTTTTGGTGATGGACACCCTACTTTATGGTGTTCTTATGATATGTGTGATATGTCAGTAAAGTTGGTTTTGTCCAATTAAGCGTTTATATCATAAGTTAACAATTATTTGTTGCATTATGTCCCTCTGGACAGATCTGGGGACTTTGGAAAGTTCCCCATGATAATGTGGTTTTCTGTGCTTGTGTTGAATACAAAAGTTGTAGATAACTTATGTATCTAGCTCCTGTCAAAATTTGAGGGCATTTGGCCCAGTAGTTTAGAAACTACAGGTTTTTAAAGTTAGGTTCCTGTTTTGCTTACTCTCTGCCTTGTGAGGACAGAGTTCTGTTGAATTATGAATTCGAGCTGGTAAAGTGTCGAATCATGCTTTGAGGTCTAAAAATGAATTGTAGACAATTTCATAAGCTTTCCAGATTGTCTTGTTTCATGTCATTTGGAATTATAAATCTCCAGTTATGGCTAGTTTACTGTACCGCTACATAGTCTTCATTTGCTGAAATACAAATGCTTGATTGAATGTGTTGCAATGTAATCGTTGATTGTTTGGGGGTTAGCCTAACTTGAAAATATGCTTAGGTGCAGGTGCTAGGTCATTAACTGAAGATGAGCAATTATACATTAGGTTGTATAAACTTGGTAAGTAAAGTGATTTGAATAGGGCTTAAGTTGGAATATGCAAACTACAGCGAACATGTGCATTCTCCGAGCATCCCTGACAGTCGTTCATGTGCATCCATGATATTTATCTTGCGCATTCATGCAATAGGTGTGCCGGAGGGAGTGACGTTGCTGGAGTTCGAGGGAGCCAACCAGGAGGAGGAACCCGAGGTGCAGGAAGTCGACGAAGCAGTCGCCGCGGAGGATTTGCCCGAGTGCCCTGACCACCAGCCTTCCTTGTTCCTGAAAGGCAAGCCCCGGAGCATATTAAGCCTCCCATGTTTTTGCAAATACTTGAGTACCTTTTATTGTTGACGATGCATTAAGTATAGGAATTGGTTGGAACCAATTGCTGCATTATATATCCTTCCTTGTCCAGATATCGCACTGGAATCCTATTTAAGTTCAGGAACGGGTTATATGCTTAGCCATGCTTAGTGCGGTAGAAGTCAGGTGATTTCCTGTCACCTGCGAGCTTTAGGATGAGGTGGATCACGGTTGGCTATATTTGCTATCGTGGAAAAGAACCATGTGATTAATGAATTAAGACCGGGCGGGGTCTTGTGTAGGTTTGAACATAGTGACTCCGTCTGAGTCGTTTAAGGACCGATACGCTGTACGTCCTCATGTCATGTTGAACGCAGCCTAACACTTAGCTGGCCGGATAAGTCGTTCCGACCGCGAAGCCTAGTAGCTCGACTCAGGCCGAGGACGCGAGCAGTGGTGGCATTCTGGAGGTAGTAAGGATGTGCGGAGAGCCATTAGCATAAGTCCAAGGCGGGTTAGAGTCCCGAACAACCTTGGTAGAGTGGTTCTCTGAGAATGTCGATCTGATCGGACTCGCGACTCCTGAATCGTACCAAAGGTGACTTGTTTGCGACTCCGACGGGAGAAGCAGGGTTTGTGTTTAGGAATACCCCTCCAGCTGGATAGGAATCGATTCGAATCGCCGTCTCTCCCGAATAGTGAGAACTTGACTGAGCAGCGGCAACGTAGATTCAATTAATTTAACGATATGGTTAAATGGATGATGATGATAAGGTTGCCAATGAATACCTGATATGGTTATTAATGTTTGCACCCTAATAATATGATTGCTTAGTACAGGTGCTAATATAGTTGTCAGGTTAATGGCTAAAAAGTCACTGCTAGTCCAGGCTAAGATTTGATCATTATTACTTATGCTTTTCTGCAAAAAGAAAGTGTCAGCCAGATCCACTACAATAAGCTTTGCATAATCCTTGGTGTCATTTATTTTGGTTTCTGGCGGGTAAGTCTAGCTGAGTACATTCCCGTACTCAGGGTTTATTTCCCTCTTGTTGCAGATGACCTTCTATATCAGGGATTCTGTAAGTATTGTCTCCACCCGGCGGGTGATGAAGACTAGATCATAGGCATGATCTCTGTTCCCTTATCTGAATGCTTTTGCGGGCTGTGATCAGCGAACCAGTATGTGTATTTGAACTCAAGTGTGTGAGTTAAACTATTTGCTTCCGCATGTTTTACAAGACTTGTTTTGTAATAACGTTGACTCTGTGATGATGTAATCTATTTGCAAACGTCTGTGAAATGTTGTAACGTACGATATGTTATGTTGAATTACTGTGATCTTGGTTGTATGCAAGTTGGTTTGAAATCCTTTGAGATTTCAGTTGACTACCGGGTTTATATGGGCTCAAGTTCGAGAATTTGATCGTTTCGGCGATTGTTTTTGTACTTGTGCTCTTATAAATTGGTCGGTTCTGTGACAGCTGGCATTAGAGCTAGATTCAACATTAAACATGTCTTATGGCTATTTAAAACAAAAGCTTTTGTTGTAAAAACGGTTTTCCAACTTATAGTTATATATAAGTGTTCAAAAATCAAAATTTTTATGGTATACTGGTGATCACATCCTTTATAGCCCACTTAAGGACTTCTAGGTGGCTTATATATAATTACTAACTTGGGGGAATTGATTGTTTCTATTTTCGTCGTCCATGCGGCGTGATATTGCATGGGTGCCATTCGTTTGAATGGTAATGTATGGATCAATTGCCTCTACGCTAAGGTAAGTGTGAGTTAGAGAGCATGACCGTCCAAGCTGCCGGTCTAGGGGAGAGCTAGTTGTGGTTACTGGAGTATTTACGTGTTACATACATGTATATATGAAGGTACTTAATTGTGGGTACATTTGTCGGGTAGTTTGGATCTCAAAGTATATATATCGGGGGATGTATATATGGAGAGTATCTTAGTTACTGCTTGTGTAATTAGCATTATATCTTGTTGGGTTGGGCTGCAATGAAGTTTTGCTGCAGTACGCTAACAACGCACCGTGTAGATCGACTAGTTACCGCTAATTGAGAGAACGTATGTATGCCACCGTATATTCCGCTAAAGCTCAAATTTTACTAGGTTTGTGAGGACGTACGGAACGAGCATGCATCATATTCACTCATGTCATTCATATTACATTACCCCTCCCTTATAATTGCTTATCCCAAGTGTAAAGTGCAATCTCTCAGCAAAATAATCCTCTCACGTGAATTGCATCCCCTTTTGATCTGATGACCGCGCCAGAGTTTTCCTCCTAGGTAGTAAACACCTTCTGGACCAGTTCGGTACTCCCACTTTGCTCGAGGGTGCTCGGTTCGAGTTGGGTACCCGGAGGCACCCGGGCCATACGTGGAGGCAAAGCGGTACCATTGGGAGATGTACCATGGTACGTCGTGACCTTCATCGTGCATAAAACCCCACAAGACCGTTGTGGCATGGGTGGAGCATCGAGACCGATGGGCAAAGCCCATGGGAAGCCGCCAGTTGTTGCCTGGATGTCTTGATGGATATAGCACAGAGCTTCGGGGATGAGTTATTGGGTGGACCTGCTTCATCCATTCCCCGAGTATCTCCTACTGAGGCTGAGTGGACTCAGGACGTTGGTCAGGCCTTGGTTCGAGGCCGTGGCGAACGGGCGCAGAGCGACAACGCTGGAATGAGTGCTATGATGGCAGTCCTGAAGCTTTGTCGAGTCAGGCAAAACACCCTTTCGAGTGTGCTTGATGAAGCCGGCAAGGCAATGGAAGCTCAGCACAAGTTCAGGTTGCGTGCCCGCAAGTATTGTCGTAAGGCGAATGCATGTGGGAGAGCTCAACGAGAAGTTGATGAGATTTGTGGGATTGCAAATTATCGTCTGCAACAGTGGGGTCAAACCGCACGCGAGAGAGACGAGCTTCATGACCAGCTGATGAACCTCACTATTGAGAGAGATGAGGCTGCACAAGAGTTGGATCGTGTGACACGTCACCGGGATGCAGCTTTAGAGTTAGTAGAAGAAAGACGTCGGGGTTGGATTTTGGCCAATCACAAAGCCTTTCAGAGGGAGCAAGCACTGCAAGGACAGCTTGAAGAGCTTCAGGTTGAGCACCATCAACTGCACAACCATATGTTTCCTATTCCTCACCCCATACCAAGGTATCCAAATGTGGGTGGACCTCAAGTGATTGAGGCCGATGAGGAAGAAGAGGACGTGCAGATGGTTGACAATGCAGCTGAACTGGAAGAAGAAGAAGAGGAAGACCCAAAAGAAGTCCAAGGTGTCTCCGATGTGGACAGCGATCACTTCGACGCGTAGTTCGTTAGCAAGTCTCGCTAGTATAAGCTTTTGCAGTCATTGATGTAATGGACTTAAGTACGATGACTGATGTGGGATGTACTCTTTTAATTCGAACTCGGCATGTAATGTACTTTAATTCGCTCCCTTCGGGACGCGTACCGTAATGGTTAAGTTTAAAAACTTGTCATGTTGGAATGCACTGCGTATGGCGCTAGTAATCTATTTGATGATGTGGTGGTTGGAGAATGAATTATTGCCTCTGTTATTGTATGAAGTTTTCATTCTCGTCAGTAAATTCAGTTTGGCACGATTACATTGTTCCTCTCCAATGCGCTGACATCATCAATAATTACTGGTTGCGCATTGTGCAGATGCCTCGTACTCGTTCCGCCGGTGCAGGTGATGATGATGATGATCTTCCACCGCCACCACCACCCACACCAACGGAATTGATAGCAATGCTTGCGGAAGGACAGCGCACTATGGTGAGGCCCTCAAATGACGATTGCGAATCAGGATGGTCGTGGTCCACGCCAAGGACCGGAACCAAATCAAGACAATGATTTCAAGGATTTCCTTGACACAAAACCCCGATCTTCAAGGAGGTGAGGAGCCTCTACAAGTCGATGAGTGGTTGAATACTCTCAAGCGAAGTTAAAATCTGCTCCGCTTGACCGAGGTCTTTGAAGATCGAGTACGCATCTCACCAATTGCATGGGCGCCTAGCATTTGGTGGAGTCATCATCGGTCCACTATGCCCGCTAATGCCCAAATCACCAGGATCGGTTCAAGTCTGCTTTCAAGGGAAATTATATTCCTCCTGGTCTCATGGCGATCAAGCATCTGAGTTCATGAAGCTAACTCGGGGGAACAAGAGCTTGAATGAATACTGCAGGCTTTCAATAACCTTGTAAGGTATGCTCTTTGAGTTTGTTGACACTGAAGCCAAAAGATCATAAGTTTCAAGCGGGGACTTAGCCCCAAACTTATGAAGACCATGGGAAATTGCAAGTGTGCTCATTTTAATGAGTTTGTGAGTGATGCGTTATCGCAAGAGAACAACAATGCTGTGTATGCTGCATCAAAAAGTCGTAAGATAGCCTATGAGGCGGGTGCCTCACAATCCAAGGCTCCCGTCATGCAGAGGGCTCCATTCCGTCCTCCAGCGTCAGCCGCTAAGTTTCGCCCACCGCAGAAGAAGAATCCCGCCAAGACTGGGTTTCGCAAGGCATTTACAGTTGCTCTTCCCAAGGGCACTACCAGTCAGGGCAGTTCCAGGGCTCCTCCAAGCAACATGCCGTGGTCTTGGAATCGCAACAAGACAAAGCCATTGGGCAAGGGATTGCCCCTACCCTAAGAAGAATAACTACCAAGGTGGTCGTCGAGGGGGTGAACCACACTAATATTCTCTGAGATTCCTTCAGGAGAGGTAGTGTTCTTTGGTAAGTTTTACGATCGATCAACACCCTTGAGTTGTACTATTTGATTCAGGTGCTTAGCATTCCTTTATTAGTCCAGCATTTGCATCCAAGTTTATGCAGAAAACATATCTTTGTTGAGGGTGAGGGTTATTGTATTAGGGCTGCCGGTGGTGTTATCCCAACCAAAGTGGTAGTTGGGGAAGTACAATTTGAGATAGAGGCGAAGTTATCAAAGTTGATCTGGTAGTTTTACGGGTTTGGGTATCGATGTGATATTGGGAATGAATTGGATGAGCAGGCGCGGGGTGCTTATTGATACATCGACTAGAGTAGTCATGCTCGAGAGATCCGATGAATCGGGAAGGTTTTACGGTGCAACTACCAAGGGACATCAATCTTTCTTGTGCGGCTAATGCGGTGCAAGCAAAGGCTATTGCAGATATCCCTATAGTGTGTGACTTTCCGGATGTTTTTCCCGATGATTTGCCTGGATTACCCCCGAATCAGGACGTGGAGTTCAAGATAGAGTTGCTTCTGCAGTACAGCTCCTATCTCTAGAAGGCCATATAGAATGCCTCCCAATGAACTATTTGAACTTAAGACCCAGTTGAATGAACTTTTAAAGAAAGGCCTTATCCGTCCTAGTTCATCTCCGTGGGGGTGCCCAGCTATCTTTGTGAAGAAGAAAGATCAATCCCTACGCATGTGTGTAGATTATAGACCCTTGAATTCAGTTACAATCAAGAATAAGTACCCTCGCCACGTATAGATATCTTATTTGATCGGTTATCCAAGGCAAAAGTCTTTTCCAAGATCGATTTGAGATCCGGGTATCATCAAATCAAGATTCGGCCCGAGGATGTTCAAAAACCGCATTCTCTACGGACACTGGTGCGTATGAGTATCTTGTTATGTCTTTTGGATTGACTAATGCCCCGCACATTTTATGTATCCGATGAATTCAAAGTGTTTATGCCCGAGTTGGACAAATTTGTGGTGGTATTTATAGATGATATCTGGTCTATTTCGAGAATGAAGAAGATCACGTTGAACATTTGCGGTTGGTTCTCACTAGATTGCGAGAACACCAGCTGTATGCAAAGTTCAGCAAATGTGAATTTTGGCTTCGCGAGGTGCCTTTTCTTGGACACGTGTTGTCCGATGGAGGAATTATGGTTGATCCCACCAAGGTGCAAGAAGTATTGAACTGGAAAGCTCCCATCTCGGTGCACGAGGTTTGGAGTTTTCTGGGGTTGGCTGGCTATTATCGTCGCTTCATCCTGGATTTCTCTAAAATAGCCAAGCCTATGACTCGATTGCTGCAAAAAGACATGAAGTTTGTCTGGACTCCTGAGTGTGATGCGGCTTTCCATACCCTGCGAACTCTTCTAACATCGGCTCCGGTTTTGGCACAACCGGATATCGAGAAACCTTTTGATGTGTTCTGTGATGCATCAGGTATTGGGTTAGGAGGTATTCTTATGCAAGAGGGTAGAGTCATTGCTTATACCTCTCGCCAACTTCGGAAGCATGAAGTGAATTATCCAACGCATGACTTAGAACTCGCTGTAGTTGTTCATGCTCTGAAGGCCTGGAGACATTATTTACTTGGCAATATGTGCAACATCTACACTGATCATAAAAGTCTCAAGTACATCTTCACTCAACCTGAGTTGAATATGCGTCAGAGAAGATGGCTCGAGTTGATCAAGGATTATAACCTCCAAGTGCACTATCACCCTGGCAAGGCAAATGTCGTAGCGGATGCCTTAAGCAGGAAGTCTCATTGCCACTCTTTGATTGAGAGTGATGCCCATTTGTCAAAGCTCCTTCATCCTGCCGTCCTTCACAACATCATCATGTAGTTGTACTCTCTGGTGGTCGAATTATCGAGCTATGAAAGGCGGATGCGTGTGTTTCACATCAAGCGCAAGATGAAAGAGCAAGAAACCAAACATTTTCGAGTTGATGAGGAAGGCGTGTTATGGTTCAAGGATAGGTTGGTAGTTAGAAGGATAGAGAGCTTAGAAATCAAATCATATCCAAGCTCATTCCTCTAAACTATCTATTCATCCCGGTAGTAGTAAAATGTATCATGATTTAAAAGCCTCGATTTTGGTGGACCAAAATGAAGAAAGAGATCGCCGCTTATGTGGCTAGGTGTGACACTTGTTGTCGAGTCAAGGCGGTACACATGAAATTTGGATTACTTCAGCCACTCTCTATTCCAAAGTTGGAAATAGGAAGAGATAAGTATGGATTTTATTGTTGGACTCCCTACTACGCAGAGGAACTTTAACTCTATTTGGGTAATTGTGGACCGACTGACCAAATCAGCACACTTCATTCCGGTCCGCATAGACTTTCGTCCAACCGACTATGCGGAGTTGTACTTCAACCAGATAGTCCGACTTCATGGGATCCCTCATACTATTGTCTCAGATAGAGGACCACAGTTCACTGCTCGCTTTTGGGAGCACTTACACGGATTATTAGGAACTAAGCTTGTAAGAAGTTCGGCATATCATCCGCAAACCAATGGGCAAACTGAGCGAGTGAATCAAATCTTAGAAGATATGTTGAGAGCTTGTGTCATATCGGCTAAGGGCTCATGGGAAAAATGGTTACCCCTAGCTTAATTCTCGTACAATAATAGTTATCAAGAGAGCATAAAGATGGCACCGTTTGAAGCTTTGTATGGCCGGAAGTGTAGAACCCCGTTGAACTGGGTAGAAGCCGGTGAAAGGAGATATTATGGAATTGATTTTGTTCAAGAAGCCGAAGAACAAGTCCGTACTATCCAAACCCACATGGCCGCAGCGCAAGCTAGGCAGAAAAGTTATGCTGATCAACGTAGAAAACCTATTGAGTTCGAAGTTGGAGACTTCGTTTATCTGAAGGTTTCACCTATGAAAAGTGTCCAACGCTTCGGTGTGAAGCGAAAGCTTGCGCCAAGATATGTTGGTCCGTTTGAAATCATTGGACAAAGTGGTAAAGTGGCGTACAAGATTCAATTACCTCCTGAGATGAGTGTTATCTTCAATGTCTTTCATGTATCCCAATTGAAGAAATGTCTTCGCATCCCTGAAGAGAGAGTTCCATTGGGGGATATCGAGTTAAAATCTGATTTGACCTTTGAAGAAAAGCCAGTTCGAGTGATTGACACTCGTGAGTGAGTGACTCGGAGTCGGGTGGTCAAGTTCTACAAGGTCATGTGGAGTAATTAGGGTAGTGAACGCGATGCAACGTGGGAAAGGGAAGATTATTTGAGGGATGGTAATAAGGAATTCTATCAACAATGGTACGCTTTTCAAATCTTGGGACGAAATTTTTATAAGGGGGGAGGGCTGTAACACCCCTGGTGTTTAGCTTTCACATTTGCACTGCATTTCATGAACATGAGCATCATGCATCCCTTTGTGAACTTATAGCACATGAAACATAAATTCGAAACATTGCAACGTGTTGTATATTTCATGTGTGTTGTTCTTTATGAAATGTAAAGTGTGCAACACTTAAGTGCAACATGTGCCACTCACTTAGTGAAACAATATTAGTTAATACTATGCAACAAGATCATGAAACATGTGAAACATGACTATGAAACATTTGCAACATTTCTTATGTTTTCCATTGTTTGATGTATACCTTGATCGATTCTTGTGTGACCAATGCATGGTGTGGCTAGAAATGCTTGTAAGTAACTTAGTTACACTTAGAATGTCATTAGGAACAATGTTCATGTTGATCATTTTGCCTAATTAGGTTTCCAAGTCATGGTTGACCAATTTGGACCCCTAGAGCTCATGTGTTTGACTGTTTAAAAAGTGTAGCTTAGGATGTTTGCATGTCTGAGCAACCTAAAGCAAAGTTGTAGAGGATTATATGTGGAACAAAAGTTATTTTGTGACCAACTCATGAAAATGTGCACAACATGCTCAAAAGGGCCCCCACAAGCCAGTTTTGGGGTTGGATTCAACACTTAGAATTTTTCTAAGTATGAAAACTGAGTTTTGGGTTTCATGGACTCAACTTTAGCATAAATTTTTTCTCTATACTTTGAATTAGACTTTGGTCTCTAAAGGAGTTTGGTAGCTGGTACATAGGGCTTAAACTTTTGTTTAGGAAGTTGACGCCATCTTGAGCTAAGGTTTAGGAGTTTGATCGACGCCAAATCTCGCCGTCGGTCGGGTGATCGCGAGTCGATAATCATCTCGTCTCGCCGAGTGGCCGACCGCCTCAGCCGTCGGGCTGCTGCAGCTGTGGACGCGCCGCGGAGGCCGTGACGTCTGGCGCCTGGCCCCGCAAGTCAGGCTAGGGTGTGCCTCAAGTACGCCACGACGCCACCAGTTCACTCCACCTCCATTTCCTCTTCTTCACCGTGCAAGCCGAGGCGGGCTGAGGGCGACGCCATCGCCACCGCGGCCACGCCGAACTCGCGTCTCGTCGTCGTCGCGTCTCCGCTCAATTCGAACCACCCAAAGCTCCACCATAGCCTCTGTTTTCTCGTCCACCTCGCCGTTGTGTCAGTGAGTCAAGGGTGAGGCCACATTTCTTCTTCCCCGCGTCGGAGCGCCATTGCCGCCGTTGGTTCCGACGAGCTCTCACGCGCTCGCCGTCGTGTCTCACCTCGCTCTATCTTGCTCATAGCTCGGCCTTGAGCTCCTCTATCTCGTCGTCATCTCCGCGCAGCTGCTCGACGTTTGGTATGGCCGCTTGGTCGTTCTGCCGCCGTCCGAGGCTCGCCGGAGTTGGACCTCGCCGTGGTCATGCTAGCTAGGGTTCTTCTCACCCTCTGTTTCCTACCTCGCTAGCTCCGTAGTGACACCGTGAAGCTCGTACCGAGCTTGGGTGGGGCAATGGGGGCTCGCCGTCGCTGGGGTGCCGCAGCGACCTCGCCGTCGTCCGCCATTGTCGACGCCGGCATAGCTAGAGCGTGGTAGCGGTTGGGGAAAAGGTATAGGTAGGTGTGTATCATCGCTAGGAGCACGCCAGTGTCATTGGCCTCGCCGGAGTTCACGCCGCCGGCGAGCTAGCGCCGCTTCCGCACCGTCCCGCGTCGTTCCCCTGTTTCGGTTTCGCTGACAGGCGGGGTCCCCTGACCAGTGGGTCCCGGTTGTCAGTGAGTCAGACCCAGTAAGCTAGTTCAAAAATACAGTTTTGAATGCTGATTTGTGATTTTTGTAACTCCCAATTGGTAGATCCAAATTGAGTACTTCCAATTTTGTTAGACTTACAGTTAGGTCTAGTATTTAAGAAAAATATATCTTGAGCACATTTTGTAGAAATTTTGGATGAATTAAATAGGAACTTGAAAAGTGTTTTTGAGTGCATGCAAACTTGTTTAAATCATATCTTGAGTTTCTGTGATCCAAAAATTGTGAAATTTTGTGGGTAAGCTAGTATTGCTTAGTAGAAGCTCTGGTTAAAATTTGAGAGTCATTGCATGTGTAGTTTTTGAGTTATAGATTTTCCTTTTATCATTGGATGATTCTTGTGGGAATTTTAGTAATTTATTTATGAATCCATTGACTATGAAATTTGTTGGAGAGTATCCCAGTACCTTAAGGATGCAAGGAAAAATATGAAATCTGTTGCTTGACACTTTTCACTAAGGTTTCCTATTTATGCCATTTTAAGCCATTCTGCCTTACCATTTTTGTGTAGGTTGTTATACTTACTCAAATGGGGTGAAATTTTATGGTAGTCTATTTAGAGCATGTAGTGTCTACTGTAATTTTTGTAGAATTAATGGGGCAGTTTTCATATATGTTTACTATTTCCCTAATTAATTAAATAAATTAAGAAAGGTATTAAAAGAAATGTTTTGGTGATGGACACCCTACTTTATGGTGTTCTTATGATATGTGTGATATGTCAGTAAAGTTGGTTTTGTCCAATTAAGCGTTTATATCATAAGTTAACAATTATTTGTTGCATTATGTCCCTCTGGACAGATCTGGGGACTTTGGAAAGTTCCCCATGATAATGTGGTTTTCTGTGCTTGTGTTGAATACAAAAGTTGTAGATAACTTATGTATCTAGCTCCTGTCAAAATTTGAGGGCATTTGGCCCAGTAGTTTAGAAACTACAGCTTTTTAAAGTTAGGTTCCTGTTTTGCTTACTCTCTGCCTTGTGAGGACAGAGTTCTGTTGAATTATGAATTGAGCTGGTAAAGTGTCGAATCATGCTTTGAGGTCTAAAATGAATTGTAGACAATTTCATAAGCTTTCCAGATTGTCTTGTTTCATGTCATTTGGAATTATAAATCTCCAGTTATGGCTAGTTTACTGTACCGCTACATAGTCTTCATTTGCTGAAATACAAATGCTTGATTGAATGTGTTGCAATGTAATCGTTGATTGTTTGGGGTTAGCCTAACTTGAAAATATGCTTAGGTGCAGGTGCTAGGTCATTAACTGAAGATGAGCAATTATACATTAGGTTGTATAAACTTGGTAAGTAAAGTGATTTGAATAGGGCTTAAGTTGGAATATGCAAACTACAATGAACATGTGCATTCTCCGAGCATCCCCGACGATCGTTCATGTGCATCCATGATATTTATCTTGCGCATTCATGCAATAGGTGTGCGGAGGGAGTGACGTTGCTGCTGGAGTTCGAGGGAGCCAACCAGGAGGAGGAACCCGAGGTGCGGGAAGTCGACGAAGCGATCGCCATGGAGGATTTGCCCGAGTGCCACGACCACCAACCTTCCTTGTTCACGAAAAGGCAAGCCCGGAGCATATTAAGCCTCCCATGTTTTTGCAAATACTTTGAGTACCTTTTATTGTTGATGATGCATTAAGTATAGGAATTGGTTGGAACCAATTGCTGCATTATATATCCTTCCTTGTCCGGATATCGCGACTGGAATCCTATTTAAGTTCGAGAGCGGGTTATATGCTTAGCCATGCTTAGTGCGGTAGAAGTCGGTGATTTCTGTCACTGCGAGCTTTAGGATGAGGTGGATCACGGTTGGCTATATTTGCTATCGTGGAAAAGAACCATGTGATTAATGAATTAAGACCCAAGGCGGGGTCTTGTGTAGGTTTGAACATAGTGACTCCGTCTCGAAGTCGTTTAAGGACCGATCTGACGTCGTCCTCATGTCATGTTGAACGCGACCTAACACTTAGCTGGCGGATAAGTCGTTCCGACCATGAAGCCTAGTAGCTCGACTCGGTAGGGGACGCGAGCGATGGTGGCATTCGGAGGTAGTAAGGATGTGCGGAGAGCCATTAGCATAAGTCCAAAGGCGGGTTAGAGTCCCGAACAACCTTGGTAGAGTGGTTCTCTCGAGAATGTCGATCCGATCGGACTCGCGACTCTGAATCGTACCAAAGGTGACTTGTTTGCGACTCCGACGGGAGAAGCGGGGTTTGTGTTTAGGAATACCCCTCCACCTGGATAGGAATCGATTGAATCGCCGTCTCTCCCGGATAGTGAGAACTTGGTGAGCGGTGACAACGTAGATTCAATTAATTTAACGATATGGTTAAATGGATGATGATGATAAGGTTGCCAATGAATACCGATATGGTTATTAATGTTTGCACCCTAATAATATGATTGCTTAGTACAGGTGCTAATATAGTTGTCGGGTTAATGGCTAAAAAGTCACTTTGCTAGTCCGAGAGGCTAAGATTTGATCATTATTACTTATGCTTTTCTCGCAAAAAGAAAGTGTCACCGGATCCACTACAATAAGCTTTGCATAATCCTTGGTGTCATTTATTTTGGTTTACGGCGGGTAAGTCTAGTGAGTACATTCCCGTACTCGGGGTTTATTTCCCTCTTGTTGCGAGATGACCTTCTATATCGGGGATTACGTAAGTATTGTCTCCACCCCGTGGTGATGAAGACTAGATCATAGGCATGATCTCTGTTCCCTTATCTCGAATGCTTTTTTGCGGGTTGTGATCAGCGAACCAGTATGTGTATTTGAACTCAAGTGTGTGAGTTAAACTATTTGCTTCCGCATGTTTTACAAGACTTGTTTTGTAATAACGTTGACTCTGTGATGATGTAATCTATTTGCAAACGTCTGTGAAATGTTGTAACGTACGATATGTTATGTTGAATTACTGTGATCTTGGTTGTATGCAAGTTGGTTTGAAATCCTTCGAGATTTCAGTTGACTACCGGGTTTATATGGGCTCAAGTTCGAGAATTTGATCGTTTCGGCGATTGTTTTTGTACTTGTGCTCTTATAAATTGGTCGGATTCTGTGACGGTGGCATCGAGCTAGATTCAACATTAAACATGTCTTATGGCTATTTAAAACAAAAGCTTTTGTTGTAAAACGGTTTTCAACTTATAGTTATATATAAGTGTTCAAAATCAAAATTTTTATGGTATCTCTTGGTGATCACATCCTTTATAGCCCACTTAAGGACTTCTAGGTGGCTTATATATAATTACTAACTTGGGGGAATTGATTGTTTCTATTTTCGTCGTCCATGCGGCGTGATATTGCATGGGTGCCATTCGTTTGAATGGTAATGTATGGATCAATTGCCTCTACGCTAAGGTAAGTGTGAGTTGTGAGAGCATGACCGTCCAACTGTCGGTCTAGGGGAGAGCTAGTTGTGGTTACTGGAGTATTTACATGTTACATACATGTATATATGAAGGTACTTAATTGTGGGTACATTTGTCGGGTAGTTTGGATCTCGAAGTATATATATCGGGGGATGTATATATGGAGAGTATCTTAGTTACTGCTTGTGTAATTAGCATTATATCTTGTTGGGTTGGGCTGCAATGAAGTTTCAGAGTACGCTAACAACGCACCGTGTAGATCGACTAGTTACCGCTAATTGAGAGAACGTATGTATGCCACCGTATATTCCGCTAAAGCTCAAATTTTACTAGGTTTGTGAGGACGTACGGAACGAGCATGCATCATATTCACTCATGTCATTCATATTACATTACCCCTCCCTTATAATTGCTTATCCCAAGTGTAAAGTGCAATCTCTCAAAGCAAAATAATCCTCTCACGTGAATTGCATCCCTTTTGATCTGAGATGACCGCGCCGTGTTTCCTACCGGTAGCATGACACCTTTCTGGACCAGTTCGGTACTCCCACTTTGCTCTGGAGGTGCTCGATTCAGTTGGGTACCGGAGGCACCCGATTACTGCGTGGAGGCAAAGCGGTACCATTGGGAGATGTACCATGGTACGTCGTGACCTTCATCGTGCCATAAAACCCCACAAGACCGTTGTGGCATGGGTGGAGCATCGAGAGACCGATGGGCAAAGCCCATGGGAAGCCGCTTCGAGTTGTTGCCTGGATGTCTTGATGGATATAGCATGAGAGCTTCGGGATGAGTTATTGGGTGGACTGCTTCATCCATTCCCGAGTATCTCCTCATCGAGGTGAGTGGACTCGGGACGTTGGTCGAGCCTTGGTTCGAGGCCGTGGCGAACGGAGCCTTGAGAGCGACAACGCTGGAATGAGTGCTATGATGGCAGTCCTGAAGCTTTGTCGAGTCAGGCAAAACACCCTTTCGAGTGTGCTTGATGAAGCCGGCAAGGCAATGGAAGCTCAGCACAAGTTCAGGTTGCGTGCCCGCAAGTATTGTCGTAAGGCGAATGCATGTGGGAGAGCTCAACGAGAAGTTGATGAGATTTGTGGGATTGCAAATTAAATGCCGCAATGGTGGGGTCAAACCCGACGCGAGAGAGACGAGCTTCATGACCGCTGATGAACCTCACTATTGAGAGAGATGAGGCTGCACAAGAGTTGGATCGTGTGACACGTCACCGGGATGCAGCTTTAGAGTTAGTAGAAGAAAGACGTCGGGGTTGGATTTTGGCCAATCACAAAGCCTTTCAGAGGGAGCAAGCACTGCAAGGACAGCTTGAAGAGCTTCAGGTTGAGCACCATCAACTGCACAACCATATGTTTCCTATTCCTCACCCCATACCAAGGTATCCAAATGTGGGTGGACCTCAAGTGATTGAGGCCGATGAGGAAGAAGAGGACGTGCAGATGGTTGACAATGCAAATTGAACTCGAAGAAGAAGAAGAGGAAGACCAAAAAAGAAGTCCAAGGTGTCTCCGATGTGGACAGCGATCACTTGACGCGTAGTTCGTTAGCAAGTCTCGCTAGTATAAGCTTTTGCGATCATTGATGTAATGGACTTAAGTACGATGACCGATGTGGGATGTACTCTTTTAATTCGAACTCGGCATGTAATGTATTTTTAATTCGCTCCTTTGGGGGACGCCAGCGTATCGTAATGGTTAAGTTTAAAAACTTGTCATGTTGGAATGCATGCGTATGGCGCTAGTAATCTATTTGATGATGTGGTGGTTGGAGAATGAATTATTGCCTCTGTTATTGTATGAAGTTTTCATTCTCGTCGATAAATTCAGTTTGGCACGATTACATTGTTCCTCTCCAATGCCGACATCATCAATAATTCTTGGTTGCGCATTGTCTGCAGATGCCTCAGACTCGTTCACGGCGGTGCGGGTGATGATGATGATGATCTTCCACCGCCACCACCACCCCACACCAACGGAATTGATAGCAATGCTTTGCGGAAGGACAGCGCGCACTATGGTTGAGGCCCTCCGTGACGATTGCGAATCGGGATGGTCGTGGTCCACGCCAAGGACCGGAACCAAATCAATCAATGATTTCAAGGATTTCCTTGACACAAAACCCCGATCTTCAAGGAGGTGAGGAGCCTCTACAAGGTGATGAGTGGTTGAATACTCTCAAGCGAAGTTCCGTCTGCTCCGCTTGACCGAGAAGTCAAGATCGAGTAACGATCTCACCAACTGCATGGGCGGCTAGCATTTGGTGGAGTCATCATCGGTCCACTATGCCCGCTAATGCCCAAATCACACAGGATCAGTTCAAGTCGCTTTCAGGGAAATTATATTCCTCCTGGTCTCATGGCGATCAAGCATACAGAGTTCATGAAGTCGACTCGGGGAACAAGAGCTTGAATGAATACTGCGAGGCTTTCAATAACCTTGTAAGGTATGCTACTTGAGTTTGTTGACACTGAAGCCAAAAGATCGCAAGTTTCAAGCGGGGACTTAGCCCCAAACTTATGAAGACCATGGGAAATTGCAAGTGTGCTCATTTTAATGAGTTTGTGAGTGATGCGTTATCGCAAGAGAACAACAATCTTGTGTATCTTTGCATCAAAAAGTCATAAGATAGCCTATGAGGCGGGTGCCTCACAATCCAAGGCTCCCAATCATGCAGAGGGCTCCATTCCGTCCTCCGGCGTCACCGCTAAGTTTCGCCCACCGTGAAGAAGAATCCCGCCAAGACCGGGTTTCGCAAGGCATTCTGATTGCTCTTCCCAAGGGCACTACCGGTCGAAGGCAGCCTGTGGCTCCTCCAAGCAACATGCCGTCTTTGGGCTGCAACAAGACAGAGCCATTGGGCAAGGGATTGCCCCTACCCTAAGAAGAATAACTACCAAGGTGGTCGTCGGGGGCAGGTGAACCACACTAATATTACTTGAGATTCCTTCAGAGAGGTAGTATTTCTTTGGTAAGTTTCGATCGATCAACACCCCGCAGGTTGTACTATTTGATTGGTGCTTCGCATTCCTTTATTAGTCCAAAGCATTTGCATCCAAGTTTATGCGAGAAAACATATCTTTGTTGAGGGTGAGGGTTATTGTATTAGGGCTGCCGTTGGTGTTATCCCAACCAAAAATTTGGTAGTTGGGGAAGTACAATTTGAGATAGAGGCGAAGTTATCGAGTTGATCTGGTAGTTTTACTGAAATTTGGGTATCGATGTGATATTGGGAATGAATTGGATGAGCAGCACAGGGGTGCTTATTGATACATCGACTAGAGTAGTCATGCTCGAGAGATCCCAGGAATCAGGAAGGTTTTCTGGTGCAACTACCAAGGGACATCAATCTTTCTTGTGCGGCTAATGCGGTGCAAGCAAAGGCTATTGCAGATATCCCTATAGTGTGTGACTTTCCGGATGTTTTTCCGATGATTTGCTGGATTACCCCGGATCGGGACGTGGAGTTCAAGATAGAGTTGCTTCTCTGATACAGCTCCTATCTCTAGAAGGCCATATAGAATGCCTCCCAATGAACTAGCTGAACTTAAGACCCAGTTGAATGAACTTAAAAAGAAAGGCCTTATCCGTCCTAGTTCATCTCCGTGGGGGTGCCCAGCTATCTTTGTGAAGAAGAAAGATCAATCCCTACGCATGTGTGTAGATTATAGACCCTTGAATTGAGTTACAATCAAGAATAAGTACCCTCGCCGCCACGTATAGATATCTTATTTGATCAGTTATCCAAGGCAAAAGTCTTTTCCAAGATCGATTTGAGATCTGGGTATCATCAAATCAAGATTCGGCCCGAGGATGTTCCAAAAACCGCATTCTCTACGGATCGACACGGTCAGTATGAGTATCTTGTTATGTCTTTTGGATTGACTAATGCCCCCGCACATTTTATGTATCTGATGAATTCAGTGTTTATGCCTGAGTTGGACAAATTTGTGGTGGTATTTATAGATGATATCCTGGTCTATTCTGAGAATGAAGAAGATCACGTTGAACATTTGCGGTTGGTTCTCGCTAGATTGCGAGAACACCAGCTGTATGCAAAGTTCAGCAAATGTGAATTTTGGCTTCGCGAGGTGCCTTTTCTTGGACACGTGTTGTCCGATGGAGGAATTATGGTTGATCCCACCAAGGTGCAAGAAGTATTGAACTGGAAAGCTCCCATCTCGGTGCACGAGGTTTGGAGTTTTCTGGGGTTGGCTGGCTATTATCGTCGCTTCATCCTGGATTTCTCTAAAATAGCCAAGCCTATGACTCGATTGCTGCAAAAAGACATGAAGTTTGTCTGGACTCCTGAGTGTGATGCGGCTTTCCATACCCTGCGAACTCTTCTAACATCGGCTCCGGTTTTGGCACAACCGGATATCGAGAAACCTTTTGATGTGTTCTGTGATGCATCAGGTATTGGGTTAGGAGGTATTCTTATGCAAGAGGGTAGAGTCATTGCTTATACCTCTCGCCAACTTCGAAGCATGAAGTGAATTATCCAACGCATGACTTAGAACTCATTGCGATTGTTCATGCTCGAAGGCCTGGAGACATTATTTACTTGGCAATATGTGCAACATCTCTACATCGATCATAAAGTCTCAAGTACATCTTCACTCAACTTTGAGTTGAATATGCGTCGAGAAGATGGCTCGAGTTGATCAAGGATTATAACCTCCAAGTGCACTATCACCACGGCAAGGCAAATGTCGTAGCGGATGCCTTAAGAGGAAGTCTCATTGCCACTCTTTGATTGAGAGTGATGCCCATTTGTCAAAGCTCCTTCATCCCGCCGTCCTTCACAACATCACTCATTAGTTGTACTCTCTGTGGTCGAATTATCGAGCTACGAAAGGCGGATGCGGTGTGTGTGTTTCACATCAAGCGCAAGATGAAAGAGCAAGAAACCAAACATTTTCGAGTTGATGAGGAAGGCGTGTTATGGTTCAAGGATAGGTTGGTAGTTCCGAAGGATAGAGAGCTTAGAAATCAAATCATATCCGAAGCTCATTCCTCTAAACTATCTATTCATCCTGGTAGTAGTAAAATGTATCATGATTTAAAGCCTCGATTTTGGTGGACCAAAATGAAGAAAGAGATCGCCGCTTATGTGGCTAGGTGTGACACGTGTTGTCGAGTCAAGGCGGTACACATGAAAGCTGGATTACTTCAGCCACTCTCTATTCCAGGTTGGAAATAGGAAGAGATAAGTATGGATTTTATTGTTGGACTCCCTACTACGCAGAGGAACTTTAACTCTATTTGGGTAATTGTGGACCGACTGACCAAATCAGCACACTTCATTCCGGTCCGCATAGACTTTCGTCCAACCGACTATGCGGAGTTGTACTTCAACCAGATAGTCCGACTTCATGGGATCCCTCATACTATTGTCTCAGATAGAGGACCACAGTTCACTGCTCGCTTTTGGGAGCACTTACACGGATTATTAGGAACTAAGCTTGTAAGAAGTTCGGCATATCATCCGCAAACCAATGGGCAAACTGAGCGAGTGAATCAAATCTTAGAAGATATGTTGAGAGCTTGTGTCATATCGGCTAAGGGCTCATGGGAAAAATGGTTACCCCTAGCTTAATTCTCGTACAATAATAGTTATCAAGAGAGCATAAAGATGGCACCGTTTGAAGCTTTGTATGGCGGAAGTGTAGAACCCCGTTGAACTGGGTAGAGCCCGGTGAAAGGAGATATTATGGAATTGATTTTGTTCAAGAAGCGAAGAACAAGTCCGTACTATCAAACCCACATGGCGCTTGCACACAAGCTAGGCGTAAAAGTTATCTTGATCAACGAGAAAACCTATTGAGTTCGAAGTTGGAGACTTCGTTTATCTGAAGGTTTCACCTATGAAAAGTGTCCAACGCTTCGGTGTGAAGCGAAAGCTTGCGCCAAGATATGTTGGTCCGTTTGAAATCATTGGACAAAGTGGTAAAGTGGCGTACAAGATTCAATTACCTCCTGAGATGAGTGTTATCTTCAATGTCTTTCATGTATCCCAATTGAAGAAATGTCTTCGCATCCCTGAAGAGAGAGTTCCATTGGGGGATATCGAGTTAAAATCTGATTTGACCTTTGAAGAAAAGCCAGTTCGAGTGATTGACACTCGTGAGCGAGTGACTCGGAGTCGGGTGGTCAAGTTCTACAAGGTCATGTGGAGTAATTAGGGTAGTGAACGCGATGCAACGTGGGAAAGGGAAGATTATTTGAGGGATGGTAATAAGGAATTCTATCAACAATGGTACGCTTTTCAAATCTTGGGACGAAATTTTTATAAGGGGGGAGGGCTGTAACACCCCTGGTGTTTAGCTTTCACATTTGCACTGCATTTCATGAACATGAGCATCATGCATCCCTTTGTGAACTTATAGCACATGAAACATAAATTCGAAACATTGCAACGTGTTGTATATTTCATGTGTGTTGTTCTTTATGAAATGTAAAGTGTGCAACACTTAAGTGCAACATGTGCCACTCACTTAGTGAAACAATATTAGTTAATACTATGCAACAAGATCATGAAACATGTGAAACATGACTATGAAACATTTGCAACATTTCTTATGTTTTCCATTGTTTCAGTGTATACCTTGATCGATTCTTGTGTGACCAATGCATGGTGTGGCTAGAAATGCTTGTAAGTAACTTAGTTACACTTAGAATGTCATTAGGAACAATGTTCATGTTGATCATTTTGCCTAATTAGGTTTCCAAGTCATGGTTGACCAATTTGGACCCCTAGAGCTCATGTGTTTGTTGTTTAAAAGTGTAGCTTAGGATGTTTGCATGTCTGAGCAACCTAAAGCAAAGTTGTAGAGGATTATATGTGGAACAAAAGTTATTTTGTGACCAACTCATGAAAATGTGCACAACATGCTCAAAAGGGCCCCACAAGCCAGTTTTGGGGTTGGATTCAACACTTAGAATTTTTCTAAGTATGAAAGCTGAGTTTTCAGTTTCATGGACTCAACTTGAGCATAAATTTTCTCTCTATACTTTATGAATTAGACTTTGGTCTCTAAAGGAGTTTGGTAGCTGGTACATAGGGCTTAAACTTTTGTTTAGGAAGTTGGCGCCAGATGAGCTAAGGTTTAGGAGTTTGATCGACGCCCAAATCTACGTCACCGGTGATCGCGAAGTGATCGATAAGTCGATAGCTCCGATCGCCGTCGAGTGGCCGACCGGCCTCAGTCGTCGCTGCTGCGATGGACGCGCCGTGGAGGCCGTGCGCAAATTGGCCCGCAAGTCGCCAGGCTAGGGTGTGCCTCAAGCATACGACGCCACCCGATTCACTCCACCTCCATTTCCTCTTCTTCACCGTGCAAGCCGAGGCGGGAGGAGGTGACGCCGCGCATCGCCACTGCGCCCGCCGAACTCGCGCCTCGTCGTCGTCGCGTCTCCGCTCAATTCGAACCACCCAAAGCTCCACCATAGCCTCTGTTTTCTCGTCCACCTCGCCGTTGTGTCAGTGAGTCAAGGGTGAGGCCACATTTCTTCTTCCCCGCGTCGGAGCGCCATTGCCGCCGTTGGTTCCGACGAGCTCTCACGCGTTCGCCGTCGTGTCTCACCTCGCTCTATCTTGCTCATAGCTCGGCCTTGAGCTCCTCTATCTCGTCGTCATCTCATGCAGCTGCTTTCGACGTTGGTATGGCCGCTTGGTCGTTCTGCTGCCGTCCGAGGCTCGCCGGAGTTGGACCTCGCCGTGGTCATGCTAGCTAGGGTTCTTCTCACCCTCTGTTTCCTACCTCGCTAGCTCCGTAGTGACACCGTGAAGCTCGTACCGAGCTTGGGTGGGGCAATGGGGGCTCGCCGTCGCTGGGTGCCCGTGCTTGACCTGCCTCGCCGTCGTCCGCCATTGTCGACGCTTGGCAAGCATAGCTAGAGCGTGGTAGCGGTTGGGGAAAAGGTATAGGTAGGTGTGTATCATCGCTAGGAGCACGCCCGGTGTCATTGGCCTCGCCGGAGTTCACGCCGCCATGGCGAGCTAAGCGCCGCCCGCACGCCCCGTCGCGTCGTCTCCCCTTTTGTTTCGTTGACGTGGTGGGTCCCCTGACCAGTGGGTCCCGGTTGTCGATGAGTCGGCTTCAAGATCTTAGCTAGTTCAAAAATACAGTTTTGAATGCTGATTTGTGATTTTGTAACTCCCAATTGGTAGATCCAAATTGAGTACTTCCAATTTTGTTAGACTTACAGTTAGGTCTAGTATTTAAGAAAAATATATCTTGAGCACATTTTGTAGAAATTTTGGATGAATTAAATAGGAACTTGAAAAGTGTTTTTGAGTGCATGCAAACTTGTTTAAATCATATCTTGAGTTTCTGTGATCCAAAAATTGTGAAATTTTGTGGGTAAGCTAGTATTGCTTAGTAGAAGCTCTGGTTAAAATTTGAGAGTCATTGCATGTGTAGTTTTTGAGTTATAGATTTTCCTTTTATCATTGGATGATTCTTGTGGGAATTTTAGTAATTTATTTATGAATCCATTGACTATGAAATTTGTTGGAGAGTATCCCAGTACCTTAAGGATGCAAGGAAAAATATGAAATCTGTTGCTTGACACTTTTCACTAAGGTTTCCTATTTATGCCATTTTAAGCCATTCTGCCTTACCATTATTGTGTAGGTTGTTATACTTACTCAAATGGGGTGAAATTTTTATGGTAGTCTATTTAGAGCATGTAGTGTCTACTGTAATTTTTGTAGAATTAATGGGGCAGTTTTCATATATGTTTACTATTTCCCCTAATTAATTAAATAAATTAAGAAAGGTATTAAAAGAAATGTTTTGGTGATGGACACCCTACTTTATGGTGTTCTTATGATATGTGTGATATGTCAGTAAAGTTGGTTTTGTCCAATTAAGCGTTTATATCATAAGTTAACAATTATTTGTTGCATTATGTCCCTCTGGACAGATCTGGGGACTTTGGAAAGTTCCCCATGATAATGTGGTTTTCTGTGCTTGTGTTGAATACAAAAGTTGTAGATAACTTATGTATCTAGCTTCTGTCAAAATTTGAGGGCATTTGGCCCAGTAGTTTAGAAACTACAGGTTTTTAAAGTTAGGTTCCTGTTTTGCTTACTCTCTGCCTTGTGAGGACAGAGTTCTGTTGAATTATGAATTCGAGCTGGTAAAGTGTCGAATCATGCTTTGAGGTCTAAAAATGAATTGTAGACAATTTCATAAGCTTTCCAGATTGTCTTGTTTCATGTCATTTGGAATTATAAATCTCCAGTTATGGCTAGTTTACTGTACCGCTACATAGTCTTCATTTGCTGAAATACAAATGCTTGATTGAATGTGTTGCAATGTAATCGTTGATTGTTTGGGGGTTAGCCTAACTTGAAAATATGCTTAGGTGCAGGTGCTAGGTCATTAACTGAAGATGAGCAATTATACATTAGGTTGTATAAACTTGGTAAGTAAAGTGATTTGAATAGGGCTTAAGTTGGAATATGCAAACTACAGCGAACATGTGCATTCTCCGAGCATCCACGGCGATCGTTCATGTGCATCCATGATATTTATCTTGCGCATTCATGCAATAGGTGTGCGGAGGAGTGGCGTTGCTTTGGAGTTCGAGGGAGCCAACCAGGAGGAGGAACCCGAGGTGCGGGAAGTCGACAAGCGATCGCCATGAGGATTTGCCCGAGTGCCACGACCACCAGACCTTCCTTGTTCTGAAAGGCAAGCCCCGAGCATATTAAGCCTCCCATGTTTTTGCAAATACTTGAGTACCTTTTATTGTTGATGATGCATTAAGTATAGGAATTGGTTGGAACCAATTGCTGCATTATATATCCTTCCTTGTCCAGATATCGCATTTGGAATCCTATTTAAGTTCAGGAGCGGGTTATATGCTTAGCCATGCTTAGTGCGGTAGAAGTCGGTGATTTCTGTCACTGCGAGCTTTAGGATGAGGTGGATCACGGTTGGCTATATTTGCTATCGTGGAAAAGAACCATGTGATTAATGAATTAAGACCAAGGCGGGGTCTTGTGTAGGTTTGAACATAGTGACTCCGTCGAGTCGTTTAAGGACCGATCTGTTGACGTCCTCATGTCATGTTGAACGCAGACCTAACACTTAGCTGGCGGATAAGTCGTTCCGACCCATGAAGCCTAGTAGCTCGACTCGGCCGGGGGCAGCGGCGATGGTGGCATTACGGAGGTAGTAAGGATGTGCGGAGAGCCATTAGCATAAGTCCAAAGGCGGGTTAGAGTCCCGAACAACCTTGGTAGAGTGGTTCTCGAGAATGTCGATCGATCGGACTCGCGACTCTGAATCGTACCAAAGGTGACTTGTTTTGCGACTCGACGGGAGAAGCGGGGTTTGTGTTTAGGAATACCCCTCCATTTGGATAGGAATCGATTGAATCGCCGTCTCTCCCGAATAGTGAGAACTTGGTGACGTGACAGCGTAGATTCAATTAATTTAACGATATGGTTAAATGGATGATGATGATAAGGTTGCCAATGAATACGATATGGTTATTAATGTTTGCACCCTAATAATATGATTGCTTAATACGGTGCTAATATAGTTGTCGAGTTAATGGCTAAAAAGTCACTTTGCTAGTCGAGGCTAAGATTTGATCATTATTACTTATGCTTTTACGCAAAAAGAAAGTGTCGACCAGATCCACTACAATAAGCTTTGCATAATCCTTGGTGTCATTTATTTTGGTTTACGGCGGGTAAGTCTAGCTGAGTACATTCCGTACTCGGGGTTTATTTCCCTCTTGTTGCAGATGACCTTCTATATCGGGGATTCGTAAGTATTGTCTCCACCCGGCGGGTGATGAAGACTAGATCATGGGCATGATCTCTGTTCCCTTATCTGAATGCTTTTGTGGGCTATGATCAGCGAACCAGTATGTGTATTTGAACTCGAGTGTGTGAGTTAAACTATTTGCTTCCGCATGTTTTACAAGACTTGTTTTGTAATAACGTTGACTCTGTGATGATGTAATCTATTTGCAAACGTCTGTGAAATGTTGTAACGTATGATATGTTATGTTGAATTACTGTGATCTTGGTTGTATGCAAGTTGGTTTGAAATCCTTCGAGATTTCAGTTGACTACCGGGTTTATATGGGCTTAAGTTCGAGAATTTGATCGTTTCGGCGATTGTTTTTGTACTTGTGCTCTTATAAATTGGTCGGTTCTGTGACATTGAAGGCGCGCTCCGGCCTGCCTTGGCCGCGCTGGGCAGAGCGTCGGCGACGCGCGGCCGTTTCCCGCGCCACGCGGCGCGCGGTGTCTGAAGCCGGTCGGCCACTGTGCCGGTCGATTCAGTTCGTCAGTGACCCGAAACCGAGCCTGACGACGGGTTATCACGGTCGTTTAACTACAAATCCGTAGCTCCTAAGCGAAAATGATCTACATGATTTTTGTAGCCCGAAGTACCAGCTCCAACTATCGTTCAATAACCTCGTGCTAATTCGCCATCAACACCGAGTTACATCGCACCAAAGGTCGGCTGTCAGTCAGTCAAGGTTCACGACTTAGCAAAAATTTGCTAAGTGTTGAACTTGTGATTTCTCTGATTTTTGAAACCCAAATTCACACATGTTAGGCGCTGAATCAGTCAAAGAGCCAAAAATCAAAGTTGTTCCTTATGTCAAACACTACAACTTTGCTTTAGTAAACTCCTCCATGCAAGGTCTCTAACACTTAGTTCAACTTTGGTCAAACATGTCACTTTGCAATCATGATACATATTCAAACCATGGCTAAATGACCAAACTAGCCCTAGCCTTAAATACCAAAGTTGTTCATGATGATACTCTAAGCATGTTTAAACAATTTGCAAGGTCATTTAAGCATTTCATGTAGTAGTCACTCATATAGCTATCCAGGTCAACACATGTAATATTACTTAAGTGCTTGATCATGAAAGGTGACCTTCATGAACAAGGTTCCTTTTGTTAACCTAAATGTAGCTAAGGTGTTTTAGTGACCAACATTACCCACTTGCATTCATTTGCACATGATCATATGCATATGTTCCAAGAAACACGAGATAACAAGCAATGTTTTATATGTTTCGATCGAATGTTTCAATTGTAAATGATGATTTATGAATGCTTGATGCTCATGCTTATGTTATGCAAGTCAAGTTATGCAAGGCTAACACCCGAGGTGTTACATATTCGTTAGCTTTCCGAAAAGTCCTAGTTCATCGAAATCGGAGTTCGGAGGTAGGAGTTATGCCCGAAATACGAAAGGGTGCTGCTACTGTTTTTGGGCACCGCCCCTGGCACCGCCCTAGGGTGGCGGTGCCCACTTTTTGGCCACCGGAAAGGGCGGTGCCACCCTCTATAATGGCTGCGATTTGGCTACGAGTTAGGTTGCAACTTCCGACCCCCGGACAACCATAACTAGCCCTTTTCTTCTCCTTTTCCTCTCCAACTTGATTCGTTTCAACACCAACAACTTCTCCTTTGCAAATATGCCAACACCACCAAGTGATCACCATTTTGTGCATGTGTGTTAGCTTTTCACAGATGTTTTCTAAAGGATTAGTCACTCAATTCACCACGCCACTCGATCCTAGCAAGGATGCAAAGTTAGATCACTCAAGTGGCACTAGATGACCGATATGCAAACAAGTTTGCCCCTCTTGATAGTACAACCATCTATCCTAAACCCGGTCATAAACTTCTCTACACACCTATAACCGGTGGAATGAAATGCCCTATAAGTTATAACTTTGCTTTGATCTTCTCCACCTTAGTCTTGCAAACGGTCCGTTAAGCCAAGTCTTATCTTGATATTCTCCAACTTAGTCATATAACTCCATGTCATGTCTCATATGCAATAAGCTCCATCATCACATGTTTGAGCTATGCAGCATATCCAAGCTATTTCACCTCTATGGCATGAGTTGCTCACACAAGTGTTCTTGTGGACAAATCTCCTGTGTAAATCACTTAACCGCACATTAGTCCACCTAGTTTGTCACTCAATTACCAAAACCAAATAAGAACCTTTTAACATGTCAGTGTATATTAACAAAATGTTTATCGGCTCAGATTTTGGGGTTGTTGTTGCTAGAGTTAAACCCCGAAATCATTGTCCAGAAAGCAGGAAAAGCCCCTACTTAGACATGTAGGGCCCCAGATTTAGAGGTATTATCGCTGGAGATACTCTGATGTCAGTGGTGACCAATTATTCTGTAAAAAGAAAATAGATATATTGTCTATTATTATCAATGATGATTAAAGCTTTTAGATTTTGTTTCTAGCATGTCTCGTGAGCCTTCAATACAATTAGTAACGGTAAGATGGTTTTTTTTTTATAACTACGGTTATGGCTGCAAGCCTGATAAGCCAAATAGTATTTAAATTATTCCCATATTGCTTTATTTTATTGCCTTGGAAAAACTTGTATAGGGTATTCAACCCTTTTAATTATACATAGGGGATGAGTCCACAACTTCACATACATGTATCAGCGAAATAATTAAAGCTGTGAAATTAAGGGCATGGGTTTGACCCGTGAGAGTGAATATTCTAGGATCTAACGGCGTTGTACTTTCAGCTGTAGACGACGGGGCAGGAGGTATACTCTACTAGTAATCAATCACGCCATTGAATCGATGAGCTACATAATCAAACATGGTTGTCCTCATAGAATGGGTAGTCCGTATAGCCAATGACAGGATCCTGAGTGATAAAAGTTGCCCGGTTGTACTCATTCAAGGGTGCACCCAGCTCAAACCTTCTAGGCAGGTCTGGATTGGCCAAAAAGAGTCTCCCGTAGGCAACGAGATCAGTGTAATGGTCATCGACCACCTTGTTGCCTTCCTCCTGATCGTACCCACCTGCAGCGATGAACGTGCCGTTGAAGGCTTGCCGAAACGGTAGAAGCCCATGAGGGATTTGCCTGCTGCCGTCAACGACATTGGTCATCCGTGGCTCCACCATATGGCAATAGAGTAGCCCCTCGTGCCTATTCAGCTGTTGCACCATATATTCACCGAGCGCCACCGGGTTAGAGTCGGCGCACTCCACGAAGTCGATGAACGGAGACAGCCTAACGCCCACGCGGTGCGCGCCCACCTCGTGGACGACAGCATCGATCACCTCCACCGCG
Source organism: Miscanthus lutarioriparius (assembly GCA_904845875.1). Taxonomy (NCBI): domain Eukaryota; kingdom Viridiplantae; phylum Streptophyta; class Magnoliopsida; order Poales; family Poaceae; genus Miscanthus; species Miscanthus lutarioriparius. Next base: position 66,891,108 of record CAJGYO010000018.1, read on the forward strand.
AAGCGGCACCGGTTCTCAAGGCTGCCACCGTACTCGTCATCACGGTCGTTGGTGCCATCCTTCATGAACTGCTCCAGGAGGTACCCATGCGCGCCGTGGATCTCCACACCATCGAACCCCGCCTCGATGGCGTTTCGTGCCGCACGCCTAAAATCGTCGACGATGCCCGGGATCTCCTCAGTCCGTAAACGCCGCGGCTTGGAGTACACTACGCCAAACTCGGCGTCGGGAGAGATCTGCTTGTCCGTGCTGGAGATGGGCGCCTGCCCGTCAGGCTGCATCTCTGCCTCAGGGTGGCACGCAAATAAAGAATCAGCTACAACATCATCGACTGAGTTGATAGTAAAACATGTTCTCGAAAAATAGTCTGCCACACGTAGGTACCGTTGGTGGAAACCCTGCCGACGTGCCAAATCTGGCAGAAGAAGAAGGCGCCCTTGCGGTGGACGGCGTCGACGATGGGCTTCCACGCCTCGACCTGCTCCTGCGTCCAGATGCCAGGAGTCTCCGGATACCACCCCTGCGCGGTGGCCGACACCCCCGTGGCCTCCGCGATGAGCAGGCCGCCCTTGGTGGCGCGCTGCGAGTAGTACACGGCGGCGTGCGGCTGCGGCACGTTGCCATAGGAGCGGCACCGCGTCAGCGGCGCGAGCACAACACGGTGGGAGAGCTCCAGATGGCCCATCTTATAGGGCGTCAGCAGCGGCATCGTCTCGTTTGCCGACTCGCACACCATCTTAAATTAAGTGCTGTATCTATGCGACCGAACACACAGGCAAGCTAAGCAGCGTTTACTAGCTTTGCTTGTGCTCCAGTTGCGAGTAATAGGCTCTTGCCTCTTGCTCTATGTTAGCTCCTGCTTTGTGCAAGTGGAAGGCGGCGGCCCAGGGAGTACTTATGGTGTGTTTCTTTAGCTCTGGTGTGTGACGTTTAAAAAAAATTCTACACACATGCATGGACTAGCGACTAGGAACTGCTGGTCGTTTCTTTAGCTCTGATGTGTGACATTTAAAAAACTTTCTAGACATGCATGGACTAGGGACAGTGTGAATGTGACAAGGCTGCGCAAGGGGGACAGAGGACCAGAGCCCAGCTTGGCCTACACTGCTCTCGGCCACCGGTGCGCACCGTGCTCATTGTTACCGTGGCAGGCCTAGCACCAATTAGAATGTGTGTAGCAAGGTAACCTTCAACACGCCGTTGGTCAAACATGTGGCGCTGAATAGCACTGTATTACTCCTGTGCATGAAGTGGACGACATATATATGCATGCTTGGCCAAGGGTTTCCTCTACTTGACTTTGGTTGACTACGGGGTTCTACCGCGCTGAACAGTACTGTACTACTGTACCATGATCATAGATGGCATTGATTATATAGGGAATGTTCCCTCAGTCTCGACAAGTCCATTGGATGGTGGAATTAGTGCAACGAAATTTGATTGGGCAAGAAGATCAATTTCCTCCACATGCATTGAATTTTAGCATTGGCACCTAGCCTCGTGTTTCCAGTTCCTTGAAAGTTCAATGCATATATTCGCTCTTTCCCGCTTCTTTCGCTCTCTCGCCAATGAATGAACATATAACTCCAATTCCTGTACTTTCAGGGTGACGTATCCAAATACTGTGACTATGTGACTCCTACAGCTACTCTCCATTCTTGATGATTTAAAAGCTACACAAATCCAATCCATTTGTTTTCTTCGACTACCATTTCGGAAAATCTTGTATTCAAACGATGGGCTTACCACTACTACAACAAAGATTTGTACTGGCGATCACAAACATATTATCACTGGCGTTTCTAACTTCCACCGGTGTGAAAGAGCAGTCGCCAACTTCACTGGCGTCTTCTAGAGAACCGCTAGTGTAAATGGTTTACGCTCGCAGTTAGTTTAAGGAAACCGCCAGTGTAACATACTTGGCCAAACGAGCCAAGCCCGCTGGGCCACCACGGGCCCGGTCCGAAAAAGCAATGCCCAGTCCCGGTACCGGTACATCACGGCAGGCCTCGTGCCCATGCCTAGGCCGCCTCACCGGCCCGAAGTGCCAGCCCGGGCATGGCATGGTTTTTCAGGCAGCACGATGCAACACGATTATTTCCAATCATTAGATTCTCTTCAGATGAACCACAACAGTTGGATTACAAACCCTAAAACAAATCTCCCCCACACCTCTGAGTTTTCCCGTCCACATACCACCACTCTCCCGTTCCTCCTCTTCCTCCTGCGGCTTCTCCTTGCGGCCTCCTCCAGCAGCGATGGCATGACCCACTGCATCCGCTCCGATGGCGATGGCACGGCACAACATCCGCTCCTTTGCTCCCCAAGTCGACGGCGGCATGGAAGGCAACAACGATGTGGCGCGTCAACGTTGCGGACCGAGCATCTGCGTGGTGACGATGCATGAAATCTTGGCGCAGTGTGCACCGACGCTAGTGTGGCGCAGCCTCACGCGATGGGCCAGGGCCGGCTCGACATTGTGGGCCACTGTGCCCAGCGGCATGGCACGGCATGGTTCAAGGGTCCTAGTGCCATGCATGGCCCGCGACGTACGGCACCGTCGTGGCTGATAGTGTTGTGCCCTGCCGTGCCATGCCAAATCATACCAGGGCTGTGCCAGGGCTTGGCCGCCCATTTGGCCATGTATATGATGACATATATGCATGCCCTTATCCAAGGGTTTCCTGTACTTGATTTTCGCTAGGGATGCAAGTGGGTACCCAGTGCTGTTTTTCGGTCACCTAACTGATTACGGTCCAATGTCATTCTAGTTCATTTTTCCACTTTTCTCAAACTAAATCTCATTCTAGTTCATTTGATCAATTTATTAGGCCAACCCAATGACCCAAAATAATTTAAACTTGAATTCCTAATTTTCGTTGACTACGGAATTCTACCGTGCGGCCAGGATACAAAAAAGGCTCCTTTGCCATATCTACCTCCCTCAGCATTGGAGTTTCATGGCTGATATCCCAACAAAGTTGTGTCAACATAATCCACTATGCAGCCTTGGTGAAACACAGTACTGATCCGTCATGTGTGCTCTGTTTCCAATCATGACTGCTATTAATTTTATGAAAGCGATTATTAAGTATATATGCCAGTGCAGTGGATTTTGAATTATTAGGGTATCTTGATTTTTTTGGGGTGATACAATTAGATTCAGTGTATCTTGAATTATCAGGGTATCTTGAATTATCAGTGTTCCAGTTCCTTCATTATTGTAGTTTCTTGTTTTTTCTGGGTGACAAAATGATTTTATCATGTACCATGGTTTGTTAGAATTATTTTTTATATTCGGTTTGTTAGAATTATTTGCAACCTTATAGATTATAAATGGTCATAATACGGTTACTTCTTCCCTTCGATACATATATCTTGTCAATGGATGTGTATCATTTTTTCCCCTTTTGTTGTACTTGACCAATGAACCTGTATAGGGTCTTTCTGATATGAGTACTTTACACGACTTTTACCTTGTGACAAACTTAAATGAAATATCAGCATGTTACTATCCTTTCATCTTTGCGTAAGGAGATTAGCTGAAGAAAAACCATTGACCAAAATTCGCATGTTATAGGAATTTGTGCTTATTCAATTGAAAAGATGTAAAAACTTCCCTATGAGACAACTTAAATATTTATGTACATGCTATTGTTTTAAAATCCAGGTAGCAATGGATTGGTTTACTACTCTTTCAAGGGATATATATATATTTCATAATGGATTATGTCCTGTTTGCCAAGTGTTTGGCTCTACCACTGTCAAACTATCATTCTACCAAATATTGAAGCAACCTTTCGCATACAATATGTATCCAAACTGCAGATCCAGAAATGAAGACCCAAAGGCACAGGGCAAAGGCGCTGGGCGTAGGACGTCTCTGTCAGGAAAAAAAAGCGAACAAAGTTCGTGCCCGACAAACTGTTTTTTTTTAAACGGTTGACAGGAGCTCCGCCGAACTTGTATTGATATAGGAGGGATATTTTTTCTATGCAGATTCATATACTACTTGCGCTATACTCCATCCGTCATAATATATATGGCGTAACCATTTTTATTCATGTCTCATAATAGCGTTCTCTTTGGGCACACGCACATCGATATAGTAATACTAGTGTTGAGAGAGAGGTTAAATACGTTTCTTGGTCTTTAAAGCGGGCGTGGTTACGCCTTATATACTGGGACAGAGGGAGTACAATCTAACTCACAGCCCGCTTCTGCATTCAGGTTCCAAACATCTGCAGACCAAGTTCCTTTTGTTTACGTACTATATGCGAACTGCAACAGAGCCTGCCTGGACGATGCAATCTATCTGCATAAAGACTTTAAAAACTTGTATGCTATATGAAGAGCCCACAGCTCTTAGTTGTATTGCAACCTTTTGCATATGCGCCATAGACGCTACTGCAGTGCATGCTTACCCAACTGAAACTGTCACCGCAGAAGTTTGATTTTCGGTTCCTTTGGTGCTTTGGCACACTATGTAGTCTTTATGTGTACGCCCATGAACCTAAGCAGCTATCCAGTACTACGTTATCTCCAAACTCGCACCTATGCCACGACGTTGGTCTGTTACTAAACGTATATAATTTTTATCCTGACTAGTCTTAGGAAGTGTTTGGTTCTCGGCTCCTAAAATTTAGTCAGCTAAACTACCTCCTAAAGTTTAGTCATCCATGTTTGGTTTGGTGGACTAAATGAGACTAAACTTGACATCTGTATGTTTAGAATGACCAAAACACCCCTAATTAATGCTAAGATGCTGCCCCCGGCATTTGGCGCGCATGCTGGCCGCACTGCTGGCTCCTGCGCGGTGCCCCTGGCCTCCCGCGCGCGTGCCACTGCTCTGGCCTCCCGCGCGTGTGCCACTGCTCTGCTTGGCTGCTCTGCTAGCTGCTGCCGCAATGTTCATTCTCACTCACAAATAATGTTTAAATAGTATACAAAAATCTTCATTATTACAAACCATGGCACATCTATGACCTTCTAAACAAACCATCGGCTATCCAATCACGAAATTGATTCATGTTTTCATCTTCGTCCCCATGACGTGTAGTGCCTCCATTTGCTTGAGAAGAAGTTCCTTCCACATTTGGGTTATAGTTTTCATCTTGATCACACAAGTCAAAGAGATCATCCATCATACACTGCTAGAAATATCTACTTCTATGACGAAAATGTTAATGACGAAACCGAAACCGTCATAGAAGAGTGTTTTTATGATGAATATTTCTGTTTCGTCATAGATCGGTGGTGACAATCCTGCAATCCTCCCTTTCTATGACGAAATCAGGCATCGTCAGAAAAAATGTCATAGAAGAGCGTAGGGTTTCTGTGATGATCTTCTTTAAAACTGTGACGAACATGCTTTGTCATTGAACTAATTACACATATGTAACGAACAATATTCGATCTGTAACGAACGGCTTCGTCGTAGGTCTCCACACCGTACTTTCTCCATCCGACGTGTACCTGTGGGACCTGCAGTTACTTATCCATGACGCTTGCAATTCATCATAAAAGTCTCCGCTCGATCATATCTCCATGCGACGTGTACCTGTGGGACCCTTCTCCATCTGACGTGTATCTGTGGGACCTGCAGTTACTCATCCGTGATGCTTGTAATTCGTCATAAAAGTCTCCGCTCGGTCCTTTCTCCGTCCGACGTGTGCCTGTGGGACCCTTCAACATCCGACATGTGGGACCCGACGGCTTACGTGTCACGTGTACCTGTGGGACCGTTCTCCATCTCCATCCGACCCGTGGGACCCGACTGCCCATCTCCATCCGACTTGTGGGACCCGACGGCCCATCTCCATCCGACATGTGGGACCTGACGACTTGCGTGTCACTTGACGCTTGCAATTCATCATAAAAGTCTCCGCTCGGTCCTTCTGCATCCGACCTGTGGGACCCGACGGCTTACGTGTCACGTGTAACCTTTCTCCATCTCCATCCGACCTGTGGAACCCGACGGTTTGCGTGTCACTTGTACAATGTGTGCCGTCAGGGTTTAATTTCTCAAAAAAGGTCTGATACCTGGGAGTCAAACACGGGATCTGGACCAAGGATTGGAGTGTCTTTACCATTGCGCTAGACGCCTGGCTATGATGACATCTCTTTGGAGTCGCTATAGTATCCTATTGGCTGTGTTACAGGTTGACCTAAATTGGATATATCCCCTGCAAGTGGAAACAAATCTGTGCCCGCTGGACTTGCGACGGTGGCAGCGGCGGCGGAGGCGGAGGATCCCCGATTTGCTGTGGTGGCTCAGGCGTCGTTTTGGTGGCGTGGCGGGGCTCTCCCGGTGGAGCATGGTGGCATTGGCATCTGCGTGATTAGGTGTGTGTCGCGGCAGAGGCGGCTTGCAGCCGAGCTGTGCCAGTTCATAGAACAAAGGTATGAGTACCTTCTTCTGTGATTATAGGACTCCATTTTCTGTACACGATAAAGTAAAGAACACATAAAGAAAGGCTATTCTGTATGAATTTTAATTGAAATCAATGCTTTTGTCACACGAAAATAGAAAACTAGACTGTCCCATAGTATGATATAAACAAATGCATAGATTAGTGCTCTCGAACACTTTATGCTTTGTTCTAATGCTAGTTTTGCCATTGTCCACCCAATGGTCGAAACTCTAACGGACTTTGCAGACTTTTGCTGCAACAGATGGATAGATCCTGGATTCCTAATGGGAGACCATTCTCGCCGACGTTCATCACAGGAGTTGAAGAGTTCATGGATATGGTTAAACAAAAATACGTAGAGCAAAACATCCCTTGCCCGTGTACACATTGTCTTAACCAGGTGGTTAAAACTTGGTAGGAGGTGAAGGACGACTTACTTATAAATAGAATGTCACCCACATACACCACATGGATTCATCATGGGGAAGAGGGAGGAGGTACTGACATTATAGAGCCATCATATGTGCATGGATCTCATCATGATGGTTGGATTGCGGAGGAGGAGCAGGAGGACCGCGACGATAACATATTACCAGATTTTCATGATTTAGTTCAAAACCTGTTGACATCTAAAGAGCGGGCTGGAAGAGTCCCAAAGTTTGAAAGAGTGTTGGATGAGTTGAAGCAATCAGTTTCTTCTAGATCTAAATTCTCAAGATTCCCCTTCCTTGTAAGGTTGCTCTATATCAAGTCCCACTATCGAGTTAGCAATAGCTATTTTGATGCACTATTGGTGTTACTGTCAGATGCATTCCCTAGTAGCAACGTACCAAAATCATGTGAGGAGGCCCGCAAATATATTCAAGAATTGGGACAAGGTTATGAAAGTATCTATGTGTGCAAGAACAATTGTGTGTTATTTTGGGGTGATCGTGAGGAATTGCAAGCGTGCCCAAAATGCAATGAGTCTAGATGGGAGGATGAAGATAGTAGCAGGTGGGTTCCTCATATGGTTTTGAGGTATTTTCCTCTAATACTGAGGTTGCAGAGGATCTTTGCTGCTCGAGGAACAGCAGCGGATGCCGAATGGCACGAGACTAAGCGAGAGAAGAATACCGGTGAAATAAGCCATCCAGCGGATGGGGAGGCATGTCAGGACTTTGATAGAAAACATAAAACTTTTGCAGATGATCCAAGGAACTTGAGGCTTGTCATCTCCATAGATGGTTTCAATCCATTTGGCAACTTTAGCTCGATATATAGTATGTGGCCTATTCTTGTAACGCCTCTGAACCTGCCACCATGGGAATGTGTGAACCCATCGAATTGCTTTATGTCTCTACTGATCTAGGGCCCAACCTCTCAAGGAAAGGATTTTGATGTATTCTTGGAGCCTCTTATAGAAGAACTGAAAGAACTATGAAAGGGTGTCAACACTTTTCATGTACTACATCATGATAATAAGAAAGGCTTCACTCTGCGTCGCTGTCGTGCTTTGGTGCATACATGATTTTTCAGCATTGAGCACCTTGTCAGGCCAAACTACAAAAGGTTATTATGCATGTATTTATTGTGACAAAAATCCATTGTCAAGGAGCCTAAGAAAGAAGCTAGGCTACCTTGGACACCGTCGTTACCTACCTATGGATCGCCCTTGGAGGAAGAGCTTGGATTTTTATGGAAAAACTGAGGACCAAGATGTGTCAGAAAAGTTCACCTTATAGGAGGTCCTTGAGGAACTCAAGAAGGTGAAAGATGTCTACCCAGGTAAGCACGGTGGAAAAAGGAAATGAAAGCGTGGAGAAGAGCCAGTGATTTATAAGCGAAAATCTGCTTGGTGGGGGCTGCCATATTGGAAGGACCTGTTGCTGCCACACAATCTTAATGTCATGCACATTGAGAAGAACATATCTAAAAACATTCTTTGGACATTGCTGAAAGTGGAGGGCAAGACAAAGGACTCAATGAACGCTAGGCTAGATTTACATGATATGAAGATAAGGCCTCAATATCATGGCGTGCAGCAAGGCACCTCGCTTAAATTCCCTAAAGCTCACTATGTCATGACGAAAAAACACATAGTAGAATTTTACAAGTTCCTTAAAGGTGTCAAGTTTCCAGATGGTTATGCAGCCAACCTAGCAAAATCCATAAGTGCAGATGGTACCAAGGTAGTTGGCAAGATGAAAACGCATACTTGCCATGTCCTTCTCTAGAGGATCATACCTGCAGGCTTAAGAGGTTTTGTTCCCAAAGATGTATACGAAGCTGTTTCAGAACTTGAAAACTTCTTCAGGCAACTGTGTAGTAGAACTCTGAGGAAAGAAGTCGTGGAAAAGCTAAAACGGGACATCCCACTCATCTTATGCAAGCTTGAGAAGATTTTTCCACCAGCCTTTTTCAATGTTATGGTGCACTTGGCTGTCCATCTACCTGATGAGGCACTTCTTAGAGGGCCCGTACAGTACGGATGGATGTACCCAATAGAACGGTGACTGGGCATGTTGAAGAATTTATTAAGGAACAGGGCCAGGCCTAAAGGATCAATCACAGAGGCTTACTTAGAAAGTGAGACGTTGGCATTTTGGGAGAGGTTCATGGACGATGTTAAAACAAGATATAACCGGGATGACAATATGTCACATGATGGGCCAGTACCTGGTGAGACCTCTATTTTCATGCATGGTGTCAACCCCATTGGCCAGATTAGGGTAAAGGACATCAAGGATAAAGCTAAAATCAATAAGCTAGCTTGATATGTGCATAATAACTGTGACGAGGTTGGACCATATGTGCAGTAAGTATGATTTTTTATATGCTGGTTTGTTGTTTCCTATATTACGTACGAAATGTTACCAATAATAATGCTTATATGTGCTACATAATATACAGACAAATTTTAGAGGAACAAGGGGCAAGTGATGATGTTGATAGTAGGCTAGCAACAAACTTTCTAGCATGGTTTAAGTCTCATGTACGTGATTAGCATATTTTAGTTCTATTAGGCTAATCATTGCCAGAATTATACGACAACTTAGTGGTGACGGTGGTTTCATGTTTGTGTGCAGATCGAGGAGCTGCGTAGAGAGAAACCAACAGAGGTCAGTGAAGGTTTGTATGCACTGTCATGTGGTTCTGATACCCGAGTCTGGGTCTATGCAGCTTTCAGTATTAATGGACTCAGGTATAACACTGTTGACCGTGAGAAATCCCTGCGTACATAGAACAGTGGTGTCATGACCGCTGTCACAAATGAAGGCCAATTAGTGGAATTTTATGGTGTCCTTAGAGAAGTTATTCAGTTGATGTATAACTCTGGGGTACAAAGCCATATGACGGTGGTTGTTCTACGCTGTGATTGGTACAATCTAGATGGCACTACGAAGTCTGCAGGCATTGACGATGACGGACATTACAGATCTGTCAACATTAAATCATTCTGGTACAAGGATGACCATTTCATTCTTGCGACACAGGCAAGGAAGATTTTTTATCTGCAAGACACCTCCTTGGACAAAGATTGGTAGGTCATGCAGAAGTTCAAACATAGGGATATGTATGACGTGAATGAAATAGAGCCTGTAGTGCACCAAGATGATCACTGTTCTGACAACGAGCATGAAGTCCTACTGGGTGATGGTGATCAGGTTATGCACGAAGCTAGTCATGGTGGAGAAGGCACTGTCATTCAAGCCAATTTAGAAGACCTTCTAAGAGATAAGAGGGAAGCAGTTGGCATACTTGAAGGCAGCAAGGATGAAGATGATACTGGAAACCAGTATTGTAGTGACAACAGTAACTGTGGTGGCAGAGATCATATGTCTAGAGATGACGATGACTTGTAGGAGATTTCATGTATAATCTTTGGGAGAACATGTATTCTAAAACTGCACTTTGCTTTGGATTTTTGGCTTTGTATTCTGAACATGTTCGGTATGCTCCGTTGTTATAAACTTGTGCTTCAGCGGTCACGTAGGCTTTGTCCGTCTAGGTCAGTACTGCACTATGTGGACTGTCTGTTGTGTACATGACTATTCCATTCAATTGCAACTAGTACTTGTTATAGGTTCATATACATTACATAAGCCATTGACATAAAGCATCCCTTTCACACAACATGCTTCAACCATTACGGCAAGATCATTAATCAATTCGACCAGCATGCCAAGTACGTATACTGATACGTGTCTGGTTTACCAAACCGAGGCACAAAGCAGCCCTTGTGCGGTTGCCAATAGTGAATTAGATGTAGGAGGAAAGCCTCTGTAGTTATTTCACTCCAAAAATGCAGTTACAACAGTCGAGGGGCAGACTAAAGAGTGAAGAGGAGTTGCTTTCGTAAGCAATTTCTCTTGGTTGGTTTTGTAGAGGCATGCAGCAGCTAGCTAGAGATGGCTACACTTTTTATTATCTGACGAGAGATCAAATGGACAGCGGCGGACTTTCTGGCGTGTGCAGTAAAAAAATGCAATAGCTATGCCCCTCCGTTGTGCATTAGATCGAGGTAACACTTGTTTATATTAACTCCTTGCTGCATGGTTCTTGCAAATTCAACAAATTTTATTGAAGACATGAGTTGGGTTCACCATAGATCAAAGCCACTCATGACTACTACCACTACTAATACATTTTTTGTTCACCAAACCGAGGCACAAAGGCATCCTTGCGCAGTTGGCAAGAGTGAGAAGTGTCCGACCCGGTCAAATGGACGATGCTCGGACCATCAAGTGCGCACGAAGATAATGGTAAACATTACTTTGTGAACCAAAATATTTGCACAAATGCACAGTGCCATCTGACCATTTTAGGAGAGCAGTGCCATCCCACTATTCAAAGGCATCCAGCTATTACATAGACATACTAGTTCTAGCTACAGATGATTAACATGACTTCACACGAGGCATCATACTAGACCTCTCCGCCACGGTGAACCGGCACGACGATACCAAATGTATAGCTATCGGACTTTTTGTCTTGGCGAGACTTGTTCAGATGAACACCTTGCGGCATGGTTGTTGCAAGTTCAACAAATTTTATCAGATACATGCAAAATTGGGTTCACCATAGATACATGCACAGTAGAATTTCAACACATATGGCTACTCTATTTTGTATTTAGGCCAGGCTTGCTCCTCTCAAAGAAACCTTGCGCGGTTGCTGAGAGCGAAGTGACAAGTTGAGTTCAACATAGATCAAAGCCACTCATGACTACTACTACCACTACTGATACGTGTTTGGTTCACCAAACCGAGGCACAAAGCAACCCTTGCGCGGTTGGATTGAGATAGGTCCGGCCCATTCAAGTTTACAATGCTTGGACCATCATGTGCGCACAAAGATAATGGTAAACGATACTTTGTGAACCAAAATGTTTGCACAAATGCACACATTACATGCATAATAAGAGGATATCAGTGCTACTAGATAGAAAGATAACGACAAACCAGACTTCATATATATGTGGATTATAGCAACGATACAAGTTCAGCCTACATAACCATGCCTTCATCTGCCATAATAATAAGAGGATAGCAGTGCCATCCCACTACTCAAAGTCATCCAACTACTACCTAGACATACTATTTCTAACTACAGATAATTAACATGACTTCATACTAATTCTAACGGCACCTGGCAGCAAACTAGTCCTAACTACATATGTTGACATGACTTGATACTACTATTGAGGAGTGCCATCCCACACCTTTACGCAAGTCATGGAACAAGGGCACCAACAGGTGCGAATAAAATCCAACACCTGCAAGGTAAACCGGCCTTGGTTGAAGCCAACAAACCTCTCCACCATGGCGAACCAGCATGGTCGGACGATCCCTCCTGGCCATGTGTAGCCGAGCGGACCGTGCGGGGAGAGGAGAGCGAGGTGTGTGGCCGAGTGTAGAAGGCGAGTGGGCCAGACGGAGTGAGTGGGCTGGACAGTTGGGCCAAATTGGAATAGGTTGACCGGGACGATTGGACCAAATTGAATGGGCTGAAAAAAAACACCCAAAATTTTGCCTTTTTATTATTATATATATTAGGGATAGATAAGTTGGCTATCACTTAACTAAACTTCCAAAATAGTATTAAATCACCACATTGCAACTACGTATGGGTCACATGGGCCAATTCCCCCCAAGCTCACCTACCAACTGTGGAGAAGAGGATCCACTCAAAAAAACCGTGGAGAAGAGGAAAAAAGAGAGAAGATGAAAAGAAAATTGTTTGACCTAATAATATAAGTCGGGTAGGGTCGAGATGGCGGACTAGAGGGGGATAAATAGTCCTTTCTAAAAATTAAACGCGTCGGTTAAACAAAACAAATGCGGAATTAAAATTATCGATCTAACCAAGACTACACCCCTCGAAGTTCTAAGCAACTTACAAAGATCCTAATTAAGCAACTAATGTGCCGGGTTAGTTAGAGCTCACCTAATCAATTCTAATAGTAAGGTCACACAAACCTAGGCAACTAGTACTTCAAGCAACGGAGGAGCTTCTACACATGTTAGTAAGTAAAAGCACAAAGCCACCTAAGCTCACTAGTAATGCTCAATAACAAGGCAGTTAATGCCGAATTAGAGAGGGTATATTACTTAGCTACACAAACCAAGCAATGCAATTAACAAGGCTACTCAAGCAAAATTAGTTGCGCAAGGAACTACTTCTATGCTACACAAGGAAGAAGGTAACTAGCAAGCTACACAAGTTAACTAATTACAAGAGCTACTACTTAAGCACAATATAAATGAAAGTAAATACAAGCATGTGTAACAAGGATGTAAACCAACGGGAAGACAAGAATGACACGACGATTTTTATCCCGAGGTTCACGTGCTTGCCAACACGCTAGTCCTCGTTGTGTCGACCGTTCACTTGGTGGTTCGGTGGCTAATTGGCACTACACCAAGCTCACACGTTGGGCACCACAAGAACCCCACGAACCAAGTGAGAGTAACTCAATGACACGTTCAACTAGAGTTGCTCTTCGTGGCTGCCGCGGGGTGAGCACAATACGCCTCACAATCACTTCTCCGGAGCCAGAGGCGGAGCTCTTCTATGGCAAGGGCAAGGTATGGCGCTCCTTGATTTTCCAGAAAGTTTTACTCCTAAATACTCTGTACGATGGATATATTAATGTCTCAGCCGGCAGCCTAAGGAAGAAAAACAGTGACTACTACTACGTTCTCTTGGAGTCTTGGGCTATTGGCCTATTGTGGCTTTTGGAGTATATCACGTACAGGCCACTAATCACGTATATGGGCCTTTTGGTTCATTGGCTGGCCTTATCCTTGGCCTGCTGGCTGTTGGAGCCTTCAGAGTCATCGAGAGTTTCCTTTCTGTAGGATGAATCCACGATTCAACTTACCGCAATACCGCTCGTCCGCAGTCCGCTCGACGGTTCGTGTCCCCGCGGGCTGCGCCGCCGCTCAATTAGATCAGAATCAGGCGATCATCGCGAGCGCGACTGTGCTGCGCGATCAACTCCACGTCTCCGCCTCCGCGAGTCCAGTCCTGGCGTCGTCGACGAGCTACGCTGCTACTGCGTTTCCTTGGGGGCTTAGGGCAGACTCTGAAAGTTAGCGTCGGTGAGTTTCGGAGTTCCGTATTTGTATACTGAGAAATCTTTGATATCTATGTTATCGATTTTCGCCACACCTTAATTTTTTTCTGTCCTCCGCCACTGTCCGGAGAACCGCACAATCTTTCTTGCATGCTTCGACGGAGACCACCACCAAACCGTCTAGGAGGTGGCAACCTCCAAGAGCAACAAGCAACACCGGCTTACAACTCGATCATCTAGTGCCACTCGATGCAATCTCACAATGCAACGCACTAGAATCACTCACTCACAATGGATTCGCACTTCTCACAAGCACAAGTGAGTTAGAGGCTTCTCAAACCAAGCACACACAAGGGCAACACATCCCCAAGGTGCTCGACCTCAGCCAAGCCCAAGCTCCACCTCTATTTATAGCCCCCAAGTCAAATAGAGCCGTTGGAGCCTTAGAGCACATTTCTGCACGGACACCGGACAGCAACGTGCGGGCACTAGACATAGGGTGGCGATGCCCTAACGGTCGAATTGCAACGGCTACTTTAAAATAGCCATTGGCTGATTTGGCACCGGACATAGGGGGCGGTGCCCCCGACCAAGTTCCCCCCTCTCTGGAAAGAAGTGGCGGTGCCACACCGCCATTGTCACCGGACAGTTCGGTGACCAAAACTTTCTCCAAATTAAAATCCATCACTTCAAGGCCGTAGAGCTATTCGTTAGCTTTCCGAAAAGTCCTAGTTCATCGAAATCGGAGTTCGGAGGTAGGAGTTATGCCCAAAATACGAAAGGGTGCTGCTACTGTTTTTGGGCACCGCCCCTGGCACCGCCCTAGGGTGGCGGTGCCCACTTTTTGGCCACCGGAAAGGGCGGTGCCACCCTCTATAATGGCTACGATTTGGCTACAAGTTAGGTTGCAACTTCCGACCACCGGACAACCATAACTAGCCCTTTTCTTCTCCTTTTCCTCTCCAACTTGATCCGTTTCAACACCAACAACTTCTCCTTTGTAAATATGCCAACACCACCAAGTGATCACCATTTTGTGCATGTGTGTTAGCTTTTCACAAATGTTTTCTAAAGGATTAGTCACTCAATTCACCACGCCACTCGATCCTAGCAAGGATGTAAAGTTAGATCACTCAAGTAGCACTAGATGACCGATATGCAAACAAGTTTGCCCCTCTTGATAGTACAACCATCTATCCTAAACCCGGTCATAAACTTCTCTACACACCTATAACCGGTGGAATGAAATGTCCTATAGGTTATAACTTTGCTTTGATCTTCTCCACCTTAGTCTTGCAAACGGTCCGTTAAGCCAAGTCTTGTCTTGATATTCTCTACCTTAGTCATATAACTCCATGTCATGTCTCATATGCAATAAGCTCCATCATCACATGTTTGAGCTATGCAGCATATCAAGCTATTTCACCTCTATGGCATGAGTTGCTCACACAAGTGTTCTTGTGGACAAATCTCCTGTGTAAATCACTTAACCGCACATTAGTCCACCTAGGTTGTCACTCAATTACCAAAACCAAATAAGAACCTTTTAACATTTCAGTGTATATTAACAAAATGTTTATCGGCTCAGATCTTGGGGTTGTTGTTGCTAGAGTTAAACCCCGAAATCATTGTCCAGAAAGCAGGAAAAGCCCCTACTTAGACATGTAGGGCCCCAGATTTAGAGGTATTATCGCTGGAGATACTCTGATGTCAGTGGTGACCAATTATTCTGTAAAAAGAAAATAGATATATTGTCTATTATTATCAATGATGATTAAAGCTTTTAGATTTTGTTTCTAGCATGTCTCGTGAGCCTTCAATACAATTAGTAACGGTAAGATGGTTTTTTTTATAACTACGGTTATGGCTGCAAGCCTGATAAGCCAAATAGTATTTAAATTATTCCCATATTGCTTTATTTTATTGCCTTGGAAAAACTTGTATAGGGTATTCAACCCTTTTAATTATACATAGGGGATGAGTTCACAACTTCACATACATGTATCAGCGAAATAATTAAAGCTGTGAAATTAAGGGCATGGGTTTGACCCCGTGAGAGTGAATATTTTAGGATCTAACGGCGTTGTACTTTTAGCTGTAGGCGATGGGGCAGGAGGTATACTCTACTAGTAATCAATCACGCCATCGAATCGATGAGCTACATAATCAAACATGGTTGTCCTCATAGAATGGGTAGTCCGTATAGCCAATGACAGGATCCTGAGTGATAAAAGTTGCCCGGTTGTACTCATTCAAGGGTGCACCCAGCTCAAACCTTCTAGGCAGGTCTGGATTGGCCAAAAAGAGTCTCCCGTAGGCAACGAGATCAGTGTAATGGTCATCGACCACCTTGTTGCCTTCCTCCTGATCGTACCCACCTGCAGCGATGAACGTGCCGTTGAAGGCTTGCCGAAACGGTAGAAGCCCATGAGGGATTTGCCTGCTGCCGTCAACGACATTGGTCATCCGTGGCTCCACCATATGGCAATAGAGTAGCCCCTCGTGCCTATTCAGCTGTTGCACCATATATTCACCGAGCGCCACCGGGTTAGAGTCGGCGCACTCCACGAAGTCGATGAACGGAGACAGCCTAACGCCCACGCGGTCCGCGCCCACCTCGTGGACGACAGCATCGATCACCTCCACCGCGAAGCGGCACCGGTTCTCAAGGCTGCCACCGTACTCGTCATCACGGTCGTTGGTGCCATCCTTCATGAACTGCTCCAGGAGGTACCCATGCGCGCCGTGGATCTCCACACCATCGAACCCCGCCTCGATGGCGTTTCGTGCCGCACGCCTAAAATCGTCGACGATGCCCGGGATCTCCTCAGTCCGTAAACGCCGCGGCTTGGAGTACACTACGCCAAACTCGGCATCGGGAGAGATCTGCTTGTCCGTGCTGGAGATGGGCGCCTGCCCGTCAGGCTGCATCTCTGCCTCAGGGTGGCACACAAATAAAGAATCAGCTACAACATCATCGACTGAGTTGATAGTAAAACATGTTCTCGAAAAATAGTCTGCCACACGTAGGTACCGTTGGTGGAAACCCTGCCGACGTGCCAAATCTGGCAGAAGAAGAAGGCGCCCTTGCGGTGGACGGCGTCGACGATGGGCTTCCACGCCTCGACCTGCTCCTGCGTCCAGATGCCAGGAGTCTCCGGATACCACCCCTGCGCGGTGGCCGACACCCCCGTGGCCTCCGCGATGAGCAGGCCGCCCTTGGTGGCGCGCTGCGAGTAGTACACGGTGGCGTGCGGCTGCGGTACATTGCCATAGGAGCGGCACCGCGTCAGCGGCGCGAGCACAACACGGTGGGAGAGCTCCAGATGGCCCATCTTGTAGGGCGTCAGCAGCGGCATCGTCTCGTTTGCCGACTCGCACACCATCTTAAATTAAGTGCTGTATCTATGCGACAG
This sequence comes from Miscanthus lutarioriparius, assembly GCA_904845875.1. Classification (NCBI taxonomy): domain Eukaryota; kingdom Viridiplantae; phylum Streptophyta; class Magnoliopsida; order Poales; family Poaceae; genus Miscanthus; species Miscanthus lutarioriparius. The sequence continues at coordinate 66,908,498 of CAJGYO010000018.1, forward strand.
AACACACAGGCAAGCTAAGCAGCGTTTACTAGCTTTGCTTGTGCTCCAGTTGCGAGTAATAGGCTCTTGCGTCTTGCTCTATGTTAGCTCCTGCTTTGTGCAAGTGGAAGGCGGCGGCCCAGGGAGTACTTATGGTGTGTTTCTTTAGCTCTGGTGTGTGACGTTTAAAAAAAATTCTACACACATGCATGGACTAGCGACTAGGAACTGCTGGTCGTTTCTTTAGCTCTGATGTGTGACATTTAAAAAACTTTCTAGACATGCATGGACTAGGGACAGTGTGAATGTGACAAGGCTGCGCAAGGGGGACAGAGGACCAGAGCCCAGCTTGGCCTACACTGCTCTCGGCCACCGGTGCGCACCGTGCTCATTGTTACCGTGGCAGGCCTAGCACCAATTAGAATGTGTGTAGCAAGGTAACCTTCAACACGCCGTTGGTCAAACATGTGGCGCTGAATAGCACTGTATTACTCCTGTGCATGAAGTGGACGACATATATATGCATGCTTGGCCAAGGGTTTCCTCTACTTGACTTTGGTTGACTACGGGGTTCTACCGCGCTGAACAGTACTGTACTACTGTACCATGATCATATATGGCATTGATTATATAGGGAATGTTCCCTCAGTCTCGACAAGTCCATTGGATGGTGGAATTAGTGCAACGAAATTTCATTGGGCAAGAAGATCAATTTCCTCCACATGCATTGAATTTTAGCATTGGCACCTAGCCTCGTGTTTCCAGTTCCTTGAAAGTTCAATGCATATATTCGCTCTTTCCCGCTTCTTTCGCTCTCTTGCCAATGAATGAACATATAACTCCAATTCCTGTACTTTCAGGGTGACGTATCCAAATACTGTGACTATGTGACTCCTACAGCTACTCTCCATTCTTGATGATTTAAAAGCTACACAAATCCAATCCATTTGTTTTCTTCGACTACCATTTCGGAAAATCTTGTATTCAAACGATGGGCTTACCACTACTACAACAAAGATTTGTACTGGCGGTCACAAACATATTTTCACTGGCATTTCTAACTTCCACCGGTGTGAAAGAGCAGTCGCCAACTTCACTGGCGTCTTCTAGAGAACCGCTAGTGTAAATGGTTGACGCTCGCAGTTAGTTTAAGGAAACCGCCAGTGTAACATACTTGGCCAAACGAGCCAAGCCCGCTGGGCCACCACGGGCCCGGTCCGAAAAAGCAATGCCCAGTCCCGGTACCGGTACATCACGGCAGGCCTCGTGCCCATGCCTAGGCCGCCTCACCGGCCCGAAGTGCCAGCCCGGGCATGGCATGGTTTTTCAGGCAGCACGATGCAACACGATTATTTCCAATCATTAGATTCTCTTCAGATGAACCACAACAGTTGGATTACAAACCCTAAAACAAATCTCCCCCACACCTCTGAGTTTTCCCGTCCACATACCACCACTCTCCCGTTCCTCCTCTTCCTCCCGCGGCTTCTCCTTGCGGCCTCCTCCAGCAGCGATGTCATGACCCACTGCATCCGCTCCGGTGGCGATGGCATGGCACAACATCCGCTCCTTTGCTCCCCAAGTCGACGGCGGCGTGGAAGGCAACAACGATGTGGCGCGTCAACGTTGAGGGCCGAGCATCTGCGTGGTGACGATGCATGGCATCTTGGCGCAGTGTGCACCGACGCTAGTGTGGCGCAGCCTCACGCGATGGGCCAGGGCCGGCACGACATTGTGGGCCACTGTGCCCAGCGGCATGGCACGGCATGGTTCAAGGGTCCTAGTGCCATGCATGGCCCGCGACGTACGGTACCGTCGTGGCCATGCCAAATCATACCAGGGCTGTGCCAGGGCTTGGCCGCCCATTTGGCCATGTATATGATGACATATATGCATGCGCTTATCCAAGGGTTTCCTGTACTTGATTTTCGCTAGGGATGCAAGTGGGTACCCAGTGCTGTTTTTCGGTCACCTAACTGATTACGGTCCAATGTCATTCTAGTTCATTTTTCCACTTTTCTCAAACTAAATCTCATTCTAGTTCATTTGATCAATTTATTAGGCCAACCCAATGACCCAAAATAATTTAAACTTGAATTCCTAATTTTCGTTGACTACGGAATTCTACCGTGCGGCCAGGATACAAAAAAGGCTCCTTTGCCATATCTACCTCCCTCAGCATTGGAGTTTCATGGCTGATATCCCAACAAAGTTGTGTCAACATAATCCACTATGCAGCCTTGGTGAAACACAGTACTGATCCGTCATGTGTGCTCTGTTTCCAATCATGACTGCTATTAATTTTATGAAAGCGATTATTAAGTATATATGCCAGTGCAGTGGATTTTGAATTATTAGGGTATCTTGATTTTTTTGGGGTGATACAATTAGATTCAGTGTATCTTGAATTATCAGGGTATCTTGAATTATCAGTGTTCCAGTTCCTTCATTATTGTAGTTTCTTGTTTTTCTGGGTGACAAAATGATTTTATCATGTACCATGGTTTGTTAGAATTATTTTTTATATTCGGTTTGTTAGAATTATTTGCAACCTTATAGATTATAAATGGTCATAATACGGTTACTTCTTCCCTTCGATACATATATCTTGTCAATGGATGTGTATCATTTTTTCCCCTTTTGTTGTACTTGACCAATGAACCTGTATAGGGTCTTTCTGATATGAGTACTTTACACGACTTTTACCTTGTGACAAACTTAAATGAAATATCAGCATGTTACTATCCTTTCATCTTTGCGTAAGGAGATTAGCTGAAGAAAAACCATTGACCAAAATTCGCATGTTATAGGAATTTGTGCTTATTCAATTGAAAAGATGTAAAAACTTCCCTATGAGACAACTTAAATATTTATGTACATGCTATTGTTTTAAAATCCAGGTAGCAATGGATTGGTTTACTACTCTTTCAAGGGATATATATATATTTCATAATGGATTATGTCCTGTTTGCCAAGTGTTTGGCTCTACCACTATCAAACTATCATTCTACCAAATATTGAAGCAACCTTTCGCATACAATATGTATCCAAACTGCAGATCCAGAAATGAAGACCCAAAGGCACAGGGCAAAGGCGCTGGGCGTAGGACGTCTCTGTCAGGAAAAAAAGCGAACAAAGTTCGTGCCCGACAAACTGTTTTTTTAAACGGTTGACAGGAGCTCCGCCGAACTTGTATTGATATAGAAGGGATATTTTTTCTATGCAGATTCATATACTACTTGCGCTATACTCCATCCGTCCTAATATATATGGCGTAACCACTTTTATTCATGTCCCATAATATAAGGCGTGCTCTTTGGGCACACGCACATCGATATAGTAATACTAGTGTTGAGAGAGAGATTAAATACGTTTTTTAGTCTTTTGAAGCAGGCGTGGTTACGCCTTATATATTGGGACAGAGGGAGTACAATCTAACTCACAGCCCACTTCTGCATTCTAGGTTCCAAACATCTGCAGACCAAGTTCCTTTTGTTTACGTACTATATGCGAACTGCAACAGAGCTTGCCTGGACGATGCAATCTATCTGCATAAAGACTTTAAAAACTTGTATGCTATATGAAGAGCCCACAGCTCTTAGTTGTATTGCAACCTTTTGCATATGCGCCATAGACGCTACTGCAGTGCATGCTTACCCAACTGAAACTGTCACCGCAGAAGTTTGATTTTCGGTTCCTTTGGTGCTTTGGCACACTATGTAGTCTTTATGTGTACGCCCATGAACCTAAGCAGCTATCCAGTACTACGTTATCTCCAAACTCGCACCTATGCCACGACGTTGGTCTATTACTAAACGTATATAATTTTTATCCAGCCTAGTCTTAGGAAGTGTTTGGTTCTCGGCTCCTAAAATTTACTCAGCTAAACTACCTCCTAAAGTTTAGTCACCCATATTTGGTTTGGTGGACTAAATGAGACTAAGGGCGTGTTTGGGACTGCTCCGCTCTACGTTTTTCAGCTCCGCTCCATGTTTTTTAGCCAAACGGTTTCAGCTCCACGCACTCTGCTCCAGGAAAAAGGGTGGAGTTGTGAGAGCACCTAAAGAGGTACTCCACAAACTCCAGTTTTTTGTGGAGCTGCTCCACAGTGGAGTTTGTGGAGCAGAGTTTGTGGAGCAGTCCCAAACACCCCCTAAACTTGACATCTGCATGTTTAGAATGACCAAAACACCCCTAAATAATGCTAAGCTGCTGCCCCCGGCATTTGGCGCCCATGCTGGCCGCACTGCTGGCTCCTGCGCGCGTGCCCCTGGCCTCCGGCGCGCTTGCCACTGCTCTGGCCTCTCGCGCGTGTGCCACTGCTCTGCTTGGCTGCTCTGCTAGCTGCTGCCACAATGTTCATTCTCACTCACAAATAATGTTTAAATAGTATACAAAAATCTTCATTATTACAAACCATGGCACATCTATGACCTTCTAAACAAACCATCGGCTATCCAATCACGAAATTGATTCATGTTTTCATCTTCGTCCCCATGACGTGTAGTGCCTCCATTTGCTTGAGAAGAAGTTCCTTCCACATTTGGGTTATAGTTTTCATCTTGATCACACAAGTCAAAGAGATCATCCATCATACACCGCTAGAAATATCTACTTCTATGACGAAAATGTTAATGACGAAACCGAAACCGTCATAGAAGAGCGTTTTTATGATGAATATTTCTGTTTCGTCATAGATCGGTGGTGACGATCCTGCAATCCTCCCTTTCTATGACGAAATCAGGCATCGTCAGAAAAAATGTCATAGAAGAGCGTAGGGTTTCTATGATGACCTTCTTTAAAACTGTGATGAACAGGCTTCGTCATTGAACTAATTACACATATGTAACGAACAATATTCGATCTGTAACGAACGGCTTCATCGTAGGTCTCCACACCGTACTTTCTCCATCCGACGTGTACCTGTGGGACCTGCAGTTACTTATCCATGACGCTTGCAATTCGCCATAAAAGTCTCCGATCGATCATATCTCCATGCGACGTGTACCTGTGGGACCCTTCTCCATCTGACGTGTATCTGTGGGACCTGCAGTTACTCATCCGTGATGCTTGTAATTCGTCATAAAAGTCTCCGCTCGGTCCTTTCTCCGTCCGACATGTGCCTGCGGGACCCTTTAGCATCCGACATGTGGGACCCGACGGCTTACGTGTCACGTGTACCTGTGGGACCGTTCTCCATCTCCATCCGACCCGTGGGACCCGACTGCCCATCTCCATCCGACCTGTGGGACCCGACGGCCCATCTCCATCCGACATGTGGGACCCGATGACTTGCGTGTCACTTGACGCTTGCAATTCATCATAAAAGTCTCCGCTCGGTCCTTCTGCATCCGACCTGTGGGACCCGACGGCTTACGTGTCACGTGTAACCTTTCTCCATCTCCATCCGACCTGTGGGACCCGACGGTTTGCGTGTCACTTGTACCATGTGTGCCGTCAGGGTTTAATTTCTCAAAAAAAGGTCTGATACCTGGGAGTCAAACACGGGATCTGGACCAAGGATTGGAGTGTCTTTACCATTGCGCTAGACGCCTGGCTATGATGACATCTCTTTGGAGTCGCTATAGTATCCTATTGGCTGTGTTACAGGTTGACCTAAATTGGATATATCCCCTGCAAGTGGAAACAAATCTGTGCCCGCTGGACTTGCGACGGTGGCAGCAGCGGCGGAGGCGGAGGATCCTCGATCTGCTGTGGTGGCTCAGGCGTCGTTTTGGTGGCGTGGCGGGGCTCTCCCGGTGGAGCATGGTGGCATTGGCATCCGCGTGATTAGGTGTGTGTCGTGGCAGAGGCGGCTTGTAGCCGAGCTGTGCCTATTCGTAGAACAAAGGTATGAGTACCTTCTTCTGTGATTATAGGACTCCATTTTCTATACACGATAAAGTAAAGAACACATAAAGAAAGGCTATTCTGTATGAATTTCAATTGAAATCAATGCTTTTGTCACACGAAAATAGAAAACTAGACTGTCCCATAGTATGATATAAACAAATGCATAGATTAGTGCTCTCGAACACTTTATGCTTTGTTCTAATGCTAGTTTTGCCATTGTCCACCCAATGGTCGAAACTCTAATGGACTTTGCAGACTTTTGCTGCAACAGATGGATAGATCCTGGATTCCTAATGGGAGACCATTCTCGCCGACGTTCATCACAGGAGTTGAAGAGTTCATGGATATGGTTAAACAAAAATACCTAGAGCAAAACATCCCTTGCCTGTGTACACATTGTCTTAACCAGGTGGTTAAAACTTGGTAGGAGGTGAAGGACGACTTACTTATAAACAGAATGTCACCCACATACACCACATGGATTCATCATGGGGAAATGGGAGGAGGTACTGACATTATAGAGCCATCATATGTGAATGGATCTCATCATGATGGTTGGATTGCGGAGGAGGAGCAGGAGGACCGCGATGATAACATATTACCAGATTTTCATGATTTAGTTCAAAACCTGTTGACATCTGAAGAGCGGGCTGGAAGAGTCCCAAAGTTTGAAAGAGTGTTGGATGAGTTGAAGCAATCAGTTTCTTCTAGATCTAAATTCTCAAGATTCCCCTTCCTTGTAAGGTTGCTCTATATCAAGTCCCACTATCGAGTTAGCAACAGCTATTTTGATGCACTATTGGCGTTACTGTCAGATGCATTCCCTAGTAGCAACGTACCAAAATCATGTGAGGAGGCCTGCAAATATATTCAAGAATTGGGACAAGGTTATGAAAGTATCTATGTGTGCAAGAACAATTGTGTGTTGTTTTGGAGTGATCGTGAGGAATTGCAAGCGTGCCCAAAATGCAAAGAGTCTAGATGGGAGGATGAAGATGGTAGCAGGTGGGTTCCTCATAAGGTTTTGAGGTATTTTCCTCTAATACCGAGGTTGCAGAGGATCTTTGCTGCTCGAGGAATAGCAACGGACGCCAAATGGCACGAGACTAAGCGAGAGAAGAATACCGGTGAAATGAGCCATCCAGCAGATGGGGAGGCATGGCAGAACTTTGATAGAAAACACAAAACTTTTGCAGATGATCCAAGGAACTTGAGGCTTGTCGTCTCCATAGATGGTTTCAATCCATTTGGCAACTTTAGCTCGATATATAGTATGTGGCCTATTCTTGTAACGCCTCTGAACCTGCCACCATGGGAATGTGTGAACCCATCGAATTGCTTTATGTCTCTACTGATCTCGGGCCCAACCTCTCTAGGAAAGGATTTTGATGTATTCTTGGAGCCTCTTATAGAAGAACTGAAAGAACTATGAAAGGGTGTCAACACTTTTCATGTACTACATCGTGATAATAAGAAAGGCTTCACTCTGCACGCTGCCGTGCTTTGGTGCATACATGATTTTTCAGCATTGAGCACCTTGTCAGGCCAAACTACAAAAGGTTATTATGCATGTATTTATTGTGACAAAAATCCATTGTCAAGGAGCCTAAGAAAGAAGCTAGGCTACCTTGGACACCGTCGTTACCTACCTATGGATCACCCTTGGAGGAAGAGCTTGGATTTTTATGGAAAAACTGAGGACCGAGATGTGCCAGAAAAGTTCACCTTACAGGAGGTCCTTGAGGAACTCAAGAAGGTGAAAGATGTCTGCCCAGGTAAGCACGGTGGAAAAAGGAAATGAAAGCATGGAGAAGAGACAATGATTTATAAGCGAAAATCTGCTTGGTGGGGGCTGCCGTATTGGAAGGACCTGTTGCTGCCACACAATCTTGATGTCATGCACATTGAGAAGAACATATGTGAAAACATTCTTTGGACATTGCTGAAAGTGAAGGGCAAGACAAAGGACTCAACGAACGCTAGGCTAGATTTGCATGATATCAAGATAAGGCCTCAATATCACGACGTGCAGCAAGGCACCTTGCTTAAATTCCCTGAAGCTCACTATGTCATGATGGAAAAACACATAGTAGAATTTTACAAGTTCCTTAAAGGTGTCAAGTTTCTAGATGGTTATGCAGCCAACCTAGCAAAATCCATAAGTGCAGATGGTACCAAGGTAGTTAGCAAGATGAAAATGCATACTTGCCATGTCCTTCTCCAGAGGATCATACCTGCAGGCTTAAGAGGTTTTGTTCCCAAAGATGTATATGAAGCTGTTTCAGAACTTGGAAACTTCTTCAGGCAACTGTGTAGTAGAACTCTGAGGAAAGAAGTCATGGAAAAGCTGAAACGGGACATCCCACTCATCTTATGCAAGCTTGAGAAGATTTTTCCACCAGCCTTTTTCAATGTTATGGTGCACTTGGCTGTCCATCTACCTGATGAGGCACTTCTTAGAGGGCCCGTACAGTACGGATGGATGTACCCAATAGAACGGTGACCGGGCACGTTGAAGAATTTATTAAGGAACAGGGCCAGGCCTAAAGGATCAATCACGGAGGCTTACTTAGAAAGTGAGACGTTGGCATTTTGGGAGAGGTTCATGGACGATGTTAAAACAAGATATAACCGGGATGACAATGTCACATGATGGGCCAGTACCTGGTGAGACCTCTGTTTTCATGCATGGTGTCAACCCCATTGGCCAGATTAGGGTAAAGAACATCAAGGATAAAGCTAAAATCAATAAGCTAGCTTGGTATGTGCTTAATAACTACGACGAGGTTGGACCATATGTGCAGTAAGTATGATTTTTTATATGTTGGTTTGTTGTTTCCTATATTATGTACGAAATGTTACCAATAATAATGCTTATATGTGCTACAGAATATACAGACAAATTTTAGAGGAACAAGGGGCAAGTGATGATGTTGATAGTAGGCTAGCAACAGACTTTCTAGCATGGTTTAAGTCTCATGTACGTGATTAGCATATTTTAGTTCTATTAGGCTAATCATTGCCAGAATTATACGACAACTTAGTGGTGACGGTGGTTTAATGTTTGTGTGCAGATCGAGGAGCTGCGTAGAGAGAAACCAACAGAGGTCGGTGAAGGTTTGTATGCACTATCATGTGGTTCTGATACCCGGGTCTAGGTCTATGCAGCTTTCAGTATTAATGGACTCAGGTATAACACTGTTGACCATGAGAAATCCCTACGTACACAGAACAGTGGTGTCATGACCGCTGTCACAAATGAAGGCCAATTAGTGGAATTTTATGGTGTCCTTAGAGAAGTTATTCAGTTGATGTATAACTCCAGGGTACAAAGCCATATGACGATGGTTGTTCTACGCTGTGATTGGTACAATCTAGATGGCACTACGAAGTCTACAGGCATTGACGATGACGGACATTACAGATCCATCAACATTAAATCATTCTGGTACAAGGATGACCATTTCATTCTCGCGACACAGGCAAGGAAGATTTTTTATCTACAGGACACCTCCTTGGACAAAGATTGGTAGGTCATGTAGAAGTTCAAACATAGGGATATGTATGACGTGAATGAAATAGAGCATGTAGTGCACCAAGATGATCACTGTTCTGACAACGAGCATGAAGTCCTACTGGGTGATGGTGATCAGGTTATGCACGAAGCTAGTCATGGTGGAGAAGGCACTGTCATTCAAGCCAATTTAGAAGACCTTCTAAGAGATAAGAGGGAAGCAGTTGGCATACTTGAAGGCAGCGAGGATGAAGATGATACTGGAAACCAGTATTGTAGTGACAACAGTAACTATGGTGGCAGAGATCATATGTCTAGAGATGACGATGACTTGTAGGAGATTTCATGTATAATCTTTGGGAGAACATGTATTCTAAAATTGCACTTTGCTTTGGATTTTTGGCTTTGTATTCTGAACATGTTCGGTATGCTCCGTTGTTATAAACTTGTGCTTCAGCGGTCATATAGGCTTTGTCCGCCTGGGTCAGTACTGCACTATGTGGACTGTCTGTTGTGTACATCACTATTCCATTCAACTGCAACTAGTACTTGTTATAGGTTCATATACACTACATAAGCCATTGACATAAAGCATTCCTTTCACACAACATGCTTCAACCACTACGGCAAGATCATTAATCAATTCGACCAGCATGCCAAGTACGTATACTGATACGTGTCTGGTTTACCAAACCGAGGCACAAAGCAGCCCTTGCGCGGTTGCCAATAGTGAATTGGATGTAGGAGGAAAGCCTCTGTAGTTATTTCACTCCAAAAATGCAGTTACAACAGTTGAGGGGCAGACTAAAGAGTGAAGAGGAGTTGCTTTCGTAAGCAATTTCTCTTGGTTGGTTTTGTAGAGGCATGCAGCAGCTAGCTAGAGATGGCTACACTTTTTATTATCTGACGAGAGATCAAATGGACAACGGCGGACTTTCTGGCGTGTGCAGTAAAAAAATGCAATAGCTATGCCCCTCTGTTGTGCATTAGATCGAGGTAACACTTGTTTAGATTAACTCCTTGCTGCATGGTTCTTGCAAATTCAACAAATTTTATTGAAGACATGAGTTGGGTTCACCATAGATCAAAGCCACTCATGACTACTACCACTACTAATATGTTTTTTGTTCACCAAACCGAGGCACAAAGGTATCCTTGCGCAGTTGGCAAGAGTGAGAAGTGTCCGACCCGGTCAAATGGACGATGCTCGGACCATCAAGTGCGCACGAAGATAATGGTAAATGTTACTCTATGAACCAAAATATTTGCACAAATACACAGTGCCATCTGACCATTTTAGGAGAGCAGTGCCATCCCACTATTCAAAGGCATCCAGCTATTACCTAGACATACTAGTTCTAGCTACAGATGATTAACATGACTTCACACGAGGCAGCATACTAGACCTCTCCGCCACGGTGAACCGGCACGACGATACCAAATGTATAGCTGTCGGACTTTTTGTCTTGGCGAGACTTGTTCTAGATGAACACCTTGCGGCATGGTTGTTGCAAGTTCAACAAATTTTATCAGATACATGCAAAATTGGGTTCACCATAGATACATGCGCAGTAGAATTTCAACACCTATGGCTACTCTATTTTGTATTTAGGTCAGGCTTGCTCCTCTCAAAGAAACCTTGCGCGGTTGCTGAGAGCGAAGTGACAAGTTGAGTTCAACACAGATCAAAGCCACTCATGACTACTACTACCACTACTGATACGTGTTTGGTTCACCAAACCGAGGCACAAAGTAACCCTTGCGCGGTTGGATTGAGATAGGTCCGGCCTATTCAGGTTTACAATGCTCGGACCATCATGTGCGCACAAAGATAATGGTAAACGATACTTTGTGAACCAAAATATTTGCACAAATGCACACATTACATGCATAATAAGAGGATATCAGTGCTACTAGATAGAAAGATAACGACAAACCAGACTTCATATATATGTGGATTATAGCAACGATACAAGTTTAGCCTACATAACCATGCCTTCGTCTGCCATAATAATAAGAGGAGAGCAGTGCCATCCCACTACTCAAAGTCATCCAACTACTACCTAGACATACTATTTCTAACTATAGATAATTAACATGACTTCATACTAATTCTAACGGCACCTGGCAGCAAACTAGTCCTAACTACATATGTTGACATGACTTGATACTACTATTGAGGAGTGCCATCCCACACCTTTACGCAAGTCATGGAACAAGGGCACCAACAGGTGCGAATAAAATCCAATGCCTGCAAGGTAAACTGGCCTTGGTTGAAGCCAACAAACCTCTCCACCATGGCGAACCAAGCGTGGTCGGACGATCCCTCCTGGCCATCCAGCCCTAGTTCCTTGCCTGGGTGCGATGGCGGGCAATGTTCTTGTCGTTGGTGTAGGTGCCATCTAGGGGGGCGTGTGCCCTCACCAGCACATGTGCCCTGGCGTCGGCCTCGATCCAACCATGGGCCTTACTGGTTGGGGCAGACGGGGCACACTAGGCTGCCATACGGGCTGACGCGCAAGAACATATTTAGGCCCGAGAGAACAGGCGTTGCATAGCCATGCAAATGATCATCCTTTGAGTCCATCGTGACATAGTGTAACACCCCGGGTGTTTTAAATACTAAAACTGTCATGTCATCATATGCATTGCAAAGCATTTGGTCATATTGCAAACTTTGATATGCATTCACTAAAACAAGTTTACATTCATGTACAAGTGTTGAATTGTAGTGTTTGAATCAAGTTTGAAATACCTGTATTGATTTGAAATTCCGAAAACCCTAATTTCAGTATTTAAATTCTACCCTGAAAACTCATTTAAAAATCTAAGCATATTTTGGGGTTGAGCTTAAAAGCAAAAGTGTAGATCTTGTCAAGTTGTACAAAGTTGGTTTTTGGAGTTTTCAAAGTTGTTTAGTAAAATTTGAAGTAATTTGAAAAGGCATAATTCTTTAAAAGTGTTCCTTTTGAATTTAAATTTGAATTTCAAAATGTAGAATGAATTTGGATATGGTTTCAAAAGCAAAGTTGTAGAACTTTTGATTTTGAACAACTTTTATTTTGGAGATTTTTGAGTTGTTATGAAAATTTGAGAGTAATTTGTGAATTTTGGGCGAATGGCATTTACAGTAAATTGTGTGAGCAGTGTTCACCGCTCTTGCTACATTGCTTGCGCTTTCTTTCTTGGCCAGCGCTGGTCGTGGCCGTTTTGGCGTCATATTTCATGCTGATGAAGGCCACTGTAGCGCAGCTTCCTTGAGCTTCTGGCCATCCTTTATAGCTCTGGAGTCGTCGCCGTTCTTCATTTTCCGTTGCTCGCTTTTCTTCCGTCACCTTGCTCATCTCCGTGAGCCCGTGCCGTCATTGTCGTGTTCGCCATCGCCGATAAGCTAGCTCCAGCTCCGCCTACTCCTTGCGCGTCTAGCTATCCCCTCAATTTAGTCTGATTTCACCGGAGACGCCGCAAGCAACTTCTTCTTCTTCTTCGCGGCGGCAACAACCCGGTGATTCCGTTTCACCGTGGTCGTGGCTCTCCGGTGAGCCGTTGCTTCGATTAGCGTAGCCCGGCTTCGTCTCGATCTTTGTGATGCTTAATCCGTTGTTGCTTGCTCATTTTGATCACCACGATCGCCGACACACCATCAAGCGATCCTTGCTCCGCCGCCGTTCTTTGTGTACGTTGACCCACGTCACGCCGCTTCCTTCTCGACCTTGCTCTGCCTCCGTCGTGTTTGTGGTGAGCTCTGGTGCTTCTGCACCGTTTATTTGATCGTTGTTGCCGGTCTCTGCCACGGCGTAGGCGCTGCCGTGCCACCGCGTCCGCCATGGTCGGTGTAGTGCTCGGTTCGGTCCGTAATTGGTCGCGTTAGTGCCATAGATCGATACGTTGTGACGTAGTGATCATGTTAGTACCCTTGCCGTCTCCTGTGATCTCACCGTCGGCGAGTTTGCGCCGGTCAGCGCCGTCGTTGTCGTAGTCAAAGGACGGAGGTTAGGGATGACATGTGGGGTCGGGTTGTCAGTGACTCAGCGTTCAAATGGATTTTTCTATTTTCTGGAATGAATGAATAGTGTCTGTTTTTGTTATTTTTGTGTAGATTTATTTAGAGCTCCAAAAATTATGAAAATTTTTGTGTGACTTCTCTATGATGTATGTTATATAACAAAAATTTGAAATCTTGATTTTCAGTATTTTTGGGGTATGATAAAAATTGCTCAATTAATTAATAAATGACTTTCCATGATTTTTCTAGGCTTATTTATGTATCCAAAAATTATGAAAATTGTTTTGTCACTTAGTTATCATGTAATGAACATTTACAAAAATTTTGAGCTCAATTGGAATAAGTTGATTTATTTCATAATTTTTAATTAAATAATTAATTCATAAAAGCGAATAGTAACCTTTAATGATTTAGGTTTTGATTGAACTTTTGATTGAGTGATGTCCTTGGGTCATTAGTGGATAATGATCTTTGGCAATTGAAGTATGTTTTACGAAATAGATTTAGTTAGTTTGACTTGTAAATTGTCTGCATGAAGGAAAGTTGTTTAATTTTGTATCCATCATCGAGCATCATGTTTTGTATTCCGCATCATGTTAAACATGGCATTGTTACTACGTGTAGTGAACGAAGGTGAACCCGTGGTAGTTAATCAAGTAGTTGAGGAGGTTGAGCCATCCGTGGAGGTTGGTGTTGATATCTCGTGGTCCGACTCTGAATCGGACTTTTTTCGTCAACGAAGGCAAGCCCGGATACATTTAAACCTACCTTGTGTTTTACAAATTGATTTCGCTTTTGCTTTTCAATACCGCATTAAGTGATTAGAAGTCAAGTGGGAACCTAATTGATGCATTACCAACCTTGTTTTCCTTATCTACCTTGTTAACCATTTTAATTCAGATATGGCTAGTTATGCTTAGTCATGCTTAGATAATAAAAGTCGGGTGATTACCCTGTCACTGCGAGTTTTATATGGAACTTTGGTTACTTATGTTATCATGAAATATGAGCATGTGAAGTAATAAATCTAGACCCAGGCGGACTCGGTGTGTGTGAGCCATAAGACATGGAGGTCTTGTGAGCGGGTTCTTTCCGCCGTGTCGATTAAGGTCCGTACCGTTGTTGAACCGCTCGAGGTGAGACTTTGTAGTACTAACCGCATACTCCGGTAAGCCTTAACTTGGCTATTCTATTACGAGAATGGCTACTCGCCTTTGGGTGGAGAGATGGCGGAATAGCGTGTACCCACGTGGCATTGGGCTGGAGTGTGGAGTCTTGTGTATTCTCGGGTGGCGCGGACCCGTTCTTGTTTAGAGGATCCGAGGGTAGGTTGATATATGTAGGTCGGGGACCCGCATATATCGTCGGTGGTCTGGAATTCCAAGTGGGTTTATAATCGGTTCGAATCGTCGTTGCTCCTCGGTTATGGAGACTCACTTCTCTGTTCATCATCGTAGTATTAATAAGCTGGAACTTGAGTATGGTTTGAGAAAGTGTTGGATATGAAGTTTCATGATCTCAATACGGATCGTGTCGACTTTGTATATGATCTTATGAAGTTTTAAATGTTGAGATAAAGAATTTTGTTAAAAGAACTTTTACATAAAAGAACTTTGATTATTGCTAAAGCCATACCTTGAATCCACGAGACTGCATTCACGAGTTTCAGTTTTTATTTGGTTAAGTCTTGTTGAGTACTTTCGTACTCGAGGTTGATTGACCCTTGTTGCGGTGAGGCTCATGAGCAGATCTGTTTTGGATCGTCTTTGCATGACGGTTGTTGAAGGCGATGACGATAAGTAATGTGTGGCCCTTAGGCGAAGTGATGATATTTGTGTGTTTTGTAATATATTATAATGCCACTCCACTACCTTGGTTTGTATTAATAATCGAACTTAGTTTGTAAGGTTTGAAATAAATGTTTTGTAAACTAAGTTATTGTAAGACTTCCATTGATTTACTCGGTGTAGATATTTGAATAAATGTTGTAATACTGCAATGACTCGTAATGTGATCCCTTTCGAAATCGTGGATGATTCGGGGTTCCCGAGGACACCCGACACAGTCTTCTTAAAGTTATCGGTAACATATGCATTGATGTCAAAGGTCGTTGGACGGTGGATGTGTATGTGGGCCCTATAATTTAGGAGGTTCTCGCCACAGAATGGTATCGAGAGCGATCGTTACAAGTCTTTGTTGTGTTGTTTTACAAAAACTTCAAAATGATTTGGGACAAATAAGTATAACTTGTTAATTTGGTCCAAATTGCTTTCGACTTATCTTATTTCATTCTCACCCTTTCTCGATTTAAAAAAAAAGGCTTTGTGTGGTGGAGTAGTAATTCTATTATGCCCTATATAATAACAACAATTGTTTTTGTGTGCTTTATAAGTTTGATGTTTTTGGTTCGTAAGAACGATTCATGCATCATGATTAATTCACTTGTTACTTCCTTCGCCTCTCGAGCTTTGGGTGAGTAGTGTGTATGGGTTGAGTTGTGTAGTCCATCCCAACTGCTCTTGAGACTATTGTCGATTGTTTTAATTGGATTAACCCCTTCAATGCAAAGATGGCTCGTACCAAGAAGACACCCAGTAAGTCCACCGGACCTAAAGGAGTTCTGGCCATCAACTTGCCCCTAGGAATGGCGGTGCTAGCGATGAGCAGATCTAGGTCGATCCTCGAAGCAGAGATACTGAGGATTTCTGCAGAGTTAGCCCAAGCTACTAGAGATAGGGCTATGGATGTCATCCGGGTGGGCGATTGCGGGAGGCAGTTAAGGCGTCTCACCACCGCCTGAGAGCTGCGAAAATCTGTTAATTCATATGGTGGATGGGAGAAATGAAGCTAGAGCTAGAACTCATGAGCTAGAATTTTATGTAGAGGATTTAGAGGAGCATAATACCACTCTACATGAGGAAGTTCATAGGCTAAGCAATCTCCTGAATCCTAATCATGAACCCCAAGCTGATGCAATGGACCCAGGTGTGATCCTTGCCGATGATAGTGAATCGGAAGAGGAAGAAGAAGAAGATCCGGAAGAATTAGTAATGATTGATGAAAGTGATAATGAGGGCGGTAATATTTCTGGAATGGATACCGAGCCCAAGTTTGAAGTGATAAAGGAAAGAAGTAGAGTTGTGTAATAGTCGGGTTCTAGTTTAAGTTAAGCGCCTTTGTTTAGATGCGGTTTGTGTTTAAATAAGAAACCGATGTAATGCGTTGTAGTAAGCTTTAGTTGCAATTCAATAAAGACTTGTGAATAAAGTTTGGTTTGTTATGAACAGATGCGTCGTACGCGAGGTTCGCAGATTCCGGGTACTTCACAAGATGAGGATGATATCCCCAATCCGCCACCAGTTCCAACCAATTTGGCTGATGCTATAGCTGCGCTTGTCAATGTGACAGTTGAAAATTCTCGTTTGCTTCATGAGATGGCTCAAAGTAACCAGAATCAGATGCATGGACACCGTGGACGTAATCATAATAGGCATGAGGCTACATATGTGGACTTTTCTGGATACAAAACCCCCAAGTGTTCACCAAGGCCGATGACCCATCTGAGGCGATGGATCGGCTTAGGACCATGGAGCGTAAATTTGATCTTATTCCATGCGAGAGGTTCGTAAACCGGTGTTTGCCGCCCAACAACTTAGGGGAGCAAAGGTGCTTGGTATGCAAATCTTATGGCCATGCAGCCCGTAGGTGTTCCATTAACTTGGATGGAGTTTCGCATCGCTTTGAGCTCATTATATCCCCGAGGGAGTGATGGCTATGAAATGGATGAATTCCTTGCTTTGAAGCAAGGGGATCGACAGTTAGTTATGCAAAGATGTGGGAAGATTCAATCATCTATCGCAAAGATGCATCCGAACATGTCAATACTGAGATGCCAAGAAAAAGAAATGGTTCATGAGAGGTCCGAATACCAAATTGCAGACTATGATGACAACTTGTACCAATATTACTTATCATGAGGCGTTGAATATTGCAATTGCTTCAGAGGAAAAGTATCGGCAACATAAGGAGATTAAAAGAAAAAGAATGTGCCGTCTGGACCTTTTGGAGGAAATCAAAAGAGGCAGAGGGTGATCTATCATCCGATCAACCATTATCGTCCTCCTTATCGCCCACCGCAGTTTCAATCTGGGCAACAATCAAATGTTCGTCCTGCTACAACTTATCAGAATTTACCTCAGAATACTTCTGGTGTCAATACTCCAACATCACAAGGTCATAAGTATCCCTGTTTCAACTGTGGTAAGCCTGGTCATTTCTCAAGGAATGCCCAGTATCCCAAACAATACAATCCCAATTTCGGAAGAACCCCGCCAATCAACAAATGTGGTCGATCCACGAACAAGAACAACAATCGAGTGCTCGGAAGGGTAATGGTGAAAAAGAAGACTGGGCGAGTGTTCTACATTCAAAGCGGAGAGATTCCAGAGGGAGAGCCGTGATGATGGGTACGTTTCACGTCATTGATCACCCCATGATTATACTATTTGATTCGGCGCATCACATTCATTCATCAATAGAACATTTGTTGTGAAGTATGAAATTTCAATTGGGGCAACAAAGGAAAATTTCTTTATATCTGATGCGCTGGGGGGACGCGTCGTGTACTAAGGAAATGGTATATACGGTACCCATAAAACTGGGTGGGCATATTTTTCCCACTACCATGATTATCCTAAAGGATCGGGATATAGATGTAATTTTGGGAATGAATTGGATGTATCAAAGATAAGGCTATTATAGATGCTTTGAATAGAACTATAAGGGTGAGTTTGCGGATAGTAATTCTCAACTTCTCATCCAACTTCCAACCTTAAGAAGATCAATGGGCAAAATTTGTGCAAGCTGCGGTCAAAGAGATTAGAGATATCCGGTAGTATGTGAATTTCCAGATGTGTTTCTCGAAGATTTACCCGGTCTACCCACGAGATAGGGATGTCCAGTTTAACATAGAATTGAAACTGGAACAGCTCCAATTTCTCGGAGAGCTTATAGGATGCCACCTAAGGAGTTAGCCGAGTTGAAGACTCGATTGCAAGAATTGATTGATAAGGATTTATCCAACCTAGTTCATCACCTTGGGGATGTCCAAGCAATTTTTGTGAAAAAGAAAGATGAGACCACGAGGTTATGTGTCGACTACCGTCCGTTGAATGAAGTGACCATCAAGAATAAGTATCCATTACCTCGGATAGATTTACTTTTTGATCAATCGGCGGAGCCAAAGTTTTCTCCAAGATAGATTTGAGGTCGAGGATATCACCAAATCAAGATAAAGCTCAAGATATTCCCAAAGCGGCATTTACCACAAGATATGGATTATATGAATACTTGGTAATGTCTTTTGGTTTGACCAATGCTCCACTCATTTCATGTATTTGATGAATTCAGAGTATTCATGAGCTAGACAAATTTGTAGTGGTATTTATTGATGATATTTTAGTATACTCCAAGAACAAGAGTGAACATGCGGAACATCTCAGAATTGTTCTGAACCGCTTGAGAGAACATAAGCTTTATGCCAAGTTTAGCAAGTGTGAGTTTTGGCTTAAGGAAGTACAGTTTCTTGGTCATATTTTGTCAGCTGAAGGAGTTGCAGTTGACCCAAGCAAAGTTAAGGATGTGCTTGATTGGAAACCGCCAACTACAGTTCATGAGGTTCGGAGTTTTCTGGGATTGGCGGGGTATTACCGTCGGTTTATCCCAGATTTCTCTAGGGTGTCAAAGTCCATCACTGAGTTGTTGAAGAACCAAGTCAAGTTTGTATGGTCATCGGATTGTGAAGAGGCTTTCCAGAATTTGAAAAGATTGTTGACCACTGCACCAGTATTAGCCCAACCTGATATCGAGAAGCCATTTGATGTTTATTGTGATGCTTCAGGAGTTGGTATTGGAAGTGCATTATCATCCTGGAAAAGCAAATGTGGTTGCAGATGCTTTAAGTCGCAAAAGTTATTGCAATTGTCTGGCAGTAAGAACAATGGGTTTGACTTTATGTCAAGAAATGGAGAAGTTGAATGTAGATGTAATTCAACAGGGCAATTTGACCAACATTATTGTTGAAACCACTATTCGTGATCGATTATTATTGCCGCCGAAAGAAAACAAGGGTATAGCCCATATCAAGGATAGAGTCGAAATGGAAAAGCGGAATGCTTCCAAGATAGATGATGAAGATGTGTTATGGTTCAAGAATCGTCTAGTAGTACCAAAAGTTCCTGAGTTGAGACAGTCAATTCTTGAAGAGGCACATGCTACTAGGTTATCTATCCATCCGGGAGTAATAAGATGTACCATGACTTAAAACAAAGATTTTGGTGGACCAAAATGAAGATAGAAATTGCAAGATATATAGCAAAGTGTGATACTTGTCGGAAAGTGAAAGCTATACATTTGAGGCCTCTTTGGAGAATTACAACCATTACCTATTCCACTTGGAAGTGGGAGGATATAAGTATGGACTTTATTGTTGGTCTACCCAAGACAAAGAAAGGGATTTGACTCAATATGGGTTATTGTAGATCGACTAACCAAGTCAAGACATTTTCTTCCGGGTCCGAGTACATATTCTACTGTCCAATATGCCAGGATTTATTTAGCAAGAATTATGAGCCTACATGGAGTACCAAAGACCATAGTGTCAGATAGGGGTACACAGTTTGTCTCTAGCTTTTGGAAACAATTGCATTCTTCGTTGGGAACCAAGCTTCTGCTTAGTACATGACTTTATCACCCATGCATCGATGGATGATCGAAAAGAGTCAATCAAGTACTTGAAGATATGTTAAGGTGTTGTGTCCTTAACTATTCCAAGAAGTGGGATGAGTGTTTGCCTTTGGCTGAGTTTTCATACAATAATAGTTATCAAGAAAGCATTAGAATGGCTCCATTTGAAGCACTATATGGTCGTAGATGCGCAGGACATCGTTGAGTTGGTCTCGAGCAGGAGAAAGAAGATTCTTTGGAGTTGACCGGTAAAAGAAAGCAGAAGACAAGGTTAGATGCAGATACAAGGTAATTTGAAGATAGCTCAGTCCAGACAAAAGAGTTATGCAGATAAACGGCGTAGACCATTGATGTTTAACAAAGGAGATTTTGTATATCTAAAAGTATCACCAATGAAGGGAGTTAACCGTTTTGGTGTTAAAGGCAAATTGGCACCTCGATATATTGGACCATTTCAAATCTTAGAAAGTATGGAAAGGTAGCATATCGCTTGAAATTACCGAACATCTATCGTGAAGGCATGATGTATTCCATGTTTCTCAATTAAAGAAGTGTCTCCAAGTGCCTGAGCAGAATGTTGAAATTGAAGGGGTGGAACTCGAACCGGATCTAACCTATTCAGAATATCCTATTAGAGTGTTGGAACAGAAAGATCGTGTTACTCGAAGGAGAACAATAAAGTTCTACAAGATACAATGGAATCAACATTGAAGAAGAAGAAGCTACATGGGAATCAAGATTACTTGTTAGAAAAGTTTCGAGTTTCTTGCATCGATTTAGTATGATGGTAGTTTACTATGAGATTGTGAATCATGATTGTAAAGGGACCTCAGTTGTTTTATGAAGAAGTTTTGGATATTTTTGGGTTGACACATTTCCTTTTCCATTACTTAACCTATGGCTTTGAATCTCGGGACGAGATTTCTTTTAGGGGGAAGGATTGTAACACCCCGGGTGTTTTAAATACTAAAACTGTCATGTCATCATATGCATTGCAAAGCATTTGGTCATATTGCAAACTTTGATATGCATTCACTAAAACAAGTTTACATTCATGTACAAGTGTTGAATTGTAGTGTTTGAATCAAGTTTGAAATACCTGTATTGATTTGAAATTCCGAAAACCCTAATTTCAAAGATTTAAATTCTACCACGAAAACTCATTTAAAAATCTAAGCATATTTTGGGGTTGAGCTTAAAAGCAAAAGTGTAGATCTTGTCAAGTTGTACAAAGTTGGTTTTTGGAGTTTTCAAAGTTGTTTAGTAAAATTTGAAGTAATTTGAAAAGGCATAATTCTTTAAAAGTGTTCCCTTTTGAATTTAAATTTGAATTTCAAAATGTAGAATGAATTTGGATATGGTTTCAAAAGCAAAGTTGTAGAACTTTTGATTTTGAACAACTTTTGTTTTTGGAGATTTTTGAGTTGTTATGAAAATTTGAGAGTAATTTGTGAATTTTGGGCGAATGGCATTTCAGTAAATTGTGTGAATAAAGTGTTCACCGCTCTTGCTACATTGCGGCGTTTCTTTTTCTTGGCGTTCCAGCGCATGGTCGTGGCCGTTTTGGCGTCATATTTGGGCTTGGTGAAAAACCAGCAAGCAGCTTCCTTGAGCTTCTGGCCATCCTTTATAGCTCTGGAGTCGTCGCCGTTCTTCATTTTCCGTTGCTCGCTTTTCTTCCGTCACCTTGCTCATCTCCGGTGAGCCGTGCGTTGTCGTCATTGTCGCGGTTCGCCATCGCCGATAAGCTAGCTCCAGCTCCGCCTACTCCTTGCGCGTCTAGCTATCCCTCAATTTAGTCTCGATTTCACCGGGAGACGCCGCAACGTACTTCTTCTTCGCGGTAAGCAACAACTTCGGTGATTCCGTTTCACCGTGGTCGTGGCTCTCCGGTGAGCCGTTGCTTCGATTAGCGTAGCTCGGCTTCGTCTCGATCTTTGTGATGCTTAATCCGTTGTTGCTTGCTCATTTTGATCACCACGATCGCGGCACACCATCACCGACGATCCTTGCTCCGCCGCGTGAATTCTTTGTGTCGTTGACCCACGTCTCACGCCGCTTCTCCACCTTGCTCTCTGCTCCGTCGTGTTTGTGGTGAGCTACTGGTGCTTCTGTACCGTTTATTTGATCGTTGCGGTCTCCTGCCACGGCGTAGCGCTGCTGCGTGCCACCGCGTCCGCCATGGTGGTCGGTGTAGTGCTCGGTTCGGTCCGTAATTGGTCGCGTTAGTGCCATAGATCGATCGTGCCAGACGTAGTGATCATGTTAGTACCCTTGCCGTCTCCTGTGATCTCACCGTCGGCGAGTTTGCGCGTCAGTCGCCGCCGTCGTTGTCGTAGTCAAAGGACGGAGGTTAGGGATGACATGTGGGGTCGGGTTGTGGTGACTCGGCGTTCAAATGGATTTTTCTATTTTCGGAATGAATGAATAGTGTACATTTTTGTTTATTTTGTGTAGATTTATTTAGAGCTCCAAAAATTATGAAAATTTTGTGTGACTTCTCTATGATGTATGTTATATAACAAAAATTTGAAATCTTGATTTTCAGTATTTTTGGGGTATGATAAAAATTGCTCAATTAATTAATAAATGACTTTCCATGATTTTTCTAGGCTTATTTATGTATCCAAAAATTATGAAAATTGTTTTGTCACTTAGTTATCATGTAATGAACATTTACAAAATTTTGAGCTCAATTGGAATAAGTTGATTTATTTCATAATTTTTAATTAAATAATTAATTCATAAAAGCGAATAGTAACCTTTAATGATTTAGGTTTTGATTGAACTTTTGATTGAGTGATGTCCTTGGGTCATTAGTGGATAATGATCTTTGGCAATTGAAGTATGTTTTGAAATAGATTTAGTTAGTTTGACTTGTAAGCTATCATGAAGGAAAGTTGTTTAATTTTGTATCCATCATCGAGCATCATGTTTTGTATTCCGCATCATGTTAAACATGGCATTGTTACTACGTGTAGTGAGCGAAGGTGAACCCGTGGTAGTTAATCAAGTAGTTGAGGAGGTTGAGCCATCTGTGGAGGTTGGTGTTGATATCGTGGTCCGACTCTGAATCGGACTTTTTTCAACGAAGGCAAGCCGGATACATTTAAACCTACCTTGTGTTTTACAAATTGATTTCGCTTTTGCTTTTCAATCTTGCATTAAGTGATTAGAAGTCAAGTGGGAACCTAATTGATGCATTACCAACCTTGTTTTCCTTATCTACCTTGTTAACCATTTTAATTCAGTATATGGCTAGTTATGCTTAGTCATGCTTAGATAATAAAAGTCGGGTGATTACCTGTCACCTGCGAGTTTTATATGGAACTTTGGTTACTTATGTTATCATGAAATATGAGCATGTGAAGTAATAAATCTAGACCGGGCGGACTCGGTGTGTGTGAGCCATAAGACATGGAGGTCTTGTGAGCGGGTTCTTTCCGCCCGTGTCGATTAAGGTCCCATCCTGTTGTTGAACGCTCGAGGTGAGACTTTGTAGTACTAACCGCATACTCGGTAAGCCTTAACTTGGCTATTCTATTACGAGAATGGCTACTCGCGCCTTGGGAGTGGAGAGATGGCGGAATAGCGTGTACCCACGTGGCATTGGGGTGGAGTGTGGAGTACATGTATTCTCGGGTGGTATGGACCCGTTCTTGTTTAGAGGATCCGAGGTAGGTTGATATATGTAGGTCGGGGACCTGCATATGTCGTGGTGGTCTGGAATTCCCAATTTGGGTTTATAATCGGTTCGAATCGTCGTTGCTCCTCGGTTATGGAGACTCACTTCTCTGTTCATCATCGTAGTATTAATAATGGAACTTGAGTATGGTTTGAGAAAGTGTTGGATATGAAGTTTCATGATCTCAATACGGATCGTGTCAGCTTTGTATATGATCTTATGAAGTTTTAAATGTTGAGATAAAGAATTTTGTTAAAAGAACTTTTACGCAAAAGAACTTTGATTATTGCTAAAGCCATACCTTGAATCCTCGAGCTCGCATTCTGAGTTTCTCGCTTTTTATTTCGGTTAAGTCTTGTTGAGTACTTTCGTACTCGGGGTTGATTGACCCTTGTTGCGGTGAGGCTCATGAGCGAGATCTGTTTTGGATCGTCTTTGCGCATGACGGTTGTTGATCATGATGACGATAAGTAATGTGTGGCCCTTAGGGTGAGCAAATGATATTTGTGTGTTTTGTAATATATTATAATGCCACTCCACTACCTTGGTTTGTATTAATAATCGAACTTAGTTTGTAAGGTTTGAAATAAATGTTTTGTAAACTAAGTTATTGTAAGACTTCATTGATTTACTCTGGTGTAGATATTTGAATAAATGTTGTATATCTGCAATGACTCTGTAATGTGATCCTGCTCGGAAATCGTGGATGATTCGGGGTTCCCCGAGGACACCCGACAGTCTTCTTAAGTTATCGGTAACATATGCATTGATGTCAAAGGTCGTTGGACAGTGACAGGTGTATGTGGGCCCTATAATTTAGGAGGTTCTGCCACACATAGCCTGGAGAGCCATCGGACTCAAACTTAGCGTCGGTCAAGAGGTCGGCCATGGCCTCAGCCTCGGCCTCCTCGTCGGCCTCGATGGATGGCGAGGGGGACCACGATGGTGCAGGTGACCCGCCCATGCGGAAGCAGATCCGGCGATGGTGAGCGAACCCGGCAACAGCGAGCGGGACCGCACCGGGGCCAGCGGTGGCAAGAGAACCACCAGTGCCGATGGCATCAGCATCGTCGTCGAGGGCGATGGGGAGAGCAGCAGCCTAGGATATGGTGTGATTCTCGATGACGGGAACGCTGATCTACGGGGACTGGACGTCGCCGCTGCCTCCACCGAAACAAACCTAGGGTGCGCCATCGGCCCCACCTCTGCTGAACCACTAGAGGAAGCAGGGACTACAGCCGGGCCACTGACGGCCTTCATGGCAACCGATGGGGTGACGGAGGTGGGTGGCGAGGAGAGGGCTTTTGCGCAATGGAAGGTGGAATGGTAAACAATATGAATTGGGGTGAGGCCAGGCTTTATGTATACACAGGGATGCTAGGGCTTCTAGGGCAAGATACTCCATAAAGATTTATTTATACATAGGGACACTAAGGCTTCTAAGGCAAGATACTTCGTGAAGATTTATCTTTCCCGGAGGTGGGTGCCGTCGCGCTCCCTCAGGAATCACAACCGTATTACACCGGTGGTTGCAAAAATAGAGCACGTCTCCTCCATTTACGCTAATGAGACGGTGTGAGTCTCGGCACGACGACATCAATTGTGCGGCCGACAGACTTTCTGGCGTGCGCAGTAAAATTTCATAGTTTGTGATCGACTACACTCACTCGACTACACTCACTCGTCATTTCATCCAATATTATTATTAATAGTTGTACGGGCGTGGTCACGTGACCGTGTTCTCCTTGGCTTTTAATTTAATAATTCCTAAAAGAAAGTAACATTTTTCATAATCTATGGCATGGGGCCGGGAGTACATTTGCACAAATGTGTACGATACATATACTATCCGACGCCTTCAAATATAAGGTGGCAGGACTTTCTTGCATGTGTAGTAGAATTTTTAACACCTATGGCTCATATGTTCTGCATTTGGCCAGGCTTGCTCCTCTCAAAGAAACCTTAAGCGGTTGCCGAGAGCGAAGTCAATGCAGGATGAAAGCTGGACAGGAGTAAAAATTTAAGAGATTTTGACCACCATGACACAGTTGAGAGTTGAAAGCCTAGAGCGGTTGTGATAGGTCTTTTCACTCCTATCTAAACAGTCACAATAGTCGAGGGGCAGACAGAAGAGTGAAGAGGAGTTGCTTTGGTAAGCAATTTCTCTTTTGAAGAGACATGCAGCAGCTAGCTAGAGATGGGTACACTTACTATCCGATGAAAGATCCAATGGATAGCTAGGGACTTTCTAGCATGTGCAGTAAAAATGCAACATCTATGCCTCCTCCATTGTGCATTAGATCGAGCCGAGACTTGTTCAGATGAACTCCTCGCTGCATGGCTATTACAAGTTCAACAATTTTTATCAGACACGTGCAAATAAGACGAGTTGGGTTCATGACGGATCTTTGCCACTCATTTTGAGCATGATGAGAGCGACTCATGACTACTACCACTACAAATACATGTTTGGTTCACCAAACCGAGGCACAAAGCAACCATTGCGCGATTGGCAAGAGTGAGATGTGTCCAACCTAGCCAGATTTACAATGCTCGGACTATCACGTGTTCAACGAGATAATGGTAAATGTTCCTTTGTAAATGAAAATGTTTGCACAAATGCGTTCAAATATACGGCGGTAGGACTTTCTGGTTGCTGAGACTTGCTCCTCTCAAAGAAACCTTGTGCGGTTGTCGAGAGCGAAGTGAATGCAGGATGAAAGCTGGACAGGAGTGAATTGACCACCATGACACGGTTGAGACTTGAAAGCCTGGTGCGGTGGTCATAGGTCTTTTCACCCCTCGTGGGCAATCGCACTCCTTCGGAAACCTCAACTAGTCATACCGCAGAAGGCATGTTCGACTGAAGATGCAGGAGTATTGATATTCCTAGGCATACATTGATGAAAAGAGAGCACGTCTCCTCCATTTACGCCGATGAGACAGCGTCAGTCTCGACGCTGGTTTTTACTATACATGTTAGCTCCTCCACTGATGCCCCAACACTGTGTGCACTCCTTGTGTTTGTGACAACACCAGAAACACAGAAAAAGAAAGCCACCCCCATGAGAGGAGAACAAGAATAGAGACATACCAGCAAGGATTCCTCAATACTGTCAAGTTCCCTAGTTGGCACGGTGGGGATGCAAGAAGACATGGAAGGACCGAGCCAGAGTGACCTAGAGTGCATGAAGATCCTTCTTCCTGGATTGTATGCAAAAACATTGGTAAGTGCCTGTTTTTTGTGTGCTAAATCCGATATGCTGAGGTTTGCCTTTGGGAATGAACTTGTCTCTCTATCTAGCTATGTTGATCGTTGTGCACGTAGAAACTATCAGCTGTAATGGCCCGGGCCATCAGAGGTCGCTGGAAACTTGAGCTTTGTTTGGACGATGAGCAAAGCCTGGCCCGGTGGAAAGTGGAGATGTTCCCCAATGGCGGTCACTTGTACCTCCACCGGGGATGGAAGCACTTCGCCCACGCCCTCGACCTCCAAGATGGGTTCTCTCTTGTATTGCGGTATGATGGCAAGTCACAGATTAACGTCAAGGTCTTCGACCTTACCACCTGCCCCAAGCAGTACCCGCACGACTTCGAGGCTGGCGGTAGTCAGCTCTCCCTACCAATCATGAAGCCAAGGAGTTTTCCAGTGATCCTAAAGAAGTACCACCTCAAAGCAAAGTATCTGGTGAGCACTAGCGCGAGACGCAGAACATACCGATGTCGTAAGTTACCAGTGTCATCTTTCTCATCAATCTTTTTTTGTGCGAGGTGAAGAACATGCCAGTGGACTTTGAGGTAGCGCATAGCTACCAGCAGTGGCAAGCCATCGAGCTATAGATGGCTGGGCAGTCCTGGTTCATGGCCTTGGAGAGGACCCGCACGAACAACAAAGTGTGCACATCGTTCAAGTAAGGGTGGGACGAGTTCTGCACAAGCAACCACCTCAACGTCGGTGACACCTACTTCTTTAGCATGATCCGTGAGGCCACCTACAGCGATGACGAGGATGAGGAATGGAAGGAGGAGTAGGAGTATGAGGAAGCTAAGCTCAAGGTGGAGGTGCGCAAGACGAACGGCGAATGGTTGCGGTGAACTCGGCACAAGAGTTGACATAATCAGTATTTTATTGTTTTATGAAAACTATTATCTAGCCTATCAAGATTTCCTAGTATCAGATTGTTTTATGCCTATTTTGATAGACTATGACTAGTTAGCCATGGCTAAAAAAAAGTGAACTAATTGTTGGGTTCTATAGACTAGAACTAGTTGGATAGCCCCTGATAGTTACTAGCACTGTATTTTGTTGTTCATCGACTCATAGTGATCCAGAGCATCTATATTTCATAGGGTCGGACTATCTTAGGGTCCCGATAATCTCAATAGCTATACACCCACGTCCTCCGATCAGAAAGGGCGAACTTTGATGGTTGTGATGCCCATGGAGATGCGACGGACGTGGCCCAATCTCAATTCAACCGCATTGTTGCAGCAGTTACTGATCATCCTCCATCCAGTGTTTGGAACTACCACAACACATTCCCGTACTTAACTGAAAAAGTTAGTAGTGCACAACTTCTTTTGTCTCCCACTTTATTATGGCATCCATCCACACGATTGTCGCCACTTCCCATGGCCTCCGATGAGCCCATTGGCGGTAACATCCAGCATACGACGCCAGCAGAGCACAACACTGGCATTATCCCTAGCGCCGCGGTTGTCGATGCTGATGGCACAACGGTTGCCAATGCTGGTGGCGCCGTAGTTGTTGATGCTGATGGTGCCGCAGTTGCCGACGAGGATGCCATGCCCATTGCTGCCGTCGATTATAGGCAACCCATGCTGTTTGTCTCCGGGGGCCTAGCATCATGGTCCGGCCATTCCTCTCCGCTGGGCGTGCATCGAGCATCGCCCTGTCTGACGGCACCGACGCCGATCGCTGTGAACAACTTAGCGGTTCACCAGATAATGGAACGCATGGGCTACAGTGCTGGCCATAGCCTTGGACTGCACCACCAAGGGGACGCCAACCTCATCCAGGTGTGACTGTGCCATAGGTACTCTAGTCTCGGCACCGACCACGCCGATGTCTCCTACATCATCCCAGTAGCCAATAATCCCTCCAATGATTCAACCTCGTTTGATGATGAGGGCGCAAGCAATTTGAGTCCTCATGATGATGAGGTCATGCAACCACCAAGCTCGTAGGAGAGCCACACCGAGGTCATCTTGGATATGGTTATCAGTGAGTTCACAAAGTTGCTGACTGAGTATCCCTCCTATTACAAGGAGATGTCCCTACAGGACACAGTGCGCAAGATGTTGGTCCCTATCGTGCAGGAGACGTTCAAGCAGTTGATGTGGTATGATCTGTTGGAGCAGCCGAACAGGAAGATGGAGGCGGTGAGCAAGCTCAAGTACATACTCTTGGACAACGGGTCTGCCAACTCGCCGTATGCCGAGCTACTCATTGAACTGGTGGTTGACCCCATTATGAAATGGTTGAAGGAGATGTGGACTCCCACCAGGTTCCCGCAGTAGGAACAATTGGTACAGTTCTTGCACAACCTACCGCCAGAGTTCCCTCATGCTAGGGAATTCCTGCATGATGTAGTGTTGCCCAGACTGTTCGGCGCTGCCGACAGGTATGACGCTTCCTAGGAGATTGTTCTAGTTAACTTATTTCTGCATCCGTGGATGTCAACCATCGACCGGGACTTGCTACAGCCGATTCTCACCAAGGTGCTGACTGCGGTCCAGAAGTTCCTGTTGAAGTGTATTGGTGAAAATGCGTACAAAAATTATGACATTGTGCTGGCATGGAAGCAAGCGGCTTGGCCTGATGTTTGGAATGGGTTTGTCGATGGTGTCATCATTCCCTACCTGAAGCGCGGACTTGGAAATGTCTGCAACAAGCCATCACCAGGAGGAATGGCAGCTACGAATGCATGGGTTGGCCACTTGATGAGGTGGGCGTCCAAGATTTCACCCTAGAAAATGCTTGACCTCCTACAGGGTGAGTTTCATGGAAAAGATTGGTAGGGTGCTCTGTGCAGGTGGTTCTTCATGGCAGATTGCGACGACAAGATGGTGATGTAGTATGAGCTCACTTTCGGTGGGACTGATTGGTGGACGCCATTCGTTGACAAGCTCGTTGTACCATGCTTGGTGTCCCGGTTTGTTGCCATTAGTGTCGTCCCGCCGAATGAAGGGTGCAACATGTTCGACATGCTCCTCACTAGGTGGAAGCTAGTCGTGTCGCCGGAGTCGATGATGAAGAAGGTCCTAAAGTGCTTCATGGAGAAATGGACCGACGGACTGTGCCGCTGGTTGTTCGATGCGCAACCCACAAAGGAGGAGGCCATGGCCTTGTGCCAGGAGTGGATGTGGCTCCTGACGCCGGATCTGCTTGCCATCGACAGTGAAATGCACAATGGCCTCCAACTGGTCCATGAAACATGTGAAATACCATAGGTAACTTAGTAACTTATTAGTGTATTTCTGTTCTGAATGATTGCACCTATGTCAGGCATTGTAAATGTTAATCGTTGGCACAATGTGTATTACTCTTTTCTGAATGCACACGCAAGAAAGTCCAAAACTACATGATTGTAACATGCCGGACAATGACTGAATGCTTCACCTGTGTCAGGCATTGTATAAATATTAATCGTTGGCACAATGTGTTCTACTCTTTTCTAAAAGCACATGCGAGAAAGTTTGATACTATGTGATTGTAACATGCCGGACAATGACTGAATGCTTTCACCTGCGTCAGGCATCGTATAAATGTTAATCGTTGGCACAATGTGTACTACTCTTTTCTAAATGCACATGCGAGAAAGTCCGATACTATGTGATTATAACGTGCCGGACAATATCTATTACTCTTTTTCTGATTGTACCCGCTGCAACCTGTTGCTTGGAAATCCATAGTAATTAAATATGTATTAAATTTGCATGAAACATGGAGAGCCCAGTTTGCCTGGTTTAGCCATAAATCTATGAGAGAGGTAAGAGCGAGGCAACTATTCTTCTCTGTATTCCTACGATACTTCTTCGCCTTCTCTCTAGCCTTGAGCGAGTCACGTCTTCGGCCAAAGTGATGGACCATGGGAAGCGCCCGGTGGAGAACCCTCCGAAGTGGAGCAGGCCTTCGCTGCGTCTTCGCTCCCATTTGCGGTGCCTTGGGTAAGGCGGTCTTGTTCTTAGTTGCCAGAGTCAGTTCCGTTCTGATCTCCTTAATCATTTCAGGGCCATTTCTCATGCCACGATGCTAGAGGTCAGGCGGTTATCCGGTGCCGCCTGCTCTTCGGACGAGCGCCCTGTGGGACCAGAGGGGCCCACGGTCGTCGGGAAGTCCATGAGCCCCTCTATAATCAGGATGTGGCTCGCGACCCATGCTTCGACCCCCGGGGCGAGGTTCATTGGCTCGCACTCTACCTCGACGCCGTCCAGACTGCCCTTGTCGCCTCAGAGCGGGAGACTATTGATGCCTGGGTGGTAGCTACCGTTGCTCAGGCCAGGACGATCGGCAAGGTTTCCTTCATCGAGAAGCTCTGTCTAAATGTCCATGGCCTTGTTTTGATGAGTTTTAGTGTTATCAGCCTTGGAGAAGGAGTTGGCCGCTCTTTGAGAGGCGGCTCTCGTCATCGTCAACGACATGAATGGGGTGTCCTGCTTGAGGACCGTCTACGGGCCATGCTAGCTCGAGTTAGGATGGTAGCCCTTAGCAGGGTGCGCCATGGGGCTGCCTTAGTCCTGGCTGCGGCGTAGCTTCGTTCTAGCCACGATCTCCGCCTACTTGAACCTGGCTTTCCAGTTGGCGCCAATGAGGAGGAGACGGAGGAGCTCACTGGTGACTTTATCCGCCGCCGTGGAGGCCATCATGGCGGCCACGCATGTGGGAGACATCGTCCTCGCTACCTTCTTTGAGCCGTAGATTGTATCTAGGGTCATTCGAATCTTAATGAAAGGCTAGTTTGTTACTTTAATTCGATGAGCAGCTTATGCGCGTTGCTTTGTCTTTCACGATGTTTGCTTCTTGTGCTTGGATGCGATCGGCTTATGCGGCCGACATGCTCGAATGAGGTGATTAGGAGGTCATGGGCCGGATCTTGCCTCCCCTCTAGAAAGGGAGTTAGGTTTTAGGGAAGCTTGCTTCCCTCTTATGAAACACCATAGGTAACTTAGTAACTTCGCATATTTTTATTCTGAATGCTTCCACCTGCGTCAGGCATTGTAAATGTTAATCGTCGGCACAATGTGTATTACTCTTTTCTAAATGCACACACAAGAAAGTCTGACGCTACGTGATTGTAATGCATCGGATAGTATCTATTACTCTTTTCTGAATGTGCATGCAAGATTTGATTGCACACGAAAGAAAGTCCCCTACTCTATGATTGTAACGCGTTGGACAATAGATTTTGTGTCCCGGCGACTCCTCGACTTGCAATGGGGTTGTTCGACCCTGTAGTTCTCTCTTAAGAGGAACGGTTCAAGTTGCAATGAGGTAGTCAGACTAGATAGATGTTGCTCATATCGCACTTAGATGTTAGGTTTAATTTACAGTGGCAACATAGTGATAAAAATGGTTCAACATGTATAACTTATTACAGAACCGTAAAATAGACATTGTGTCGTAAGCAAGACTTCAATTATTACATCAAGAATCGTTTTAAATCAAAATTTCGATGCCTACGTGGCAACATAGTGATAAAAAGGGTTCAACATGTACAACTTATTACATAACCATAAAATAGACATTGTGTCATAAGCAAGACTTTAATTATTACATCAAGAATCGTTCTAAATCCAAATTTTGATGCCTCAGTTCCCTCACCTTCTACCGCATCCCTCCCTTCGACTGTTGAACTATCACCAATGTCTTGTATGTCCCTTCCTTGGTAGGGAATCAAGGTGACTATGCATCCAAAGGATGTGGTGATGACGACGAAGCAAACATCGAAGTCATGATGGTGTTGTTGAGGTCGAACTCGCCTGGTGAGTGCATCTCGCCTGGTGAGTACGCTAAAATCTCATCGTTCGAATCCGATGTCTCATCATGCTCAGTGAAGTGGTTACTAGGACGAATGGTGGACTCTTTGGTTTGCTGAACTAAAGTAGTAGTGTTAGATCCTGGGGTCGACTCAGCTCTATTAATTGTAGGATTAGTAGGCCTGGTGGTCGCATCAGGCTCTACGATTGTTGGGGAAGCCCTAGGAGGCTCTATATGTGCCCCTGTGGCATCGCACGCAGTATCTGGCCCCTCGACCTGATTGGGCGAGAAGGTCGATCAGCTGCCTCATGAGCTAGAGCTGAACTCTACTTATGTTCGACTGTAGTAATACTAGCATTAGCAGGTTTAGGCATCTCGTTCATTGGAGAAGCCCCAAGAGGCTTTGTTTGTGTCCCCATGGTAGCTTGCACCTCGACCTGAGGGGGCGAAGAAGGTGGATCACCTACCTCATCAGAACCTAAAGCTGGCTCGGGTATCTCGGGCATTGGAGAAGCCCTGAGAGGCTCTGTATGTGCCTCTATGGTGACTTGCACCTTGACCTGAGAGGGTGAAGAAGGTGGATCACCGTCTGATCAGGACCTGAAGCTAAACTCTACTTATGTAGCATCGTCGCAAGGAATAACTCTATGTGGACAGTTGTATTATCAGGACCAGTTAGATAACCAGCAATGAGGTTGACCTGACTATCACATTGCAACTGAAGTGTCTGAAAGTTAGGGGCCTTAACCCTTGTGGCACTATACAGTTGATTAAAGCAACTAGAGAATACCTTGCACATCAGGTTGATTTTTTTGCCTTGTTAGTTGATGGCCTCACAAAAAGCAGATGATTGCTGGCTCATCTGCTCTTTGAGAAGGACCACACTCTCCACTTGCTTATCAATACTTGCTTTCAAACACCTCTCTTGTCATTCCATACGCTTCTGGTTTTCTTCCTGGCTGACAACTAGCCTAGCAAGTATCTGTCCAAGCTCCGACGGTTGCTGAACGGACACTAGAGGCGGTGCCTGCTTCGCTAACATCTCTATAGTTGGTGGAACATCATCCATCTCTTTGTCAGCCACACCATCGGAGGACAACCCTCTCACATCATGGTAGTCTGATGTAGGGTCACTGTAGTCGCTGTCATTGGAGTCCAAATCTTGCATTCATACATTAAAGATTCCTTCAATCCCAGACCGGTGCTCTACCATTCGTCGGGTGAGGTCGGGCCCGCCCTCGGGCGTCGGGCGAGGTGGAGCCCGTCCTCAGCCATCGGACGAGGCAGAGCCCAGCCCTCGGGGGTCGAGCGAGACGGAGTCTAGCCCTCGGACATCGGGCGAGGCAGAGCCTAACCCTCGGGGGTTGGGCGAGACGGAGTCTAGCCCTTGGATGTCAGGCGAGGCAGAGCCCACCCTCGGGCGTCGGGCGAGGCGTAGCCCGTCCTGAGCCATCGGGCAAGGCAGAGCCTAGCCCTCAGGGGTCGGGCGAGGCGGAGCCCTCCCTTAAACGTCGGATGAGGCAGAAACAGCCCTCGGGCGAGGCGAGGTCTAGCCCTTGGTGGTCGGGTGAGGCAAAACCAATCTTCCGTCGTTCGAGCAAGAAGCGCGGTAGTGTTCTTGCCTGACCGGAAGTGTCAGCGTTCGATGGTTATTAGTTTCACCTCATTGTGTACCGCGATATTAGGTCCCCGACACCTCTCCATATTGATAGTACTAGCCACTGCTGCAAGCTGGTCAACAACTCCCTATTGCCACCACGAGGCAGGACTGTCTTCCTTAGAGCCATGTGTAGAACGTAAGCCTCTAGACGCAGTCTGTCCGGTGGATGCAAGGAGCCATCGGTGAAGGGCTCCATGAAGAGTGGCTGAATCTTCTGGTTTGTAGGAAAAGTACCTCTAGCCCTCCTATGACACGGAGGAAGAGCATCTCCGTAGACTATCTAGTGGAGCTTCCTGTCTGAAGTGTCAACCCCGAGGAGTTGTTGTAGGCGGTTGTAGGACATTCGCTCTGGCCGACCATCGAGCATAAAAGCAATGAAGTCATGCTCTAGATGAATCCACACTGTTACATAGAACTGACATACCCAGCTTATCACAATTCGATCATCCTCACTGAAAAGGTGAACAAAGCTCGGGAACCGCTTAAAGAGGGGCCAGATGGGTATACCAGCAGCTCTCTCAAGCTCATCCCAACCAAGTATCCTTTGGTCTGCTAGTGCCGTCCCTCTAGCACGGTAGCTCCTGAAGAAACTCTCCTGAGTCACAGTCTAAAACTATGATTTTGTGTTAGGCTCTTTGAGGAGTGGAAACCAGAACTCAATATTGTAGAACCTGATGCTCCGTGTCTTCTTTGAGCTGTAATAGCGAAAGTCATAGAACTGAACCACCCCTTTCTTTCTCTCAATATTACTGCTCCTCATAGCACCATTGCCAGACACCAAACCTCCTCGACTTCTCCTTGTACCACCATTGGTAGACATCAAATTACCTTCTTGACTGCTCCTCGTACCACCAATTGTGGCACACATCAAATTACCTCCTCGACTGCTCCTCGCCACCAATTGTGGCACACATCAAACCTCCATGAGTGTGAGCACCCGTGCCCCCATGAGTAGCTACAGATTTGATCTAGGAAGGTGCAAAGCGACTGGTCTGGTTTTTGAGTGGAACTTGGTCATTTGCTGTTGTTGTTCCTTAGTTAGCTCCTCCTCCCTGAGTTCCATTTTAGCACTCCTCATGCTACTGCTGTCAGCGAGCTATTCTAGTCTGCCTGTGAGAATTCTCGGACTCTAGGGCTAGCATAGCTTTGGTTGCTTCTTCCTCTGCTTCTTAGATACTGTCTGTCTTCCTCTGCCTCTTCCTGGGCTATGGTGGTGCTTGTTCCTCTGCTTCTAGGCACACTACAGCCTTCCTCTGGCTTTATCTGGGCTATTGTGGTGTCAGTTCCTTTGCTTCTCGGAGAATGGTTGCCTGCCTCTGGCTCTTTCTGTGATGTGGTAGTTCTACCCGCTTTGATTTAACTCGGGCCATCTGCAACAATCAAAAAAAATTACACATGCGTTTCATCAAACACCATAAATTTATGAAGAAAAAAAAAGAGGAGATCGTAGACGGCTTCACCATGCCAAGGCAAGAAGGCGATCACGACCGACTTGCTCGCTGGAGGAGTGGTGCGCTGACAGACGGCAACGCGGTAGATCGTCGTGGTGCAGTAGATCCCCATGGTGTGGAAGGATCTAGGCAAGAGGTTTCGGTGTGGGGGGGGGAGGGGGTGGGTGCACGGCGGAGGGGGGGGGGGAGGCGACATATGGTGGGTGGCGTTGGAGGGGGCGAACGGCGATGGAAACGGCATAAAAAAGAGGAAAAGATGGGTACTGATCAGAGAATGCCTTTAGTAGCGGACTGTCCCACATATCGCGTAATTGCATCACGGACACAAACGCTGTCAAGAGTCGCCGTCCACCGAAACCTAGGGGATTAATATTGGTGATCCGACGGTTAATACACATTAGTGTATTACTCTGTACTATATACCATCACCATTCATCATATAAAATTCAGTCTCTGCTCACAAGAAACCAGAAGGGGCGGCGATCTGCCCACACAAAAATTTGATTTTGGGAGAAAATGAAATCCCCACGCCCAGCAATGCCGCCAGCACGAACCAAAAATTAGATCTCTCTCTCTCTCTTTTGCCCTCCTCGTGAAAAATTGATTTACCATGCCATAGATTTCAGACAAGGGTATTTGCGGTATTCTGATGGCCACATAAAAGCACAAGGAGTCATCGTCTCTGCCTCCATCTCCATTCTCCAGTTGGACCAACCGCACAGTCTCTCCTCCCGCTCCAAAGCCTAGACCCCTCTGCCACCCCGGTCCAAACCCTAGCTAGTCGCATCAGCACAACAGCTTGACTCCCTCTCCAGTCTCTAGTTGCACCCTCTCTCATACCTTTCTAAACTCTAGCCGGAGCCGGAGCTAGATCCGGATCCAATCCCCTTCGTCGACAGCAGGTCCGCTAACGGTGGAAGGACAGCTATCAGCGACAGTACACGCCGGATCCAAACCCCCTACGTCGGCACCTATCACGACCAAGCCCCAGCGTCATCATTGACGACCACCACACCAGATCTGCTACCCCTTCGTTGATACCAGATGCACCACTTCCGTGACTAGGACGACAAGAGGGCGGTGCCGACGACGCAGCATAGCTAGGAATAGGAAGAGGTACCCAAATTCCTTTTATGATGTGTGTTGTACTCTAGTGGTTGAACCTGGGACATGTAGATATATAGTGATGGGGTTATATGTTTCTTAGTTGAGATGTAGTTCACATGTGCTTTATTCGAGTATAATAGCTTCCGTATAAGTTGTAGTTCACATGTGCTTTATTCAAGTAATGGCTTCCATATAAGTTGTAGTTTAGGCACCTAATTTGCATGCTCCTGCTCTGCTTTATTGACATTCGGTACAAGGTTAACTCAATAAATGCCTTTGTGATCTACATGTTGACATTCGAAATATCTCCCTAAAGCAGGGGAGCGTGTTCAGGGATATGGTGATACAGATATAGATTTAGAAGAGCGAGTACCCCTTGCAATTGAGGTGCTTGTTCTATCTTGTCATGTTGGGATGGGAGGGGGGTTGGTTTAGATAGCAGTGCAATTCAATTCTTTGTTGTGTGGATAGCAATACAATTTTTACATGCTTGCCGCTTAAGATTGTTTCTCTAATTTCATGCTGTGGGTTGAATAAGCCATAGAGAAGTCCCTGCCAGCAGGGCAAAAGGCAGCACCGATATGGGTCCTGGGGGATGGCAATCCAAGAGAGTGAAGCCAACTAGTCTAGTAGAGTTGCAGCATCTTATAGTTCCAACTAGGTCCAAAAGTCAGCACGCATAAGGCGAACAAAGCCCTGTGAGGGACTGGTCACATGAAGATGATCTTAGCCATGCCGAAGAGGAGACTCCACCTCCTCACCAGTAGAATGACCAAACTTGCGAAGGTTGGTACTACCTTAGACATGTCTATAAATCAAGTCACACTATTTGATATCCATGTTGCTTTTCTAACAATCTGAATGTATGAAAACTGTGTAGTACCATTGCAGAGAAGAGCGAGAAAGTCGAGGGAAGCAACTAAGGGGGTTGGGCTTCACAAAACCACTCAATCAATGGGAACAAGGATGCCCATCTCGGTTGTCAAGAGGAACAGAAGGCCACATGATCCATTGCAAGCTACCAAGTTTGCCTTAGAGGCAGGTGTAGTAGTCAGGTCTGAGTTACTAATTTTCCCACACTGGAAACATTACAAGCAACGGATCGAACTTCTCAATGGATTTGTGGCCAAGCTATCTGTAAGTATGTATATCCTCTGTTGACATTCAACTCTGCCTTGAGCAACTTAGTAATGGATTTAATTTGCATTCACACTTTTGCAGTTGAGCCTGGCCATTGATGACAATGATGAAGCAACAAAAGAAGCATGCACGAGTGTATTATAGTCTGTTATATGGCAGACACGGTATAGGTTTAACTGATCTTACTTCAATGGCGTCCCCGCTGATGAAATCAGAAAGACCTCTCCTATGTCTTGCATGAATGACACATAGTGGTGTGCACTTGTCCACATGTGGTTAAGTTCTGAGAACAAGGTGTGTGTGTGTGTGTGTGAACTCATTTATTTCTTGTCTAGTCTTTATGTGGTCTAGTTGTGCTGCAGTCTAACACAATTGTGGTTATAGGCAGTCTCAGAGCAAAATAAGCGAAACCGTGCAAAAGTCAAGTGCCACCAGGTTACAAGATCTCACTCCTATATTGCCCACCTGCAAGCATATGTAAGTGATGGTTGTGTTACTCTTTTATATCAAATACGCAATGCCTTTTGTGTCAACGGAAAGGCATGTGCAATTTTAACAGAAGGACAAAAATAGGAAGGATGCAGGACACGATCAAGAAGTGCTCGTTGAAGAACATGATCGACCTCATGAAGATGTTGATGCAATGGGAATCTTCAACAACTTTCATACCAGTAGCAACATGGGACTGAGCGATGCTGCAAGAGAAGCAGTGGTAAGTACCTTCATTTGCTTTCCATGAAATCTGCTAAAGCCAATGGCATAAAAGAAGGAAAAGTAGGAGGAGCCTAAAGTGACACCATCATTTTGAAGTTATAATATTACAACAGTTAATATGTTACCTATGCATTGTGCTTATGAATCTCTGTCGGCAGTAGGCTGAGGAAGACCTATGCATTACTTGTACTAAAATAATCTCTTGGTTCTGCAATTTAAGTCCTCTTCCAAATGTTTACTCCTTGGTTTTCGCAGGAAGCTATGAAAACTATACGAGCAGAACATGTTGCTAATGTTGTTTCCAAGGTCCTCTCCTAGGCCAGCTGCAACACCTTTTCTTTGAAGAATACTGGTATCAGCACAGGCTGCTCTAGACTTCAGGAACGACTTGCTGCTCATCAGGAAAGTTCAGTTGTCCTCGCCGAACAAGTGGATCAATTAAAGAGGAAGGCAAAAAACACTGATAGGGAGTTTGAGAAGTTTAAGAAACAGCAACAGGAGGAGTACAATAAGCTCCATGAGCATATCATGCTCTTAAGCGCTGGAAACTCTCAAGGGCTGTTTGGTTCCACCTACTAAAATTTAGTCCCTATCACATCGAATGTTTGGACACATGTATGAAGTATTAAACATAGACTAATTACAAAACTAATTGCATAGATTGAGACTAATTTACGAGACGAATCTATTAAGCCTAATTAGACTCATGTTTAGTCTTTCTAATTAGTACCTAAATACCCAATGTGACATCTACTAAACTTTAGTCCCTGGATCCAAACACCCCCTCAGTCTTGTTGATGCAGTGAACATGTGGTTTGTTTGTTGTTTTGATGTGAAATTTTAGCGGCTTGATATGTGAACTCTGTTAGTGGTTTGCTGCTGAGCTGAACTGCTGTTATTTGATTCAGGTTCAATATAATTATGCATGTAGTCATTTTGTGCAGCAGTGTAGATCTAAAATCATTTTCTCTGATGTAATGATTGGTGTGCACGTGGTAGATTCGGCACAGGCACGTTATTAAATAAGAATCTAACACGTGGATGAACCAGTGAATGACATGTATAACAGCCACGACAGGGCACGTGGTTGAATCAGAAAAAGAAACATGGGTAGCTCAGGATGCAATACATGGCCCAATAAAATACTAACACACGGACGTACAACATCAAGACACGTGGTCGAGTAAAAGAAAGGCACGCGGGGTATTGTAGTCACGCCACGTGGACCAATAAAAATACGACACTTGGTCCAATGAAGAAGTGACACATGACACAACCACAACACGACATGTGTGCCAATAGAAAACTGACATGTGGAACAACAGGGTCCCGACACATGGTCTAGTAAGAACCTAAAATGTGCAAGAACTAGAGATGGCCACGTTGTGCAATAAGAAGGTGACACGTACTGTAACAACCCAGGTTTTTCTAATAACCAAAAATCCCAACTTAAAAATTTTTCTAACAAAACCCATGCATAGTGAGTGTGCATACTAGGAAACCACCCTTGTAGTTGCACAAGTAGATCCCAAGTTAGCATGGTTGAGCATTTGCAAATTAAACAACATGTGAGTTGCATCTTCTTGATTTTATGTGATGTAATAAAATCAACTAAACCTTTTAATAAACTTGTTGTGAGTGTGTTGCCAACCCTTGGCATTTACCATAATACCCTAGTTGACCCCTAGTGGACCCCATAAGGGTGTGTACATGCTTGGCAACACATGTATACACACATAGGAGCCCAAGGTATAGCATAGAATGGGAAAAGAAATAGAAAAGGAATTAGGAAAGGGGAAATAAATGGAAAGGCCAAAGCAGCCCAGTAGCGGCCCACGTCACACCCGCCCACGTCGCGACATGCCGTTGTCATCTTCTCCCCTGCCGCTGACAGTTGGGCCTCGCTTGTCATCCCCAACACCCGCCCTTCCTCTACTTTTCCAAAAGCAGAGCACCGATGACTGGGGGAATCTCGTAGTCCCCCATATGCCCTAGCCGTCTGCGCCTCTGGTCATTGCGCTCCAACACGTGGATGCAGTGCCACGTCCATAGCCCCAATGTGCCTCACCTCCCCAGTCGGTGTCATGATGTGCATGACGTTGCCGTGGACCCATGCCCCCTGACATCACCCGTCCTCGCCTTGACCGCCGAGGATTCCAAATTGGGAGCACCCAACCGCCCGTGATCCCACGCCGAGCTCCAAACCCTAGCCCTGGGGGCTTGATCACCCTACACGTGGCCTACCCCCTCTCCCCGCTGTTCACCAACCACCATGGCCATGACCTCCCTATAAAAGGGCATACCCGGTGCCCTAACCCTCTTCCGTCCACCCCGCCGCCACTGGTGGCTTCACCAACCACACGCCAAGCTAGAGAAGAGGAGGAGAAGGGAGAAGAAGGAGGAAGAAGGGAAGTGGGAAGGAGCCGAGCCCGTCAGAGTCACCCAAGCTCGCCGAAGAAGAAGACGGTGCCCCGATCATCTTCCTCGCCGTAGCGGTTCGGCACTGCACTGCTACCTCTCGCCACAGCCTCGCCTCATCACTACACCACCATCCTATCTACCTCGCCACCATGGTGAGCCCCCGACTTCGCTCTCCCGTGCTTGGCGCCATGGCATGATATGGCCGCCCCGCCGTGTTCTCCCCCTTGGGAGGGCCAAAGGCTGGTCTTTTGCCAACATGATGCACCACACACACGCACATGAGCCAAGGGCTGGCCCAGCCGAGCCACTAGTGCTTGGGAATGCTAATGCCTACATGTCACACCTGCCGTGGTCGCCATGGCTGGTGTCTGCCATGTAGCCACTCCATTCTGACCTCCTTGGGTCGGTAGAGGTAGAACGAGTGCCTCGGCAAGCTTTGCCTCGTCGAGGGACGCATCATGCGCTAGATGGGAGGAGAAGAGAAGCCCCAAGGGCCATTGTCGTGTCCACCTCGTCGGACCACCGCACGCCCATGTTGCTGCCATGCCGGGGATGATCCGACCACCTCGCGTGATGAGATTTGGCCGTTGATGTTCACCATGACCCCACGCACCTCGTCGTGTAGCTAGTTGGATGGAAAGCCCCCACCTTGCCTTGTTTCACCATAGCCACAAAGCTCGCTGGAGCTCCGCCGCACACCTCATGGTGGTGCGGACTCCACCGCGCCTTTTGGTCATCGCCGATAGGCCGATTAGCCCCCCCCCCACGACCCCAATTGAAGGAAAAGAGACACTTTTGGCTCCGATTGTGGCCGTAGCCACCTTGCCACAGCCCGTCGCCGTAGCCAACCTCACCGAAGCCCTTAGAAGCTTCACCTAGCCCTTAGCTGCGTCTGCCGGAGCACCGAGAAGCCATAGGAGCCCTGTTTAGGCTGTGTCGGCATCCCTCGCGCCCTTGACGTTGACCTACGCTGTCGCCATCCGCCACGATGCCTACGCCGGGCGCCACGGCCACCAAGGTGCCACCTCTGGCCCACCGGTGAACTCCCCGTGGCCCCACGATGCCATAGAACCCCATAGCAGCCTCGCTGAGCCACCACAATGTGAGAACACGCGAGCTCGCCGTCGGTGAGGAGCGTCGCCATGAGACAGAGAGAGAGGGAGTTGCTGCGTCGCTGCTACTCGGTGCACCCGGTGCACCGTGAGCCAGAGAGAGAAGAGGGAGAGATAGACACGGTCCACCATGAACTGTGCCTGCAGTCCATGGCCCCGCACCGTGCTGTCCACCGTGAGCCACGCCCATGGACCCAGGCCCGTTAGGAGCCCAGCCAGGCCATGTGGTTAGCCTCGTGCCTGACAAATGTCCGAGCCTGGCCCGGCCCAACCCAGACCATTATCCGGCCCGCTAAGCCTAGTTCGAGCCCAGTCAACATTGATCGTTGACCAGTCAACGCTGACTGTTGACCCGGTCCCACCTATTAGTGACCGTGCTCCCCGCATCTAATCAGAATGCGCCACGTGTCAGCCTCCGGATTTTCCATTTCTTTTACTTTTTCAAATATGATTTAAACTTAGAAAATTCATACGACTTGAGAAAAATATGAAACCAAAGTCCCAATTTTTCTACAAATGAGCTCTACGTCATAGGCTTATGTTTGAGTGCATTTGGATCTTTCAAATTTATGTTGCTTCTTTGTGATCATCTATAGGAGTCGCTTATCGTGGCTATATGTCTCGGTTGGCAGACCCGGAGGAGTCGCAGACTGAGGAGCATGACCCTGACTACACTGAGGAGCTTGGAGACGACCTGCCAGGTGCCACGTCCCACCCAACCTCGTAGAATCCTATTAGACATGCTATAATGTAGATGCTAGTGCTATATTTTTTTATGCAAATGATCTGTGATAGGTTGCATGGTAGAATTGCTTGTGAGTCATTACCTTATTGCAACCTATACCCCTGCACACCCACTGTTAGGCTAGACGCTCGCTTACTTACTTGTTACTGCTTCTACTATGCATTATATTTGTGATATGATGCTTGGTGGAGGGTTGTTTGTGAGTGGTTAAGGCACTTGGTGTCAATAATGTGGTAACAACTGGGGAGATCTTGGTGTGCGTCTTGGGTGTGTGGTGAGGGTTGTGTCGATCGGGCAGGATCTTACGACGAGTCTTGCTGGGGGGTGCCACCTGGGCATCCCCTACGAGTACCTGTGGTGGGTGCATGTGAGATGAGGAGATCTCGGGGTGGAGTGTTTTTGTGGGATGAAGCCCCAGGATGGAGGTGCCGTCGAGGCATGGGGTGTTGATTATCCCCTTTGAGAAGATATCATGTCCGGTCTCCCTAAGGACTGGTATGTCGAGAGAACCAGATCATAAAACCCTACGTAAACACCACTCGCTCCTAAATGGGCAGGGGGCGGTTACCCGACCAACTAGGACGGTGCCATTACTACTAGGTTGGAAGTGGATAGTGTAGGGAGGTATGGGCGTGTGGTGCACACCCTCCTAAGATAGCATAGTGACCTTGAGGGCCCAGTACTACGTCTCAGTCTCAACGTGTCGGTGGACTCTAGGGTGGCCCAGGGTTGAGTGATAGGGTGGCACCATACCAGTTGGGAGGCAGTCGATATCAGCCTAGGCGGGGCACCGCCAATGATGGTGATCTTATGGTTCTAGGTCTACATGCTTTGTAGAGTTGATCGATCTATACGTATAGCCGCGTCCTCGGATATGGACATTCATATGACCTACGCTTCCCTTGATTAGTGAGTGGAGTCATTTCTTCTCT
This sequence comes from Miscanthus lutarioriparius, assembly GCA_904845875.1. NCBI lineage: Eukaryota > Viridiplantae > Streptophyta > Magnoliopsida > Poales > Poaceae > Miscanthus > Miscanthus lutarioriparius. Next base: position 66,952,562 of record CAJGYO010000018.1, read on the forward strand.
CCCCCTGGGTTTTGGTGTTGGTTTCCGGCTTGGGCCAATGAGGCAAGGCACGAGAAGGAGTCGTTCTTGTCGCCTAGAGAGTGTGAGAGTGGTGAGATGTGTGTGATGGGATGGGGAAACGTGTGGATGAGATGGGTTAAAATTTGATGAATTATTACTAAAACTTGACATACTCGCATAGGAAACTACAGCCACAAATAGGTTTTTTGCTCTACCCTTGCATTCCACTACCACAAAGCAAACGCAAAGCATAGGGTGGGAGCCAGTGGCCAGTACAAATCATACTGATAATTGTTTGGCAGGTTCCGAGTCTGAGTATGACTTCTAGGGAGACGGTTGGGAGGATTAGAGGTCTTGTTCCTACGCTCAAATTTGGTTCATAAAGATGGAGTCGACGCCCGCTGTCGTTCTACTTGATGATGTTCTAGTTGCTGCATGCTCTGAGTGATTCCGCCAAGTGGCGTTATGATAATGAGTAAACCTTGCTCTGAGTGATATCGACTGTTATTTGATAATGTGATGGGATAATCATCTGGGACTATCATGTTATACTTCGAATCTATGGATTTCCCTTCGAGGAAATCAGGATCATTTCACGTACCCGAACCATCTCCAATGCAACCGGCTATACCATATACACGTGGAAAGCATCTCCAACGAAAGCACCCGCCAGTGTGGCTACCCCCTGTCACGCATGCCAAAGCAGTTCTATGACGATCAGTTTTTGTCATAGATCTATCCAATTCTATGACGATTTTCTAGAATCATCATAGAATTGCAAAAATGACGCGACTTCTATGACGAACCGTTTTTCGTCATAAATTCGTCATAAAATTAAAATTATGACGAATTTGGCTCCTTCAGTGATGAAAGTTGATCGTCATAGAAGTAGATATTTCTAGTAGTAATACCACTCTGTCTAATGAAATTGTCTAGTGGCATGCATGCCATGATTATTTTGCTTTGCTTTGCCATGGAAAAGCTAGGTAAATCCAACAAAATTCTCCACTTCATCTTTAGAACTCTAAAAGATATCTATCTAGGGCAGGGTACGGCGCGGGCTCAGACACAACAATAATGAGGGGCACCCCCTGTCCAGGGTGGGCTTTTAGTCCCTTTTAACAACCTTCGGGTGACTAGTTGGCTAAAGACCATTTAGTCCAATTTAGTCAAAGTGTTTGAGTAAAAAGTGACTAAATGGGAACTAAATTTAGGAGCTGCTAGATGAACCAAACACCCCCTTAATTCTCTTGCAATCCATTTATTCAGCTTATGTATGTTTCACAGTGACATCAGCCATCCACTCGACGACGCGCACGAGGGCACGCACAATGTACTAGTGAACATATAATAACTCCAAGAAAAAATTTAGTCTTAGACAGTCTCGGTTACGCAAACATAAATTTACATGGCATCCGCTCACTCACAGGGTAATGGGCCCCCGTGTGTGGCGGGGTACGAGGTTCGGGAGTTTCTCGGACTGAGTGAGAAGTCCTCTACCTTAATGCGAAATGCTTGGGGAGCGCATGCTATCTCCCATAGTCCGAGTTTTTTTATATACTAGGTAGCGTGCTCGTGCGTTGCTACGGGATAACTAACAATTTATACTAAAAACACACGGATCGCATGATAAGATAACAATACTGTTAAATTAAATACCAACGCTAAAATGACATTTAATCCAAAAAAGCAAAGTTTATGAATTTAACACAGTCACGGAGTGCGCGGCGTCACAGGCTCACAAACTCTAGAGCTTCCAGAGATTGGGTCGAATCCAACCTAGAGCCTCGGAACCCTGCATCTTTTCCTAGACGGGCTTCACTTCGGATGCGTCGGTAGCAATATCAACGATCTCCAGTCGATGGACCAAGTCGTATGGATCCCCATACAATGGCTCAGACATGTAGATTTTGTTCTCCTTGTACTTGGATACACTTGTTCCACTGAAACTTTCATTGAAATATTTAGACACGAACAATGTTTGATCACCGATGTCCCTCACCCTGGACCACTCCGGCGTACGGTCGTGGAGGTTGTACATGTAGATCGCGCTGCTGTAGGTGAAGCTCTGTGTCTCGTGGAACGTGCTCACCATGGCATCCACAATGTGTAGCTCACCGTTTGATTCTAGGTAGCTGCGGTGGCAGAGCCCCACAGGTGGCGATAGCGATGGCAGCAGCGTCGCGGTTAGAGTAGCGCCGGTGGCGTTGCTGCCGCAGACGGAGATTTCTCTAGTGTAGTCGATCGCCAAGAACTTGTCTTGGCAGTGGACGATGAACCCCACGGAGAACTCTAGTTTGGTGTCAAGCAGCATCCATGCACTGTCGACTCCAACCCGGCAGAACGCGACCTCCGTGGAGCACCCAAGCATGGCCATGGCCATGCACTCGCGGCCGGCGACGTGCCGAGAGCACGATCTCACGGAAGAACACGTCCCTCATGTCTTCTAGCTTGATGGCTCTGCCTGCGGCATCCGCGTCCCCGTAGCCGTTGGTGGGATGGAGGACCCACCGGCCGTGGACCCTAGACACGCGTTCCGATGAGGACGCCACCGCAACGTGTTCGCCTGCTGGCGGGAACTCAACGCGGGGGGCACAGGCACCGGCGAATGGATTCAGCAGCGTCACGGACACTGCCTCGTCCATGAGCGCCAGCCACCCACATGAGGAGCCGCACGCCACCTTGCCGCGCACGTTGGGCAGCGTCTTGGACAAGACCTTCTTCTCCAGGATGCAGTAGAAGCCGACGCGGTCCGAGTCAGGGTCGAACGAGCAGCAGGAGCGGCCCGAACTATCTAGCATCTGTATTTTTTGGCGCACTAACTAAACTCATTCAGTCTTGGTGATTACACAAAAAAGTGCTCCTTTATGCCAGATTTAAACTTTCTTCTGTTGTTAACTTGTTATCTTGATATGTTTCATGTTTAGATCCTTATACAAAGAATGGTTGAATCTCCGTGCTTTAGGGATTCAAGAGAACATTTGGAAAATAGGAACTATCTTAGTTATGTTTCTCTTTCTTGAACTGTCACCTAACTTTGATTTTTGAAAAGTTTGATTCTACTTCTCTGAACCTTCTTGGCCTTAAGCCATGATTACTAATAAAGGGATGTCATTTTAGTATCAAATTCACGTGTAAGTACATGATATTCTGTAACTGGCCTTTTAAAATCCTTGCTTTGTTGGTTTCAGATAATTCACCGCTACCACTGACACCAGATTATGCTGGATCAGTAGTACGCTATGCTGATGGTGTCTTTGATCCCCATTTCCATCGTTTCGTAACTATAATGGAAGGTGACTAGACCTATTCCATGTATCAGATCAATAGTTCTGATTTGCTTACAGTTATTCAGTTAATACAAAAAAGAATCAAATTTGATGACAGATCATCGGCACAATAGCTCAAATCCCATCACTACAATTGTTGCTGTAAGAATAAGTGATGGGGATGTCAAAGGTAAGGAATCCTTAGGCTACTTCTTTAGGTTATTCTTAAGAGACTTTTGGGCTTATTTGTAATGTAAATCTTTTTTTTTTTTTTGGATCAGAATCTACTATGCTGGTCAGTGGCAATGACTTTTATGCCTTCCCACGTATTGATCCAACTAAAAAACGTATGGCATGGATTGAGTGGAGTAACCCGAACATGTCCTGGGACAAATCACAGTTATGGGTTGGGTATTTCAATGAGAAAGGGTAATATCTTAGTTGCACCTTTGTGTTTTCACTCCTTTTTGGTGAAAGAAAGAAATGTTCTACACATCTACACTTGTAACTCCAGTAGCTGCTACAGTCCTTTATCTATGTATTTACTAATGAGCGTGGAGTTTTTTTTGCCTGGTAACATATGTTGAGGATTAGTATGTTTTTTAGATCACTTTATTCATGTAACTGGTCCAGAGAAATCGATAATTTGTTCGAGATTATGCTAATGTAGTCTTGCTATTGGCTTTATCAGAATCTGGGTTATTGTACATCATTTGTACCTTGATTTATACTTAATGATATGTTTGACAGGGTATTTGTTTGTTCCAGTCCATTTTATTTTTTACAAAAAGGATCAATGGTTGAGTTTCTTGTTACATCAAGTGTACATGAATGTTTCATGATCTTCTTCCAAGATTTATTGATTTATCGCAGTGTTTATTATTGTGTAGAGACATAAAAGAAAAGATCTGCATTGCTGGTGGAGACCCAACAATAGTAGAATCTCCTACTGAACCCAAGTGGTCTTCAAAAGGTATTTCAAATTTAATACTGAACTTTTTCCTGCAGTTTAAGTTTTACAATTCAAGGACATGAGTAGGCGACTTTCTGGTTGTTGATTATCTACTTGGTTTTTATTTCGCTAGGATAAATGCAAACCGTATTTTCTCACTCGATTAAATCTACTTTGCTCTAGGGGAGCTGTTCTTCATAACCGATCGAAGGAGTGGGTTTTGGAATATTTATAAATGGGTATAATTTTCTCTGTCAATTGTATTTGTTTCTATTCAGTTTTCTACCGATCCGATCGTTCTCCCAGGTTAGCAAATGCATATCTGTATTGCCGTGGGGCACATCTGTCTCTATTGTCCTGGAACCCTCATATTGATTGTCTGTGTTCTAGATGTACCACTTGCACCTACTTTTCAACAAGATTTGTTTATTTAAGAACTAGTTATACCCTTTTACATCCAATGCGTATCTTTCACAGGGACAGTTGTTATTTTGGCAACACCATCATGTAGCTAACAATAGTCGCCGTTATAGCCTACTCTCTCTAGTGAGTAGGATGTTGACTAAACACAATGTTCTAAACTCATATGTTTATTTTAATAGTTATCCCATTTTTTTCTTGTATCGTACCAAAATCAATGGGGCATCAACTTGATGCCCTGCCTCCAAGTTATTGAAACTGTTCAACAGCAACCTGTCTGTGACAATTAAGAACTCAATACCTTTAGCTGGTTTACTAAACGAAAAACTTGGCCATTACATTAACAAAGCATAGAACACAAGTATTACCATAAAGAAGTTTGAACTCTTTCTGTTATCTGTGTTTTGTGTTGATTTGTGTATGACAGGATGAGCAGAACAGAGCAGTAACACCTCTGTATTCACTTGATGCTGAATTCTCCAAGCCCATGTGGATTTTTGGTGTCAGCTCCTATGATTTCCTTGGAATAGATGACACAAGTCACAAAATCGTTTGCTGTTACAGGTTTTCGCATTTTCTAATAGCTGTTTGATTTTATGTGGTTCAGAAGAATAAACCTGTTTTTTTCTTATCCAGGCAGAATGGAAAGTCATATGTTGGGGTGCTTGACCATGATTCCGAGTCCTTTTCGAAAATTGACATTCCCTTCTCTTCTGTAACTAACATAGTGGTACATACCTTAAGTAACTAAATTTTGGTATTTATCATTTTGTAAGATTTGGTACTTAATGCTCGAACTTGTTGATGTGATGATGCTTTATCTTAAAGCTTGCTGATTTGCTAGGTCTCTGGAGATGGATCCTTCTATATTGAGGGTGCATCTGCTACTCTTCCAGTATCAATAGCAAAGGTTTAATTAATTGGATATCCTGTAGTCTACTGTCAATTGACATTGAATCCTGTGGTGTACATTTGAGCTTCACCATTTGTTTTTCCACCAGGTGACACTTGATAAAAAGAGAACTATGGCAACTGATTTCTCTATTGTTTGGTCCTCCTCAGAGGATGTTGCACAATATAAATCGTACTTCAGCTTGCCTGAATTTGTGGAGTTTCCAACTGTGATCAATGGTCGGCATGCATATGCTTATTTTTATGCTCCATATAATAATGTTTTCCAAGGTTCATCAGACGAAAAGCCTCCCCTACTGGTCAGAACTCATGGTAAACAAATATATCATTTTTTGTCCTTTTTTCTTTACTTTGTTATTCTAAATGTCATTAATGGTCATGACTTCATGTTACATCAGAAATAATTAGCAAAAACACTTTGTTGGATTTTATGTACATATTTCCAATCAGTATATAAGAGTGACAATTGTTTGCCTGTTACTGCAGTCTTTTTCTTTCTTTGAGTAAAGTATCTGTTAATTCAATCTTTCGACAACATAAACTCTTAGCACTTTGATGATAGACGGGCATACATTGGCCTAAGCTAACTTGATTTACTAACTCCATGAATTGCTAAAGGCATTGAAGCTATCTTTTTCTCTTCTTTATACCACTTCATTGTTTAGGTGGACCCACAGATGAAGCACGAGGGGTTCTGGATCTTAGTGTGCAGTACTGGACAAGCCGAGGATGGGCATTTGTTGATGTTAACTATGGGGGAAGCTCAGGTCTTTGGCCCTTTCTTGTCTCAGCTTATATATCTGATGAAGAAATCCACATTCTTTGTACTTCCAGATCTGACGTATTAATTATTCAATGATGTCCATCCTCTTATTTACAAGCACCTTAATCTATTTACTATCAAGGATTTTGATGGTGATAGTTATTGATGTTCCTTCACTTTGTTGAAGGCTATGGGAGAGAATTTCGAGAGAGGCATTTAGCACAATGGGGTGTTGTTGATGTAAATGATTGCTGCAGTTGTGCTGCATTCCTGGTATGGCTTGTTCAGACTGACAAACCCAATTTGTTAGTTTTTGTGGAGGATCTACTCAGCATTTACAGTGGTTACTAAGAAAGATGAATGAACATGCTTATACCATGCTGATTATTAAGGTGGAAACCGGAAGAGTGGATGGGCAGCGGCTTTGTGTAACTGGAGAATCCGCTGGTGGATTCACAACTTTAGCCTGCCTTGCTTTCAGACAGACCTTCAAAGCTGGTTTCGTCTTTATATGGGGCAAGTTTTGGTTCTCAATTTCTCATGCATTGCTTTCTTATGGATTCAGCTTAACACCAGCTAAGAACTTATACATGCGGGTTCTGCTTTGTTTATAAGCAGATAGCTGACCTAGCGTCCTTGAGGGCAGGAATGCACAAGTTTGAAGCATACTACATTGATAACCTTGTGGGTGAGGAATGCTGCACTCATGACTCATCCATACTAGCAATCGTTTTTTTATATGTTTCAATTAACATCACTGTACCACCAATGTTTCAGGAAATAAACAAGCTTACTTTGAGAGGTCTCCAATAAACTTTGTTGAAAACTTTTCATGTCCAGTGATTTTGTTTCAAGGGTTGGAAGACACGGTAAGCCTACAAGGCCTGAACTTGCGTAGTGGAGGATATGCTAACCTTGGACAAGTTTCAGAATATGCCTGGAAATCATAAATGTCAATTTAATACCATTTATGAAATAACTCAGTTGGTAGAGCCTCCAATTGAGTGGCCACGCACCCTGGCTCGAACCTGGGTGCTCACAGGTCGTGGTTACCTCCTTAAATGGTTTGGTATTCCTGTCTCTTAAGGCAAAGACAGAAGGAGGGGATAAGAAGAAGCCGTCTGTTTCACACATCAACTAGCATGTGGTGTATAAAAAGGAAACTAGCTATCGATGAATAAACTCCAAGCCATTAATCATGAATGAGGGAATTAGGATCGACTAGGAACAAACTACGCCTTACCAGTTCTTAACTTCTTGTCATGAACCTGAAGCTATTGATTTCAGTTTACTGGCTTTCACTTTGATATCAGGTTGTATCACCAGATCAGGCAACAAAAATATACAAGGCCATAAAGGACAAGGGCCTTCCCGTTGCTTTGGTTGAGTACGAAGGGGAACAACATGGTTTCGGCAAGGTAAAGTGATCACTCTTTAATCCTTAGGCACTGCATCTTCTAAGTGCCACATTTAGTATAAGCAGGAAAATACTTAGTCAACTACCTAATATGAAAACTCACTATCTGCTGTTGTTCTCTAGCAAGTTAAGCATTTTAATTAGTATAGGACGAACTTGAATTTGCATAGTGCAAACTGCAGATAGCTCATACCTGACGTGCATTCCTTTGAACAGGCTGAGAACATCAAATTTACCTTGGAGCAGGAGATGGTGTTCTTGGCAAGATTAGTGGGAAAGTTCAAGGTGGCTGATGACATAACTCCAATCAAGATTGAAAACTTTGATTAGTCCTTGTAAACGTTTCAAACGGCAGCAATCCTTATTTTCTGTTTACCTGCTATCAACTGCTGAACTGATCAGCTTAGATGCAACTTGGTGCACCTCTTGGGCAGATTTGCCCTTCGCAGCTGTTCTTTTAATTGAACTCTATGGCTCTAGCTGTCATTACGAGCAATAATTGAAGCAAGCTTGTTATAAAAAACAAGAAGCAAAGCTTTCCTTAGCTTTTCCCTGGTGTTGGTCTGTTTTCAGGTTCCACGATCTGTTGACGTGCGAGGAGACAAATGGCAGTACTATTGATTGGCCATGATTTGGTATTCAAACGTGAGTTAGGCATGATTAGCCCATCAATCATGCCTCAACACGATTTAGAATCTTACGTTAAATAAGGATTAAAAGTTTTATCAATAAATTTAGGCTACGTTGTTGTGTGGAGATACTTTTAGTAGTAGTTAATAAAAGTCTAGTGAGATTGTTGTTTGCTCATGCTATATGCGGGTTGTCTTTGTCAGAGTTGTTTTAGTCCGGGTAGGAAGTGTTTTTCTTTACGAGATGTTTTGACTTTTTAGGTTTAGATACATATCTCTATATCTTCTCTTCTCTACACCTAAAAAAACTCTAAATTAATTATATACCTGGTGATAAAAAAAACGTATACTATCCGGTCACAGAGACTTAAAAAAACCGCAAGAGCCAATCGGAGTCTGATACGAGCCAACAGGCCAGGCTCAATATATACGTATATATTCAAGGAAAATATTATTTTCTTCTATATGCATATATTATTTTTTGTATTAAAGGCTTTTGTCCAGATCCCTTCGTGTACTGCTCGACCTCTGGACGTGCACGCAACTGGCTCAGCCTCCGCACACGGCTCCACTACGCCTCCGTGTAGGCGCCTGGTTCGGCCTCTGGACGCGCGTGGCGCTTCGCTTCTCGGTCGGTGTCCACGGTCGACTTGGAGCGGTATGTCTTCATGAACGACGTTCTTGACCGGCGTAGACTCGATCTCCACCAAGCGGCTATCTCATCTCTATCTCTACACCTAAAAAATACCTAAGGGTATCGTCTGCGTTACACCCCGCTCCGTCCCTCGCCCCGCTCCGTTGATCCCAAACACGCAATACGAAACTGAACAGTGCATGCCCACATGTAATACGAAACCAAGACGAAACCATGCAAACATGTACGTTACGCAATGGAGACTTGTACTTGTACATGCCAACACATGCAAACATGGTACTTGCATGCCCTAGATGAGTACAGGCCCGCCAGGCCGGGACCTGGGACAAGAACCGTCACTACTACAGAAAAAAAAAACTTTTCCAAGGCATTTTGAATTGGGCCTCGGAGGCGGTTGAGCCGGCTGCCCGCCTCGGTTAATATCTGGGATTAACCAATTAACCAAGGGTCGAGGCGGTCATTTTTTTATTAATTGAGACGATCCAACCGCCTCGCAAAATCAATTTACGGAGGCGGCCTCCTAAAATCTATTAACCGATGCGGGCCTTAAATACCCTCATTTTCGGAGGCGGGCCACTTATAAGGCCCGCCTCGGTTAATTGTGGCCAAGCCCACTAGCAATGAGAAAAGCCTAAACCAACCCGATACACACCCTGAATATATATACAGGGGGAAGTTAGGGTTTCACTCACTCCCTCCGCAGACCCGACCCTCAGCCCGACGCCGTGCCTCTCCCAGCGCCCCCACCCGATGCCTCTCTTAGTCGCCCCCACCCGATGCCTCTCTCACTCACCCACATCTCTCTCCCTCACTCGACCTCCTCTCTCTCTCTCCATCACAGCGCGGGTGGCTCCCCAGCGACGGTGGTGCCTCTTCTTCTCCCCGACGACGGCGGCGCCTCTCCCTCTCCTCTTGTGGCAGCAGCGGCAGCGGCGCCCTCCACCACCCTCCAGGCAGCGGCGACACTAGATCTGGTAGTGGAGCGCTCCTCCACCGGCGGCACCCTCCTCCCCCGAGCTCCTCCACTGGCGGCGCTGGCTCCTTCCCTGGTGTCGGCACGCTCCTCTCCCGAGCTCCTCCACCAGCGGCGGCGCGCCCTCCTCCCCTATCTCCTCCGGCTACCATGCTGGCTGGATCCGCCACTGGTGGCCAGATCCGTGACCGTGGTGGTCAATCTGTGCCCGTGGTGGACGGATAGAGCTCCCCCGGTGGCGGATCGAGGAACCCCGGCAGCGGCAGTGCGCAGCCCAGATCTAGGCCCAGACCCGGTTTGGGCTGCGGCCTTTTCCCTTTTTTGTTTTTTTATTTGATTAACCGAGGCGGGCATTTCAACCGCCTCGATAAAGTTTGATTTACCGTGACCTTTGGTTCGAGGTGGTTGGGATGCCCGCCTCAGAAAATCGGTTTTGCCCGCCTCGGAAAAGATTTGTGTAGTAGTGCGTGCTGCCGGGCGCTTGCTGCTTCTTGGAGACCACCAGGTGAAAGCCCTAGTTTGGTTTTGGATAATTGATAAAACCTAGTGTACTAACCCTTGTCATTAAGTGTTGTGATTGAGATAGGGTTATACACACCAAGTGGTGGAGCTAGATGATGGTCATGGTGATGGTGGTGACCAAACTTGAAGATCAAGTGCTCCAACTTGGAAAAGAAGAAAGAGAAAAACAAAAATCAAGTGTTGATCAAAGAAAAGGTATCAAATTGGTTTTTGTTTTGGCACTCAAGACACCATAGAGGGTGTGAGTGTGTTTAGGATCGATAGTCGTACTATAAAGAGGGGAAATCTTTGGCTAAGCGGTTATCGAGTGCCACTAGGTGAAGTGATTTTTGCATATGCATTAGGGACCCAGTGTGCTAATAATTAACCCTTGAAAATGCTTTGTGAAAATGCTAACACACATGCACAATGATGATACACTTGGTGATTAGTACTTGGGCGCAAAGGTGGAGAAGTTGGAGAAGAGGAGGTACTATTTCCTGTGACCGGACTCTAGACCGGACCCTGCTCAGGGGCGTCCAACCAGTAGTGCAGAGAAGGCGTGGTCTTGGTCCTTGACTGGACTCTGGCGGTGGAGTGCGACCGGACGCACAGGGAACACTATACCTGTGTTCGGTCATTGCTGACGTGGCGCGCAGAAACGAGAGAGGGAGAGATTGGATGCTGAGCGAGTCCGGTCACCATTGACCGGACGCGTCAGGTCGCAGAAAACCCTCTCAGAGTGCTTACTAGACTCGACCGGACCCTGCTCGTCGGTGCGTCCGGTCATTCTTTGGCGCGTTAGGTCGCTGGCTCGATGGCGCGGGCGTGCGCGCAAGCGGACGCAACATTGGTTCGTCCGGTCCTCTTGCTAGTGGTGACCTGCAAGTCACACTCTCCCACATGGAGTGCTTACCATAAGCTCTAGCACTTGACATGGCCAGACCACTTGTCGCCCTTCATGTCTCGTTCTACTAGAGATGCTCTTCGCGGCCTCCGCGAGGTGAGCACAATAACCCTCGCAATCACTTCTCCGGAGCATTGCATAATCTTCTTTGAGTGCTTCGACGGAGACCACCACCAAGCCATCTAGGAGGTGGTGTTTACACCAAAATTTAGGAAGAAGAACGCGGGAAGTCGAAGCTTTCAGGATTATGTCATTAAGGAATCGATTAGATGTGAATCGGTATCAGTTGATTTAGATGTGATGTTAGAATCAGTTATTTTATAGATGACGTCAGCAGACGACGTCAATGGACTATACTTGAATGGCGCCAGGAAGATGTGTCAGACTCTACGAATAAGGAAAATTAGGGTCCAAGTTATTATTAAGTTAGGAAGTTTTCTTTTATTTCAAGAATTGTAGTGAGTCGTATTTGAGTAGGATTCATGTTTAGGTTCCGGGTATAAATATTAGACCCTGCTTATTGTAAAAAGAAACAAACACTCAATCAATACAATCTTTCCGGCTTTTACCATCGCATTAGGAGTAGGAGTACTGTAGATCTCGGTGAGTTCTTCAGCAAACATGGCTGCATTGACTGATCGACCTCTAGCTTGCTTGTGAGTACCGTCACGACTTGTATGGTGCTTGTAAAGCTGCATCAGCTGATTGATCTTGTATGAGCCATAATATAAGTTAATTATCGAGCTGTATCGTAGTTTGTAAGGCTGCATCAGCTGATTGATCCCTTAAGAATCATAATATACATCAAAGTTATTGATCTTGTGTTAAATAACTTGTTGTTTAATATAATATCACCAGTTATTGAATCTGCTAAGATTAGTAAGATTTTCCTTACTGTTTTTTGTTGATTCATCGGTTATCGATCTTGCTATAATTAATATTTTATTAATTATAATAAAATCAATTGATTGAGATAGAGATATATCGATATCATATCATCTTAATTGGTCGTCCTTTGATCTGGTCACGTTTTAAATCTTATAATTAATGGCTTAATTCCGCTAGATCGACTGTTTTATCTCTATTCCAATCAAACATAGTATGCATCCAAAGACATGTTTTAATCTTGAAAAAACTCACTAGTTAATGAGATCTAATCTAATGACACTACCATAGCTGCATTGATCCGGTCGAACCTCACTAATAAGACTTTAGATTAGAAATTATTGATTGGTGGTCTTGTTCGTGATCAAGATATGTACTCTGTTTATTTGCTATGACCGCATCGGCTATTTTAGCCGATTTGCCTATACTCTCACGCATATAGCATGTTTTCATGAATCTATCAACATATAGATGGCTTTATAGATTCTTTGGCTTTAGTTTATTATCGTTATCATAGCTACATCGATCCGATCGAACCTCACTCTTGATGATAATATATTAGACTCAAAACTGTTTGTAGATTCATTTGTATTAGACAGTCAATTTGTTCGCATGTTATACTCTTTTCATCAAACTTATCGACTCGACGTTTTATATCGATTATATTCCATTTAGCCGATGATGCTTTCTGATGTTCCATGAGCATCGGATATTTTGATTCATATCATTATTTTTTAATATTAGCCGATAATTCTTGATTTAAAGATCTTTATTTCATGGATACGCTGGATATCGACTATTTAATTGATAGCCTCATTGAATCGGCTATCTAGCCGTACATTTAGAACTGTTTGGTGCAACACCGACATGTTTCACCTTAAATTACTTATAAGATTTTCTCTCCTTGTCAATTGCAGGTCAAATTGATTGGCACGTCGTTGGGTTTTCAGAATCGGCTGGTTCTGTGTTGAAGTCAAGCAGATCTCTGATCTTGTTCCACTTAGATCTTTCGGCTTGCTGTGTATTGATCACATCGCCATATTTTTGTGTCAACACATTTTTTGGCACGTCCGGTGGAACCACAATCGTCAAGGCGGTTCACAACAACAAAGACATTCTTATGGTGCCTTATGAAGACTTACCTGACGAGGATAAAAATGTCATTGGTAAGGCTATAGAGGAGTTTCAAAACAAGTGTTTATTGTCATACACCAAAACACGTGACAATAAAGTTATTCAGAAATATCCACTGCCGAGAGTTTTGATGCATGGATAGTCAGATACAGATGAAGCTGATGATAGGGGTTTCTTTGCAGAAGTTGTCAACAAATCTGTTCATGATGCAATGTTGAATCATAATACAGTTTTCTTGAATACATTTCACAATACCATGAAGGAGATGTTTCATGGATTTCTACTTAATCAGGTTGGACCGGCTTATTACAATATTCTACGTCCATCAACTCAAGGGACTAATCAAGCCGGTACTAGCCATCAAGAAGCAGCACTAGCTAAGAGTGATGATGCCTAGGCAATTCAAAATTCATCTGAGCAAATTCAGGGTGCTACTACTAATCAAATGTAATATAATCCTAGATCATCAGTGCAACATGTGCAACAGCCGACAGGGCAAGTTCAGAATCAGATAGTTAATTTTGGTACATTAGGCCAAATACCACCATCGGCTCAAAAAATAGCACCATCAGTTCAAAGGATTAGTAGAGATATAGATCATAATGTTTTTAATCAGAGATTTCAAGCAGTAAATCAGCAAAGGGCTCGACAGATAGATATTCCATAAGGATATTATTATGGTTCAGATTATAATACTCTCAATATGATTCCAAATCCAGGATATCAAGGTACTTAGAATTTCAATCTGCAGATGGGTCAGCAATTGCCAAGAAATTTAAACTCAAATGCTGATGAATTGTTGTTCAGAGTAACCAAAATGATAAAAAATTAGTTTGGCTTAAAACCAAAAGGGTAGACCTTTTCGTACAAACGTTCATATCCAGAGTGGTATGATTTAGTGGCCCTTTCTATGAATTACAGGCTTCTAGAATTTGCTAAGTTCACTGGTCAAGATAACACAAGTACAATAGAACATGTTAGTCGATATCCTACTCAGTTGGGAGAAGACTCTGTTGAAGAAGCACATCGAGTTCATTTCTTCTCTTTATCCTTGTTAGGATCAGCTTTCAGTTGGTTTTCATCACTAACGGTTAATTCTATTGCCAATTGGAGTGATCTTGAAAAAAAAATCATACATATTTCTACACTGGGACAGGGGAAAGAAAGATCATAGATTTGAAAACTATAAAGCAAAGAGCTAATGAATCGGGTGCTGAGTTCCTTCAGAGGTTCCAAGAAATAAGAAACTTATGCTTTTCATTGAATTTGACTGATGATCAGCTAGCTGCATTGGCCGTTCAAAGAATGTTGCCAACATGGAGAGAAAAGTTGCTTGGGCAAGAATTTGACAATTTAGGTCAATTGGCTCAACGAGTGGCAGCACTTAATAGCCAAATTCTAGAATATGCACAGAGATACCCGATTCTAGAATAATGCTACAATCACTGAAGCTTATAATCCATATTTAGTTGATGATGATGATGAAGAAGAGGAAATTGCCGCAGCTGAATGAAATTGGGTAAAAAGATAGTAATGATTCCAAATCCTTAGAGAAAAAAAGTTAAAGAAAGTTATGATTTTGATGTTACGAAAGCAAACAAACTTTTTGATTTCTTGCTTGAGAAGGGACAGATTAAACTGCCTGCCAATCATGTTATATTACCTCCCGATCAGTTGAAGAATAAGAAGTTCTGCAAGTACCATAACACTACTTCTCATACTACTAATGATTGCAGGATTTTTCGGCAGCATATTCAGAGGGCTATTCAACAAGGGAAGCTTAAATTTGATACAGCTCGAAAAATAAAAGTTGATGATAATCCTTTCCTAAAGAATCAGAACATGGTTGATGATAAGTTGTTCAAAGGAAAAGTTAAAGTTTTAACATCAGCTAGGGTAAGAGAAACTGGAAAAGTTGATCCGGAGATGCAAATATCGGCTGATGAATATAGAGAAATTAAAAGGCGTCGTGACCAATAAAAGAGCCGATATGAGTAGGGAGAAACGTCAAGAGATGATATGATGAGACCACGTGTTACATCTCGAATTCTATTGAATAAATGGCAGTGGCAGAAGGAGAAAGATTATCAGCACTGGTTCGAAGAGAAGGAATATCAATGTTAACAAGAAGAGGAGAGATATGAAAGAGAACAAGCTGAGTCATATTAGAATTGCCTTTTCTTCAGACATTGTTAGAATGAAGGTTTAAGATTGCCTACTAGAAATAATTGCCCAGAATATAGCGAACTATATTGGGAGTTTAGGCAATCTCAAGTTAACCGCTGGTCTATCCATGATCGAATTGAATATCAACGTAATGATGTGGATCGGAGCTTCAAAATAGAAGCATTCATGATCGGCTTGGAAAAGCGAGTTGTTGATTAAAACTGGGCCGATTATAAAGAAGAAGATGATGAAGAGTATGTTTGGCAGAAAGGGCAGTGGTGTCCAGGAGGTTTAACAAGAAGCCAGAAGAGAAGAGTACAACGCCTAAGGAGCAGAGAATTAGAACAGGCTCAGAAATCTAGTAAACCGCAAGTATGGCATGCTAAACAAATGGCCGATAAGGGTCAACTATCGGCTAATATTCAAATGGTTTTTCTTTTACCATTTGAATTTAAAGCTCCAGCAGATCAAGTTTATTCGGATTTTGTTGAATCAGAGTATGAAGAGATGGCAACCCAGTTGACATTGATACAACAAGCTATATTTGATAAACCAATTAAGCATCGGTATTTGAAGGCTTTATATGTGAAAGGTTTTGTCAATGGAAAGCCGATGAGTAAAATGTTTGTTGATGGAGGTGCTTCTATTAATCTGATGTCTTATACTACTTTTCGCAAGCTTGGTAAAGGACCAAAAGATCTGATTAAGACTGACATGATGCTTAAGGATTTTGAAGGTAATGTGTCCAAGACCAGGGGGCAATAAATGTTGAATTGACAATTGGAAGCAAGACTTTGCTCACTATATTCTTTGTCATTGATGGAAAAGGTTCATACAGTTTACTCCTTGGTCGTGATTGTATTCATGCCAATTATTGTGTACCATAGACTATGCATCAATGCTTGATTCAGTGGCATAGAGATAATGTTGAGCTAGTTCATGCTGATGATTCTATGAGTATAGCAATAGCTGATCCAATGTATTGAGAACTAAAAGATTTTGAGTGTTTTTCTGACAAGCAATGTGAAGGAGGCTCCATTAGAATCAATGATGAAGGCCAATAGCCGATCCGAGCGGTCGGTTCTGAAAGTTTGTTTTAATATATAATCCAATAGATGGTACAGATGGTAAACTAGGATATGGCTTTACATCAGCCGATGAGTTAGAAAAAATAGATATTAGTTTTAGAGATAGGCCTAGGCCGACGTATATAAGTGCTAAATTGGATCCTGAGTATAAATAAGAATTGATAGATTTGTTAAAGGAATTTAAAATTTATTTTTCTTAAGAATATTATGAAATGCCTGGTTTAGATCGGTCAATTGTTGAACATCAGTTGTCAATCAAACCTGGATATCGGCCATTTAAACAAACTCCAAGGAGATTTAATCCAAATGTTTTTGATGATATTATGAAGGAGACTGAAAGACTACTAGAAGCAAAATTTATCTGACCTTACCGATATGCAGATTTGATATCGAGTGTAGTTGTTGTGTATAAGAAAAATGGGAAGTTTATAGTCTATATTGATTTCAGAGATTTGAACAAGGCTACACCGATGGATGGTTATCCGATGCCAATAGCCGATATGTTGGTAGATGCAGCGGCCGAGCACAAGATAATTAGTTTTATGGATGGTAATGCAGGTTATAATAAAAATTTTATGGCTGAAGAAGACAATGCAAAAATAGCCTTTAGGTGCTCCGACGCAATCGGCTTATTTGAATAGGTCGTGATGACTTTTGGATTGAAGAATACTGGTGCGACTTATCAGAGGGCAATGGATTATATTTTCTATAAGTTGATCGGCACGATTGTTGAAATCTATATTGATGATGTGGTGGTGAAATCTAAAGGGTATATAGAACATCTGGCTGATCTGCGGAAGACTTTGGAGTGCACAAGAAAATATTGTTTAAAGATGAATCCTAATAAGTGTGCCTTTGGAGTGTCAGCTGGACAATTTTTAGATTTTATGGTCCACGAGAGAGGAATTGAGATTGGTCAGAAAATTATGAAAGCAATTGACGAGGCAGTACCTCCAACTAATAAAACAGAATTACAATCTCTACTTGGTGAGATCAAATTTATTAGAAGGTTTATTTCAAATATGTCAAAAAGGGTTATGCCATTTTCTCCTTTGTTGAAATTGAAAAATGATCAAGAATTTAAATGAGGTGATGTACAACAAAAAGCGTTTGAGGATATAAAAGAGTATATGAAATCTCTACTTGTGCTGGTTCCTTCTCAGCATGGTAAGCCTTTTAAGTTGTACGTGTCGGCCAATAGCCAAACGATTGGGTCGGCCTTGATGCAAGAGTTTGAAGAAAATGAACGGGTTGTTTTCTATTTAAGTAGAAGACTTTTGGATCCAAAAACAAGATATTCTCTTATTGAAAAGTTATGCTTATGCTTATATTTCTCCTGCACTAAATTACGACATTATTTATTATCGGCTGAGTGTACAGTTATGTCTAAAGCTGATGTGATCAAACACATGTTGTTAATGTCGATATTAAATGGGAGAATGGGAAAGTGGATTCTTGCATTATCAGAATTTGACTTGATGTATGAATCAACTAAAGCAGTCAAAGGGCAAGTGATGGCCGATTTTATTACTTAACATCATAAACCAAGCATCGGCTATGTGGAACCTATGCCTTGGACATTGTTCTTTGATGGATCATCGTGCAAGCAAGGTGGTGGCATTGGTATTATTATTATTTTGTCTTGGGGGCAAGTTTTGAGTTTGTCTTTCAAACCAAACCAATGACCACCAATAATCAAGCAGAATATGAAGCTATTCTTAAGGGACTTCAAGTTCTTCAGGAAGTAAAGGCCGAGTCAGTTGAAATATTTGGAGATTCATAGCTAGTTATTAATCAGTTGATCGTCATGTATGAATGTAAAGATGATATTCTGAGGGAATACCATGATGAATGTCAAAAGTTACTTAAGGAGTTTCCTCTTATTTCTCTTCAGCATATTCCAAGAGCACATAATCAAGAGGCCAATCGGTTAACTCAAAATACGTCAGGCTATCAAGTGTTCTAAGAAATCTTAAGTGGTGAGACCTTAGCTAATGATTGGAGAGTTAAAATAGCCGATTACCTCAAGAATCCATCACAGAAGATTACCAAAAAATTGAGATATAAATCGACTAAGTATATTTTGTTAGATAATCAATTGTATTACAAAACAGTCGATGGAGTTTTGCTTAAATGTTTAAGTCAAGAAGAAGCAAGAGTATTGATGGGAGAAGTACATGAAGGAATATGCGGAGTTCATCAATCGGCTTATAAAATAAAATGGGTTATTCGTAGGTCTGGATATTTCTGGCCAATAATGTTAGAAGATTGTTTTGAATATTACAAGGGATGTCAAGATTGTCAGCGTTTTGGTAATGTTTAGAAATCGCTTGCATCAGCTATGAACCCAATAATTAAGCCATGGCCATTCCGAGGCTAGGGAATTGATTTGATTGGCCAGATTTTTCTACCTTCAAGTAGAGGGCACAAGTTTATATTGGTAGCAACAGATTATTTTACTAAGTGGGTTAAGGCGATTCCTTTGAAAACAGTAACTTCAAAGAATATGGTTGATTTTGTTAGGGAGCATATTATTTATCGTTTGGGGATTCCTCAAACCATTACAACTGATCAAGGGACAATGTTCACATCAAAAGAATTCAAAGATTTTGCTGCCAGTATGGGAATTAAATTACTAAATTCTTCTCCTTATTATGCTCAAGCTAATGGCCAGGCAGAGGCATCCAATCAAATTTTGATTAAGTTGATTAAGAAGAAAATTGAAGAGCAACCAAAGAAGTGGTACTTGACACTTAATGAAGTATTATGGGCATATAGGATGGCTTGTCATGGATCGATTAAATCATCACCTTATGAGTTAGTATATGGGCATAATATAGTTCTTCCTTGGGAGATTCAGACTGGATCAAGACGTGTTACATTGCAAAATAATTTGATAGCCGAAGTCTATAAAAACCTTATGATGAATGATTTGGATGACTTAAGTTGTCATCGGCTACGCGCTCTTGAAAATATTGAGGCCAATAAATTAAGGGTTGCAAGGCATTATAATAAAAAGGTCAAGAACAAGCAGTTTTGTGAAGGAGAGTTGGTTTGGAAAGTAAGATTGCCGATTGGGTCTAAAGAAAGTAGGTTTGACAAATGGTCGCCTAATTGGGAAGGTCCTTATCGGATTAAACGTTGTGCGCCTAGCAATGCTTATATTTTGGAAACTCTAGAAGGGGAAGATGAGTTTGATAGAGCAATCAATGGAAAATTCCTAAAGAAGTAGTATCTTAGCGTTTGAATTAATACTTGATAGCCGATTTATTTAGTCATGGGCTCTAATAGCCGGAACTAGGAGGGTACCGCCTTTAGTTCAAAAGGCAAAATAAACCGAAGGGGTAAAAGCCGATACTATATGTATCGCCTATAGAGCAAAAACACACACAAGGACAATCATGATTTATATTATGGCAGTTTTAGAGATGAATTCATAAGGCAAAGGCAAAAACTTCATTCATTCATTGTTTGCTCCTAGTACAGACTAATCGAACACTTTGTTCACAACATCTTGGGCTGGTGTGATATCCACAATGGCCGTCGCGGCATCGTCAAAGTCCTCAATCAACTCCTTGTGCATGTCGGGATGATCGGCCATTGGGAAGCCCGACTCCATGGTGTGGAGGTCGTGCCCGGTCTAGACTTGCGCCGCGGCCAGAGCCACCGCTGCGCCGTGATGAATGCCATGGAGGGCAATCTCCTGGGCGCACGCCGGGATGTCATGTAGACGATTGATGAGCAGAGGGCCCTGGGCGTTGACGGCCAATGTAGCTACGTTCACCGCTAGTTGGAGGTTTTCCAACTGTACCATCAGGCTAGTAATCAAAGAGGCAAGAAGATTGTCAAGAAAGGGGCAGTGAAGATAAGAATGAGGGTTTTCTTGGAACTAGGCTTACCCACCACCATGGCATTGGACTCGGCCAACCTCGCCCGAGTGGCGTTGGTTTCCTCCTCTGCCGCGAGGAGGGCAGCCTGGGAGGTCTCAAGACGGATCTTAGGCTGACCGTTTTCCCAAGTTGCCATGAAAGAACGATCCTTGGCAGCCCTCCACTCCCGGAGGAAGTGCCGGATGTTGTCGCCGTTGTACGAGTCAGAGGAGTCCGACGACGAGTCCGGTGTGGGGGCGGTGGCAGGTGCAGCATTGGAGGGCTCACCGGCCCTGGGAGGAGGAGGAAGGAGTCTGCTATTCAAGACAAATCTATGGACAAGTTAGAGGATGATTCATTGCCATGAGTAGAGGGCGTTTGGTATTACCTCATGCGGTGGAGGCATTGGTTCATTGGCATCTCCTCCTCCGGGATCTCCTCCGCTGCACGCTTGTCGCGGTTATCTTCGCTGGCCATGGGTGCTGGTTTAGATCTTGAGAGGAGGAGGAGAGAAAACCGCTACAGAGTTCTTGAAGGTAGAAGGACGTGAGAGAATGAGAACAGTTGCGGGTGTAGATGTGTTTGAGGCCAAAGCCCTTGACTGGTATTTATAGCCACAAAGGCGAGACGGTAGATATCTTGGGACGTATGAAAGCAACCCCAATTGATGGAAGGGGAAGCGCCGCTTCACTAATACTGAGGGAAACGCGGCGTTGATGACTGAGAAGGAATTCAAAGGGTTTTGTGATAAAAGTCATTTTCAGATTCAGTTAAGGCAGAGTAAAGTCAGAAATTGGAAATCGGCTAATTCAAATCAGCTCTTGTAGCCGAACCAAAAAGTACAGTTATCATCAGGTTTATGTGCTACAGATACTGGAATGTAAATTACAAGTTAAGAGCATCATGACATGCTTGTAGTGCTTTCAGCCGAATAGCATCAACTTCTGCAATTTGTTGTTTATCTTCTTCGACTGATCCGGGAATGCTCTCAAGACTACTGCAAATAACTTTGCCTTCTTTGACCTTGGTCAGCATTTCTTGCTTCTTCTGTTTGATAGCATTGGGGATCTGAGTCAAGTTGGACTCATGATGTTCGATGGTGGCTTTCACACTTTCTAGTTCTTTTTCAAGCTTAGCACGCCTAACTCTTAGCTGATTTAGTTTTGGTTCAATTTTGGAAGAAGAATTCTTTAAATTATTGATCAGTTGTGCTAATTCTTTGGCTTCCTGTTTGTTAGAATTCCTTTTGGCCATCAAAGCTTCACGGTCAATCAGATTTCTTTGAGCTTTTTTCACCTTGGGAGCTTTGTCTTCCATATTGGATATAGGTATCAAGGCCTCAGCAAGATTTGGGGTTAAATTATCCTTGATGGCCAAGAAGATTCTTCTCATTGGCTCTGCATCCTGGACCAAATCGGCTATATTCCTCTCGAGCATTGGCAGCATGTCTTTTAGCCGATTTTGGCCTCATCTGATAAAGTCTCTTTGGAAGAAATGGCTGATGAGCTAATCTCACTTTCATCTATGTATTCTTCAAAGTTGAAGGAATAGCTCAGAGCTGGAGAATTAAGTGCCTACATGTGAACAAAAGGAATCTTATTAGAAATGGCAAATGGGTTGACAATGAGATGAATGGTGAGGGGAACACAATACCTTTTCTGTAAGAGACTCTGGCTGAGGAAAAGGAACAACCGATGATGTGCCAACATTTTTTCAACATTTGGTTGAATCGGCTCTAGACTTTCGATACGAGTGTCTGTGGACAACAAGAAGTTTTTCGGTTTATATATGTTATAGAAGGATAAAAATGAGCATATGAATTTCTTATCATTGGCTGTTTGCTGAATTGGAGAAACGACAGTTTGGGTATCAGCATCAATAGGATCATCTTCAACTGGTGAATTATTGGACCTTTGCTCTTGTGCAGATATTTTCTCAGGTGGTGTCTAATAAAGGAAAATTATCAGAGAAGATTGAGGATTACATAAGATTAAAAGGCTTGAGGAGATACCTTGGTAGCATTAGGAGGTGAAGTAGGGAGGTTTTCATCTTCTGTTGTTTTGGGTCTGTCAGAAGCATCGGTTATTTTAATTATAATCGGCTCCTTAGGGGGATTAGTTGATGAGAGGTTGATAGACGTCGATTTAAGTGCCTAGGACAACAATTCGGCACCCAAAGCAGATTGAGATGCAATAGTCGATGACTGCAAGAAAGGAATTGAATTAGAAGTTAGATATCATCTTAAGAGGGGAGATAAGTTAAGTTACCTGAGCAATTGATGATTTTGTTCTGCGAAGTCTCTCTCCAGTGGTGGGTTTTTGAGTTATACCTTGGGTTGTCTTGCGTTTTGAAGACTGATATATGAGTATTGTTAGGGCAGCTAGGATTTTCAACAACTTTTTCAGAGTAGGTGCAGTTGATCCCATTCTTGAGGCCAGACATGGTGGATAATATTCTATGGGATGCCCTTTCATGTCCACACTTGACGAATCAAATTCGGTATCCTACAAAAGAATTTGTTAGATGAATTGATAGGAGAACTTCTTAGATAATCCTTTTAAAAGAAAAGTAGTAAGCTACCTCACTATCAGAAGCAAATTCTTCATCCAGGGCCAAACAGTTGGGATGAATTGGACTGCAGAACAGGTGAGAGTGTCATTCTTGCCACCAGGAATCAAACATATTTGAGGAGAAGGTTGCTCTTGTCCATTCATGCATGCAAAGAGTAGGAAGATCTTATCCTAGTTGAAAAACTCTGAAAGCTTCCATCATCTCACTGATATCTTCTCTTGGCTTTAGAGTATTCCTAAAGAATAGCCGAGGAGGTAGTTGCCTAAGGCCGAATTGACGGGCCACAAAAGAAGGATTATATAATTCATAAGTTGGGAGATTATCTGGGAGAAAAGAACTAGTAGCCATTTTGCCACGACCATGGCAAAATTCGGCTGACAGTACATAGGGTTTGATAATACAACTAAAAATTGCAGCAGCAGTTTTATCTAAGCAACCTGATTCAAACCAAAATTTGACTGGCAGAACTAGTTCATTGTCTTCATCTTCATCATAAGGCAGCCAAGTCAAGATGTTTATATCAAACCCTTTGTAAAATTTCTTGGAAAGGTGGTCTACATCTACAACAATTGTTATGGCTGATGCAGCTTCACCATAATTCATACACTGTCGAGTTCTTTCTTCTTTTCCTTTATAATCTTCAACAAAGTTGAAAGAAGGGAAGCTCAGATTTCTAAGATCGGGTCTTACAATCTTATGCATGTACAGATTTAGCCACAATTATATTAACCACCAAGGGCCACTAATGGTATGCATTGGTTCATTTTTCGGTAATTGGACAGATACTTGGTGCATCATGTGATAAGCAGACCCCAGCAGATATTTTCCGAGGGGGATTTCATTGCCGGTTGCTAGACGCTCTGCCATGTATTTATGATTATGAGTTGGTCCGTAAGATGACCCACAAAAGATGATTTTTTCCAGCCACATATTCAGGAAAGTTGCATGCTCTCTTTCATCAACAATTGATCCATCCCCAATATGGTTCAGAATATAGCTTGCCCATCCTGTGCAGTCTGATATTTTGGCTAACTTCTTGGACCCAGCACTTAAGAAATGATAGGGTTGCATTGATCCTGTTATTCTAAGGCCGGCCAACATGTAAACATCAGCCAAAGTGATGGTCATTGGACCATGACAAAAAACAAAAGCATTCAAAGTGTTGGACCAAAAGTAAGATGCAGAAATCAGAAGTGAGTCATTCCTCTCCATTCCAGACAGTGAGAGTGTCAGGCATTGATTCAAGTCATAAATTTTCTAATCTCCAGCCTTTTTCTCTGATACCCTATGGAACCAATCCTCCATCCCTTAGGCATTAAGGCCAGTTTTTAAAGGAAGTTTTGGTGTTCTAAGAAGACATCTACTATAGATTGTTTGAAGGGGATTCAGTTGGTTTCTTGATTGATAAAATCAGATGGATCAGGGTCACCCATGGGTCCAAGATAATAGGTATTAGGAACAACATCTGATGGAATCAAAATTTCGTTCCTCATTTCCTAGAAACCAGTTGGGATAAATTTAAGAAAAAAGGAAAATACAGTGTAGCGGCTAATACTTAAAAGACATAAATCTGAAGGCATACCTCAGGAACATGATTGTTGGTCGCCATTGCAGCCAAAATGGATCTGAATCTGAGGAAGGTTGTAGAAAGGTGGCTTGAAACACCAGTTTGGCAGAGCAGAAGATCAGCTAGGGTTAAGGCTTTGGTGGTGGCGGTTTTGACTGTTCAAGAGAAAAGGGGAAAGTAGCAGGCCAAGCCAATTGGAAATGATACAATTGGGGTATTATATAGAATTTGGCCTGAGAAATCAGGAGTCACGTGTATATTTTGGAATGAGCAGTCACAACACGGTGAGCAGATAAATAGAAATTTTGGAATAAAATTATTTTTATCCCAAAATTGGGGGCATGTGTTTACATCCAAATTTGGGAACAAGAACGCGAAAAATCGAAGCTTCCAGGATTGTGTCATCGAAGAATCGATTAGATGTGAATCGGTATCAGTTAATTTAGATGCGATGTCAGAATCGGCTATTTTATAGATGACGTCAGCAGACGGCGTCAATGTGCTATACTTGAATGGCGCCAGGAAGATGTGTCGGACTCTACAAATAAGGAAAATTAGGGTCCAATTAATTATTAAGTTAGGAAGTTTTCTTTTATTCCAAGAATTGTAATGAGTCGTATTTGAGTAGGATTCATGTTTAGGTTCCGGGTATAAATATTAGACCTTGTTTATTGTAAAAATAAACGAACACTCAATCAATACAATCTTTATGGCTTTCGCCATCGCATTAGGGCTGCATCGACTGATCGACCCACAGCTTGCTTGTGAGTACCGTCATGACTTGTATGGTGCTTGTAAAGCTGCATCAGCTGATTGATCTTTTATGAGTCATAATATAAGTTAGTTATCGATCTGTATCGTAGTTTGTAAGGCTGCATCAGCTGATTGATCCCTTAAGAATCATAATATACATCAAAGTTATCGATCTTGTGTTAAATAACTTGTTATTTAATACAATATCACCAGTTATTGAATCTGCTAAGATTAGTAAGATTTTCCTTGTTATTTTTTGTTGATTCATCAGTTATCGATCTTGCTATAATTAATGTTTTATTAATTATAACAAAATCATCCGATTGAGATAGAGATAGATCGGCATTATATCATCTTAATTGGTCGTCCTTTGATTTGATCACGCTTTAAATCTTATAATTGATGGCTTAATTCCGCTAGATCGGTTGTTTTATCTCTATTCCAATCAAACCTAGTATGCATCCAAAGACATGTTTTAATCTTGAATAAACTCACTAGTTAATGAGATCTAATCTAATAACACTACCATAGCTGCATCGATCCGGTCGAACCTCACTTGTAATACTTTAGATTAGAAATTATTGATTGGTGGTCTTGTTCGTGATCAAGAAATGTACTTTGTTTATTTGCTATGACCGCATCGGCTATTTTAGCCGATTTGCCTATACTCTCACACATATAGCATGTTTTTATGAATCTATCAACATATAGATGGCTTTATAGATTCTTTGGCTTTAGTTTATTATTATTATCATAGCTGCATCGATCCGATCGAACCTCACTGTTGATGATAATAGATTAGACTCAAAACTGTTTGTAGATTCATTTGTATTAGACAGTCGATTTGTTGGCATGTTATAATATTTTCATCAAACTTATTGGCTCGACCCTTTATATCGATTATGTTCCATTTAGCCGATGATGCTTTTTGATGTTCCATGAGCATCGGTTATTTTGATTCATATCATTATCATTAATATTAGCCGATAATTCTTTATTTAAAGATCTTCATTTCATGGATACGCTGGATATCGACTATTTAGTCGATAGCCTCATTGAATCGGCTATCTAGCCATACATTTGAAACTGTTTGGTGCAACACCGACATGTTCCACCTTAAATTACTAATAAGATTTTTTCTTCTTGTCAATTGCAGGTCAAATTGATTGGCACATCGTTGGGTTTTTAGAATCAACTGGTTCTGTGTTGAAGCCAAGCAGATCTCTGGTCTTGTTCTACTCAGATCTTTCGGCTTGTTGTGTGTTGATCACATCGCCACATTTTTATCAACGGGTGGCAACCTCCAAAAGTAGCAAGCACTATCGGCTTATAACTCGAACACCTAGTGCCACTCGATGCAACCTCACGATGCAACGCACTAGAAATCACTCACTCTCTCGATCGGATGATCACAATCAAGCACAAGTGAGTTAGAGGGCACCTAAGCACCACCACATAAGCCACCAAGGCTCTAGTGTGCTCAGCAACTAGCCCAAGGCCGAGCTTCACCTCTATTTATAGCCCCAAGCCAATAAAGTTGTTGGAGCAAAGTTGTTGGTTTTTGCGAGGGCACCAGACACGGCGGTGCCTAGCATCGGACATGGCGGTGCCCGCCCAACGGTCGAATTCCAACGGCTATTTCAACTAGCCGTTAGTCACCAGACAGGGTGGCGGTGGTACCGCCCTAGGGGTGACGGTGACCACCCTGCTAGCCACTCAAAACACCAACCTCTAAAAAAAATAGGGCGGTGCACCACCGTCACCATGGCGGTGACCAGCCCCATTGCAGCTGCCCTCAGGTAAAAAGGGGCGGTGCCCCCGACGGTGCACCGGACAGCCCCTGGCGGTGCCACCGCCTCCCCACGACGGTGCACACCGGTCAGGGTGGTGACCTCCCTTTCTCTGTTGCTCTGAACCGAGGTCAGGTGGGCACCGCCTAGGGGTGGATGTGCCATTGGACAACCAAAGCACGTTAGCAGGGCACGGTGGCGGTGCTAGCCCCAACACCGCTCTTGCTCTCGCACCTCCTTCGGTGACCGGCCACGATATGCCCTCGTAAAGGGTAAAAAGGCGGTGCCACCTGCAGATAGGTGTGCGTGGTGCACCGGGCGTGGCGAGGCGGTGGGCCCCTGTGGCAGCACCCCAAGCCCGGTTTCACCTCATTTCTTCACCTTTTGACTACGCCTTTGCAAATGTGCTAGCACTATCAAGTGATTACCAACTTGTGCACGTGTGTTAGCTTTTCACAAACATTTTCTAAAGGATCAATCACTCTTTTCACCACGCCACTCGATCCTAACACGTATGCAAAGTTAGATCGCTCAAGTGACACTAGATGACCGATATGCAAATAAGTTTGCTCCTCTTGATAGTAAGGCCATCTATCCTAAACCCGGTCATGCACTTCTCTACACAACCTTTGACCGATGAAATAAAATGCCCTATAAATATACCTTTGTCTTGAGCATTCCATTCCATCTCCTACAATGTTGATATAACACATGCACCAACCTTGATCAACAAATGATATGATCCACTTCATATCATCACGTGACCTTGTTGGTTCATCGATCTTGACCTCACTTGTTTTTCACCGTTGCCTTCGTCCATCGGCGCCAAGTCTTGCTCAAGCTTCACCACCACGCGGTCCATCGCTTCAAAGCCTCCAACTTGCCCTTCATGCTTGCAACCGGTCCATCAAGCCAAGTCTTGTCTTGATCTTCTCTACCTTAGTCACATGACTCTATGTCATGTCTCATATGCAATGAGCTCCTTCATCACATGTGTGAGCCTTGCAACAATTCCAAGCCATCTTCACCGGCATGGCATGAGTTGCTCACACAAGTGTACATATTGACTAATCACCTGTGTATCTCACATTTAAACACATTAGTCCACCTAATATTGTCACTCAATTACTAAAACCAAACAAGGACCTTTCACCAAGGGTGCTCACTGGTTGCACACGGCAAGGCGTTCGAGGAGAGGCCATCGTGGCCAAGTGACTCCTCTTCTAGAATGTAGCATCTCATCTAGCGGGACGGTGGCAGTGAGTGCGTGGTCAAGGCGAGGACGACGCGTGCACGTGGGTAAGGAGTGGGCGACGCGCGTGCCGACGGCAGACAACACATAGATGTCTGAGCAAGGGCCAATGGTGTTGGTGATTTAGGTGGGGTTTTTTTCTGGTCTTTATCTTCTCTCTGTTGTAGCGGGGCAGTGGTAAGGTGCTTGACCAGTTTATGGTGGAGCCTGGAAAGCATGAATTTGAGATGCAATTTTGAAGAAGCTAACTTTGGCCATTGCT
The DNA here is from genome assembly GCA_904845875.1 of Miscanthus lutarioriparius. Lineage (NCBI taxonomy): Eukaryota > Viridiplantae > Streptophyta > Magnoliopsida > Poales > Poaceae > Miscanthus > Miscanthus lutarioriparius. Next base: position 66,981,297 of record CAJGYO010000018.1, read on the forward strand.
TGTTTGGCTTTTAACATCATTATATTTATCATGTTAATTTATATTTTTTTTGCAATCTTCCTCTTGATCTACTACACAATTTTGGTGATAGAAATCATAATATAGACTTCATATCCTATCATATACTCTTATAAAACTAAATCCTATTAGAGATTTCTCTCAACATGCAAGCTATCTACATCAACAATCAACTGAAACTTGCAATTATAGCCAACTAGCACATGTGATTTATGATAGTTATCTCTTCACCCACTAACATGTATTTAGTTGTCCACGTAGATATGTCAAACCATTCACGAAAATTAATTTAAGATAGTTTTATTCATATAACTATAAATATAAATTGTCTAAATTATCTGGAATCCCGCAGCAACGTGTGGGGTATTCTCTTAGTTCATCTAAACCACAATCCACGTGTGTTGGCATAGGCATGACCAAAAAAAATTGTTACCGCGTGCAACACATATATCTACTAATATAAAAGTTATGTATCTAGATATAATGTATAATCGATAGCTCTCATGTTTCTATACGTATCTACAGAAAAGTCTAGACCAGACATTATGTATAATTGGCAGCTACCAGTAACTTTTGCTATACATTATTATATCTAAATAAAAACAATGTATCTAGAGAAAAAAAAGCAAAAATGTTTTATAATTTGGAGGGTTGTTTTCTGTGGGACTATTGTTCGTCCAATCTGGATCTTTCGTCGTTTGTTCAGTCTGGAGCTCCTTTATTAATACAACCGTTCTCCTGTTTGGTTGATTTCAGAAAAGGAAGTCTAGTGAGAGTTTAATAGAGCTAAGGAGAAGTGAAACATAGAAATGTATTTGAAGAAGAAAAATGTGTATTGAAAAATGAGTTGATAAAATTCCCGGGCTAGAACGAGAGCCTGCAGTCGTCGTCTTCTTCTTTTTTTGAAGAGAGAGAGAGAGAGAGATTTTTTTTTTTTTGAAAGGTGAGAGATAGAGGATGAGACTGCAGTCCTGACTGCAAGGCTGCGCTGCCGGTCTGCCCCTGTGAGAAGAGGGAAAACCCCCCACAAAAACCATATAAAACAGAACCCCGCATCCCGCAAATGGCGACACGCCTCGCCTCCATCTTCTCGCCCGTGCGCAGTCCCACCTCCGCCCCGGCCCACCTTCTCCACCGCGCTCTCCCCAGCTTCAGCCACCGGCGAGCGCATCCCTCGCAGTCCCGCATGTCCTCCTCTTCAGCCGCCTCCTCCGCGCCGCCCGCCGCGGCGGCGGCCGGCGGCGAGAAGCCTGCGGTGGCGCCGTACGGGTCCTGGAGGTCGCCCATCACTGCTGACGTCGTCTCCGGCGCGGATAAGCGCCTCGGCGGTATCGCCCTCGCTGGGGATGGGCGCCTTCTCTGGATCGAGGGCCGCCCCGAGGAGAAAGGGTAAATGAAATCCGCTCCCGAGGTTTAGTGGCCAAGGCGTTGACATTGGACACGCACGCGATCATGTTTCTGAAAGTTTTGGTGTTGCTCCTTGCTAGTTTTAGTTACATATTTTTTATTAAACCCAACTTGCTTAAGTGACCTTGCCCAACCTGCTTAAGTGGCCCAGTCGCCCAGCCCTTGCTTGGGAATAGAACGCATCGTTGTTGTTGTATATACCGATTAAACCCCATGAAACATGAAAGAGTTTCGCATTTGTGCCTTGCGGCCTTGAACAGCTGTATGTTGGATTAGACATGATCTGTAATTGTGTAAGTCCATTAGCAGTGCATCACAGAATATTTATTAGTCAGTTTATGTTTCATTAATTTGTATTGTAGATTTTAGGGGCATCTAACTACATGGGGTTAGTTATATATCCTGTGGGTGGTAACTGGTAAGTGGATGCACTGTAGTTGTTTGTGCATGGATATTATACAAGCAAGAAGACATTGTGAATGAATAAAAATAAGACGGTGACATTGTGAAAGGAAGTATTATTGGATTTTTTTTTCTCTGTTCAATTGGAGCAATAGCAGCACTTGAGTAAAGAATTGAGGGGCAAGAAATAGATCAAGTGATGTGGTTTTGTCTGTATGAACAAGCTAAAACAGGACATACCAGATGACAATAGCAAAAAGACTTGACAGATTTACAGTTCCTAAGTGAAAATACCACAAAATGAAGCCAGTTTGAGGAACTTAACATGTACAGATATACGACTTGCTGATCACAGACATAAGTCCAACTAGGTTTGTCCTGAGTCATACTTTTTAAACTGTGACTAGCCATATCTATAAAGGTATCTATAAAAGTTTTTAAAAAAGTTTGATTTAGGCAAACCTGGATGGACTTATATTTGTGATCAGAGAAGTAATTTGAGAATCAGGATTATATTACATTTTATTTCTGCACTCTGCATGTCTGAGCACTTGCATGCTAATCAACATGATGCCGCAAGAATGTTGCTGTATAATGGAACATATTGTCAGAATATTACTACCTGGCAATCATTGAATGTTTGTTGCTTCCATTGGTGCCTGTATCGATTGCATCTGCTTAGTAGTGCAGTACATTCAACTCCTCTGTACTCCCTGTCCCAAAAATAGTTGACACTTATGAATCTGGACAAACTTTTGTTCAGATTCATAGCTGAAGTGTTAACTATTTTGGCACAGAGGGACTAGTTCTCAAATTTGTAGCCATAGAAGCTTGGAAGGAGGGGCTAGAGGTAGAAGATAATGGAACGAGCCCCTCCTAACATATTTTTATAGATCTGCCCCTGATCATATTGAATTAAATTGTATTCAGGCGTATGGTTATTGTAAAGGAGGAGGATAATCCTGTGGATGTCATACCTCAGGAATTTGCAGCACGCACCCTGGCTCAAGAATATGGAGGTGGTGCATTTGCAGTTGACAAGAGTGTTGTTGTGTTCTCAAATTACAAGGATCAACGTCTATACAAGCAAACATTAGGAAGTAAGTACTAAGTAGGCTGCTATGCTCTTATTGTTGAGACTTGGTTAAAACTAACATTATATAATTGATGTTTATTAAAAATTTAGAAATTGTAAGTATGTGGTATTTACTTTCATTATTTATTTTTAAGTAATGTGGAAAATGTTGCAAATTTATATCCCACCACATACTAGTCTATCCGTTTTTAGTACCTGACACCTTTGACCAAATCATGCTTACTATGTTTTTCATGTTCTTTGGGGCAATATGTGATGTATATATGCTTACTATTTGCATTATTTTTAACCGTGCATTCTTGTTTACCTTGTCAGTTGGTGCTCCACCTGTGCCTCTTACACCCGATTATGGTGCGCCGAATGTCAGTTATGCTGACGGTGTATTTGATCCTCACTTCAGCCGTTATGTTACTGTGGTGGAAGGTACTTGACCTATGATTTGGTTCTAATATATATAGTTACCCAACAAACTTCTAACATGCTCATATATTTTGATAGATCGTCGAAAGGATAGCTTGAATCCCACCACAACAATTGCTGCTATAGACTTGAGTGGCAGTGATGTTCATGGTAATATTTCCAGAGAATGTTACCACAGCTACCAAATTAGATCTATGCTTTCTTTTGATGTTTATCCATCTTTCCTTCACGACACTAACTTACATATTTTCTATATCGAAGAACCAAAGGTGTTGATCAGTGGCAATGATTTCTATGCATTTCCTCGCATTGATCAAAATAAAAAGCGGATAGCATGGATTGAATGGAGCCATCCAAACATGCCCTGGGATAAATCAGAACTCTGGGTTGGTTACTTCGCTGAGAGCGGGTAATTGTAATTATCTTGTGAATGAACATATTAGAACAACTCTTTTCTTATATTGTGAATAAAAGCACTATCTTGTCTGCATCAAATAAACTGCACGATTAGGTGATATTTGTCAGGATGGTGTTCATGCATATCCACAACACTATCTTGATGAATATGCACAAGGATTTTGATAACAGCTTCTAATACCCCTAAAGGGCCATTTCATGTATTAAATATCTAAAAGACAATAAATCACATTGTAGTTAATACAACACATAGTAGCTGTAGAAAACCAGGTACTTCCTCCTATTTTTCCTGTCAGTTTGACTTGGACTTGTATGATTATTTTGTAATCAATTGACAAACTCAAGACTTGAAGGTTGCATAGGCAAACACTGAATTGCTAGTAGCCTAGTACCATAGAGATTATGTAGCGCTGTTATTTTGAGCTTACAGCATGGTACTGTGATACTTTTGTACATCACTAAACATGTCCATATAGCTGAATTCCCCTTTCCAACTTTTGCTGATTTAGCCCCATGTATTTTTGTGTCTGCAGAGACTTGGCCAAACGGGTCTGTATTGCCGGTGGCAATCCACTGCTGATTGAATCTCCTAGTGAACCTAAATGGTCTCCCAAAGGTATCCTTTTTTCTGCTGTATTTGTATGTACACTTGATTATTTTAAAAATGCTAATTATCGGTATGGTTCAGTGATAATAACATCAGCTAAGTATCTTTTTTTATTGGAAAGTACTTCAAAATTTTATAGTTTCAAGCTTTAACATACTCGTATTCTTTGTTCACACTGCGTATTAAAAATGGGATCTCATTATGTTCTATTGAAGTTTTGTGTTGCTTGTTTCTGTTAGTCTTGCATCATTGGGACATTCAACATTTCCTTGAGCTTCCTTTGTTCCAAATAAAATGTATTAGTGTGGCCCATGTCCATGATATAAATGAATACTCCCTCCATCCACATCCAAATTATAAGTGGTTCTGGTTTTTCTAGGTACACATAGCTTTTGCTACGCGCCTAGATATCCATTATATCTAGATACATAGTAAAAGTTATGTATCTAGAAAAGCTAGAACGACTTACAATTTGGAATGGAGGGTGTACATAACTTAATTATTCTTAGAAGAAATGGAAGGGGCTTTATCATTAATCAGTTGGATGATGCATTGCTATTTGAGTGGTCTTTGCCCTTTTGTTGTCTGCAATTCACACTGCTTAGTGAATGAACTAATTATATCATATAGAACATCGGTAGGCGATAACGATATTTTTCTTGCACAGTATTGTGGCTACTAACTTTATACTTTAGTTCATCTAAAGCATTCAACTTGCAGGAGAACTGTTTTTTGTTACTGACAGAGGGAGTGGATTTTGGAACATTTATAAATGGGTAAGCAGTTTTCTCTCAACTCTTGAGCTTTTCTGACAGTGTTGTAACTGTATTTTGGCCACACTTAACTGAGATTAGTAATAAAGTCAAGAGTTCATAACCCATGTGACTCATGAATGAGCTAAACTTGTTATTATATTCCTTTTTTCTAATTCATCATCTGAACTATATTTGTCATGTAATCTCAGTATGCTACTTTGTCATCAGGTTGAACAAACCAATGAGATTGTACCAGTGTATTCACTAGACGCTGAATTTACAACACCATTGTGGGTTTTTGGCATCAGCTCGTATGATTTTCTTGGAAACAGCGACCACATTGTTTTCAGTTATAGGTATCAATAATATTGAAGAAAAAAAATCTATGTTGCTTTTGTTTGTGAAACATCTTCATGTACCATCACAATAACTATGCCTTGCAGGCAGAAAGGAAGGTCACATCTTGGTGTGCTTGATTGTGATTCAGGTTCTGTTTCATTGCTTGACATCCCTTTCTCTGATTTATCTGATGTGGTACGTGACAAAATCTTCATTGCCACTTTGAAAACTTGAGGTGTATATGTTTGTTTCATGACTTATATTAGCTTGTTACTTGCTTGATCTGGCAGGTTGCTTCAGATGATTACTTCTATATTGAAGGTGCTTCTGCAAGTATTCCACGGTCGATTGCTAAGGTTTATCAGATATCAGATTCACAATTTTGTTTATATGTTGATGATGTGCAATTTTGTGTATCGTTTCAATTGATGCATCAATTGTTTCATCCAGGTGACATTAAATGAGAGCAAAACAAAAGTAGTCAATTTCTCAATAGTCTGGTCCTCCTCACCGGACCTCGTACAATATAGACCTTTCTTCAGCACACCAGAACTTGTTGAGTTCCCTACATCCAAACCTGGCCAGAAAGCTTATGCCTATTTCTACCCACCGTCAAATCCCAATTTTCAAGGTTTGGCTGATGAAAAACCTCCGTTGCTTGTCAAAACACATGGTAAGTGAGTTATTGAGACCTTTTTATGCCTTGGAATAATTATTCAGTTTGACCCCCACCCCCCAAAAAAAAGAAAGAAAAAGAAAGAAGAGTTATACATGTATAATGATGTGTTGTTTGGGTTCTTTCCCTTTTTACTTCTTAATATAATGATGCGCAGCTCTCCTGCGTTTTTCGAGAAAAAAATACATGTACAATGTATTTCAGCTTAAGTGTTTTCTTAGATTTAACTAAAATAAATGGTTTTTGCTTGGATTTTTTCTGTTCGGATGAAAATCACTGAATGCTTTAACGCTCTAAATTTTCAGGAGGACCTACTGCTGAAACACGTGCAATTCTGGACCTCAGTGTCCAGTATTGGACAAGTAGAGGTTGGGCATATGTGGATGTCAACTATGGAGGAAGCACTGGTTTGTCCTTAACTTTGATTGTTTAGGTTAAACCCTTTATCTATAATGATACTCCAGGACATTCAATAATGTTGAACTTCATCGACTTATAAACTGAAGGTTATGGAAGAGAGTATCGGGAGAGACTATTGGACAAATGGGGTATTGTCGATGTTGATGATTGCTGCAGCTGTGCGAGATTCTTGGTACATCCTTTGAGCAATAATTCTAATGTTGAATTGGCATTTTAACTTTGGAGGTGATAAGAATTCACCTTAATGTTTGATTCTTTCATATTAAGGTGGAGAGTGGCAAAGTAGATGGGCAGCGCCTTTGTATTACTGGCAGATCAGCAGGTGGATACACTACTTTAGCTGCACTTGCATTCAGAGACACGTTCAAGGCTGGAGCTTCTCTGTATGGTGTAAGTTTTAGATTTCTAGAATCTACTATTGTGTTTGCCATAAATATATGCCAGATATTTGTATTTATTCTATTCTTGCTGAGCACTTGTATTTATTCTATTCTTGCTGAGCAATTTACCATATACCCCCTTAATCCTTTTGTCCAAGTGTCAGATACCTTGTTTTCTGCACTTATGTGCCCGTGTCAGAGTTACAAATTTTTTTTAATGTAGTCAGGGTTATAATTTTCATTAACATGTTTTTGGTCCTATAGTCCTATGCACACTCTTATATTGATATTGCTTTATAGATGGAGCTAATCATTTAACAATCCTGGCATACTTTATGATGGTGCTAAAGCAATACTGCATGTTTGTGCTTGGTAATTTGCATTAGTAGAATGGTCAAAATATGCTGTTGGCTTGGTGTGCTAGCATTTGCTTGATTGCTATAGCTATGTAATTTTGGCCTTCTTTTTATGTAAACAACCATAGTAACTAACTGTATTGCGGTATTATCAATCAATGATTAGGTTGGGGACTTGACTCTGTTGAGAGCAGAGACACACAAATTTGAGTCCCATTATATGGACAATCTTGTAGGTAAGAGACGGTATTATCATTTCTTTTTGAAGATGTTAACTCAGTTTCCTGCTCTTATTTACATCTAATTGTTCATCCCGTTCGTGTTCCTTTAGGAAATGAAAGAGCATACTATGAGAGATCACCAATCAACTTTGTCAACCAGTTTACGTGTCCAGTCATTTTGTTTCAAGGGTTAGAGGATAAGGTATTTGTTGACCATGAACTGTGATATTTATCATAGCTGCATTACTCGGTGGTATATCGGTGTTTCTATAGCATAATTTGTCATCTGCTTCAATGTTTTCCAGGTTGTGCCACCAGATCAGGCACGCAAAATATACAATGCCTTGAAAGAGAAAGGGTTGCCTGTTGCTTTGGTGGAATATGAAGGAGAGCAGCATGGGTTCCGCAAGGTTGTTACCTCACTGTATACTTATGTTGACTCTCAGCACCTTCGACACTGTCAACCTGCACGGATTTTGTAACTTCTTTCTTGATTTTGAACAGGCAGAGAACATCAAGTTCACCTTGGAGCAAATGATGGTGTTCTTTGCGAGACTAGTTGGGAAATTTGAGGTGGCAGATGATATAACTCCAATCAAGATTGAGAACTTCGATTGATCTCTTGAAGAGTAGTGTCCGGTTCGAAGTTTTATACACGTAACCCGATTACAGCATGCAACGGCCCAGATTGTGCAGCGGCGTCTAGAGCTGCATGGGCGAGACGGCATGTGGCAGCCGTGCGCGTATGGGCGGTCAGGGCGGTGACAGGGCGTGATGTTCTGGTGTGGAGGCGCGGTCACATGACGAGAGGTTATCGAAATTGCAGATTCTATGTTGAATTGGAGATCCTAATGTAAGATTTAGATCGAAACCACATAATGGTAAACATAAAAATCTTATGTAAATATAGACTACTCCCTCTGTTATCAAATAAATCAATTCCTAGAATCCGTGCTAGACAAACTTTTAAAAGTTTAACCAACTATATGAAAAAGAATAACAATATCTATAACATAATATGAGCATCTTATGCGATTTCCAACAGTGACAACCTTCTCTCCACCGTTGCCGCTCCCCCCCCCCTACCCTTTTCTCTTTGGGGCTTGCTAGCGCCTAGATGTCTGGACGGACGAGGCGTCCGGACGTCTGCGCCTGCAGCTGTTTTGTGTGCCCATGTAGGGCCCGCGTCACCTGGCATGTCACTAGAATCGAGAAAGAGGGGGAGGGCGGCGGATGCCCAGCCTACACTGGGAGGAGGAAACACTGAGATGAGACATCAGAAAGTGAGGGAGATGCAACACCCGATCTACTTTTAAAATATCCAGATGCAACACTTACAAAATACGTTTGAAGACAGATGAAACACTTGAAACAAGCGTCTGAAACACTTGCGAAAAAATATCTGAAAAATACTTGAAAACCATTGCAAACATATACAACATCTAGATGAAACACTGAAACACTTGAAATATATGCTTGCAAACATGCATGTATATGCATATTCCAGATAAAACACTTGCAACGTACGTCTAGAGCAGATGAAACATTTGGAATATATACTTGAAACATACGTGCACAGCCATTACAACATGTGCAACATCCCGATCTATTTTTGCAACATCGATACACAACACTTGCAACATACCTCTGAAACAATTGAAATATACTCTTGCAAGTTGCAACATGCGCTTTCAGCGTAGCATCTATTTGCTGCTTAGACGAATGGAGGCTCGTCAACGTGGAGCTCGATGTTGCAGAGTGGCACACAGCTCCGATGGACAAGGCGGCTGGCACGGTGGAGAACGCCATGGAGGGCGGATGGCCCAATGGAGAGGAAGGATGCGGGTGGCGGCGCTGGAGCGTGGTGGAGAGAGAGGACGACGCCGGTCAGGTGCGGTGGAGCGTTGCAGCGGCGCGGTCGTGCTGGAGCACGTGCGCGGTGGAGAGCGCCGTGGCGACGTGGTCGCGGTGGAGAGCACCACGGCGGCGTGGGCGCGCTGGAGCACGCACGCGGTGGAGAGCGCCCACGGCAGTGCGGACGCAACAGTCGTGCAGTGAATGGAAAGAATGGACGGACTCACGAGCAGATAAGGTTGGGGCGAGTAGATACGCAAGTAGAAAGTTGAGCTATTGGGCTGGTGTCATGGTCCATCATCAGAAGCATCTAAACGGACGAACGTCCTTAGCACAGCATTACCGTTTCTCTTTTTCTTTCCATTGGCAGTCTATTTCTTCCATGTCCCTTTCGTTAATTTTTGAGCAGGCCTAGGCAGCAGCGCCTTGTGGCGGCACAAGCTTGCGCACGCCTATAGGAGTAGGCGCGGGCAGCGGCTCAAAGTGACGCGGGCTCGCATGGGAGCAAGCACAGGGAATGCATAGGAGCAGGCGCAAAGCTCGCAGCAGTGGCCGAGCAGCCCTACGCGAAGAAGAGAGAGATGATTTTTGCTGTTGGTTCAAGCCATCTGGTCGTGGACGTTGGGTCAGTGCGCGGCTTTGCCGTCCACGTTCATGATGCCGGCAAGTATAAAAGATTGTAGTCCCGTCGCAACCATGGACATATTTGATAGTAAAGATAATAAACTCTAGTATATTTAAAAGATAAAATTACTAGTACACGTGAGATAAAAATTGATGAGCCGATAGATATGACCTATTTGAAGGAACGAGATACTAAGGACTTGTTTGGTTATGTCCATAGATAAGACTCAGGTCTTGTTTGGTTGAGCCATGGTTTTTGGAAAAACTGTTGTGAATTATGGGTCGGGAAAAAAACAGATGTAGAAAAGTAGTTGTGGGAAAAGCAAAAGACCGTTTGGTTAGAGTAGCTATGAAAATGTAGACTGTGGAAGAAATACCTGTAATGCCCTAAAGAATTGTGACTTTTATATGCATATTGCTAGTAAAAAAACTAATCTGTTCACTAATTAGTATGTAAATGACTATTTTGGAAAGGAAAGCAACTAACTTGTTTACTAATCCACTACTACTAAAATTATTTTTTGGAGGTGGTTATTTTATTATTAATGGAGGCGGCACAGTATCCGCCTCGAACAAAACGCCTCCCTTAATCAGGCTTTTCGTTCTGTTAGTCTCCAAAAAATTCAAAACCCCAAAAAATTGCAACTCTTAGAATCGAACGCAACTGCAACCTAATTCAACACTTCCTCCTCTCTACAACTGCACCACACAATCATTTGTGTTTATATATAATATTATATTCTTTTATATTAAAATTTCATAATCTTATATTGTATATTTTAGCTACTAAATGAACTCAAATGAAAAATACTTTTAACAACAAAGTTTTAAATCTTGTAAAGTAATACAACTTTGGTATAGGATGTATGATGTATCACCATCCGAGATTGCTTGAAAATTTCAAAAAAATTGAATCTCAAAATATCTGAATTTAAAACAAATATTTGAGACTCTAAACGACTTCCAAACTCGTCAACAACAAACATGTAGATCAGGTCGATCACTGCAACTTTGATATTAACTATGTGAACATTCGAGATCGTTTAGGAATTCTAAATTTGGAATTTCAAAATTTGTAAACTTAGAACAAATATTGGAACACTAAACGATTTTAATTAAAAAACTTTTCAACTACAAAGCTGTAGATTGTATCCAGACTATAATTTTATATAGATCATGTCAACATTCAAGATTATTTGATACTTTTAAATTTCAAAATATATGAACTTACAACAATATTTTGGAGGCCCTAAACAGTTTGAATTCAAAAACTTTTCAACTAAAAAGTTGTTAATACTATCGAGAACTACAATTTTGATACATGGAATGTCTTCATCCAAGTTCATATGAGAAATTATGAATTATTTTTCTGATGCAACTATTTATAGTCTATGTAAATCGATTTTAGAAGACGGACGCTTAGAACAACCGCCTCCAAAAATCATTGATTTACGGAGACAAACATCCTAAGACGATAGCCTCCATTATTCGATGATATTCAGAGACGGTCGTATTAGGACATCTGCCTCCATAAATGATTTTTGGAGGCAGGAGTTTTCCTGGAGACCCCCTAAGCATTTACGGAGATGGTCGCTAAGTTGCCCGTCCAAAAATGATTTGACCCTTTCTCTTAAAATCATTTTTTCTAGATGTTACTGTCTAGCCGGTATAATTTCTAGGAATATGATATCTTTTTTTTATCGGGTACAACTTAGACACACACAACTCACGCACTCCACACTCACACCACATGCGCACACACGCGTGCGTCCATACACACGCAAAGAAGAGATTAGGAGGCAGTCACCTCCAGTGCGCGGGAAACACGCGGTACCACCGAACGCGCACACCTGCGTGTACCCTAAAATTTTTGGAAAAAAATCTAGAAAATGGTGCGATTACCAGAGTAGTGTCCCACTGAACAGCACAGCGCTACCACTGGACCTGATATCTAGCCAAACATAATACTTAATCTGAGAAAGAAGTATATTTGGTTGCCTGTTGAGTAGATGCAGCGTGCATGAGCATATGCAAAAATACATGTTTATCCAGGCCTAGTGAACACGCTCAAAATAAGTTTCCCTGGTCATCCTGACTGGATGGATGCACTTCATCCTATGCTAGCCCACATGTCATCATGTTAGGTTTAGTCCCACATCGGTAATTGATGTTGGAGGACAACAACATATAAGGCGGGGGAGTCCTCACCTAGTCTTTTAGGTTGAGTTAGGCCTAAGGCGGGGCTCCGGTAGACCTAGGCCCGAGGGGCACCGACATGTGGGTTTAGCGAGCCAGGCCAAATTCTGCTGCGTACTCCAACAAGTGGTATCGAAGCCTATGGTCAGAAAAACCTAGAAAATCTCAGAGGTTACATGGTGACAGGGGTGCCCGTTAACGTCTCAGAGCTCACACGGGTTGTCAAGGTCACACGGGTTGTGTGTGACAGGAGCGTTGGACTCGGAGCCTGGATAACGTCTTTCGGAGATCACACAGGGTTGTGTGATGTGAAGAGTTGGGTCAGATGTGTGACGAGGAAGATCGTTAGGTTTAGTCCCATATCGGTAATTGATGTTGAAGGACAACAACATATAAGGTGGGGGGTAGTATCAGGCTAGTCTTTTGGGTTGAGTTAGGCCTAAGGCCGTGCATGTTGTGGGTTCCGGTGGACCTAGGCCCGAGGGGCACCGACTCATGGGTTTAATGAGCTGGGCCGTATTCCGCTGCGCACTCTAACACATCCTCTAACGAATCAGTCTTCGTATCCACCCATACATGCAATCAAACATCTTTACATGGAATTACTGCATCTACCCATGCAGTCAACCGAACAATATTTGTCGGTGTTTCGAATTACCACCGACGAGTAAATTTCTAGTATTGCGCGTCTGGCTCGGATGGTGTGCTGAGAGGACACGAGGTTTATACTGGTTCGGGCAGAAAGTCCCTACGTCCAGTTCGTCACTGCTACTCATGTTACTAGCACTGAAAGTTTATAGTAGGGGTTACAAACGGGCGAGAGAGGGAAAGGATCCCAAGTCTCTGGTGAAAGGAGTGAGTGGGTGCTGAGAGCTCGATCGCTGCTCAGTTGTGCATTCGTGTCATGCTCTTGTGCCGATCTATATCGGATCTCGATGGTTTGATCGGATTGAATTGGATCCCCCTCATGGGATGCCATGCTTTCTCTTTTATAGGCCAAGGAAAAGCACGAGTTACAGCAGAGGAAAAGAGAAGAACGAGAGAGAGAAGAAGGCCTTTAGGATCGTCGGGTCCTTCTTCTCCTTCATGCGGGTCCTGCCGATCCTGTAGATGTCAACAGGGACAGCTCCACGTCGTGGCCCTGTCCATCACTGGAGCCATGCACAGGCGTCTTCTGCCGGTCATGGCATTCCATCCCGTCCCGACAGACGTCGTGGTGAACTGACGCGTCTGTCATCGTTCGTATGAGGGTTAAGCAGAACAACACTGGCACGCTCGACGCTGTTCTTGATGTGAACCCTCATGTATGGCCTGTTATGGCCATGGGTTACATCGAGGCATGCCAGTCTCTTCCCTTGTGTCATAGTTTTGACCCAGGCTCATACGCTTGGACCTAGAGTGGTTGGCGGCGGTATGGGTCCCTGTTGGGCAAGGCGGAGCCTTCAAACTTCGGGTCGGGCGAGGTGGAGCACAAACCCAAGGGTCGGACAAGATGGAGTCCGTGGCCTTGGGGTCAGATGAGATAGAGCCCGTGGCCTCAGGGTCGGGAGAGGCGGAGCACAAACCCAAGGGTCGGGCAAGGCAGATCTTACGGCCTTGGGGTCGGGCGAGGCGGAGCCCGTGGACTCAGGGTCGGTTGGAGCTATAGTCACGCTCTTGACCGCTCGGATGAATTAATGTTGATGACCATTAGCTCCTCCTCTTCAGGTACCCTAGTATTGGTCCCCGACAGTAGCCCCCGAGCCTGTGGAGGAGTAGAATACTCCTTCGGAGGCTTTTTCGAATGGGAGGACTCTGAGGGCCTTGGCCTTCTTTTGTCGCCCACGACGTGTCCTGGGGACGGCGATTCCCTTTCGTCGTGATCGGACCCCTCGGGGGTATAGCCGTGAGATTTGGTAGGTCCAAAAAGGTCTTTCCTGATTCTGACCCCTACGGAAGTCTGTCATTCTACGACCGTGCGTTTAGTCTCCTTGTGAGTCCAACTTTCCTTGAGCCCCCATCCGTAGCAGGGGTACGATCGAGGGTAGGCTCGTCTTCATGATCGTCTTCCCATAAGCATTTTTTCTGATAAAAATGAAGGGACTGAGCCGTGCCATGATTTTCCCCTATGGATAAATCGTGGTGCTCGGTGAGCCGTTAACGGGTTAGTCCGAGTGGGGCCCTGGCATCCCGTCCGTAGGGGTCTGGCTTGGGTCAGCTGGTGATCGACTCTAGATTCTCAGTGGTCAATCCATATAGTTATCGGGTCTATCCGATCGGTCCCGAGGGCTCTCTGCATTTCTTTGAGGAAAAACCATGGATCGTATCTGGCCGAGACTCAAACGTGGGCCGGGATGCCTACGGCGCTCGTGCGCCCAGGTACTAGCAGCTAGCGGGCCCATCCCTTTCCACCCCTCACTCTAAAGGTGCCCAGAGTAGTTGTCAAACCCGTCGGTGGGCCAACCCTCGAACTCCTAGGCCTAGACGGGCCATAGGAGCGTCTTCAGCCCTGTATCCCTCTTACCTATGACGGGACATGGCCCGTTCGGGGAGGCAAAATGTCTGGTGTATTTTTCGAGGGGATGGCCATAGATTGCGTGCGCACGCCCCGTGATGAGACAAGGTGACACGTCGTGGATGGCACGGAGATCTAGGCGGGCGGTTGGTTTCCTCGCACCCGTCGCCGCTATAAAACCAAAGGGTTGGCCCTCCGTGTTTCATACGCACGCCTGCATCCTTACCTCCGCAGCCACGCCACCACCGCCAACGCTTAGGTTTCCTGCCTCTACATCTCCGCCACCATTGACCTCGCATCCATCCGTGTTACTAGCACTGAAAGTTTATAGTAGGGGTTACAAACAGGCGAGAGAGGGAAAGGATCCCAAGTCTCTGGTGAAAGGATGAAAGGTCCTAATGGCTAGAGGGGGGGTGAATAGCCTAATAAAATTTCTACAACAACACTTAGCAAACGGGTTAGACAATTATGAGGCGAAGCAAGTGTTGCGCTAGCCTACTAAAATTGCAAGCCACCTACCACAATTCTAGTTTATATGGTTTATATCCACACAATAGCTATGCCACTACACTAAGTTAGTGCGCTATCAAAAGCTAACTAAATAGCCACACTAACTAAACCAACAAGCTCTCACAACTAGCTACACTAAAGAGCTTGACAACTAGTTTGCGGTAATTTAGAGAGAGTGAGCAAGATGGTTATACCGCCGTGTAGAGGAGTGAACCAATCAATCAAAAGGATGAATACCAATGAAGACCAATCACCGCGGAATCAAATGATGAACACAATGATTTTTACCGAGGTTCACTTGCTTGCCGGCAAGCTACTCCTCGTTGTGGTAATTCACTCACTTGGAGGTTCACGCGCTAATTGGCATCACACACCAAACCCTCAATAGGGTGCCGCACAACCAACACAAGATGAGGATCACACAAGCCACGAGCAATTTACTAGAGTACCTTTTGGCTCTCCACCGGGGAAAGGTCAATAACCCCTCACAATCACCACGATCGGAGCAGGAGACAGTCACCACCCTCCGCTCAATGATCCTCGCTGCTCCAAGCCATCTAGGTGGCGGCAACCACCAAGAGTAACAAGTGAATCCCGTAGCGAAACACGAACACCAAGTGCCTCTAGATGCAAACACTCAAGCAATGCACTTGGATTCTCTCCCAATCTCACAAAGATGATGAATCAATGATGGAGATAAGTGGGAGGGCTTTGGCTAAGCTCACAAGGTTGCTATGTCAATGCAAATGGCCAAGAGAGTGAGCTTGAGCCAGCCATGGGGCTTCAATAGAAGCCCCCACAAAATAGAGCCGTTGTACCCCTTCACTGGGTACAGCGCGGGGTGACCGGACGCTCTAGTCAGATCGACCAGACGCTGTCCCTCAGCGTCCGGTCATGTGATACACGCCACATGTCCCCTGCTTCAAATACTGTTCGTCAGATTTCAACGGTCGTCTGCTGACCGAACGCTACGCACAAGCTGACCGGACGCTGAGCCACCAGCGTCCGGTCATTTCCAGTAAGGTTCCAGAAACGATATTTCACGACCGGACGCGTCCGGTCATGCTTGATCGGACACAGCCAGCGTCCTGTCACTTGTTGACTTCATTCTACACTGTTTATCAACATGACCAGACACTAAACCTCAGCGTCCGGTCAGTCCAAGACCCAGCGTCCGGTCGGAGACCGACACTGGCGTCTTTACTGCCACACTTGACCGGACGCACCGGTCCCTCTGAGACCAGCGTCCGGTCACCTTGTGACCAGCGTGACTAACTCCTTTTCACCTCTAACTTCTTCACCCTTGCTCAAATGTGCCAACCACCAAGTATATCACCTTGTGCACATATGTTAGCATGTTTTCACAAACATTTTCAAGGGTGTTAGCACTCCACTAGATCCTAAATGCATATGCAATGAGTTAGAGCATCTAGTGGCACTTTGATAACCGCATTTCGATACGAGTTTCACCCCTCTTAATAGTACGGCTATCAAATCTAAATGTGATCACACTCTCTAAGTGTCTTGATCACCAAAACAAAATAGCTCCTACCATTTATACCTTTGCCTTGAGCCTTTTGTTTTTCTCTTTCTTCTTTTCAATTCTAAGCACTTGATCATCACCATAGCATCGCCATCTTCATGTCATGATCTTCATTTGCTTCACCACTTAGAATGTGCTACCTATCTCATGATCACTTGATAAACTAGATTAGCACTTAGGGTTTCATCAATTCACCAAAACCAAACTAGAGCCTTCAAAGGAGTAAATGGGCACTGAGAGCTCGATTGCTGCTCAGCCGTGTGTTCATGTAGTGCTCTTGTGTTGATCTAGATCTGGTCTTGATGGTTCGGTCTGATCGGCCTCCCTCATGGGATGCCCTGCTTTCCTTTTATAGGTCAAGGGAAAGCACGGGTTACAGCAGAGGAAAAGAGAAGCACGAGAGAGAGAAGAAGGCTTTCAGGATTGCCGGGCCCTTCTTCTCCTTCATAGGGTCTTGCCGATCCTGTAGATGTCAATAGGGACAGCTCCACGTTGTGGCCCTATCCATCACTAGCGCCATGCGTAGACATCGTCTGCCGATCATGACGTTCTATCCCGTCTCGACGGACGTCATGGTGAACTGACACGCCTATCATCGTTCGTACAAGGGTTAGGCGGAATAGCACCAGCACGCCCGACACTGTTCTTGATATGAATCCTTAGGTATGGCCCATCATGGCCATGGGTTACATCGAGACGTGTCGGTCTTTTCCTTGGTGTCAGAGTTTTGACATAGGCCCATACGCCTAGACCTGGAGAGGTTGGCAGTGGTATAGGACCCCGTTGGGTGAGATGGAGCTCACACCCGAGGGGTCAGGCGAGGTGGAGCCCATGGCCTTGGGATCAGGTGAGGCAGAGCCCATGGCCTTGGGGTCGGGCGAGGCAGAGCGTAAACCCAAGGGTCAGGCGAGGCGGAGTCCGCGACCTTGAGGTCGAACGAGACAGAGCCTGCGACCCTGAGGTCGGGCGAGGCGGAGCAGGCAGCCTCGGGGAAGGCGAGGTGGAGCCCATGGCCTTAGGGTTGGGTGAGGCGGAGCCCTCCCACAGAGGTCAGGTGAGGTGGAGTTCGCGCACCTAGGGGTCGGTTGGAGCTGTAGTCGCACTCTTGACTGCTTGGAAGAATCAATGTTGATGACCATTAGCTTCTCCTCTTTAGGTACCCTAGTATTGGTCCTTGATAGGTGGCTTGAGCCCCGAGCCCCGTTGAGCTCGGTAGGGGTCGACCGAGTTTTATGCGTCACCCCATCAACGGTTTCTGCAACTGCAGGGGTTGAGCTAATAACACTTGCCTCAATGGCTCGACTGTCGTGCTCGGTGAGCTCGCTAACAGGCATGTCGAGTGGAATCTGGGTCCATCATTCATGACGGGGTTGGCATAGCCCTCATGTGGCATTCCACTACTCCTTAACCCGCCTCTCGGTAGATACTCGAGTCGTTCTGGAGACCGACTCAGGTGGCCCGCTGGCCTCCCCTCAATGGAGATTCTGTGGGCTTGGCTCGAGGTTAGGATCGAACAAGAAGGTTGAGATGACCCTGTCCGCTTCTGAGTGGGTCAGGCATAGGCCGCTAGGGCCCATCTATATTTTCTCCCCTGGCTCTGTTCGATGCAAGGCGGCCTCGAGCCCTTCGTGGGCCAACCTTTGAACCTCGGTCGGTTGCTGCTCATGTCGAAAGAGATGACTACCGCTTCGTGATGCGACACGAAGTGTTGTGATGCAATAATTGCATATGCAATGCTTGGATGTATGGGATGAATGTATGGATGAATGTATGAATGCATGCACGAGAATGGATGAATGAATGATCATGCACATGGAAAAGTAGAACGGGGGTTGGTAAAGTTACCTCGATGGCTCGAGTGATGGGTTCGGGGAGCTCTTACTGGATATGTTCAAGTGAAATCTGAGTCCATCGTTCGTGATGGAGTCGGCCTAACCCGTGTGGGGCATCTTGCTACTCCCTAACCGTCTCTCGGTAGTGGCCCGAGTCGTCTGATCGACTTGGGTGACCTGCTGTCCTCTCCTCGATGGAGATTCCACCAGTGGGCCCCTCCAAACCCTTCCTAGGAAGGCAGAGGCTAAAGCTCAGGGTGCGGGGACAAGAACTCTGATCATGCTGGTGAGCAAAAATGCCATAGCCGCTGGGGCATAGGTTTCTTGCGGTCCGACCAGTTTTACTCAGCGTTTGTTTCCACACACCTTGACTCTAGGTTTTAGCGTGAGAAAGGGTCGGGCATAGAGAATGTCTACCGAATAGACACTCTTGCCAGCCCCCGAATGAGGCTCGACCCCTTGCCGTTGTTAGGGTCGGGTGTCACTTAAAGATGACCCGTCTCTCGGCAATGGCCCAATCTATCCGATTAACTTGTGTCACATGTCGGCCTCTCCTCGATGGAGATTCCACCGGTGGGCCCCTCCAAACCCTTCCTGGGAAGGTTAAGATGACCCTGTCCGCTTCTGAGTGGGTCGGGCGAAGGTCGCTGGGGCTCATCTAAGTTTTCTCCCCTAGCTCTGTTTAACGTGAGGTGGCCTCGAGCCCTTCGCGGGACGGCCTTCGAACCTTGGTCGGTCGCCGCTCATATCGAATGAGATGACTACCGCTTCGTGATGCAACACAAAGCAAAGCGTTGTGATACAATAATTGCATATGCGATGCTTGGATGTAAGAGAATGGATGAATGAATGCTCATGCACTAGAAAAGTAAAGTGGGGGTTGGTAAAGTTACCTCGATGGCTTCGAGTAATGGGTTTGAGGAGCTCTTACCAGATATGTTCGAGTGGAATCCAGGTCCATCGTTCATGATGGAGTTGGCCTAACCCGCATGGGGCATTCTGTTGCTCCTTACCCGTCTCTCGATAGTGGCCCGAGCCATTCGATCGACTTGGGCGACCTGCTGGCCTCTCCTCGATGGAGATTCCACCGGTGGGCCCCTCTAAACCCTTCCTGGGAAGGTGGAGGCTAAATCTCAGGGTGCGGGGATAAAAACTCTGATCATGCTGGTGAGCAAAAACACCGTAGCCACTAGGGCGTAGGTTTCTTATGGTCCGACCAGTTTTACACAATGTTTGTTTCCACACACCTTGCCTCTAGGTTTTAGCGTGAGAAAGGGTCAGGCATAGAGAATGTCTACCGAATAGACACTCTTGCTAGCCCCTAAGTGAGGCCTGACCCCTTGCCATTGCTAGGGTCGAGTGTCACTTAAAGATGACCCATCTCTCGGCAGTGGCCCTAGCCGTCCGATCAACTTGGGTGACCTGCTGGCACAGGACTTACCTTGATGGCTCGAGTGATGAGTTCGGAGAGCTCTTACTGGATATGTTCGAGTGGAATCCAGGTCTATCGTTCATGACGGAGTCGGCATAACCTGCATGGGGCATCCTACTGCTCCTTACCCGTCTCTCGGCAGTAGCCCGAGCCATCCAACCGACTTGGGTGACCCGCTAGCACAGGACTTTCCTACGGAGATAGATGATGAGATCATCCTCCCCAAGAATTTTAGTTAGGCAGATAAGCCAGGTGGCGAACTCGTAACAAGTGAACAAGCTTTTAAATTTTGTTATGGCCAAACAGATTTTTAGCCCTTCTTCCCTTTTTGTATAAAAAGGTTAATGCGTTCCGACCCTTTTCATCGTTAAGGCTGTAAAGCTCGGGGTGCGGGTGAACAAACTCTAATCACGCTAGTGAGCAAAAATGCCGTAGTCGCTGGGGCGTAGGTTTCTTACAGTTCGACCAGTTTTCACTAAGTGTTCGTTTCCGTGACCCTTTCTTCTAGATCTTAATGTGAGAGAGGGGCGGGCATAGAGAATGTTTGCCAGGTGGATATACTCTTAGACGCATTCCGACTCTTTCCATCGTTAAGGCCGTAAAGCTCGGGGTGTAGGTGAATGCTGATCACGATGGTGAGCAAAAGCGACGTAGCCACTGGGGCGTAGGTTTCTTGCAGTCCAACCAGTTTTACTCAGCGTTTGTTTCCACGACCTTCGCTTCTAGGTCTTAACGTGAGAAAAGTCTACAAGGAGAATGTCTACCAGATAGATATGCTCTTATTAGCCCCCGAGTGAGGCTGACCCCTTGCCATTACTGGGGTCAGGTGTCACTAAAGATCGAGGAGTTGATAGGGAAACTGATAAGCGAAAGTGTGCATATATTAAGGGTAAAAGCGACGTAGTTGTTTGATATTCCAGGCGTTGACGAAGACTTTGCCGCCGAGGTCGGTCAGGAGGATAGCCTCAGAACCATAGACCATGAAGAATGGTGTACAGCCGGTGGCCCAGCTCGGGGTCATCTCAGGCTCCAGAGCACCATGGGAAGCTCCGCGACCCATTGTCCACCGAACTTGTTCAACCGGTTGAAGATCCTGGGCTTGAGGCCTTGTAGGACCATGTTGTTCGCTCACTCGACCTACCCGTTTGTGCGGGGGGTGCCATGGCGGCCCAATCGACACGGATGTGGTATTCATCGCAGAATCAGAGGAACTTCTTTCCGATGAACTGCGTGCCATTATCCATGATAATGGAGTTCGGGACTCTAAAGCGATGGACGATGCCAAGGAAGAATAGTATGGCTTGCTCAAACTTGATCGTGGAGATCGGTCGAGCCTCTATCCACTTTGTAAACTTGTCTACGGTGACAAGCAAGTGCGTATAGCCCCCGGGTGCCCTCTAGAGAGGTCCAACCAGATCGAGCCCCTAGACCACGAATGGCCACATGATGGGGATCGTTTGGAGTGCTTGGGCCGATAGGTGGGTCTGCCGAGCGTAGTATTAACACCCTTCGCAGGTGCGCACAATATGTTCAGCGTTGGCTACCACGGTCGGCCAGTAGAAGCCTTGTCGGAACATGTTTCTGACTAGTGTTCTAGGCGTGGCATGGTGACCGCAGACCCCACCATGGATATCATTCAGCAACCGCTTCCCTTGTCCGATGGGGATGCAGTGTTGCAGGATCCTGGTGTGGCTTCGCCTATAGAGCTCACCCTCAATAAGGACAAAGGACTTGGCGTGACACACGAGCCACCGAGCCTCTGATTTGTCCATCGGTAGTGCCTCACAAAGGAGGTAGTCGAGGTAAGGCGTCCTCCAATCGGCCAGAGGGTCAGGCTCTATCCTCATCAAGCTCCATGACTTTGGGGTCGGATAGAGCCGATGGCTGCTTAGCCCCCGAGCCTAGGGCAGGCAGCCCGTTACTGGCTTGTTCTGGATCCTCATAGCGGATCGAGGGCTTATACTGATCGCTGGCGAAGACGCCTGTCGGCACCGGCTCTTGACTAGATGCCATTTTTGCCAGTGCGTCGGCCGCCTCGTTGAGACGCCTCGGAATGTGATTGAGCTCAAGACCTATGAACTTGTCCTCCAGCTGGCAGACTTCTCGGTAATACGCAGCCATCATAGTGTTGTGGTAGCTTGATTCCTTCATGACTTGGTCGATGACCCGCTGGGAGTCGCCCTAGACGTCAAGCCGTCGGATACCCAACTCGATGGCGATGCGTAGGCCATTGATGAGTGCCCCAACTTAGCCACATTGTTGGAGGAGGGGAAATAGAGGCGAACCATGTACCTCATGCGTACCCCAAGGGGCGAAACAAAGATCAGCCCCATGCCGGTGCCTTTCTTCATCAGCGATCCATCGAAGTACATCGTCCAGTACTCTTGGTCAACGATCGCTGGTGGCATTTGGATCTTGGTCCACTCTGCAATAAAATCAGCTAGTACTAGGGACTTGATAGCCGTCCGGGGGGTATATGAAATGCCTTGACCCATCAGCTCGAGTGCCCACTTCATGATTCTTCCCATGGCATCCTGGTCTTAGACAACCTTGCCGAGGGGAAAGGATGTCACGACCATCACCGGATGTGACTCGAAGTAGTGATGCAACTTCCTCTTGGCGATAAGGACGGCGTACAGAAGCTTTTGGATTTGGGGGTAGCGGGTCTTGGAATCGGACAAGACCTCGCTAATGAAGTACGAGGGACACTTCACTTTGAGGGTGTGTCCCTCTTCTTCTCGCTCTACCACCAGGGCGGTGCTGACCACTTGTGTTGTGGCCTCAATGTAGAGTAGAAGCGGTTCTCCATCGGTCAAAGGAACCAGGATCGGGGCCTTCGTTAGAAGCCGCTTGACCGAGTCAAGTGCCTCCTGGGCCTTGGCCGTCCCTTTGAAATGGTCGGCCTTCTTCAGGAGCCGATAGAGGGGGAGACCTCGTTCGCTGAGGCGTGAGATAAAGTGGCTGAGCGCAGTGAGGCACCCTATAACTCGCTGTACCCCCTTTATGTTCTGAATAGGGCCCATCCTTGTGATGGCCGAGATCTTCTCCGAGTTAGCTTCGATGCCACGCTCGAAGACGATAAAACCTAGCAGCATACCCCTGGGGACCCCGAAAATGCACTTTTTGGGGTTGAGCTTAATGCCATTTGCTCAGAGTTTCACGAAGGCCTGCTCAAGGTCGGCTATGACCTGGTCAGCCCGTTTGGACTTGACCACGATGTCATCCACATAGGCCTCAGCGGTTCGCCAAATAAGGTGCCTAAAACACTTGAGCATACAACGCTGGTATGTAGCCCCCATGTTTTTTAGACTGAATGGCATTGTGATGTAATAGAACGATCCAAATGGGGTGATGAAAGATGTCGTGAGCTGGTCGGACTCTTTCATCATGATTTGATGGTACCCGGAGTACGCATCAAGGAAGCAAAGGGTTTCGCACCCTGAGGTCGAGTCGACTACTTGATCTATGCGTGGCAAAGGAAATGGTTCCTTTGGACATGCTTTGTTGAGACCCGTGTAGTCAACACACATTCTCCATTTCCCACTCTTTTTTTGTACCAAAACGGGATTGGCTAATCACTCAAGGTGGTATACTTCCTTGATGAACCCGGCCATCAAAAGCTTCGCAATCTTCTCGCCGATGGCCCTACGCTTCTCCTCGTCAAAGCGACACAGGCGCTGCTTCACCGACATGGAGTCTAGCCTGATCTTCAAGGCGTGCTCAGTGACTTCTCTCAGAATGCCTGGTATGTACAAGGGTCTCCACGCAAAGATGTCTCTGTTAGAACGGAGGAAGTTGACAAGCGCGCTCTCCTATTCAGAGGAAAGCGTGGTGCCAATGCACACCACTTTGCCCTTGGAGCCATTGGGGTCTATGAGGACCTCCTTGGCGCTCTCTATAGGCTCAAAAGACCCGTCCGATCGCTTGGGGTCGGGTGCTTCTTCAACGACCTCCTCCCTGATGGTCGCAAGCTCTTTGGAGGCGACAATTGCCACGGTGTGTTCGTAGCACTCGACCTCACACTCATAGGCATGCTGGAAGAAGGTGTTGATGGTGATGACCCCACATGGACTCGACATCTTCAACTTTAGATAGTTGTAGTTGGGGATGGCCATGAACTTCACGTAGCATGGACGTCCTAGGATGGCATGATAGGATCCGTGGAACCCGACCACCTCAAAGGTAAGGGTCTCCATCTAGTAATTGGTTGGATCCTCGAAGGTGACGGGTAGATTGATCTAACCAAGTGGCATGGCCTGCTTTCTAGGCATGATGCCATGGAAAGGCGCCCCGGTTGGTCGTATGCGCGCTCGGTCGATGCCCATGGCGTCGAGCATTTCAGTGTACATGATGTTGAGTCCACTGTCTCCATCCATCAGTACCTTGGTGAGCCGCTTCATGCTGATGATTGGGTCGACCATGAGCGGATATCTTCTTGGCTGCGGAATGCATTCTGGGTGGTCAGTCCGATCAAAGGTTATGGAGGACTCCAACCATCGGAGGAAGGTAGGCACGACCGACTCGGCCATATAGACCTCGCGGCGCGCAAGCTTCTGCCGGTGCTTGGAGTCATAGGCCACCGACCCTCCGAAGATCATGAGGCAGCCATCTAGCATCGTAAAGCCGTCGTCCTTCCCCTCGGTGTCGTTCATGGCCGGCTTAGGGTCCTTCCTATGCTCCCCTTGTTGGAGCCTCTGGACAAGAACCACTTCATGAGGCCGCAGTCCTTGTATAGATGCTTTATGGGGAAAGCATGGTCTAGGCATGGCCCTTCGAGCAGCTTCTCAAAGTGGTTTGGGGTACCTTCGGTAGGCTTCCGACCCCCCTTGTGGTTGGCAGTGGCCACGAGTGAGCCCTCGTGCCGCTACTTGTTCTTCTTCTTGTTGGGATGGTTGGAGGCGCCTTCGCCGGTGTCCTTGTCCCGCTTTGCCTTTCCCTTGAGGCGGTCGAAGATCGCTCCGACCGTCTCCTCGCCTGAGGCATGGCTGGTGGCGATGTCGAGGAGCTCCTTGGTGGTTCACGAGCCCTTACATCCCAGCTTATGGACCAGGGAATCGTAGGTGGTCCCAGATAGGAAGGCTCCTATGATGTTGATGTCGGCGATGATGGGTAGCTCGTTGCAATGTCGAGAAAAGCACCGGATGTACCCATGAAGAGTTTCCCCGGCCTTCTATCTGTAGTTTTTGAGATCCCATGGGTTCTTAGGACGCGCGTATGTGCCCTGGAAGTTTCCCATGAAGATCTCTTTCAGATCCGTCCAACTTTGAATTCTATTGGATAGAAGGTGTTCCAACCACGTTCGTGCCGAATCGGCAAGGAACAATGGAAGGTTGCGGATAATGAAATCGTCATTATCCGCTTCACTGGCTTGGCTAGCAAGCCGATAATCCTCGAGCCATAGTCCAGGGTTCCTTTCCCTAGAGTATTTTGAGATGTTGGTCGGTGATCGGTACCATGGTGGGAAGGCCGCATTGAGGATGTGTCGGCCAAAGGCCTGAGGTCTCGGCAAGTCAGGGCTTAGGCTTCGATCCTCGCCGCTGTCGAAGCGTCCGCCACGACAAGGGTGGTAGTCGCGGCTAGCCCCCTCCCTCACATCACCGCGGGCACGCCTGCGAGCATCGAGGGTGTCACACGCATCATGGTTGTAGCCAAGACGCTCATGCACCGGGACCACGGTGCACGTCCTGCCGCCTTGCTGCACCTGGTGGACTAACACGTCCATTTTGGGTCACTCTGAGAGCGCACGCTGGATGGTGTCGAGCTTGCATCATTAGGACAGCGAGCTCTTGGCCTGTTGCATCGTCGCACGCTCGAGTAGCGTGTGAATATCGCGATGGGTCTGACGATCCACGGGGGTTGGGGGCCCCGAAAGCCCCCGGAGCAAGGCCGCTGCGGCGGCGATGTTCTGGCTCGCCCGGGTGAAGTGTGGGAGGGCTTCATCATCCTTGATGATCCTCTGGTTCACGTCGTGGGCCACGGCGTGTAACACCCCAGGTGTTTGTCACCAGTTAAGCAATGTGTTTGAGCTCAAACATGCATGTTAAGTGGTGATGAAGGTGTCAAGATCAAATCTACAAGAGTGAGCTCCAACTTAAACTTGGAAAACACACCCTTACTTACACGTGGACCCTTGTTAAGATTATGCAAGAGTAATGTTAAACATGCTTATTTCATGTACATTACATCAACATGCATCCATCTTGACCAGTGGAAAAGTTTTATGAAGTTTGGAATCAAGAAGTCACATTAAAATGATAAGTTATAATCTTTCTTGGATTGCTTTATGAAGTAAATGGGAATATGAGATGTTGACCAAACCTTTCTACCTTGCCCAAATGACTCCAATTGAACTCTATAACAAAATTCATGAAGGGTTCATGTTGAGCAAGTGGCCAAAAATGCCTCAATCGGTTTAAAACTCTAATTTAAGTTTTACCGTGATGCTATTTTGACATATGTTGACCAATCGCTTACGGTGCTTGCATGGAGTTGCACCTTAAATAAAAGTTGAAGTTTGAGTGGAATAGAACAAACTTTGTTTTTGTACCAAGAGCCAGATCAACTTGGAACTAAGTCAAACAGAGGCTTGAAGATTGAATCGGCTGCTGTCTTAGGCTCCCGGTAAATTTTTCTGTCCCTAAAGTTAACTTCTTTGTGACATTTTATCATCCAAATTCATGTGGTAGCTCAATTGAATTCCTTAAAATGAGTTTAATTACCTTTCATGGTGAAAACAATAAATCAAGTCTCATCAAATTTGGAGTTCATTTGGATCTTCAAAAATAGTTTCCAAAACAGCAAAAGTTTACTTTGTCACTTAACTTACATTGACTTGTCGGCCTTCCGCATTCTCCAAATTTTGTAAAGCAACTTGATTTGGTACAAAAATAAAAGTTGGAGTATACATGATGGTGAAGAGCATGTAAAAAGATGGCACTTGTTTGACTTCATTTTGACCATCAATTTGGATTTTAGTTTGTCGCTGTTAATACGTTGACACTGTCAATTTGGAACTTAATACGCAGCTAATGGAGAGCTCTAATGGACTGGAACACTATATAGGAGTTGAAGAGTATCAGGAGAGGAACAACTTTACTTTTGGGCCCAAGGTTCAAATCAGCCTGTAGCTAGCCCAAAATGGCGCCCACCTTACCCACGTTCCGGACCGCCACCTGTTTGGGAAATTGCCTCAAAGGGTGACACGTGTCCGGGACGTGGCGTCCATGCCCGAGCGTGCCGCACCGCCACTACCGCGTGCGCCTGCCTCCCTGCCGCACCTTGGCGCCCTCCAAAGCGGACGCCCGAGCCTCCCCACTCCTCCCCCCACTCGCTCTCGCTCTCGCTCTCTGGCCGCTCTAGAGCGGAGCCACCATGAACGCCGCCGCCAAGCTCCGCGGCCACCGCCCCTCACTCGTCCTTCAAGCCCCCTCTATCTCTCCCATGCACCGTGGTGTCTTTGCCACTGTGCGTCGCTCCTTCTCGCCTGAGGGCCTGCCGTTGCCGCTGCCGCCCTCATGTCGCCGCCATTGACGGCCGGCTGAGCTCCCTGCCTCTGCGTGGTTCCGCTCCTCCATCGCTCCTCCGTTTGAGCTAACCACTCTACCAGATCCGCCGCTCATCACCACACCTCCTCGCCGCTGCCAGCCACCGCCCGCCAAGGCCGGCCAACCCTGCTACCATCGCCAGCCATGCAGCCGCCCGCTGCAGCCACCGCGCGCATGGCCGGGCCAACTCGAGCAGCCTTGGGTCGAGCCGAGCTTTCCCTTGGGTGCGCACGACTCCCTTGGTCCTTCCCCGCCACCCCATCGCTGTCGACGAGCTTCCTCCGGCCGGCAATAGCGAGCCCCGGCGTGCTCCTCTGTTTCATTCGCATGGAGGACTTCACGCAGAAATTCAAAGAAAGGGTAGGGTCGATTTGCAAACCATAGACTCATTTAAATAGTGCCTATAAGGACCTGTTTGCTAGAAGCGGTATTACAGATAAGTCTAGGGTCCTCGGTGCAAGTTTGTTTTTCTTTTATGGCTGAACATTTGGAAAATCATAACAAATTGTAGAAAAATCATAAAATAGCTGTAACACCCCGATGTTATGACCAGCATTTAGGCACTGCAAATCATGCATATCATGCATCATCAAACATCCTAATCATACATGCTTAATCATGTAAATAATAACTGAAACCCTGCTTCGAAACATACAAAACATGCTCGTGAAACATGAATGTTGCATACACTTGTTTAGAGTTGTTTTGCCATGATTATGATTGCTAGGTTAGTAAAACATGTTTGGCAATGATTGTAAATCATCTAGAATTATTTAGCGCAATTTTTGGAGCAAAGTTTGTATTCAAATTATTGCCAAATTTTTCTTTAAAAATAATTCTCCAAAAAATAGGATTTTGTGTTAAAAATGACTTTAATTTTATAATTCAAAATCTATCAAGAATTGGACTTTGGTCATAAAAGCAAAGTTGTAGAGAATTAAATTCTAAGCAACTTTTATTTTTGGGACATTTTCAAAAGATGTCATTTTCTTGCTCAAAATGATATTTGAAAACTGGTATTTAAAAATTTCTTAAAAATGGAAATTGAGAAAAATGATTTCTCCTTTCGCGGGCTGCCGCCTCCCTTCTCGGCCCATGGCCAAAGCCGGCCCAGCCAGCAGCAGCGCCCACCTCCCGCGCGCCTCGCGTCCGGCCCAGCCCAGCGCCGCGTCCGGCCTGCCCAGCGCTGCAACGCGCCCGTTCCCGCGCATCGCATCCCGACCACGCCAGGGCGCGACCGCCGCGTGGCGGCCATGCGCCGTCGACGCTCGCCGCATGGTAGCCACAGCCTGCGTCCTCTCCCACGCGCCCGCCTTCATCTGCCGAAGCCACTGCGCTCGCCACTCCATTCTCCCACGCTGCCTCGCTGCTCCGCCCGCACGCGCTCTGCTCTCTCGCCAGCGAGCGCCACCGCAGCCCCGCCGGTCGAATTCGCCGCCGGTGCTCCACCACGGCCAGCAATCAAGCGTACCCAGCTCCGCCTCGCTCTCCGGCACCTGGTGCTCGCGGTTGTGACGCCTTTGAGCCAAGGTAGAGCCTTCTTCGCGCTTCACCGCCGTCAGCCATGGCGCCGCCATGCTCGGCCGCCGTGGAATGCATCCTTCTTCCCCTCCTCCACCCTTCCTAGTTGCCTGCTCGCATTCGCCACCTCCTTGCGAACCCCGTGCGCTCGCCCGCTTGCCCTGACCCGGCCGGCAACGACCGCCGGCCCGCTGGCAGAGCCGCGCCGCCGTGGCGTCTCGGCCGAGCTAGGCCAAGTGGCCGTGGGCCGAAGCCCCGAGCCAGGCCGCCTCTCCCCTTCGCTCGGTCTGAGCGGGCCAAGTGTGGCCGTGGGCCAGATGGTTCCCACGGGCCGGCCCAGTAGGAGTAGGAAGATTTCGTTTTCAATTTTCTTTTATTATTTGGAAAGAGAAATGATTTGGAAAATGTTTGTATATTCAAATTTGCTCCAAATCTGTTGAAATAATTTTGCTAGGTTCCTTGTCACCAGATCTACATGAGAAAATTATTGCATGTCATTTTTAAGATACTTTTCTGTAGAGCTTTATTTAATCCTTGATATTGCTGATAACTTGAAAAATGTGTAGAAAAACCTATAGGCTTCAGAAAAATATGATTTCCAAGTTTGTTAATCTTCTTATGTAATGTACTTGCTAGGAAAAATATGTGTCATGCATGTACTGTAGAAAACTTATGAGGTGTAGTTCAAGTGCCTTTGATGGCTGATTTTTGTTAATTTTGCTAGAGAGCAAAATTTGTATAAAACATGCATGTGATGATTTTTGTACAGTGATTATTTGTTGTGTAGAACATAGAAAAAATATTTCCTCTGTTGTTTGACATTTTTCACAGTACAAAGTATTTTCATGTTCATAATCATGCCATAGCTTGTTATTTTTGTGTAGGCTAATCCACTCATTCAAATACCATGAAAATCTGATGGTAGACTACTTAGGGTAGTACTGTGCTATGGTAATTTTCTAAGATTTTTATAAGCAATAAAAATATATGTCACTATTCAACCCTCTTATTAATTAGGGTTTAATCGAGTGTTGCTTTATGTGTGATTAAGAAATTAGTGAAGCTTTGGTGTATCTTTGAAGCATTTTAATAAGATGTGTTGACTTCGCATATTAGTAGTAGAAGAGAATGCAGTAGATGACATGTGCTTAGAATATATGTTCTCGGATGATGTTGACTACCTTGCATTCAAGCATATCCATTGTATTTATTTCATCCAATGCACTTTTGCATAAGCACTTACGCACATTGCATCATACAGGATCGCAAACCGAGAACCTAGTCGTCATACCCGAGGAGTAGCTCGAGGTGCAGCCGCAGGAAGTGCCCGAAGCCGACGAGGAGGACGTTGAGGAACTTCCGGAGTGCCCCGATCACCGCCCGAGCTCCTTCGAGAGAGGCAAGCCCCGGAGCATTTCTCCCGGTTTGCAATTATTAATTAAATGCTTTACTTTAATTGATGCATTACGTTCAGGAGTTGTTTACAACCGTTGCTGCATTATACCTTGTCTACCTTTGTTATACTATATCCTTGTTACCCTGGTATCCGCAGTCGAGTCAATGCTTAGCTGGCTTAGACCGGTAGAAGTCGGGTGATTTCCTGTCACCTGCGAGCTATAGGTGGTTACCTGGATCTGCTTGGATGACTATGAAGTCATGGTATAACTAAGTGTTAAATGAAGTTGAGACCGGACGGAGACTTACAGAGTTTTGAACTGTAGTGCTTTCCGTCTGTGTCGATTAAGGACCGACCGTTGTTGGGCCTCGAGTCATGTTGAACGCATGCCTTACATTTAGCTGGCCAGATAAAGTATCTTCCGACCACGAAGCTGGGAGATTATTCGGGCCAAGTAGATTGCCCGCAGCGCACTGTGCCGGAGCAGGTGTGGTAGGACACGCGGGCGAGATGATAAGACCAAAGTGCAGTCGGTCGGCCCCCGGGTACATGTGGTTCCTGGCAAACTCGAGACTCCTGGATAGTTGACTCGGTGATCAATACCTTACTTTAGCGGGTGAGTGAGGTTTGTGTAAGGAATAAATCACCAGCTGGTTAGGAATCGATTCGAATCACCATCGCTCCTGGATAGCGAGCACTTGACTTGAGTGACTTCATCGTAGTAATGTTGATGGAACACTTGGACAGTTATAATGAATATGACAATATGGAAGTTGTTAATGATCATTGGTTATCATTATTTGCTTAATCATGTTTGCTCTAGTGTAGGTGCAAATCTAGTCGATAGGTTATAAATAATTAACTTGACAATAATGCTTTTGAAAGGTTCTTGAAATGCTAAAAATGTTTTTTTTTGCAAATGAGTCAGCTACCCTACTATAAAGCCCTTCATAATCCTTGGTGTCACTTTATTTTTGGTTATGTCGGGTAAGTCTAGCTGAGTACCTTCTCGTACTCAGGGTTTTATTCCCACTTGTTGCAGATGGGCAGATGTATTACGGCTGCTGTATCAACTGCCTTTATCCTGCGATGGGTGATGCTTAGGACCATGGACATGGTCATTCCTTATGTCTCGTCTGATGCTTTTGTTGGAGATAATCATTAGCTGGCACTGTATTTGAACTCCGTGTGAGTGTGTGTGGTTTTAAACAAATGGCTTCCGCTACTTTTATTCGAACTCGTTTTGTAATAACTATGTTTTAAACTCTGATGTATCTGTGATGTGAACTTTTATGTAATATGTGATGGTGACCGCTAAACTTATTACGATCTTGGCTGGGATGTAAGTTGATTTGAAATCCTTCGTGATTTCATGGACTACCGGGTTATACGGGCTTAAGTTTCATAAATCGTCTGCTCTGGCAGATGATTTTCTTAATTTCGTATAATTGGTCGGTTCTGTTACAATAGCAAATGAAGACTTTTTAGAATCCTTGTGAAATTATCTATGCAATGGATCTATAATATGGCATGGTTTAGTTTAAAGTTTTTGTCGCAGAACCGACCAATTTATAAGAATACAAGTATAATGGCAATCCGCAAGCGGTTGCACTGTCATACTTGAACCCATATAAACCCGGTAGTCCGTCGAGTACCACGACGGGTCTCGATAAACGATTTACAACAACCAAGATCGTACAGGATTCAACATACATGCCACATAGTACATAAAGTTCGCAGGTACTTTTCATCATCAGAGTACGAATAGAAAGTTATTACAAACCGAGTTTGATAATTAAAGCGGAAGCAAATAAGTTTGAAGATAAGTTTCCAACGTAGCTTGATACAGTGCCAGGCCAGATCACGATCCACAAAAGCAAAGATAGGAATTACTAAGGAAGCCTGCCCAAGGCTTACTCCTCATCCACAGCGGGATAGAAGCAACTCTTGCAATAACCATGATACACAGTGCCATCTGCAACATTGGGAAAATAAACCCTGAGTACGAGAAGGTACTCAGCTAGACTTACCCGTCATGAACCAGAAATAAAATGACTCCAAGGAGTATGCAAGGCTGTATAAGTGGACGTAACTTGACAACATTTTGCGAAAAAGGCAATTGATCCGTTGTACAATTATGATTCCTTTATCAAGTTAATTATAACTATCCATTTCTAGATTAGCAACTATCCTGTGCCAAACATGTGGAATATCATTTAGAAGCATATAATAGTAACCATAGCAGGTATTGTAATTCCATATTCATCCGAACCACCATGTTTCATAATATAGTCGCTCACGATGTTGGGACTAGCCAAGTTTCTCACTATCCGGGAGAGACGGCGATTCAATCAATTTCAACCCGGTGGGAATTTATTCCTAACACAAACCCAGATCTACCACCACGATAGTCTTAGGTCACCTTTGGTACAACTCGGTACACATTTCGCGTGGTTCGTACCACGCCGCTGTCTGGAACACCGGATGCCGGGATGCTCGAGCCAAACTCCGCCTTGGCTGGGCTCGATCGTCGTTCCCGG
This sequence comes from Miscanthus lutarioriparius, assembly GCA_904845875.1. Lineage (NCBI taxonomy): Eukaryota > Viridiplantae > Streptophyta > Magnoliopsida > Poales > Poaceae > Miscanthus > Miscanthus lutarioriparius. Next base: position 67,014,297 of record CAJGYO010000018.1, read on the forward strand.
AAGGCGCTATGAAACGATTCCGGCCCGAGTTGAATTACTTCGGCCGTGGTCGGAACGAATTATCCGGCCAGCTAAGTGAGAGGCATGCGTTCAATCTTGTCGAAGCGCCAACAACAGTACGGTCCTTAATCGACACTGACGGGATAAGTCCACACCCAAGACCTCCATGCCTTGTTGCTTCCCTATCGATCTCAAATCCGGTCTCAATTTACTTTTACCTCATGGTTCTGTTCCACGATAGCAGAGATATAGCCAACCGTGCTCTCGGTATCCACCTATATCTCGCGGTGACAGGACATCACCCGACTTCTACCGGTCTAAGCATGGCTAAGCATATATATATTCGATCCACGGACCTATACTTAGGTTAAAGGTGTAATATCCGGACAAGGAATGTACATGCATCAAGTGGTTTCATTCAACTCTTATAACCTAATGCATCAATCATAAATACGTAAGTAAACATTTGTAAATTATGGGAGACTTATAATGCTCGGGGCTTGCCTGCCTCAGAAAGGAAGTAGGACGGTGGTCGGGGCACTCAAGCTCTTGAGGTTTCGCTCCACGCCTTCGGGAGGCTGCGCTCATGGATCCTCCTGCGGGGTTCCTTCCTCTGCTTCTTCGAATTCCAGCAACGTGATCTCTTCCTCCGATCCTAGATGCATGAGTATGGTATAAGTATTACGAATGCATATATGTTAACAAGTGCATCACGTTGTTTGAGTAGGTGCATATCTCTTCTCGTTTACTACTTAACTTCTTCTACAAAGCATCGACTATGCCACAAACAATAGCTACTTGTTTCGCTCATAACTGGAGTTCTACAAATCCAAATCTAGTGATCTAGGACTTTCTGGAAAGCTTATCCAATTCTCTACAACTTTGTTATTAACCATTTTTACAGTACACATCAGTTTCAATATGCAAATCCTCACACTCTAGAATCAGTCCGGAAATGACTTAACATGCAACATAAAGTAAGAATACTTCTACTTCAGGTAATCATTCAAAATTTGACAACCTAGAACCTACCAATAGTTTAAGCATACCAAATACAGTTAAGATGATATAATGGTAAAGCCCAAACTATTTATTAAATTGCCTTTATTATTTTATTTAGGTATCTAGGTTAAATAATAAATATATATCAGATGTGCTTAATAAATTCTCAAAAATTTACAGAGCTTTACTAATGCTATCAAGAGACTACTGTAAAAATTTCATGTCATCTTACCAAGTAGAACATTCTATACAAAAATGACAAGGCAGCAAGGCTTGAATTAGCATAAATGGAAAATCCTATTGAAAAGTGTCAAACAACAGATTTTATATTTTTCTTAGCATCCATATGGTACTAGTATCACCTCCAACAAATTTCATGAATTTTGGACTCATACTTAATTTATGAAAATTCATGCAAGGATTAACTAGTCATAAAAGAAAAATCTATAACTTTAAATCTACCCATGCACTGGTCCTCAAATTTTTTACCAGGGCTCACATATGCTAAGATTAGTTCACCACAAAAATTTCATAATTTTTGGAGTACAGGAACTCTAGATATAAAATAAACAAATTTGAATGCATTCAAAAGCACATTTGAAATTCCTATTTAAATCTCCAGGAATTTCTACTGTTGGAACCAAGAACATATTTTTCTTAAATACTAGACTTCCTAAGGAACACAACCGTATTTATTTCAAAATTTTAGGAGCTACCAAACTGAAGATACAAAAATAACAAAACACACTTGAATCTGGAATTTTTGAACTAGCTTTCAAAATCGCGTTGTCACTGACCGGTGGGACCTACGCGTCAGTTGGACCCACACGTCATCGAGACGGAAACAGAGCCGGCGGCGCTAACCTACGGACATGGCCAGAGCTCGTCGACGGCGAGGTTGCCGGCGGTGAGGTCTTCACGACGTGATCTACGTGACCTAGCGCATCTATTGAGCCACTTGGCCGGCCCTATCGTCGACGGTAAGGACGACGGTGGCGGCAATAAATGGCGGCAAGCGGCAAGACGGACGACGGCGATCACGCCGCGGCGACGACCTCAATGGCTCAACCTAAGGTTCGGACGAGCACCGTGGTACTACGGCGGACCTAGCGATCAGCTATCATGCGGAAAGGTAGACTACGACGGCGTGGCCACGATGGCGGACCACGGCGGCGAGCTCCCAAGAAAAGCGTGTCTGGGCTGCTGCGCTTACCGAGCTTGAACAATGGGCAATGGGGAACGTCGGGAGTTGCTTTGGGGTGTCGGTGGTGCTATTGCGGTGGTGCTTGAGTGGCAGCGCGATGTCATGGCGCTGCTATGGCGACGGGCGGAGCTGCGGAGTTCGGCCAAGGCTGCGCTATGGAGTCATGGACGGCGAAGGAGGAGCGGAAATGAAATCGAGGCGTGGGCGCTGCGGCCGGTCTTTGGCGTGAAGAAGGCGATTTCGGCCGGGCTTGGCAAGATCGGGCAGAAGCGCCGGCGACGCTACGGCCACGCTTTCAGCGCCACGCTGGCGACCACGGCTCGAACCGGTTGGCCATCGAATCACCGATTCAGATTCGGCCATGTAACGTGATGGCCGAGCTCGACGACGAGATTTGCCGCTGATTTTCCCGCTTAATCCGTCGCTCCAAAGCATAAGACGTCTAAACGAAATCTATAGCCCTATGTACCAGCTTCAATTGTTGTTCAATCACCTCATGCTAAATCGCAACACGACGGAGTAATCTCGTGCCCAACCTTGGTGTCGACCGGCCGATTGATTAAATACTTGAAAAATTTGTTAAGTGTTGAAAAACTGGATTTTGCTGGTTTTGTGGGACCCATTCAAGCATGTTAGAAGCTAAATCAGTCCATGTCATAAAAATAAAAGTTGTTCCTTATGTCAAACACTACAACTTTGCTTTAGTGAACTCCTCCATGCAAGGTCTCTAGCACCTAGTTCAACTTTAGTCAAACATGTTACTTTGAAATCATGATACATACACAAACCATGGCTAAATGACCAAACTAGCCTTAGCATTAAATACCAAAGTTGTTCCTAATGATATCCTAAGCATGTTTAAACAATTTGCAAGGTCATTTAAGCATTTCATGTAGTAGTCACTCATATAGCTATTCAGGTCAACACATGAAATATCACTTAAGTGCTTGATCATGAAATGTGGCCTTCATGAACAATGTTTCTTTTGTTAATCTAAGTGTAGCTAAGGTGTTATAGTGACCAACATTACACACTAGCATTTATTTGCACATGATCATATGCATATGTTCCAAGAAATACGAGATAACAAGCAATGTTTCATATGTTTCGATCGAATGTTTCAATTGTAAATGATGATTTATGAATGCTTGATGCTCATGCTTATGTTATGCAAGTCAAGTTATGCAAGGCTAACACCCGAGGTGTTACAGTTTTTGCTGTAAAAATAAATTTATACAGTTAGGTTTTTAGTACTAGTTATGTCTTGTCTTTTTCATAACTGCAGTTGTTGTGCTCAAATAAATGTGAAATTTCTATGGAATGCTACTCAGGTGATGGTTGATGTCTGGTAAAAAATTTAGGATTTTAGGCTTGATGTTTTAAGATCTATAAAAATAACAATTGATCTATGTTGCTTTGCTCCTATTCTGAATAGGCCTGAATGTTTGTGTTAATTGGCTCAGCTAAGTTATGAACCATGCCTTGATGACAATAAATGAGTTGTAGTACTTTTTCTAAGATTTTCAAAAAGCTAAAGAGCATAATTTTTGGTTAAGTAGATTTTTAGTTATAGTTGCTTAAATTTCTGTGGTTGTTTCTGCCCAAACCCAGATAGGGTTGCCTTGTTGGTAATGTGTGGCCTTATTAATTGTAGAATTAGCTCTAGGTGTTTATAACAAAGTTGTTTAAAATTTTCTAAGCTTTCTAAAAAGTCTAGAACCATAATTATTGGACATGTGGAACTCTAGTTATAGTTGTTTAAAGTTGCATATTAGATTATATCCATGTTTTGGACAGAGATGCATTTATTAAATTAATTAACCTTGGTAACTGTAGAATCATCTTAAGATGAGAATAAGAAAGTTGTAGGTAACTTCATAGGCTTTTTAAAAAGTTATGAGTCATATTTGTTGGAGGTCTAGAACTATAGTTATGCTTCTCTGAAGTTCTATCAGTTTTCTATCTATAATTGTACCACTACTGTTTGGGCTGCATGTGCAGTTTTGCTTGTGTAATTATTTTCGTGGTATAAATGATGTTTTCTGTGTTTGTAGTGAATACCAAAGTTGTAGTTAATTTTATAATATTTCTTTTGTTCAAATTGCATGACCATAGGCTTGATATTTTAGGAATTATGAATTTGACAAATGATCTGTCATGTTTGGTCTATGCTCTGTAGATTTGAAGGATTTCATTGTTTGACTTAGTTAAGTTTGAAATCATGTCTTAGTGATAATATAAGAGTTATAGTTCTTTCCTTAAGCTTTCCAAATTATTCTAGATCGACCCTTTTGGTGTTGTAGAGTTGTAGTTATATGCTTGTGAAGTTGCATGGCAGAATCTATCCAAGTCTGGACAGATGTGCTCAATTGTGCTTGATTGACCTTATTAATTGTGGAATCACCTTGAGATGATAATAAACATATTTTAGATAATTTCATAAGCTTTCTATAAAGTTAAGTTTCATGCTTATTTGAGGCCTGTAACTCCAGTTATGCATTTTTGAAATTACTACTACTTTTATGTCCTAGTTCTGTGCAGATCTGAAATATTGGCATATTTGATCTGGTTAACCTATGAATTAGCTTTTGGAATGAATAACAAAGTTTTAGATAATTTCATTAGATTTATAGAAAGTCTAAGGTCACCCTTGTTGGATGCCTATATCTCTAGTTATGGTTAAAACAAGTGACTGTTGTGCTGCTGTCCATATTTCTATACATGTGCTAGGTGATTGCTTTAGCTTGCTCTAGATTTGGCTAAACATGTTGGTTAGTTTTTGATCGATGCATGTGTGCAATATCTGAACTTAAGTTCACTTGTGTGCCATGCCTAATATGTTTGCTATCCCTCTATAATAGGTTGTGTGATGTTTAGTTAAATAACTATAGGTGTCTATGTCTTGCATGATCTTATGTTTGCCTTGAATGCTATTATGTGATGCATCTTATATTACCATTCTTCATATTCATGCACTTGCATCTTGCATCTCATTTAGGTATGCTAGATGAACCACTTGAAGGGCGTGATGTTGGGGCCAAACCCGAAGACGGTGTATGATGGAACTATCCCGAAGATGGAAGGACTAAGCAAGTGCTAAGATGGGAGATGCTCGCTAAGCGAGTGTCATCTAACAAACACTGACCTAGTGTTGGATCCCAAGCAAGCCCCGAAGCATTCTAAGCCTCCTATATTTTTACAAATATCACTTGAGTTCTTTATGTTTAATGCATTAGGTTATAAGAGTTGATTGGAACCACTTGATGCATAGAACTACGTTGTCCAGAAATATACCTTAAACCCTATGTAGGTCCAGGATCGAATGTATGCTTGGCAATGCTTAGACCGGTAGAAGTCAGGTGATTTCCTATCACCGGCGAGATATAGATGGATACCATAGCACGGTTGGCTATATTTGCTATCGTGGAAATAACCATATGTTGATGAATAAAAAGGATACCGGACAGGATTGTGATAGAGAAGCAACAAGGCATGGAGGTCTTGGTGCCTATTTATCCCCGTTTGTGTCGGTTAAGGACCGATTTGCTGTACGTCATCATGTCATGTTGAACGCATGCCTAGCACTTAGTTGGCCGGATAACTCGTTCCGACCGCGAAGCCGAGTAGCTCAACTCAGGCTGGGCCCCGATAAGTGAAAGTGCGCACCCTGGTTGGTAGTAAAGATGTGCGGAGAGCCAATGGCGTGAGTCCAAGGATGGGTTCGAGTCCCGATCTTCCTGGCAGATTGGTAGAATCTCTAAGGGTGCGGCGCTGATCGGACCCGCGAAGTTGGTTCCTGAGTTGTACCAAAGGTGACCTAAGACTACCTTGGCACAGGTATGTCCGGGTTTGTGTTAGAAGTAATTTCCTAGTTGGATAGGAATCGATTCGAATCGTCATCTCTCCCGGATAGTGAGAACTTAACTGAGCAGCGACAACGTAGAGTAACTTAATGGAAACTTTATGGTTATGATGATGATACTCACATTACTACACCGGTTATGGTTACTATTGCCTGTTACTAAATGATATTCCACATGTTTGGCACAGGTTAGTTGCTAATCTAGAGATGAATAGCTATAATTAACTTGGTTACCGAATTGTAAAATGTATAGCTCAACTAGTGACTTTTATGCAAAATTTTGTCAAGCTAGCTCCACCTATAAAGCCTTGCATACTCTTTGGTGACACTTTATTTCTGGTTTATGACGGGTAAGTCTAGCTGAGTACATTCGAGTACTCAGGGTTTATCCCACCATATTGCAGGTGAAGTTCTCGACCTGCTGAAGATGGTGGCTAACCACCGGTGGGCTCAGTGACTCTATATTTATTTCTCATCTATATGCTGTTGTTAGAGGACGTCACTTATGCTAGCAATGTAATTGGAACTTATATTATTGTCATTTGAAAGCTATGTTGTTTTCACTAATCGGTTTTGAAACCCAAACTTGTATTATTATTTGTGAACCCATTTGTAATATTATTTGCGCTGTAACTCTATGTATGTGGTGTGTATTTGCTTAATCACGCGATCTTGATTGTGATGTTGATTTACCGAGGTCCTTCGTGACACTCGGTGGACTACCGGGTTTATATAGTAAAAGTATGTGTGAGTCAACGTGCTAAACGGGGACAGCCGTACTTGATCTTGTATAAATTGGGCGGTTCTGTCACACAGTGCGTGCACGCCCACCGTCTCCGTGGCGCTCGATCTCTCGCTCGAGCTCTGTGCGTTCCTGCTCGAGCTGGAGTTGTGCTTCCTCGAGCTCTTGGTGCCGGGCCTTCAACTGCTCCACCCGCAGGCGAGGTGGGGCCCCTACATCTCTCTCGACCTCGTCATCGAAGTTGTTCGTTGGGGTAGCCTCTCCCTCGTGGATGCTTTCGACGTGTCCCTCGGGGGTACCTGTCATGAAACATTCACGAGAGGGGTGATGGCTCCCCCTGTTGGAGTCAGAGTTGGAGGGCGTGCGCTGCGCCACAAGGTGGCCAGCGGTTTCCGTGACATATTCGGTCATCCTGCGAGGAGATCGTGGAAAGATTTCATGACATATTTAGTCCTCCCCATGAACTCGCCATCCGTAAGGGATGGGGGCATGCGCTATGCCACAAGGTGGCCAGCAATTTCGGCGGCGTTGCACAGACTGAACGAGAGCGCTGTCGGGGCGCTTCGGATGAGATATTCCGGGGACAGCGGCTCTCCTCTGGCAAGCTGTGTTATGATGTTGGCGAACGAGAAGGTGAGGCGGCCTAGGTCCTCCCGGGACGGTCGGGGTCCCAGGAGGCGCCGAGCTGGCGCTCTAACCTCCCGTAGTCGAAGCCAAGAAGTTGGTCACTCCCGGGGGCGTGGGCCTTCGGTGCGTGCAGCTGCAGCTCCTCAAGCGCCTCGGCGATCGCGTCGACGTCGGCGGAGTGGAGAGGTTGGGCAGCGGCGGGAGCCTGCGCCAGTCCCCTTCTGTTGTGATGATGAAGTCCAGGTTCCTGAAGCGCACGTGCGCACTCGGTACCCAGCTGGCACCATGACTAGCCATCCGAGATATGGTGTGGACGTCGAGACGTGCAAAAGGCCCCTACCTGGCGCGCCAACTGTCGGTGTTTTGAGTTACCACCGACGAGTAAATTTCTAATATTGCGCGTCTGGATCGGATGGTGTGCTGAGAGGACACTAGGTTTATACTGGTTTGGGCAGAAAGTCCCTACGTCCAGTTCATCGCTGCTGCTCGTATTACTAGCACTGAAAGTTTATAGTAGGGGTTACAAATGGGCGAGAGAGGGAAAGGATCCTAAGTCTCTGGTGAAAGGACTGAGTGGGTGCTGAGAGCTCGATCGCTGCTCAGTTGTGCGTTCGTGTCATGCTCTTGTGCCGATCTGTATCGGATCTCGATGGTTCGATCGGATTGAATTGGATCCTCCTCATGGGATACCCTGCTTTCCTTTTTATAGGCCAAGGGAAATCACGGGTTACAGTGAAGAAAAGAGAAGAACGAGAGAGAAGAATGCCTTCAGGATCGTCGGGTCCTTCTTCTCCTTCATCCGATCCTGTAGATGTCAACAGGGATAGCTCCACGTCGCGGCCCTGTCCGTCACTAGCGCCATGCGCAGGCGTCTTCTGCCGATCATGGCGTTCCATCCCGTCCCGACGGACGTCGTGGTGAACTGACGCGCCTGTCATCGTTAGTACGAGGGTTAGACAGAACAACACTGGCACGTCCAATGCTGTTCTTGATGTGAACCCTCAGATATGGCCCATTATAGCCATGGGTTACATCGATGCGTGCCAGTCTCTTCCCTAGTGTCGGAGTTTTGACTCAGGCCCATACGCTTGGACCTGGAGTGGTTGGCGGCGGTATGGGTCCCCGTCGGGCGAGGCGAAGCCCGCGGCCTCGGGGTCGGGCGAGGCGGAGCACAAACCCAAGGGTCGGGTATGACCATTAACTGCTTCTCTTCGGATACCCTAATACTAGTTCCCGACAATATTTTTTTCAAAGTAATGCATCCACTCAGCCTATTTTTTTTATTCACACTTAGCCTGTATTTACTCATGTAGTATATATGATGTAGAGTTGTAAAAGCAATTAAGATCATCTCAAGAGTCTTTCTAAAGCTCACTCTCTAAATCATCATTTGAAAAGTTATTTGAATGAAAATGGATTTGTATATCTTTTCATGTTTCCAATAACTTTTTTATATCTTGCATACACTCTAGAGAGTTAGGCTCGTTCTCTGTCTTTAAGTGGCGAGAAATCTGAAATAGGGAATGACTATTTAGATAACCAATTAAGGTCTTGTTTGTATGCACATGTACATGTGTTGAAGTGAATTGGAGTGGAATTAAATTAAATTCCATTTCATTCCACTCCAACACATGTAAATTGAACATGCGGATTGAAGTAGATACACATGTATCCAAACGAGCCCTAAAATGGTCTGTTCGTTTGGAGAAATCTGAATGAATCCGAAGAAATTTATGAGATTGTAAACAGTATTCTTTATCGGAAACAGTGAAATCCAGCTGGTTTTCGTAGGTATTTTTTTCATGGAATTTCCATTCCTAGCAATTAGAACACAATTAACATCTGATTTTCAGTTGGTTAGCTTTGGCTGACTGTGAGAAGCCCAAACTCCGAAGGCCGAAGCCGACTTGGCCCTTTGGCCTTTGTGTACTTCGCACTCGGCAGAAACCTCTTGCTCTTGGGGGCGAACGCGCCTGCCGCCTCCGGCTGCCCCCTCCAGCCGCGTCAAATCCGCACCCTCCTCGGCTGCGCCGGCGATCTCCCGCCGCAAGGACGAAGCCCCGTGTCCCCTTCTCGCGGATACCCTTCCCGGCGCCATGACGGAGGTACTCTCCCTTACCCACATCCATGGAAATTTGAGGCCGCGGTCGTGAGATCCGATTCGGGCGGAACCGCGGTCTCGTTTGTGCTCGCTAGCGATCTTCTCGCTACAGGGAAGAACGTTTTTGCGGGACCTGGGTGGTAGTACCCTGTACCCTCGCGCGGCCTTGCCTTCTTTCTCGTGGGTCTCTAGGGATTAGGGTTAGATAGCTGGGAGTGCTTGTGCTTGTACGTGTGGATGCTTGGCACTATCCAGTGTCTTGGTAGAGTACAAGGTGTGGCTTTGCGAGGCATAAGAGCAGAGATTTCGGCCCTCTGACGGGGTTCTGTGGTGGTCAGGCATCTGGGCTCTGGTGGTTAGGGTGGAATTATCGATTAGATTTCAGTTGTTGTCGTGAATGCTACCTGCTTCTGAATTATTTGTTCAAATTTTTGAAAAAAAGGAAAAAGAATGTAGATGCTAGGTGAGGAGAGTGCAAATGTGCTGTGCCCACAATAAGTAGTCTCATTCCAAGTAAATGTTAATATGCTTATCTCTCACGCAAAAGAATAACAGGCTTCTTTTGTCATTCAAAATGTTGTTTTCAGTCATCTGCTAGCTGTTATGTTGTTAAACTATATTGTATGAAACATCCATTTGTGCAAATTCGGTTGGGGAATAATGAGTTCTCCTTTGCCTCCCTTGTTTCAGTATTGGGTGAGCCAAGGAAACAAATGGTGTGACTTCTGTAAGATTTATATAGCGAACAATTCCTTCAGCATCAGGACACATGAACTTGGTAAGCGCCACAAGGACAATGTCACGAAAAGACTGTCGACAATGCAAAAGGAGAGTGAGGCAAAGGAAAAGGAACAGCAGCAAGCTGCCCGAGCCCTACAGCAGATAGAAGCAGTAAGTTCTCAGATTCGCATTTTTTCCTATTACCATGGTATTATTCAGTATCCATTGGTGGTATGCATATAGTTCTCTCACATAAACTAGAACGCTTTATATACAGAAGACGATATTGTATTCATACAGCTGTAATATGTCCTTTTTGGCTTCATACTGATGTCTTGTGCCTGTTTGTCGTGCTTTAGCAATTGGTTCATGAGCTACGGAAGCATGCCTGATTCATGTTCAACTTTTTTTCTGCTGCAGAAAGCTAAAAAGAGCTATCAAAAGGATTTAGAGAATAGCCAGAGGAATGTTGATGGAGACACTTCTTCGGCACCTGGAGATGGTTGTGTATGGCTTTACTGTTTTATATATATAAACAATTCAGTGCATTCTCTAGTATGGTTTGTATTCTGCTGTGTTTGTGCTCATCTTTGATCTGTGATTCTGTATACAGAATGCACCCACATCGAGGATCATCTTCCGTATTCTCTTAACTTGAGTGCTGATTAGCTTGCTATATTACTCTTATGTGTGTGTGTTTTCCCTCCACTGTCACTAGCTCTTTTTCAAATATATTTTCGGGGGCGGAGGAACGGCAGCTGCCCCCTGACTGTATACCTCAAGCAATGATCAAAAGCAATTAGGAAGCCCAAACTTAAACGCTTCAGCACCTGTTCAGTTAAAATGCATGCACCAAGCACCCCTCTTCTAGTATTCCTGGCTCCGCCCCTGTATATTTTGGACTTCTTCCCATTGAGCTCACTCAACCAGACTTGGATTGGTCAACCAAGAGATCCTGATAATTAGCTGGGCTGTATCAGTTTTTTAAGGCCTGGCTTATTTGTTCTAGAACTTAAAAAAATTGAATCACCCAATCAAATCCTGACATTACTTTCTGCTGGCCTGGAACTACATCTTGCTACTTTCTGTTCTTATTCCAAGCTAAATGTTCTTATACTAGAAAAGAAGACAAAATTCTTCTGTCAGCCCCATGAGTTTGTTGTTGGGCAATGTTTATAACAATATTTGAAATAAGTGAAAGATTTTAGCTTTCTTCTAGAAGTCTGTTCTTCACTTAAAATAAGTTCATACCTGACCTGGCTTGTTTATCAATTCTGGTTATCTGCCAATCTTGATATGTTGCCTAGAAGCTAGATTAGTGGATATTAATGACTATGTGCAAGCAGCCAACTTAATTTCTTGAGTTTTAGATTATTCTCCTGAGTCCTATGAATTATGAAGCATTCCTTGCATAAACCTGATCATATGTTGACTAGAACAAATCATCTTGTCTGAATTTTCTCTCTATCTGGTGACATTTCTTCAAATCTGGTTTCTGCAGGGTGGGTATTTGACTCGGCATCGGGATATTACCATGACAAATCTACTGGACTTTACTATGATTCAAACTCTGGCTTCTATTATTCTGATAGTTTAGGTAATTTCATTTGTAATGTTATGTCTTGTAGTCCAGTCTGGATTTTCTCTTTTCATATATATTGTATATTGATGTTTATGTTTGTAAATGAGCAGGCAAGTGGGTTACTCAAGAAGAGGCGTACAAGTCTGTGCAAACTTCCAAAACAGACATTGGTCAATCCTCAACTTCACAAACAAAAGCTCCTGCTGCAGAAATGGCTGTTCCTGCTATTAAAGGAGGTCCAGCTCCAGGTCGGGTAGTCACGAAACCATTGAACCCAATGAGACCTATTAAGGGCACTCCTGCTCCATCTGCTGTTGCTGTTAACAAGAGGAAGAGGGAGGACGGCAAGCCCAAGGTGATCTCCAAGGAGGAGGAAGCGGCCCTCAAAGCACGGGAAGCAGCGAGGAAGAGAGTGGAGGATAGAGAGAAGCCTCTGATGGGATTATACAAAACCTACTAACATCTTGTCCTTGCCAAACTACTCTTCCTCCATATGGGCTTGCCAATTACAGTCTGATGTTGTAAAAAAAAAAAAACTAACTGAATGCATCTTTCTCAGAAAGTGCCGGTAATGGTGTGGCACTGGATTCCAGAGCTCTTCTGCATCAGCAATGTGTGTCTACACCGTATAATACCTCATCAGTGGTTCTTGAGTGGACCAAGTTCCTTTTGAATCATGTAAAGGATCTGTTCATTGTTTCTTTTACGCGTATGGAGTGTCCTATACTGCGAAATGAGGACACGGTGACCGTTCTCAATATGTTCAATAGTGTATGCTTCTGTGCTCGACAACTGAGACAGTATTGGCCGAGGAGTTGGCTGTGAGTCTGACTGAACGAAAGCGCTTCCAGAAAATTATTAAGAAAATAATAAACGCGTCCAGGCTCCAGCAAGTGGAGTGTTCTGGAGTTCCCTTCTGGGTATGCAAAGCAAAACTGTAAAATGTGTTCATCATATTTATCCTTTTTCGCAAATGGAGTGTGCCGTATGCTAGGAATGGGACAAGGTGGTGACCGGCCGTTTTCTGGACGGTCAACAGTATGTTCCTGTGCTCAAGAGCTGAGACCTCACGCGCCGTTGCCGGGGCCATGGCTACACGAGAACTCTTCCCATGTGGGTGATCACTGACGATACGTGGACGGTGGACCACAGTAGAGTTCTGGTTCTGCGTTCGCTTGCACTCGATCAGTTTCTGTAGCTGGTGTCGTACCTGTCGCGTGTCGACCGCACAAATGTCGGATGGCTTTTTCACACCCGCCGCTTGCTCCGTCCACATGTATATTAAAAAAACCTATCCCTTCACTTCCTCCTCTCCATTACTTCTTTCGCGCTCCTCATCCCTTGCCAAAACGCACTAACGCCCGGCGTCCTCCCCCACCCCGGCGTCCTCACCGGAAGCCCCCAATGCCTGCAGATCCGGTGGTCCTATCCCCCACCCCGGCAGATCCATGGAGCACGGGCGAGATCCACTCGCCTCCGGCGAGATCCATGGAGGTGGCACAACGGTGTTTGCAAGGAAGTGGGCGGCTCTCTCCCACCCCGACGCGGCGCCCTCCCCACCCCAGTGACACCCTCTCTCACCCCGGCGACCGAGCTCCCCCCCCCGGGAGGCCATGGCGCTCCCCGCCCCCATCCCCCACCGTCGCCGCCGAGCCATGCCTGGTGCCAATTGCACTGGTGGTGGTGGTGGTGGTGCTGGCGCTAGGTGGTGCTCGCGTGCAGCCGCTTGCCGCCGGCTCTCACCCCATCGGTCGGAATCGACCGACACAGGCCTCTCCCCCCTATGTTACAAATGTATGTTTCAACTATTTCAGACGTTTCAGAGGCATGTTGTAATTGTTTCATATGTGTAAGGAAAATGGATCCTTGGCCCATTTATTTTGGATTTTAGTGTTTGATGATCAACACAACCAAATTGGACTAATGAATTTACAAGTGTTTATTTTGTAGTTCAATAGGGTGGAAGACGTGACTTGGACGAAGGCGACGTGGTGATCCGATGATCAACACTTTAAGAAAGACCTTAGAAGCACAAGAGAAGGCCCAAGATATCAAGCAAAGTCCAAGCGCGAAGATTGGAACCAAGCCGTACGCAAGATCGTGAAGAAATGAGCTCATTGTGGTGACCGAATACAGGACCGGACGCTGGGCAAGTGGCTCGGCAGATAGGTGACCGGATCCCAGACCGGACGCTGGCGGCAACCGACCGGACGTATGACAGCAGCGTCCGATCGATTACAGTAAGGTTCCTGAGCGGCAAATCTGCGACCGGACACGTCCGGTGGAGGAGCGACGGACGCCGGCGTCCGTCGATCGATATATTGCCGGCTCAACGGTTCGGACGACGGACGCGTTGATCGACGATTCAGCGACGATGTCGATGGCAAGAGAGCGCTTGTGGGAATTCGACCCCAACGGCTACTTTCTCAGTGGGGCTTATAAATACAACCCCAACCGGCCATTTGAAGTAAGTGGAGCTGAGGAAACATACCAAGGGTGTTGATACACCATTTTAGTGATCTCCACATGAATAGTGCTTAGTGTTTTATTAGGTGATTAGCATAAGTGCTTTGTGAAGTGCTTAGGTTGATTAGACCACCACTTATGCGCTTGCTCTAGGTTTATGCCTAGTGTTTAGTGAGGTTTGCATACCTCTTGCCACCCCGTGCTTGCGAGCACAAGTGTTGTACATCGGAGGGGCTTAAAGTCTTGCGAGATCACACCAACCGCGTTTGTGGTGTGGCCGCCACCGTGTACCGGAGGGAACAAGGCCCGCGGCATTTCGGCCGGAAGCTTGATAGTGAAGACAGTGGAGAGCATCCTGGAGAGGCTTGCCGGAAGGCACGTCGGAGACCCACTTGCGTGTGGGGAAGACCCGAGGCTATCCACGGAGTTACCCGACCGTGAGCTTGGCCCTTGCGAGCGATTCCTTGCGAGGGGCTCCAACGAGGATTAGGGGGAAGCTTGCGCGCTTCTCGATACCTCGGTAAAAATACCAAAGTCGTCGATGGGAATTTGCATATCTCTACCTTGCTCTTTAGCTTCCGCATTTACATTACTTATATTACTCCTTTTTTACGGTAGAGATAGCAACACACTAGCAAAATCATAGTTGCATATTTAGATAGTTTATCCTTTGCATAGGTTTTACTAAGGTTAGCAAAAGAGGCCATAGTTTAGAGTTGAAGTTTTAAGTTGCCTAATTCACCCCCCCTTAGGCGTCACGGTCCCTTCATTTGGTATCAGAGTCGGTTGGCTCAATTTGGACCTTTGACTTAACCGCCGTTGAGCCGACGCTATTTAGAGTGATTGGGATGGATACCGCTAGGCCTCCGCACTTGGACGGCACTAACTTTCCATACTATAAATCTAGAATGGCTTGCCACCTTGAGGCGGTTGATTTGGGTGTATGGAGAGTCACTCGTGACGGGATGAAACCCATCAAGAATCCCGAAAAACCCACAAAGAGTGATGAAAAAGAAATGCACTTCAATGCTAGAGCTAAAAATTGCTTGTTTGAATCACTTAGTATGGATGTTTTTAACCAAGTATTCACTTTAACTACGGCACATGAAATTTGGTTAAAACTCCAAGAGCTCCATGACGGCACAAGCAATGTCCATGAGCAAAAACATTGTCTAGCAAAGCAAAACTATGATTCCTTTACTATGAATGATGATGAGCTTGTTCGTGATATGTATTCTCATTTGAATCTAATTATCAATGAGCTCCATTCTATAGGATTATTAAAGCTAGATGATGCGGACATCGTGAGGGAAATATGCAAGCATCATCACCATCCTTCACAACATGGAGGACTTGAGCAACATGACCCCAGGCATAGTCATTGGCAAGTTAGTGGCATTTGAAATGTCACGTAAGATGGGTCAAGAAGAAGCCTCTTCATCAAGCAAAGGCAAAGCTCTCGCTTGAAGCGAGAAAAAGAAGATGAAGGGCAAGCAAGTTGAGACAAGCTCAAGCTCAAGTTCCTTAAGTGAAGATGAAGAAGAAGATGAGGACGATGATGATGATGATGAAGATTCAAGTGATGATCAATCTTCCTCCTCCACCTCCGATCTTGATGAAGAATCAATCAAAGTGATCAACAAGGTGGAGAAGATGATCCAAAGGCTCGATATCAAGGGTGTGCCCATCCAAATTCAAGATTTCATTTTCACAAATCAAAGAAAAGAGCAAATAAAGAGAGGATGCTATGGATGCGGTGAGTTAGGGCACTTTGTGGAAGTTTGTCCAAACAAGCCCACACCCAAGACAAAGAAGAAGGCATGCAAGAACCAAGCCCTCACATCAATAAGATCATGGGATGATTCTTCAAGTAAAGAAGAACCCCATCACAAGAGGCGAGGCCGCAAGCAATCATCATCAAGCTCTTCTCGTGTGTGCCTTATGGCACGAGGTAACGAAAGCTCTTCCTCTAGTTAGAGTGATAGTGATGATGATATGCCTTCTTATCGTAAACTTGTGCGAGAAAATCTTAATTATGCTAAAGGTTGCACTAGTGAACAAAAGAAGCTCAAAAGTTCAAAAGAAAAGCTAGATAGTTCACAAAAAGCATACAAAATCTTGCTTGAACAATATGAGAACTTTGCTAATCTCAATGTTGAACTATCTACTAAAATTGAGAAACTTGAGGCTAATGCAACAACAAATACATGCACAATCAATGATGAGCAACTTGGAAAGAAAAATGAAAAAATAAAAGAAAAGTTAGCTAGCTCACAAGAGGCATATAATAGTTTGCTTGCTAAAATGGAAACCATGTGCAAACATTGTGATGAGCTAACTAATAAAGTTGCTAATCTTGAAGCCATTAGCACAACCCCCACCAAGGCATCCAAAAAGAAAAGTCCTATCTTCAACATGTCTAAAAGGGATGCCTCTACTTCTTGTAATGATTTATGTTTAGACTCACCTTTGTGCAACCAAGTTTGTGTTGAGAAAGTTGTTGTAGATACATGCACATAAGAGGTTGCAAAGGAGAATGAGCAACTCAAGCAAGAAGTAGCTCGCCTCACCAAGAACTTGACTCAAGTGAAAGGCAAGGCGAAGCAAACCCAACTTCATCAAGATAACACCGTCAAGGGAGTGAAGAAGCTTGATGAAGGACAAACCGTGGTTTGTTACATGTGCCACAAGGAAGGTCACAAGTCATATGAGTGCAAGGTGAAGAATGAGGGAGGAGCAAAGACGAAGGAGAAAAAGCAAACAAGCAAGCTCTCCAACACCTACACCAACAAGGTGGACAAGAAGGCCTCCACACCTTATCTCTTGAAGAAGAAGAAAAATGACAAGGTGGTGGCCATTAAGGTGAACAAGCAAGCCAACAATGGGGCCAAATGCTTTTGGGTGCCAAAGGAAATCATTTCAAACATGAAGAGCACCAAGAAGGTTTGGATCCCGAAAGGGAAGTGAGAAGTCTGTCGGACTTTGGGGAATTTGGAGACTTGGCAAAGTTTGGGTGCATTTCATGGGGTGCATCATGATGGACAAAATCATTGCCAAGTGGGTTAGTGAATACTATGGACCCAAATTCCCTTTCCCATGTTAGGTAACTAGATGTCATTACTTTCAATAAGTATTCATTTCAATTTGCATTGTTTTTCAATTGATATACTCTTAAAGCAACTAGTTATCTTTCATGCCTATGTTTGCATTTACATGCTTAAATCTTTTGTCATGCATTCAATAGGTATATCATATGGTAGGCTTGCTCGGTTTCATTGTCAACCCTTGGAGCAAACCTACATGGTTTAAAATTGTTTAGGAGCACGGCACATAGCTTGTCCTACTTTTGTTTATCTAATATGTGCCAAAGTCCAAATTATAGATAATCTCTCCCGAATATCATTTTTGAAAATGATTCTCACATTCATGAAAAGTCATCTTTCAAATGGTATTTTGATACTTAAATCAATGTGCACAAATTTTACAAGTATTCAACATTTGTGTGCATATATTTAGGGTGAGTATTTCTACAACTTTGATGCCTTGAGACTAACACTTTTTCAAATGGTATCAATTTTTCAAACCTATCACATGTGTAGTAGTCTCATTGTAAGGAAATTGGAGTCCCCGGAGTTAAGCATCATTCTTCAATTAACATCATCATGTTTATTTCATTTCATTTATATGCTTTCTCCATGCATTATATAGATTAAACTCTCTTATGAAAAAATTGCTATTTATGCATATGCTTTGCTTTCTACCATATGTATGCATACATTTAGGGGGAGCTTAGTCTATATAATGTGAGAGTCAAATTTTGTGATCCATTTCACTCTATACACAAAGGATCACGAAGTTTGACCCTCCCTTGTGCTACTAATGTCTTTTTTTTTTTGGTGTTTGATGCCAAAGGGGGAGAATTTGAAGGACCAAAGACAAGCATTTAGTTACAAGTAGTAATGGTCCGAGAAAGGGAGGAAAGTGAATTATGGGAGTCTAAGTAATGGGAGAATTTTTTTTTAGAAAGCTAGGCTCTACTCCATAATATCACATAGGGACATTTGTAATGGAAAGACAAGCTTTTAAGTAAAGTTTTAATTGGTATCTGTCAATTAGTATCATATAACATTGCCCTTTGCATTGCATCCTAGCAAGTAGGTAGTTTTTAACTTCCAAATTCTTATTATTTGCTTGCTTTGATCGTGTTGGCATCAATCACCAAAAAGAGGGAGATTGTAAGGAAAATGGACCATTGGCCCATTTATTTTGGATTTTGGTGTTTGATGATCAACACAACCAAATTGAACTAATAAATTTGCAAGTGTTTATTTTGTAGTTTAATAGGGTGGAAGACGTGACTTGGACGAAGGCGACGTGGTGATCCGATGATCAACACTTTAAGAAAGACCTTAGAAGTACAAGAGAAGACCCAAGATATCAAGCAAAGTCCAAGCACGAAGATTGGAACCAAGCCGCACGCAAGATCGCGAAGAAATGAGCTCACTATGGTGACCGAATGCAGGACCGGACGCTGGACAAGCAACCGGACGCTGCGACCGGATGCTGGGCAAGTGGCTTGGTAGATAGGTGACCAGATCCCAGACTGGACACTGGCGGCAACCGACCGGACGGAAGACAGCAGCGTCCGATCGATTACAGTAAGGTTCCTGAGCGGCAAATCTGCGACCGAACGCGTCCGGTGGGTAGCGATCGCGATCGACGCCGCCGCCGTCCGATCAAGAGATATTGTTTGGCTCAACGATCGGGACGACGACCACGCGTCCGGTCGGGACGATCGACATCCGGTCGAAGAGCAATTTCACGGGAATTCGACCCCAATGGCTACTTTCTCAATGGGGCTTATAAATATAACCCCCAACCGGCCATTTGAAGTAAGTGGAGCTGAGGAAACATACCAAGGGTGTTGATACACCATTTTAGTGATCTCTACATGCATAGTGCTTAGTGTTTTATTAGGTGATTAGCATAAGTGCTTTGCGAAGTGCTTAGGTTGATTAGACCACCGCTTATACGCTTGCTCTAGGATTATGCCTAGTGTTTAGTGAGGTTTGCATACCTCTTGCCACCCCGTGCTTGCGAGCACAAGTGTTGTACATCGGAGGGGCTTGAAGTCTTGCGAGATCACACCAACCGCGTTTGTGGTGTGGCCGCCACCGTGTACCGAAGGGAACAAGGCCCACGGCATTTCGGCCGAAAGCTTGATAGTGAAGACGGCGGAGAGCATCCGGGAGAGGCTTGCCGGAAGGCACGTCGGAAACCCACTTGCGCGTGGGGAAGGCCCGAGGCTATCCACGGAGTTACCCGACCGGGAGCTTGGCCCTTGCGAGGGATTCCTTACGAGGGGCTCCAACGAGGATTAGGGGGAAGCTTGCGCGCTTCTCGATACCTCGGTAAAAATACCAGAGTCGTCGACGGGAGTTTGCATATCTCTACCTTGCTCTTTAGCTTCCGTCATTTACATTACTTGTATTACTCCTTTCTTGCGGTAGAGATAGCAACACACTAGCAAAATCATAGTTGCACATTTAGATAATTTATCCTTTGCATAGGTTTTGCTAAGATTAGCAAAAGAGGCCATAGTTTAGAGTTGAAGTTTTAAGTTGCCTAATTCACCCCCCCCCTCTTAGGCGTCACGGTCCCTTCAATATGGATGTTGCAAAAGTTGATCAAGGGATGTTGCACATGTTACATATGTTGTAAGTGTTTTAGAGGCATGTTGCAAGCGTTTGTTCAAATTATTTGATCTGTTTTCACTACTACACAAATGATTTTACAAGGCAGTGCACTTTTATTAACCGAGGCGGTCACAAAATTCAACCGCCTCGTAAAATGTCTAGGGACTAACCGAGGCGGGCGTTTTTATTTACGGAGGCAGTAAAAAATGTCCGGCTCCAAAAATAGATTTACGGAGGCGGTCATTTTAATACAACCGCCTCCAAAAATGACCCATTTACCGAGGTGGACGTCTTAAGACAACCGCCTCCATAAATCCATTTTTGAGGCGGTTATTTTATAAGGCCCGCCTCCGAAATTCTAGCCCAGCCCGCTACCATTCCCAGGCCCAATACTCAGCGTCAAGTATATAACCTGAACACAAACCCTAACCTAAACACAAACCCATTCCCAGGCGCCGCTCTCTCCCTCCGGTCTCTCTCTGTCGCACGCCTCCCTCCCTTCGGTCTCTCTCTCTCTCTCTGTCTCCCTCTCTCCGGTCTCCACAACATCCCTCTCTCCGGTCCCTCTCTCTCTCTAGGCGCGCGACAGGGCGACGCGCGGCGGACGCGGTGGCGCACGGCCGTGGAGCCAGGCAGCACACGCCGTGTGGTGGCGCGGGGTCATCATGGCAAGCGCCGCGCAGTGCGCGCGGGGTCACCGTGGTGTAGGACGGCCGTGGATCTGCGGGGCCGAGCGACTCGCGGCGCCGGTCCGCCGGCGACAACGATGGAGGTAGGTACAGCTCTCCCCATCTCCCTCTCTCTTCCGCTCTTCATCTCCCTCACTCTTCCCCCCCATCTCCCCCCCCCCTTGCAGGTCTGGAGCCAGCACGGACGACTGCGGCGGGTGAGAGTTTGGAGGCGGCCTATCCTTCTCCGGCGACTGCGGGTCCAGATCCGGTGACGGCGGATCCAGATCCGGCGACGACGGATTTAGATCCGGTCACGATGGGTCCAGATCTGGCCATGGCGGGTCCAAATCCGATGGCGGGGATCCTCGAGTTGGATGCGACAGCATGGACGCGACAGCGGTGGGCTCGATTGGGCTCGCTCGGCCTTTTTTATTTTTTTTAAATCAATTAACTAAGGCGGGCAGCATATGACGCCCGCCTCCATTAATCTATTAACCGAGGCGGGCAAAACAACCGCCTCCGTTAAGTCACGATTAACCGTAACCTTTGATCGGAGGCGGTTACAATGCCCACCTCCGTTAACCCTTTTTGCCCGCCTCCAATAAGATTGCTGTAGTAGTGTTCTAGACATATGTTGCAAGCATTTTGATCTGGATGTTACATATATTTTCACATATATGTTGCAACAGTATGTTCTAAAATGTTTTATCTGTTTCAGTCTTCTGCTGCAGCAAGTGTTCTCATGTTGCAAGTTGTAAGTGTTCTATCTGAATGTTGCATATGTTTTCACACATATGCTGTAAGTGTATATTTCAGATGTTTTATCTGTTTCAGACGTATGCTGCATTCAAGTGTTTCATGTTGCACGTGTTTCCTGCTGTTCAGAGAGTCAGGGGGCACCGGGGAATGGGGCGCGGCGAGCCGGTGGCCGGCGGACGTGGCGTGCGGCGCACCGGGACCTGGCGGTCGGGGCACGACGGGGCGGGGGCGCGCTTGCGGGGGCGGAGCAAACAGATGGGGATGGGGGCAGGGTGCGCGGATGGGGTCGGGTTAGGCAACAGGGTGGGCTTGTCAGGCGGGCGGGCGGGCGGGCGTCTGATTGAATTCATCCCCATCGGACGTCCGTGCGCTAGCATTTCCCTTTATACTTTGAAAAAATGGTCATATTTAGACCCATAGAACTAATAGTTAGCTCTTAACAATTAGTTTTTTTAGTCAAAATGGATCTAGCTAATTATTAGTTGAATACCCAACTAACAAATATTATCCTCACTATAGGTCAAATCCATTAAAAGCTATTAGCTAGCTAACTAAGACTGCCTCCAACAGAGTTGGCAAAACACGACGCAAACGCAAAATGCGTCCTCCACAGTGTTTTAGCTGAAAGAAACACGCTCCAACAGAAGACGCAAATATAGCACCATTTTTGCGTACCAGGCGAACCAGAACGCAAATAAGCATCGCCTCTCTCCACGACGCAAATCTCCGGGTGGAGCGACCGGAGCCAGGGCCCAGCGTAGGGCTTCTCGGCGTGGTACGAGCCCTTCCCGCCGGCTCCCGGCGGCGACCCCGACGAGCGCTACTCGCTGGACGAGGTCGTCTACCGCTCTAGTTCGGGAGGTCGGAGCGGAGGGAGGAGAGGAGGAGCGAGTCAAGGAGGTCCGGCGGCCCGTGGACGACGACGGCGGGGCGGGGCCGGCGCGGCCAAGCGGGCCCGCAGATGGGGGCGCTCGGCTAGGCGGGCCCACGGACGGAGTCGCTGGCGACCTCGGCGCTCGGCGGCTCAGCGGGGAGGGAGGCGGGATCTGCTCGGCGGGGTGGGAGCTCTCCTTTTGGGTTCGCTGTTGGAGAAGCCAAGTTTTGGGTATGCGACTCTTTTACTGTGCATGACCCAAACCATGGAATGGGTCTTGTATTTGAGCATTTGCTGTTGGAGATAGTCTAGCTAGCAGATGATCGATTCAACATGACCTATATGTCCTGCGTACAGCGTACTACGATTAGATCTGCAACCGATACGTCTTAGATACTAGCCTTCTAGATCTCTTGTTGCTTCCCCGAAGAGTCTTCAGAAACAGAAACCTGCTTGGCCGTGGGGAACAGGCTATAGTCGCGCACGCCTTATACCTCGCCCACTGTCCATATATATCCGTTCTCTAGTCCAAGCCAGAGCCGGAGCGGACGACCCAAATTTGCCGCGCAAGGCAAGCGGCCGGCCGGCCGGCCGGGTCAACTGATCACCCGCGTGGCCGCGTCTCAACGAGAACCAGCTCCAGCCTCCGTTAGCCAATCAAGCCACCGAAAACGAGCACCACGTAGTATATGTGTCGTCGTGGGCGGCTCCCTGTCCAGGCGTCTGGTCGACAAGCCAGAAGCAGCCGATGCGACGACCGACGAACACCCCGGACCGGCCGGCCCCGCCGGGTCCGGGGCAGTTGAACGAAACCGAGCGATCGAGCTCGTCAGACGCCGCGAGCATGGTTCCATGCTTCCATTGCCGCTGGCCACCAACCACCCCACCCCACCCCGTGTCTCTGCCCGACACGAGGCAGATCACGAGTTCACAGCGGTGCCGCCCCGCAAAGCCAAACCCAAAACTGAAGATCCAACACGCCCACGCCCTGACGCCCGGACCTGAGTTCCTCAGAGTGGGAATCGCGAGCTCGGTGGACGTCACCGTACTCACGTGTGGCCGAGGACCGCACAAGGCACAAGCACTGAAGCACATCTAGGATGCGAGAAGGCGAAAGGTGCCTACGCGATGCTCTTTATCGGAGAGTTTCCTTGTTTCCTTTTAAAATTCTCTTGGGAAGATGCTTGGCACGCTCGGCGGTGCGCAGGGGTCGCACGTACGCGGGCTGGGAGAATTTGCGGTCCGGCCCGGCGGACAAAAAAAAAAAGAAAAAGAAGAAAACATTTCGCGTGTGCTCGCATGGCTCGTATGGGGCCGTCGCGTCACGTCGCGTTTGACCGGCGAATCGATGCCGCGGGGCCGGATGGATGGGACTGGTCCGGTCAAATAAGCACGTGCGGGGGTTGGGGCCGTAGAACGGCAACTACTACATGCTGGCCTCACAGTCACAGGCCGGATGATAAACAAATAAAATAAAATAAACAAAGGGAGAGAGAGGATAATAATGGGTTAAGAAGTGGTAATCAAGCTGTCGGGGGATCAAATTCTGAAATTCAGGCGGATCTAGAGAATGTCAGAGTTGACGAGGTGGGGCCGCCTCATCAAGTGACACGAATACACGATGCCAATTTGGACGGCCAGGGCCAGCCGGCCTCGTCGCCACTAAAGCCCTATAAGTACATCTATACTCCCTCCATAAAACAAAATGAGTAAAATAGTTTTAGGTTTAATCAAATCTACAAAATATTAATAAATATTATTAGATTGATAGAATATATTTTTATAGTATTATTTATTTAGAGTCATAAGTTTACAAACTTAGTCAAATGTAAAGAAACTTGACTTAATTTAAACTTAAAATTATTTTTTTTTTATAGAAGTACTCCCTCTATTCTAAATCATAATATGTTTTGACTTTTCTAGATGTATAATTTTTTATTATACACTTAAATATACATTATGTCATTCCAAATTATATTTTTTTGGCTTTTCTAGATGTATAATTTTTACTATGCATTTAAATACCTAAATATATACTAAAAGCAACGTATCTAAAATTGCTAAAACGTCTTATAATTTAAAACGAAAAGAGTCACTGCTCATCACTATTCTTCACTGACTCGATCAATACTCGTGACTTTTCTTGGGGTTACTATTACTATTGCTGTGATGACTATTGGGCAAGGTGAACGGCCCGCTTAAGCCGATTTCGACGCCACTAACGAAGACATGAGTAGCACCAAATCGCCACAACTCAAATTCTGTTGTTTAAAAACAAGAAGAAAAGTTGAACAAGATGTATTATATTATACATAGACATAGGCTACTAATTCGGACCTACGCAGACGTGCTTGCAGCAAGCCGCCGACCGGGATACGACTGGCGCTACCAATGGCTACAACAGCCTACACCATACAAAACCACAAGTCTATTGTATTCGGTGGACAAGTTAAATGGTCATGCTGCCAATATCGTCCTACTAGGGTGCTTGGATTCATTGAAGTGGCAAAAAAAAAAGAGGATATGGGAAATGTATATTGTGTGGAGCCCAATGATTGTCGACTACTCCCACTCACGATTGTCGCTCACGATCAGCCGAAGACATCTATTTCCCTTCGGATCCTCTTATGCTGCAGAAAATGATTGCGTTGGTTACATGTCTTTGTATGGAGCAAAGGTGTTCAGACGAGTAGATCTAATTGGCACCCCTTTTTCCTTTTTGACTGAAGATTGAAGAGGGAATATAGTTTCTTGAGATGGTTTAATATTGGTACTTTTTTGTTCGTCAGGACCATTTTTCTTGCCACCGAACCTGAAACTAGTATCCATCTTTCGAGCCTCATCACTGGGGTTTGATGAGAAATACTAAAAGACTGTGGTGAAGCATGAACATTTCTTCATTTGGAGGTTGATGGCTCAGACTAGGGACGCACTAAAGTATTGGTTTTTTGGCACGCTAAACTTTTGGTACTGCATTCATATAACTGACGAGACAAAAGGAGAGAGGCAAAATGCTGGCCACAAACTCACATATATGGGTCGACACTGAGCTCTGCCACTGAGCACCAATAGGTATATCGTGTGTGTGTGTACTCTCGTTTTCCTTCGGTCAGAGGAAACGAATTTCGGTGGAACGAAGCACCTTTGAAAAGAGTGGCAGTGGAGAGAAGTGCGCGGGGTTATATTCTGATTCTCGTACAAAATCCTGCATCAATGATGAAACTAGCCGTACTCACTAAAGGTCTCTTGTACCCGCCCATGTAGGTGTCACGCACCTGGTCATCATCTTTGTCTGTACCAAAACAAAATCATAAATTGTCAGTACTCATACTCACTATTGAAAAGGAACGTTGAAAAAAGATACTAAGAATGCATTCGAATTAGTACACTTAAGCTCCTTTTATGATTTTATTACTTTTATCAGTAAATTCAAAGCCTAATAGAATCAACGTAGAGTCATTTGTTCGGGGGTAGTGTATAACTTTGCCTACTATGAGGGGCGGGTTTAGGAGGTGCAGAGAGTGGACTCCAGCCCCCCAACCAGCATGAACACAATGAAGCGCCTCAAGTCTCTAGTGTAAGTTTTGGACATAGGTGAAGAGGAAAAAGAGAGGTGGATAAGCCCTCCTATGTTGCTAGGCTACATTCGTCACTACCTACTATATGGTTCAATAGACAAAGGGTGCCTAGCCGAACTGGTTAGTTGGCCTCGACGGCACTCCTCAGGTCCTGAGTTTGACTCCCCATGGGAGCGAATTTCAGGCTAAGGTTAAAAAAATCCGCTCATCTGTCACACGGCCAAAGCACAGGTCAAAAGGCCCGGCCCGGTTCCCACAGGGCAACGGTGCCCCTGTGTTAGGGTGGGGCAGGGGTTCAGGGGCTTTCTCGGCCTATGTGAGAATATCTTCTCTCTTACAGCAATGCCCCGGGTGGCTTACCCCCTGTAGGTCGAGTTCTTTTTACTAAATGGTTCAATTCTAGCATGTACTACTCTGTCCCATAAAAAGAGCCGCTATGGAACTCGTGTTGGTCAAACTTTCTAAAATTTGACTAGATTTATAGAATATTAGCAACATTTGTATATCAAAATAAGTTTGTTTTGAAAATTTCAACGATCTATCCGATGACACTAATCATATACCATAAATATTAATTGTTGGATACCAGAAAAAGGGGTACCCTAAGCGAGAAGCGAAAAAATTGCTTAGCCCTTGTAAATATCAAAGCCAAGAAACAACGATGAGGCCTTGGCCGATTCTCCGATTCGCCCGAGACCCGCGCCGCACAGCCTCTGATGAGGTGCCGACTCTCCGCCTCACCGAGGCCCCCTCGCCCGAGGCCCCGCGCCGTAAGGCCTCGGACGAAGTACCGATTCTCCGCCTCGCTCGAGGCCGGCTCGGCAACGACCCCGTCACCGCTGCCTCGACCAGCTTCTCTGACAAAACGTCACGTCCAATTAACGCGCCCAGCCACTCCCGCAACGTCAGCCGAGCGTCGGCACAGTACAGCGGAGTGGCCGACGGGACGGGAGTCACATCAACATCATACAGTCAGGGACAGGACTGGGCAGGGGTTACCGGCCGCTGTGCTTGGCACTGTGCCCCCTGCTGACGCCCGTACTGCACTGTGCTACCTAACTCCTGCTCCAAGGACAACGCGGCGTGGAGAGTCAGGTCCGGGTCCCTGTAGCCTCAAAATCAGTGTACAGGACCAACTGCTCCCTCCGAGCCTCGGCAATCCACTTCAGGGTCTCGGCAGCCTCGGGATTCGCGCCCGCCGAGCCCCCCACGATGGCTCGGCCTCGAACCCAACTGAGCCTCGGCTCTTTACGCTATCGGCACACAGTGACCGGCACGTCGTCTGCAGTACGCACCGTACCCTATGCCAAGCTGCACCCACGTCACGCGCAGGGCCAAGCTCCTGTATCCTCGGAGTCAGCACGTCCGCACCATCGCGTCAGCCCAGCCTCGGCACGGCGCGCCGGTCAAACATGCAACAACCAGCACGCCTCCGGCAAAGGAAGACGCACCTGCCATCATAGGAGCTCCCACGTTGCACAGGACCAGTCGTGACCGACACGCCGCTCCAGTGCACCAAGGACAAGACCACTCCATCAACCATGCCACCATAGTGACAAGCACAGGGCTCAGACATACCGCCTTTGTCCATGAAACGTCATGTAGCGAACGCATGTATCGCCCCTGTCCTCCCCTTCAACTATAAAAGGGGGTGACAGGGGCCGCTTCTAGGGAACGAGAGAACACACGAAAAAACACGCTCTCACACACGTGCAAGCAACACTCTGTAACACACGCTCCCCCCACTGCCTGAGAGCAACGTCTCAAGCAGCCCACGCCGTCCACGTAGAGACCTGGGACTAGCACCCTCTCTCGCCCTACTTGTAAACCCCTACTACAAGCACCTCAGTGCAAGGAATACAAGATCGCACTCTCGGACTGGACGTGGGGCACCTATTGCCTGAACCAGTATAAACCTTGTGTCTCTTTGCATCACCATCCGGGATTAGGGGCATGCAGTTCAAATTCACTAGTCGGTTGAGGACCCCCCGGTCCAAAACACCGACAGTTGGCGCGCCAGGTAGGGGCTCATACTGCGTGTTAGCTTAATCATCCCAACAAGTTCCGGATGGTAGACCCCGTGCGACCTCTACGTCTCGGCACGGTGATCTGGCTTGGGAGCCTAGAGTTCATGTCTCTAGGATGTGAGTACGATATGGTAGTCCTCACGCCTAGAGCCCCACCGACCGACGATGACGTCACGCACCAGTAGCCCAGGCGCAGGCGGCGCCCGGGCCGCCGCTCTCGTTGCGCTCGCCAGGCACGACGCGAGCGGGACCACCCCGACACCGCACGAGCTCAGGGCGATGCGCCGCGCTCCGCCGGTATCCCATGCCCGGTTGTTGGTACAGAGTCCCTAGTTGGGGACCTATCAAGCTTAAGCCTGGGCAAGGGAAAGACGCCGGTAACATGCAGCAACGCCCCGTCATCGAGCTCCGCCTCGCCACCTCCTGAGGAGTCAACTCCAGCGGAGCGGAGCCCGGCGATGGCACCATCCCCGTACCCCTTCGGGTTGAGCAACGCCGCCGCCGCATTCGCTTCCGCCTACGCTTCCGCTCACGCGGAGCCCTCAAGACGCCATCAACGTTTCGCCCTCGACCTCTTCTCCACAACCTCGACCCACACCCACGCTGACTCCTCAGAGGAGGATGAGGTGTGGGCTGGAGCGGACTTCTCCGGGCTTCGCGACCCTGAGGCTATGCGCCGCTTCTTGGCCACGAGCGACTACTGTTTTGGCTACTCTGACTCCGATGACGAAGGCACTTACAATCCCACTCGAGAGTGCTTCCACATCGGGCTCGAGATGTTGAGGGCGAGCAATGAGAGTGAAGGGGCAGGCAACCGCTCCCTGCTCCGCCAAGGGGCAGGCGACGCCACACCTCCACTCGTCGAGCCCCGGGCAGCGCGGAACTAGAACCCCGCCCCCGAGGAACTTCGACGCCTTGACCTGGAGCAGCTCCGTGAGCTTCAGGCCAAGGTCGAACAAGACCGATTCCTTCTGCAGCAGCTCCGAGACACTCTCGAGCAGGAGCAGCGAGGTCACGGTGATGGCGGAGGAGCCTGACAGAGGGCTCGCGACGTCCACCACCGCATCAACGACGACGAAGGGAGTGAGCAACCCCCAATCTTCAATCGCGCTAGCCAGAACGTCATGATAGCAGCGATGCTAGTCCGAACGATGCCCGAGCCCTCTACCACGGAGGGGCGATGGGTCCACGGCGAGCTTTGGGATCTCCTCGAAACCACCGCGGTACAGCAGGCCAAAAGTTCTGCCTCTCGATGGCGCGGGGGTGCCTCAGAACTACCTGCGGCATCGCCTCGGCGGGATAGAGAGGCCTCGGTTCGTCCCGAGCCCGCCGGGCGCCGAAAGCCAACAGGGCCCCCTCGGTGCACGACCGCCTCGGCTACCGACGCGAGGCGCAAGGCGACCACGATGTGGTCAGCAGGCGACGGCGCCACGACAATGATGGACCAGCCCGAGGCTATCACCCGCACCGAGGTGGTCGCTACGACAGTGGGGAGGACCGCAGCCCTTCTTCTGGGCCACCTGGCCCTCGAGTCTTCAGCAGGGCCATCCGCGGCGCTCACTTCCCGGCCCGGTTTCGGCAACCGGCCAACCTCACAAAGTACAGCGACGAAACCAACCCCGAGCTTTGGCTGGCCGATTACTGCCTGGCTTATCAGCTAGGCTGTGTGGACGATGACCTGCTCATCATCCGCAACCTCCTGTTGTTCCTGTTAGACTCAGCGCGAGCCTGGCTCGAACACCTCCCTCCCTCGCAGATTCACAACTGGCGCGACTTGGTCAAGGTCTTCGTTGGGAATTTCCAGGGCACATACGTGCGCCCCGAGAACTCTTGGGACCTCAAGAGTTGTCGCTAGAAGCCGGACAAGTCTCTCCGAGACTTCATCCGACGCTTCTCCAAGGAGTGCACCGAGTTGCCCAGCGTCGGCGACTCAGAAATTGTCCAGGCTTTCCTCTCTGGCACTTCCTGCCGAGACCTAGTCCGAGAGTTAGGCCAGAACGTACCGACCACGGCGGCCGTGCTCCTCGACATTGCCACCAACTTCGCCTCGGGCGAAGAGGCCGTCGGAGTCATCTTCCCCGACGGCGACGCCAAGGGGAAGCAGAAGGACGAGGCCCCCGGGGCCTCGGCCCCCCACCTCCCCAAGAAAAAGAAAAAGGGTCGCTAGGGGAAGCAGGAAGTCCTTGAGGCCGGTCTAGTCATGGCCATAGATCGCAAGAATCCCCGAGGTCCGGGATCTTCGACGACATGCTTAAGAAGCCATGCCCTTACCACCAGGGCCCAGTGAAGCATACCCTCAAAGAGTGCACCATGCTCCGACGTTACTATGCCAAGCTCAAGCTTCCCAACGACGATGCCAAGAAGAAGGGTGCCGGCGACGGAGACAACGACAAGGATGATGGGTTCCCCGAGGTGCACAATGCCTTCATGATCTTCGGCGGGCCTTCAGCGTGCCTCAAGCGCGTCAGCGGAAGAGGGAACACCGGGAGGCCTTCTCGGTTGAGGTGGCCACTCCCTAGTACCTCGACTGGTCTTGGGAGGCGATCACCTTCGATTAGGAAGACCACCCCAATTATGTCCCAAACCCCGAGCAGTACCCGCTTGTCGTCGACCTAATCATCAGCAACACCCGGCTCACCAAGGTACTGATGGACGGAGGCAACGGCCTCAACATCCTCTACGCCAACACCCTGGAGCTCCTGGAGCTCGACCAGTCATGACTCGAGGCGGTGCCGCACCCTTCCACGGCGTCGTGCCGGGGAAGCACACGCGACCCCTCGGGCGCATCGACTTACCCGTCTGTTTCGGCACTCCCTCCAACTACAGCAAGGAGGTCCTCACCTTTGAGGTGGTTGGGTTCAAGGGGACCTACCATGCCATCCTGGGGCACCCGTGCTACGCCAAATTCATGGCGATCCCCAACTACACCTACCTCAAGCTCAAGATGCCGGACCCCAACGGCGTCATCACTGTCAAGTCCACGTACGAGCATGCATACGACTGCGATGTCGAATGCATCGAGTACGCCGAGGCTATCGTGGAGGCCGAGGCCCTCATCGTCAACCTCGACCAACTCGGTAGCGAAGTGCCCGACTCCAAGCATCGTGCTGGGACTTTCGAGCCCATAGAGGCCGTCAAGCTCGTCCTGGTCGACCCCAACTGCTCCAATGGCCGAGCGCTGAGGGTCAGCGCCACCCTCGACAACAAATAGGAAGCCGTGCTCATCGACTTTCTCCGCGCGAATGCCGATATATTCGCATGGAGTCCCTCGGACATGCCGGGCATACCGAGGGAGGTCGTCGAGCACGCCTTGGACATCTGGGCCGGCTCTAGACCGGTGAAGCAGCGCCTACGCCGATTCGACGAGGAGAAGCGCAGGGCCATTGGTGAGGAGGTGCAGAAGCTCTTGGAGGCCGGATTCATCAAGGAAGTGTCCCATCCAGAGTGGTTAGCTAATCCTGTATTAGTTAAGAAGAAAATGGAAAGTGGAGGATGTGTGTGGACTACACCGGTTTAAATAAAGCATGTCCAAAGGTTCCATTTCCATTGCCTCGAATCGACCAAATCGTTGACTCCACTGCAGGATGCGAGACCCTATCTTTTCTCGATGCGTATTCCGGTTACCATCAAATCAAGATGAAAGAGTCCGACCAGCTCGTGACTTCTTTCATCACACCATTCGGCATGTACTGCTATGTGGCTATGCCATTCGTCTTAGAAACGCAGGGGCCACATACCAGCGGTGCATGACCTAGGTCTTCGGCGAGCACATCGGGCAAACTGTCGAGGCCTACGTGGACAACATCGTGGTCAAGTCCAGAAAGGCCAGTGATCTCATCGATGACCTAGAGATCGCCTTCAGATGCCTCAGAGAGAAGGACATCAAGCTCAACCCCGAGAAGTGTGTCTTCGGGGTTCCCCGAGCCATGCTCTTGGGAGTCTCGGAACGCGGAATCGAGGCCAACCCAAAGAAGGTCTCGGCCGTGACCAAGATGGGACCAATTCGAGACCTCAAGGGAGTGCAGAGGGTTATGGGATGCCTTGCGGCCCTGAGCCGGTTCATCACGCGCCTTGGTGAAAAAGGCTTGCTTCTGTACCGCCTCTTGAGAAAATCCAAACGCTTTTCTTGGACCCCCGAGGCCGAAGAAGCCCTCACCAAGCTCAAGGCACTGCTCACCAACCCTCCCGTCCTGGTACCACCGACCAAGGGCGAGGCTCTCTTACTCTACGTCGCTGCAACAACCCAAGTGATCAGTGCGGCCGTAGTAGTTGAGAGGCAGGAAGAGGGGCATGCTCTACCCGTCCAACGACATGTTTACTTCATCAGTGAGGTGCTCTCCGAGACTAAGAAACGCTACCCCCACATCCAGAAGCTGATCTACGCCATAGTCTTGGCTCGACGCAAGCTGCGTCACTACTTTGAGTCCCACCCGGTGACCGTGGTGTCGTCTTTCCCTCTGGGAGAGATAATCCATAACCGGGAGGCCTCGGGTAGGATAGCCAAGTGGGCCATGGAACTCATGGGGGAAGCCCTGTCTTTCGCGCCTCGGAAAGCAATTAAGTCCCAGGTTTTGGCCGATTTTGTGGTGGAGTGGACCGATACCCAACTACCACCTGCTCAAATCCAGGCGGAATGCTGGACCATGTACTTTGATGGGTCCCTGATGAAGACCGGGGCGGGCGCGAGTCTGCTCTTCATCTCACCCCTTGGAGTGCACATGCGCTACATGATCCGGCTCCACTCGCCGCCTCCAATAACGCAGCCGAGTACGAAGCCCTCGTCAACGGCTTACAGATCGCCATCGAACTTGGAGTGCGGCGTCTCGACGTATGGGGCGATTCACAGCTCGTCATCGATCAAGTGATGGAGTCAAACTGCCATGACCCCAAAATGGAGGCGTACTGCAAGTTGGTGCGTCGCCTAGAAGATAAGTTCGACGGCCTCGAACTCAACCACATTGCGCGAAAATTCAACGAGGCCGCGGATGAACTAGCAAAGATGGCATCAGCACGGGCCCCGGTCCCCCCGAACATCTTCGCCAAAGACCTCCACAAGCCTTCCATCGACTATGCCTCGGCGGCGGAAGAGGGCCCACCGGTCGAGCCCACCGTAGTGCCCGAGGCCCCCTCGGTCACCGAGACCCCTGCTACCGAGCCCGAGGTCATGGAAATCAATGTGGAACCTCCCGAGGCCAACCAGGGCACGGACTGGCGAGTCCCGTTCCTTGATTGCCTCATCCGAGGAGAGCTTCCTGCAGACAGGACCGAAGCCTGATGGCTTGCGCGACGAGCCAAAACATACGTCCTCAGCAACGGCGAGTTGTACAGGCGAAGTCCATCTGGCGTTCTCCAATGGTGCATCACCACCGAGACAGGCCAAGCCCTACTTTGGGACTTGCACGCGGGAGCCTGCGAGCACCATGCAGTGCCTCGGGCGCTCATCAAAAACGTCTTCCATCAAGGGTTCTACTGGCCAACGGCGATTGCCGACGCCACCAAGCTGGTACGCTCCTACGAGGGATGTCAGTACTATGCGCGGTAGACGCACCTCTCGGCCCAAGCCCTCCAAACCATCCCCAAT
Source organism: Miscanthus lutarioriparius (assembly GCA_904845875.1). Classification (NCBI taxonomy): domain Eukaryota; kingdom Viridiplantae; phylum Streptophyta; class Magnoliopsida; order Poales; family Poaceae; genus Miscanthus; species Miscanthus lutarioriparius. The sequence goes on from CAJGYO010000018.1 coordinate 67,047,789, forward strand.
ACATGGCCATTCGCCATATGGGGGATGGACATGGTTGGGCCTCTACAGAAGGCCCCCGGGGGCTATACCCATTTGTTCATAGCAATCGACAAGTTCTCCAAGTGGATCGAGGCTCGACCGATCACTCGAATCAAATCCAAGCAAGCGGTGCTGTTCTTCACTGATATCATCCACAGGTTCGGGGTTCCAAACACCATCATCACTGATAATGGGACATAATTCACCGGCCACAAGTTCCTGATGTTCTGCGATGACCACCACATCCGTGTGGTCTGGTCGGCCGTAGGACACCCTAGGACAAACTGGCAAGTAGAACGTGCCAACGGCATGATCCTACAAGGCCTCAAGCCAAGAATATACAACCGGTTGAAAAAATTTGGCAAGAAATGGCTTGCCGAACTCCCGTCGGTCATCTGGAGCCTGAGGAACACTCCGAGCTGAGCCACGAGGTTCACACCGTTCTTCCTGGTCTATGGAGCCGAGGCTATCCTCCACACTGACTTGGAGTACGGTTCCCCAAGGCTACAGGCCTACAACGAGCAAAGCAACCGCACTGCCCGCGAGGACGCCCTCAACCAATTGGAGGAAGCCCGAGACGTTGCGCTGCTACATTCGACCAAGTACCAGCAAGCCCTACGATGCTATCAAGCCCGGCGCATTCGAAGTCGAGACCTGAAGGTGGGCGACCTGGTGCTGAGACTGAGGCAGAGCAACAAGGGCCGCCACAAGCTGACCCCGCCATGGGAAGGGCCGTACATCATCGCCCAAGTGCTAAAGCCAGGGACCTACAAGCTGGCCAACGAGAAGGGCAAAATCCTCACCAACGCTTGGAACATAGAACAGCTACGTCGTTTCTACCCTTAAATTCCCAAGCATTGTATACATTGTTTCTCGAAATACATTAAAGAAGCGTTCTTTAGTTGTTCTAATTTTTCGAGAACCCCCCCCCCATCGATGGGGGATCGATGTTACGATAACGCTATAAGGGAGACTCGGCTCTGCCTTTGCAGAACCGAGCCTCCCTCGAGGGCTAGAAGGGGGGAACCCCCCTAAGTCCTAGACACCATTTTTTAATCGTTTTTCGAATAAATTTCTACGCCAAACTCTCTGGCGTGCTCTAACAGATCGATTGCAAAAAACCTAAGGACCGAAAGTCTGCCTCAGGGCCAAAAGGCTAGCCGAGCCGCGAGAACGGCCTATGCCTCCGGGCTACGGCAACTCCCTCACCACCTTTTACCCGAGGGGTAGCTTAGGCTCCGAGGAAGTCTTCTGTAAATGATATGTTCAGAGGCAAGACAGAGGGCAGAGGCTCAGAAATACAATAAAACGATTAAAAGCGTATACACATAAGTACTTTATAAAGGCCTCGATGGCCACAAACGTCACGGTACGATAACAATCCTAATCTATTTACACGGCCCCTTTGGCCCAGGTCAAGGCTCAGGGTCTGCTGCATCGGCGGTCGACGCGGGAGGAACCACCTCCTCTTCGAACAGACTGGCCAGCGCCATGCCAGGGGCCTCAGCCGCCTCCATCAGCTTCGTGACCTCCTTATCGGCCTCCCCGTCATCCTCAGCCAAGACGTAACCGTCGCTGATGGCCTCGAGGTCGACGTCGGCGTAGTGCGAGGAGACGACGGCCAGGGCGCGCTTGATGCCCGTGTGCAATGCCCCTTGGAGTCGCTCGCGCACTTGGCCACTCAACACAATCAAGCGACTCCTAAGGGAGCTACCCGACTCGACCCCCTCAACCTCTAGGGCCTCGCAGACGGTACGGGCGGCGCTCTATAGCGTGTTGTGCTCCCCGATCTCGGCCTCGAGCACCGCCTGCACTGCGACAGAGGCCTTAGCTGCCCGGGAGACCTCCTTCTCCAACCCTACACCAAAACATGCAGGATGGGGTTAAGCGCAAAGGAAAATAAGCCAAACAGAGGCGAAGGCCTACGGGACTCACCCTCGGTCTTCTCTTTTCAGCCCTGGACTTTGACCCGAGAGGCCTCGGCTTTCTCTTTCTAGCGCTGGACCTCGACCCGAGAGGCCTCGGCCACCCTAGAAGCCTCCTTCTCCAGTTCTGCACCACATTAGGGAGTTAGGGGTCGAACGCAAGAAAAACAAATAAAACAAGGGGAACATGACTCACCCTCGGCCTTTCCTTTCCAAACTAAAGCCTCGGCCCAGGAGGCCTCGGCCACCTTGAGGGCCTCTGCTAGGGCACCTTTCGTCTGCAGATGCTCGCCTTGCTCCGTCCCTAGCTGCCCAGTGATGGCCTTGGCAGAGGCCATCGCTTCTTCAGCCCAGGACCTGAAGGTGTCCCACTCGCCAGCCACCAGGGTCAGCTCCTCCTCTAGCTCCTTGATCCACGCCGCCAAAGGGGTAGCCTACCCCCGAGCCGTGGCCGCCTCGACCTTCATATCAGCACAGCAAAGGCGGAGGTCCTCCACCTCCGCGCTACGCACCGACAAAAGTTCATTGGCATTGTTGAGCAAGTCCTTCTGCCGCCGGAGCTGGTCCCAGACATCCCTCTCCCACCGGAGGAACAACTACTTCCCGAGGGACCGGGCCTCGAGCTCCTGCATAGGCAGAACAGACGTCAAGTGTCGCGAGAAGACTCGGGAAAAAGATGACACCACACGAGAAATGAAGGCACGTACCTGGGCAACGCCGGGCAGATCATCGGCCATGACGAACAGCACTGTTCGCAGCGACCACACCGCCAGCTGGCGGAATTGCTCGAAGGAGCCCCAGCCCCCCCCTCAGCCGCGTCCTCGAGGTCTAACAGAGGCTCCCCCTCAGGGTCATCCTGGCTCCGCCACAATACACGCGGGTGATCCCACCCATGGGGCTCGGGTTATACCCGCATGAGGGCCGAGCTTCCCTCACCAGAAGTCGGAGCTGGCTGCTCTGCAGTGCTGACCGCCTCGGCATCTGCCGCCTCCTTTCCCCGGGAAGTATCGGCGGAGGAGATCAAATGGACCTCCGCTTCCCGGGCTCTCTCCTGCGACGGCGGCGGGCCTTGGACCAGGGGCGGTACTGAACCTTGCCCCGCCCCCATATCCGCATCTTGCCCCGCCGGCTCCACCATGCCCAAACTGGCCTCCGCCGCCTCGACCTCAGCAACCCAAGGAGCCCCGACGCCTGCCGCTACGGCCTCCGAAGCCCTAAGGGCCTCGGCCCCCGTCGCCTCGGCCTCGGAAGTCCTAAGGGCCTCGACTTCTGCCTCGGTGGCCTCAGCGACTGAGGGCACCCCGGCCCCATCTGACTTGTGGGCCTCGACCTCGCCCGGAAGAGGTGGAGCCACAGCTCCTAGTGGGGGGCAATGCCTAGATACCCCTCGCAGACGGCGACGAAGATGGCCGCCTGCGCAATGGAGTTGGGGTTGAAGTTGTGAAGCTCCATGCCGTAGTAGTGCGGGAGCGCCCGCATGAACTGGTCCGCCGGTAGGCCGAGACTGCGCTTGTGGAAGGCCACGAAGCTCACAATGTAGCCATCACGTGGCCTCGGCTCCGGCTCGCTCCCTAGAGCAATCCACTCCGGCCTACTGGGGTCAGTGACCGAGCGGAGGAGACCGTCATCGACAAGCGACTGCAGCTCCACCGCGGACACGTCGAACGAAGCCCAAGGATCCGCCTGAAGGACGACAGCGCCACCGGCCATTGCGCAGTGGAGAATGCCGCTACGGCGGTAAGGCTCGCTCTCTCTCTCTCTCTCTTCCTCGCCCTTCTCCCTTCTTCTCCCCGGCACTCTCTGTTCTTAGCAACGGCTCGAAGGCAGAAAAGGCGAGTGCAGGTAAGGTAAGGAGGAGAGGGGCGAGGCTCGTCACGTATTTATGTAAGGAGGGGGGCGAAACGGACGGGCGACAAAATCGGGGAAGTTTCCCTCAGATCTGGCGCAGTTAATCCGGATCCGATTAAACCGCCCACGCACCCACCTTTTCCTTATTAATCGCACGCACAGTAACGTCCCATCCGCTGACACCGCGTCGCATCCGACCACAGCAACGATGGGCGCCGTTCTGTCTCCCCGAGAAACTCACCTCAAAAGGCGCACCTACAGTTGTCAACTGATGGGAGGGGAATATCCCCCACCTGATTCCTTCCAAACTAAGGAACTGGGCGCCGAGCCCGTTACGGTCCAGGGGTTCGAAGGCTGGGCCCCTGAGGGTTTCGACAGCCGCCCCAGGACAATAGAGTCAGGAATGACTATGGGCAAGCCCGTACATGGCCGAGGCCCAAGCAGGCGACTGCTTGGGATGCCTAAGTCGTGTCCGAGACCGGCAGGGAGGTCTCTGAATGGGATCCCACCGTAGGGAGGCATCGAGCCCCTGGGTCCAATCAAACGGCCCAGGGACCCACTAGAGAAGCCCTCTAGTACTTTTGGAGTGCGTCCCTAGACGACCAGCCGACCCCTATCGAATGGGGCACGGGCCTCCACTCGGACTTACCCGATAACAGCTCACCGGAGGTGTCACTGCTCGCGCCCACCGAGGGTAGCCTGGCATACTCCACCCCTCCTTCCGAACGAAAAGGATGTGTGAGGGTCGCCTAAAAAAGACAGGGAAACCACTGATCGCCCTCTCGCTCCATGTAGAGGCTCGGGGGCTCTTCCTGCAACTAAGCCGAGGCCCAGCGACCTGAACTCGCATTCATGGGCCCGGCAAACGCGATAAAACTTCTCACTCAACAGGAAAAAGCCCCTAGAGGAGTAAATCCACTCCTCCAGGGCCTCAGGGGCTACACCTGGCGGGTGCACTCGTGCGCACCCCCCGAAACCACGAGTACAAAACGCAAATCCTGACGGGAGCTGCTGCGAGCCAAGTCTCGACAAAACCTCGGGGAGAGTGCTCGCACTCCCCCCGAGGCTCAGGGGCTACTGTCGGATACCAGAAAAAGGGGTACCCTAAGCGAGAACCGAAAAATTGCTTAGCCCTTGTAAATATCAAAGCCAAGAAACAACGACGAGGCCTCGGCCAATTCTCCGATTCGCCCGAGACCCGCGCCGCACAGCCACTGACGAGGTGCCGACTCTCCGCCTCGCCGAGGCCCCCTCGCCCGAGGCCCCACGCCGTAAGGCCTCGGACGAAGTACCGATTCTCCGCCTCGCTCGAGGCCGACTCGGCAATGACCCCGTCACCGCTGCCTCGACCAGCTTCTCTGACAAAATGTCACGTCCAATTAACGCGCCCAACCACTCCCGCAACGTCAGCCGCGCGTTGACAAAGTACAGCGGAGTGGCCGACGGGACGGGAGTCACATCAACGTCATGCAGTCAGGGACAGGACTGGGCAGGGGTTACCGTCCGCTATGCTCGGCACTGTGCCCCCTGCTGATGCCTGTACTGCACTGTGCTGCCTAACTCCTGCTCCAAGGACAACGCGGCGTGGAGAGTTAGGTTCGGGTCCCTGTAGCCTCGAAATCAGTGTACAGGACCAACTACTCCCTCCGAGCCTCGGCAATCCGCTTTAGGGTCTCGGCAGCCTCGGGATTCGCGCCCGCTGAGCCCCCCACGATGGCTCGACCTCGGTCCCAACTGAGCCTCGGCTCTTTACGCTGTCGGCACACAGCGACCGGCACGTCGTCTGCAGTACGCACCGTACCCTGCGCCAAGCTGCACCCACGTCACGCGTAGGGCCAAGCTCATGTATCCTCGGAGTCAACACGCCCGCACCATCGCGTCAGCTCGGCCTCGACATGGCGCGCCGGTCAAACATGCAGCAACCAGCATGCCTCCGACAGAGGAAGACGCGCCTGCCACCACAGGAGCTCCCACGTTGCACAGGACCAGTCGTGACCGGCACGCCGCTCCAGTGCACCAAGGACAAGACCACTCCGTCAACCATGCCACAACAGTGACAAGCACAGGGCTCAGACATACCGCCTTTGTCCATGAAACGTCACGTAGCGAACATACGAAAAATCACGCTCTCACACACGCGCAAGCAACACTCTGTAACACACGCTCCCCCCACTGCCTGAGAGCAATGTCTCAAGCAGCCCAAGCCATCCACGCAGAGACCTAGGACTAGCACCCTCTCTCGCCCTACTTGTAAACCCCTACTACAAGCATCTCGGTGCAAGGAATACAAGATCGCACTCTGGAACTGGATGTAGGGCACCTATTGCCTGAACCAGTATAAACATTGTGTCTCTTTGCATCACCATCCGGGATTAAGGGCACGTAGTTCAAATTCACTAGTTGGTTGAGGACCCCCGGTCCGAAACACCGACATTAATATTTTCTTATATATATTTAATCAAAGTTAAAAATGTCTGACTTTTCAGGAAGTAAGAGTGACACCTTTTATGGGATGGAAGGAGTACTATTTCACACTTGCCCGGACATGTCTAATCTAATGAAAATAACTCAGTAAATAAAATCAGTGAGTAACTATTAGAATAGACATTTGTAAATAAGACACCGGATAAGAAATGGAATCCCTAAAGAAGAAGAAAAACTAAAAATGAAGAGAGCAAAACCATACTATACTAAATCCATGTCGACCTCTCATCAGCTAATTTCAGTTTTACGGCTGTTCTTGGCCATCCTTGTCCATATCCCGCAATACACGCAGAATGTTCCATATCAGTATGGATGTATGGGTTGTTTATGCTATAGCGTATAGGTGAGAAGCCCAAGGAATATTGTTATCATCAAAGAAACGACTCTAGAGCAGCACAGCTACTCTAGCTGTATTTGCAGTCTTTATGATGATAAGCATGGTACATTTTGATCATAATTGAGGCCCTGACTAGTTTCTCCCCTAAAACTTTACACACTTTTACATCGAATGTTTAGACATATGCATAGAGTGTTAAATATAGACTAAAAAATAACTAATTGTACAGATTGCGACTACTTTGCGAGACGAATCTTTTAAGCCTAATTAGTCCATGATTTGACAATATGTGCTACAGTAACACATGTGCTGATGACGGATTAATTATGCTTAATAAATTCGTCTTGCGGTTTTACTGGTGGATTTTGTAATTTGTTTTTTTATTAGTATCCGAATACCCCATGCGACACCCCCATGTAATATCCGATGTAACACCCCAAAACTTTACACACTTAATTTAAACAAGACCTGAAGCACTACTGTGGAGGCAGAATCTAACTGTATCACAGGTTTTAAGAAAAGAAGACTTGAACATGACGATGATCAAGGGCACATTAATCCATAATAATTAACAATAGACTCTCGTCATTATACTTCTCCGTCCTAAAATATAATGTATTCTAGCCATTCTAAGATAAAATAAGAGGACCTATAATAGACGCATGTACCTCTTACTTACCTTTCTAATCTATAGAAATCTGATTATATATTCCGCATGATAAAAGGTGAACTTTTAGTCTCCTTATACAAAATATGGCAACTACATGAATTGTTTTCCTTATACAAATTAATCGTGTATTTTTATTTAAGTAAACATTATCTTCTTGTTCCCTTGATATTTCATGTCAAATTTCAACGTAGAATGCACTATATTTCAGATAAAGAGAGTATAATCTATCTTATATCTTAGTCCATATCTCTATCTATATCCTTTATGTTCTATATCAAACACTTTTCGGCGCCAGCATCTCTGGCGTCGAGCTCTTGGGCTCGAAGCCAACGTGACGTGACATGGCAGGAAGCTCGGCGCCAGTCACCCTGTCGCCAAGCTCGGCGCCGTAGATCTTGGCGCCAGGGTGACTGACGTCGAGCCTTTCTTACGTATGGGCTCCAATCCTTTCTCTCTTCCTCCCTCTCTCTCTCTCTCTCTCGCATCTCCCTTGCCCGAGCAGAGCACTGCTGTCGCCACCAGCGCCCTCTCCCTTCACCGGCCGCCCGAGCCCGCGCAGCCTCGAGCTCGCCCGTGCACGCGCCTTGCCGCGGCCACCCACCAGTGCCGCGCCGCCACCGCGCCCGCCCCCGGACGCCCGCGCCTCGTCGGCACCTCGGCCACGCCACGCCCCGTGCCCGCGCCGCTCCCTGAGGTCGCGTAGGACCGCCGCGCCCGCGCCCCGGTCCCCTCGCTGGTCCCTACGCCCGCACCGCGCCCTCGCCTCGCCCGATGTGCCGCCCGCGCCCGCCTTGGTCGTGCCCCGCCGCATAGGTGCCGTGACCGTGACCGTGCCACCCACCACCGCCGGCCTAGGGCTCGCCAGCCGTGCCGCCCGGGCCCGCCGAGCCAGCCTCGCCACGTGGAGCGCCGGGCATCCCGCGCCCGTTGCCCGCCACCGCCGTTGTCGGCCACGCCCCCGCCGGCCCTGGCACCTACAATGGCTGGCCGTGCCACCACCGGCCCGGCTCTTCGGCCTGACCCACGCCTAGCGTCCGCTGGCCCGGCTCTTCAAACATATTATTCATACGGTAGATTCTTTCAGTTAACATAATTTTGTACAACCTGTCACATCGGCTACGCCGTGCAGCTGCTCGTTGTGGTTGTAGGACAGACACGACACAAGACGTATACGTTCCTTCTGCAGGCAAAGGAGGCTTAGGTTCCTCTAGCCAAGTAGCTATAGGGGATGGGGACGAGGCTGAGGACGGTGACGATGACGTGGACCAGAGGCAAGAGGAGCTTGGCCCCTCTCAGCTCCATGACGCTCCCTCGACTCAGCCTACACAGCCTCCAGGCACTAGGCGACGCCGTCCACGTGACCCTTACACTCTAGGTTCGAGCGCTCTCAGTCACAAGGGTAAGGGTAAGACTAGGAGGCAGTGCGGGTTGTGGTAGATGTTAGTATGCACTATTATGGATTTTGTATTTACTTTCCTGTAACTATTTGGGATTGTATGGATATTATGGACTATTTGGACTGTACAGGACATGTTATGTTGATTGTGATGTTCGTTGTGGTTGCATTGTACTCTTTGGATGGATAAATGTTTGGATTATATAATGATGTCGTTGTTTGTAACTGTGGATGCTCCTGAAACAAGGAAAACTCTTGCGATTTTTTTCCATGAATCATTAATCATTCTACACTGCTAAAAAGGCACAAATGTAGTACACGGATTAAATGTATCGTACAGACTTGGGTCGGGACTTCCGACGTCCACTGTCAATGCGCAGGCTAAGTGATTGGGCGTCAGGACTCCCGGCATGAGTCGTGACTTCCAACTGTCGGGAGTTCCGGCTTACATCAGGACTTCCAACACCAATAATCACTAAAAATATTCTACGTGCCCATGGAGTGCTTGAGTGTCTCTCTTTTGACTTTATTTCTATGCTTGAGCACTCTATCTTCCTCAGACCAACTAAGTTTGCATCCTTCTTTATAGTGCGGTGGATCCTAAACACAAAAACAAAAATAAAACCTTTGGAGAGCGCATACTAAGTAATAGCTGTGACATATCTCATTAAGATCACATTAGTCTCTAATTTGGATGTCATCAATACACCAAAACCCACATAGGGGGCAAATGCACTTTCAAATCCTCAGTTTGAAACATACTGAGTAAGCAACTCATCATCCGAGTACCAGTTCTCTACCATAACCCTGTTGTTGTGGCTAGTCTCACCTACATTGCTCTGACCTGCCTATCGCCTATAGTAAGTGGCCTCCGCTTCATCTACGGCCTCTACGGCCTGAGTGAAGAACATGTCGTCATCCTCCTCCGCCTGCAAGCCTGCCTCTGCTAGAGCGATGAGCTCGCTCAGTCTGCCAGTGTCGTCCTCAGCCTCCTCCGCCTGCAAGCCCGCCTCTGCTAGAGCGATGAGCTCACTCAGTCTGCTAGTGTCGTCCTCATCCTCGTCCCCCTCATCAGATAACACAATCGGTGATTGAACGGTGCGACCAGCTCACGATCTGTGCTCATCTAACTTCTTTTCCTCATACCTTGCATGAGCCACCTATGCGACATGTTCCTCGCTGCATCCAATCCCTTCATATATAAAATGCAATCAGTTAGCAACGTGATTATATTACATTTAAAATCAGGCAACGAAAAAAGGCTTTTATGCACTCACTGACACATAATGCAACAACATGCCCGTTCAAAACCTACATCTGTACTCTTGTCTCCTCTCTTGCCTCCTTCCTTGCCCTCTCCTCCTCTAACGTCATCCGTCTCTCCAATCCCCATTTGTCAAGCCCAACATCGATCGGGTTACAAATACCGCGCTATCTAGCAAACTCACGCATCTTTTCTTTGTGATATTTAACGAATAGGTTGACGTAGTCAGGTCCATATCCCCTCTTCCGTGCAATTACTTGCCTCCCCTTCAGTTCATCCAAGAACTTATCTTGACCATCATAACATTTCCACCTGCATTTCCTAGTACTCTATTCAAATGAAAAATTATATCATATATGTCTTAGCAAAAGAAACAAAATACGATTTCATGTTTACCACAAAAATAACCAACCTCATCATAGTCAATCATATGGCTGCAATAATGGCCTATTCCAAGCTCCGAAGGGACTAGGCCATAGTTGGATTTAACACCACATTCTCACATGACAGGAGGTGCTTTGTAAATTACCCTTTCTTTCTTCTTTTCCTTAACCTTTCGCGGTTCTTCCGACCATTGGTTGTTAGGACCATACAACCACTCCTTGAAACGACATTTCGCCATTGAAAACACCTAAATAAGGTGGCATTAGTACATGAACACATATAGCTCAATATTTCAATACATACACTTTGCACTTACTTCATGCTTGTTTGGACACACAAACTCCAACGTATTCTTAGGGTTTATCACAGCTCGATCTCCGCAATGGCACAGAGGAGGTTCCTTGAGTCGTCAAACTACGGCTAGGTGCTTCTCCTTAGCCATCATTGGCGGAGGGTTAGGGGGGGTGGAACCCACCGCTTGAAGTGCTCACGTGGATGTCTCCCTCTAAACCAATCGTCGAAAAAGAGGTACCTAGGATCAAACTTGTCTGCACCGTCGATCCATTGAAAAAAGCACCTCCCATGGTCCTACACAACGTGATTCCAACAAAATATTAGTAGCATACTTACACAAATAAAGAAAAAAGATAGTGAAAATAATTTCTTACATTAAAACGACTGCATGTGTAGAAGCACCGCGCTGCTGTGTCTGGATGTTTCGATTGAAAAACGTGAGCCAGGAAACCACAGTCACAGTTAGGGACAGGGAGGTCAGGAGGGGCGGGGGCATCTTTGCTAGACGCGTCGGGGTATAATTCTCGAGGATGACCCCGTTTTCGCCAAAACTCCTCCCGATATATTTCTTGCATCTAACAAAACGGATGTAATTTAACAAACAAAAATGAAAACATCACAAATAAATGCCAATGAGAACCATAACTACAATACAACAAATTTCGTTCTAAAAACCGAAAGCAATTAACATTAAACCCTAAACCTAGGGTTTCCCATTTGATGCACAATAATTAACCCATAACATAACTACATGCGCTGCAGTTACCTAGGTTTGCTAGCTTTTCCACGCCTTGGCATCATCCTACGGTTGTATAATATAAATATTGAGAGATAGAATGAAACCCTAAGTAGTGACGATTCGTAGGTTGAAAAATCTGACTAATATATACCGAATCGATGCGAAAAAACTAGGAGGAGAGCGAGGATACCTTGCTCTCGAAGGTCTATGGATCAAATCAAAGTTTGCAAGGTCCAATATGCCGATTCGTGAGGTAGGGCGAGGTGGGGAGAGAAAAACCCGAGAGGGAGGAGAAAGAAGAGGAAGAAGGCTCGGGCAGAAAGATTGGGGCCGGGGTTAAAACACAAGCTCGGCGCCACGCGCGAGCTACCTGCCATATCACCACCACGTTGGCTTCGAGCTCAAGAGTTCGGCGCCAGGAACGCTGGCGCCGAGACGTGTTAGCACGGCGCCAGCAATGATGGCGCCGAGCTAAGAGTCCAGATTCTAAAATCTTTCCTCCAGGAGTATATTTGTGAAAAAATTTCAAAAAAAGGCTAAAAATAAAAAATTCGTGCCAGCTGAAGACTCAAAAATACTGTAACTACCGGTGACTTTTAGCAGCTGCAGCGCTGATAATAAGCCAGCCGAACATGTATATATATATGGAGATTCCTAGTAGATATATTGAGTTCGATGCATGCACAGCCTCACCGCCACGTTTGCTAGTTATGCAAATAGTACACGATGATAATACAGTCAAGCTCCACAAAGTGAGAAACCAATACCAAAAGCAGTATTGGTTGCAAATTGCACTTGTAAATGGTTTCACACTATGCAAAAAGAAGATACATCTTGTATGAACAATAACCGGGCAGAGAAATACGGCAAAATAACGCTATGATTCTTCACCCTTTGTTTGCCGGCGGCGCCATGCCGTGGTGGTGCCACGAGTACGCGCCGAGCCCTTTGGCCAGCCGCTGCAGCGGGCTCAGCCGAGCGCACCCGGCGACGCTCTCCGCCGCCGCGGCCGCGTTCCTGTTGCCATGCTGCTTCCAGTCGTTGCCCATGTCGCCGCCTTTCGCGCTGGCTTTGATCGTCACCGCCGGCTGCGCGCTCGCCTTCTTGACGGGCACGTTGAACTGTCGCACTGGCTTCTTCATGTCGGGGTCCTCCTGCTTGATGACTCGGCCGCCGTCGGATGAGCTCCGGAACAGGAGGAGGTCGCTGAGCCGCCACCTTCTCCACCCGGCGCTCCTCGACCTCGACGCGGTACGCGAGGCCGGTTTCTTTGGCGGCGAGCCAGCGATGGCACTGCCCTTGCCATCTTTGCCGCCGAGCGGGGATGGCGATGGCGCCTTGGTTGCCTCCAGCAGCGCGGCGGCGAACGGGTCGAAGTCGACGCCGGAGCCGACCCTGCTCCTCGGCCGCGGCGACCACATGGCGCCTCTGGCCATCGGCGACCGCGGCGACGACGCGACGCTCCCACCGTCGAGCAGACCGGGCGGCGGCTTCAACGGACGAATCTTGGGCTCGTCGGCCGTCTTGGGCTTGGGCTTCAAAGGCCTGATTTTGCCCTTCTCGAAGAGCTCGTCGGCCGTCGTAAACGTCTCCACCGGTGCGGCCTTGCTGACTTGCGTGCCGAACTCGAATTCCGTGTCCCACGCCGCCTCGTTGGCGGCCACGCCCCCGCCGAGCCCCCGCTTCGGCGTCCCAGGCCTCTCCTCCCAGTCGAACGGCACGGACGATCCTCCGCCCGTGGCGTACGACCGGTGCGGCTGGAACTCCTCGTCGCTGTCGCTGTCGCCGTCGCCGTCGTCACCGTCGTGCCCACCGTCGCTGCCGTCCCCCTCGGCGAAGTACGCGTAAATGGCCGCGGCGCGCCGGGGGCTGGCGGGCGCGCTGGTGAAGTGCTGGAAGAGGTCGAACGGGTTGGCGCCGGCGAGGCGCGGGGTGGCCGGCGGCAGGAGGTCGAACGGGTTCGGCGACGGCGGCGCCGTCAGGAATAGCCCACCGCCCGCCGTTCCCTCGTCGGAGGGGACACGGCGCCCGCGCGGGCTGGACAGCGCCGTGGCGTACGGGCTGGTGGCCGCGCTGTCTAGCCGGAAGTCGTTCGGAGGCGGCGGCGGCGACGCGGGAGCCATCCTCCTCGGCTCCATTTCGGTGGTCTTTGGTTGGCTTTTGGACTTGGAGAGTCTCTGGTGGTGCCTGCCGCTGGTTTAAGAGCTGTGGTGAGGGATGGAGATGGAGATGGAGATGGAGAGAGGCCTGCAGGGGAAACAGGGAGGAAGCAGGCCTGCAGGGGAAGACTGGTATTAAGAACGACCTGAATACGTGCTGAACGAATGAATTTATAATAAAAGGAGATCGATTTGTATAGGAAGTTTTATATGTAACAAAACATAACAGTGAAGCACGTTCGGAACAGAGGAATTTGAGATCTTGTTTTCTGATATTTTAACGTGATTTTCTATATACGGAGTATTTGCCAAAAGTAAGAAATATGTTCGCTATTTTCTGAAAATTCTTACCATCTGAGACAGACTCTTGAAACTTTTGAGCCAGATTCTGACGACTCTATGTAATCGCTTTTTAATTGACAGGACGCTACCGGTTTCCGTCCTGGCTGCTATTAAATCGATTTCTAATGATTTATACGGCTAATTTGTTGTGAGAAAAAAATACTATTGCACGGCTCAAACGAACAGATTGCTTGTGCTTTGCCGACAAATTTCGTCGATTGGAAGTACAGTCGAAGGTAAGCTATTGGACCAAAGTACTTTTTTTTTGTGCTCGTCTTATATAAGGAATAGGCTGGTGATGCAGTGATAGTGATCCGCTGTTGCGAGCTACTAGTATAAACAACCGCTTTGTCTAACGTGATTTTGATGCACTAATGCGTGCCTTTTCCTAAAGCCATCGCTGATGACGACACGGATTTTCGGAGATAAAATATGATACGGTAGGAAACAGATGGCCGTTTCCTCGCTCGTCAAAGGAAGCTCGTGCTCGATCTGTACTTCCTTTCACAGGTGGCTCCTGATTTGGTGCGGCGTTAACGACGCCGCGCCTGTTGATTTACCGCTGACCGAGTCTTGACGCGTATGTATTCATCTCAATTTACATGTGTTGAAATGAATCGGAGTAGAATTAAATTAAACTTCATTCTATTTCACTTCAACGCATATGAATTGACGTGAACACGTACATTCCAACAAGATCTTAAGGTCTTACTGGGATCAGCTTCCATCGATGTATATCTTGGTGTCATGCTGTCAAGGACCTGCTCTGTCTGTAACGCAGTAGTAGTCCTTAAATTTTTGTAGGATACAAATTCCACAGAAAACAATTCAAATCATCTCTTACTCCTACGAAATTAAAAATAAAGTGTTTTTAGGAGTATAGGAGTATTTCCTAGGGAATTAAATTAAAGTTTTTTTATGAAGTTCTATTAGGGCGGGGAAATTAAAAACTCACACGTTCTGAAGCCTATGATCCGTTGAAACGGCAAGCAAAGAGGTCAACTCCGTGATGATCAAAACGAGGTCAACTCGTGGCCACGTCTACGAAAATGAAAATACTTTGGGCCGAACAAATGCGATTTTCTTTGGAAGTTCAGAAACATTTCGCGTGCTTCGCTGTCATATCTTTATGCACCATTTCCTTCCTAGAGCGCACAAGGCCTTTTTCCTGAATAAGAGGCATTTTGCGATCCTAATCAGTTGACTCCTGCCTGTTTTTTTTTTCATTTCGTGGAACACGAACTCATTAAAAGCATTATTAATCAGTGTACTCAGACCGAATTGATATTTAGCATGGAAATGTTTACAGGTCAACATGACCTTGAATAAACGAAGATTCAGGATTGTAAAGATGACTAAGCATTTCGACCTTTCCTTCTCCTTTAAGAAAAGGTGCTGGTTGAATTTGAGGAGTTTTTAAATATAAACTATAGGTCTGCTGAATATTCAACAAAATAAAATCTTCTTTTATAAGTGGGCACAGCTAAGCCATGCATTTTTACGGGGAAGTATCCAGAAACATTTCATGATAAAACTGTTTTTTTTTTTGACAAGCAATGAAGTAATCTGAAGTTTCCAACTTGTCATCTTGCGGTTGCGGGTGCTCGGTGTTCCCCAACTCTGAGCACATACATTTCCTGTTATATTTTTTTATCAGTTGATAAAATATCACTAGTATTCTCTGGGGAAAAATAAGTCAACAGTATGACGCGGCATCAATGCGCCGGCGGCCGTCATGGCATGTCTCTTCCCGCCTTGCTCGCCTGCACGTCGAAGTCAGCGAGGCAAGTTGGCCGTCGAGGTTACCCAGCCACCACATGTCCCTGCGTTTGTCCTGCCCGCTGCGGCGCTGCCGGCCTGCCCGCCTGCCCGCGATAAGGCGTGGAAGGCTAGGAGTAGGAGGCATTTCAACGACCGACGTCCGCTCTGGGCTGCGCGTCCTCGCTGGGACGTATCGCCGTCGTTTTCTTCTCAGGCAGGCGGCAGCGCCGTCCCTGCCCACCTTTCGCATTGACTAGTCCTGTTGACTCCAAAGACATTTCGAAGGCGAACAACATGTTTGATTCGACTGGATTAGCTTATAAGTCATTACTGAAAGTACTGCTGGCTGGTTTAGCGTGAGAGGAAAATACTGTTGGCTGGTTGATAAGCCAAGCCAGATATAGACAGTTACATGCTGCCGAACAGGCTGATAAGATTTGTTTATTAGATATTTAGATGCGCGTGGGCCGCCTAATCGGTTGCGAGTTTCTAACGGTGTTTCAGTTGCAGGCCAGTTTTGTTTGACGAACGCGACGACCAGTAGCCTAAGCCCAGCTCAAGATTCGGATTGAAGATCTCTGGGCGTGCGGATGCAAGATGGATAAATCTTGCTTGGCGAGAGTGCGAGACAACCTTTCCTCCTGTCGCTCTTCGTCTTGGAACTGATATAACTCTCTCGGTCTCTCCCCCGTGTTCTTTTCTCCCTGGCCTGTCAGGGGCATATTTACTGTAAGCTGTCAGCCGTTTTGTTCAATATAAACTTATATAAGCCGCTTATGCTAATTTGTATGGCTATTTTGTTAGGAGAAAAAAATAATGTATAATGACTGATAAGTCGACTTATAATGGCAGCCGAATAAAGCCTTAAGTACGTGGAGCTTTGCTCCCCCGAGTTGATTGAGAGAGAGAAAAAAAGATTCGGACTGAAGAATTGTTAGCTTTTAGAGCCACGGTTCATCACTTCATCATGTTTGTTGCTGTTTGGATCAGGTAATTGGTTACTACTTTCTCCGTATCAAGTAACCATGGAGACTGCACACCAGCTTCTCGCTACATGCAGTGCACACAACGGTTCTGATCTCTGGTTGCTGACTGGCTGCAGCAACCACGGTTAAGCCTTCTGACCGCGGGCTTTGGGACTGGTAGCTGAGCGATGATGTCTTGCAGTAACCATGGCTCCAGTTTTTTTTAAGAAATCTTCTCGATCCATTGGTGGGCGAGGGTCAGCCGGTCAGGGTTATCTTTTGAGGAAATCTCCCGATCCTTCCTCAAAAAAAAAAAAAATCTCCCGATCCAGTGTGCTTTTTTTTTTAGGAACTTCAGGGGCCACGCCGACACCGTTGCTCCTCTCGCTTCTGATATTCCAAATTTCCAACACATCGAGCCCACGCAAAACTTGCTAAAAAAAAAAACGCAAAGCCCATCCAGATCCAGTACCATCGCCCTTTTCCAGCGTCCCAGCGAGGCGAAGCGACAGAGCTCCCTCTCGCCTGCTGATCTCTTCCGCTTCCCCCCTGCTGTGGCTCCTCAGTCCTCTCGCTTCTGTTCCCCTATCGTCGGCCCCGACAAGCGCCACGTCTCGCGCGCTCGTCCGCTCCCCGCCGATGAGCTGCCGCGCGGCGCCGTGGAGCCGCCCGTCGCACATCGCCGGGCCGCGTGTGCCCACCACGGCGCGGCCGCGCTTCGCACTTGGTGAGGTCCACGAGCTCCCTCTCGCCTCTAGATTTCGTGGTTAATCTGATTTGCCTGTTCGCTTGCTGCCTGCCATGTTGGGGCTTTACGTCCGATGGTTAACAGGTCCTGGTCAATGCACGTACCGGGCCACGATTTTGCTTAGCTAGGACTAGGAGAATAGTTTGAATATTGGGCTCTCATGTTTTATTTAGCTTACCAACGAGAATACTTTTGAATTTTTGCTCTGATGTTATTGCTTGCACTGTTTCTTCTGATAGTGTAACCATGTCTTAAAGTCTGATCTCGAGTCAGATGGAAATGGAAGCATTTGAACTAGATGGGCTCGCTTGATAGATTTTGGGTTGTACTGTAGTTATTCGAACCTATGTTTGACATTCGTAGGACAGCAAAGCTCCTGGCATTATTTAATTGCATTTTGCGGTACTTTTGTATTAAATTTGACAATTGGTACGAATTCATCTAGGTAAATATTGTTTGGCTGCTTAATCGGTTATGCTTTGGTTCCTGACAGGAAGTAGGAATCTATGGAAGAACTCATGGACAATTGGTGCTGGTGTTTCAAATATGTTTGCGCTGCCATCAATGCTGTTTAGGTGCATGGCTTCAAGTGGCTCTGGTGATGGTGGTTTTGCTCGGTCTACATCGACTGATGAAGCAGTAACACCGTTGCCGTTATACTCTTGGCCAGATAAGCAGGTCGACTGATTTGGGCTATCAACAACTTAAGATTGCCTGCTGTTCCCTGATATTTGCTTTCACCTATTCACGAGTTGGTAGTTATCTGTATGTGGTCAGAGTATTGAGTCAGTTCACCTTAGACTCACCTACTCTAATGGCTAATGGCTAATGCACTGATAATTTGTGGGAAATGTTACTACGTTACAATCACAAGAGACTAGACTTAGGTGTACATCATTTGGACAAAAATTTTAGTATAAATGCATTTGCAACTCATGACATACAGCTTTTAATAAACACTACTAGTGATACATATTTTTTGTTCTTCTTTACGGACAGGGGAATATTTTCCCCTCATTTATGTGAGCCTTGCTGAGGATAGTTGTTTGTTACGATTTAGGGCAGCTGGATTTTTAATATAGTTATTCTGACTATAGATTTATATTGCTGTTACTGAATGTGCTTTTTTAATACTTATTTTCAGAGACCACGAGTGTGCATTTTAGGTGGTGGATTTGGAGGCCTGTACACTGCTTTAAGACTTGATTCTCTTGTGTGGCCCAATGATAAGAGGCCTCAGGTAAAATGATGATGCTCTTCTAAATTCCCTTTATCTTGAACTGGTAGAAATTACACTCCTTATGAACTGCATAAATTTTCTTCATGGGATTTTATGTGACCCTTTCTTATGGGTCTTATGATTTCATGATGGCGTCTTCTGTAATCTTCTATTTCGTTTATTATACTGTAATAGTTTACTAATAAAGCAACACAAATTACAGGTTCTTCTGGTTGATCAATCTGATAAATTTGTATTTAAACCCATGTTGTATGAGCTATTATCAGGAGGTACTTCTGTTTCAATTGTATAAATTATTTTGATTATTACTTTTCACATGTTTTCATATTTCAATCTGCTGCTATTTGATCTGGTTGCCAGAAGTGGATGTCTGGGAGATAGCTCCATCTTTTACAGAGTTGCTGAAAAGCACAAGTGTTCAATTTGTGAGAGATAGTGTAAAGCTTCTGCGCCCTTCTGATCACTTTAGAAGAGGACCTGGAGAACCATGCACTGGTGGAGTTGTTCATCTGGAAAGTGGCACTGTCATTGAATATGATTGGTAAGAATAATAAATTCTACATGATTGCAGTGGCTGTCAAGTCCAAGGCTTCCTTTTAGGAGCAATTTTAAAGTAGTTTGCTATAATTCATTTTTTTTCATTTAAGATATGTTTAAGGATATTTGTTTTTGAAACATAAGAACAAGTTGTTATTTGCTGCTACAAAGTTTTTAGATTATGTAAAATAAGTACCAGTGTCTGTCTCACTAACTTTTAATGTGAACCTAGGATTGCCTTAACTCTGTCCCTTTTTTCTGATAACCATGTAGCATTGGTCCATTCGTTCGGGCCACTCCTGAATCATGATATGAATGGATTTTTTTATTTAACGAGTAGATTGTTAATAATTACTCGCACCGTTCCAAATTATAAGTCACTTTGACTTTTTTGGTACATCCATTTTGCTATTCGTCTAGATATAATAATATGTCTAGATACATAGCAATGGATGAACCAAAAAAGTCAAAGCGACTTATAATTTGGAACAGAGGGAGTAATAAATAATAATAGGGAACCATAGAACACAACAATAACATGTAGAACTACTTTATTTATGTAGATGGCTAGATTAAAGTTCTTTGCTGTCTAGTTACAATAAGCTTGTTGCTGACATTTGTTTTGGAATGGGCAGCCAGGCTCGTTCTAGCTTTAGGGGCTGAAGCTAAAATTGATGTTGTTCCCGGTTCAGCTGAATATGCACTTCCTTTCACGACATTAGAGGATGCTTTGGTAAGCACAAATCATCTCATGAAATTGTATATATACTCATTGCAAACTAATCTATTGTTGGAACTACTAATATTAGCCTGTAAAATCTACTGTTGCAACAAGTGAATCATACAAGAGTTCTAAATGAGCAACAGTTAGACTAGCAAAACAAGCTAGTGGGTCGACACAGGTTCATAATGTTCCTTATGTGTTAGGTTTATTCCATGCCACTCCATGCCCAATGAGACTGGCGCTACAAATTTCCAATGGGAGTCTACTACTGTCATCTCTGTAATGTGTCTTTGATTAATGGAATCAATTATTTTTCAAAAACTATAATCAATATTAACATTGGGGGCCACTATTTGATATATGTCATGAATTTGTTGATATAGTTGCATTAGCTGTTTCAGGGATTACAGATCCTATTGTGCAGCATAGTGCATAGATAGCTTAATTTCTCAACCGTGGGTCCATGAGTGTTGGCAATCCAGCCACCTGCAGAGGTGAGCAATCAGCTCACTCACACACCACCCTCACAACTCACGGCTAGAGGTAGGAGAAGGGTGAGCACAGCACACAAAACAAGCACTGCACAGGCACAAGTGCAGGAAACTGAACTGATTCTTCCATTGCATTGCCTAGTATATATACAAGTCTAGTACCAACTATATGGTACACTAGTACATGGCTGATCTCAGCCCCCAACTACTACCACATGGCTGATGTATGCCACTACATAGTTGGCCTATTGCCATACTCCTACAGTATTATAAATGGACAGCAAGAGCTGACCAAAATACCAACTCTCTGCTGCAGCAAAAGATCAAAAGGGAGCAGCAGATTATCTTACGATGAGACCATGATCATCAATCTTTTTCCTGATGCCTTTGTTCTGACAACCTATGTAACAAGTGAATCATACTTTTTGAAATAACTCAATACTTTTTTAAAAAAAAATAGGGTCAATTATTTGTATACCATCATGCATTTGTTATTATGGCTGCTATTAGCTATTTCTAGTATTGTAGATCCTGTTGTGCATAAATAGCTCAAATACTCATCCATGAATCCACGACTATCAAATTCTCCTGTTGTTTATTTCATAAATTTATTTTGCAGAGGGTTGAAAGCAAGTTGAAAATGCTAGAGAGGAAAAGGTTTGGTAGGAGTTCCCCTACTATTGAGGTGGCAATTGTGGGGTTGGGCTATTCCGGTGTTGAATTAGCTGCGACTATATCTGAGAGATTAAAAAACACCGGGACTGTAAAGGCAATAAATGTTCAAACAACCATATGTCCCACTGCTCCACAAGGAAATCGTGATGCTGCTCTGAAGGTAAGAAGCTCAAAGGTTCTATACATACATAATGAACTGTTCTGGTCAGCTTTATATTAAAATTTTAATTGATTGCATATTCCATTTGAATGCTGTGGGGTCATCTCGTGTCTGAATTCTTATCCAGTTGAAGGGTTGTAGCTTTAGTGCAATGTTGCTATCCTTATCATACAAATCCCTTCACCTTTTGTAACATGTCACCAAACAATACATTTCCATCGGGTTGTTTATGTATCCTATATTCCCATGCAAGACAACATGGAGAAGTCATGCTATTCCTTTACTATTTTACATAGCAGTGTTTGCCCACGATGATATTGTTTTCATATCTGTACTTCTTCAGTTGAGGAAATTATATTTTTGGGCTATCAGCTAATCACTAAAGAAATTTTGGTTCCACTACTTTCTCATCAGGTTCTTGAGTCTCGGAATATTCAGCTTTTCTTGGGATATTTTGTGAGCTGCATTAAAGAGGCTTCTACATCTGATGATTCTAGTAGCACAGTTACGTACTCTGAAGTTGACGGTGATAATAGGAAACTAATTTTGGACCTTCAACGTGCTGAAAGAGGCCTCAAAGGCCAGACTCTTGAGGCTGATTTGGTGCTGTGGACAGTGGGTTCAACATCTCAGATTCCCCGGTTACAGCCTCCTGATGCCCCCTATGTTATTCCTCTGAATGGTCGGGGACAGGTGGAGACAGAGGAAACCCTTCAAGTAAAAGGTCATCCCCGGACATTTGCGATTGGTGATTCAGCAGCTCTAAGGGATCCATCAGGCAAACTCCTCCCAGCCACTGCACAGGTAAGAGATTTGCTGGATTTTGCTTCAGGCTGATGCTGCAAGCCTGCACCGCTAGTCATGTCACTAAAGAAACTCTGATCTCCTAGGTTGCTTTTCAACAAGCAGATTTTGCTGGATGGAATCTCTGGGCGGCAATAAATGATCGGCCTCTCCTGCCATTCAGGTTCAAATCCAGCTGACACCTTTGTCTCTGTTCATCTATTCAAAGCATTGCTAATTTGTTCAGTTTCTTGCCAGTAGTTTTCCATATCTTAGTAGGAACTAGGAAGGGTTGAACTCCATAGGAGACCTCAAATATACTGAATGTTTTGCAGGTTCCAAAACCTTGGTGAGATGATGACACTTGGTAGAAATGATGCCGCGGTAACAGCAAGTTTCATTGAAGGACTGACCTTGGAAGGACCTCTAGGACATGCTGGTATGAACACTTCGAAGCATGCTCATTCACTTTTGCCTGTGCGTAACTGAAATTGAACTTTGCTCTGCAGCTCGGAAGCTCGTGTACTGCCTCAGAATGCCCACGGATGAACACCGGGTGAAGGTTGGAATCAGCTGGTTCACAAAGACTGCAATCGATTCACTTGCCTCCGTGCAAAACGCAGTAAGTAAGACGCTCACAGGCTCATGGACTGTACGGATCTTAGGTGTATATGACCTGCGCATTCCTGAACCGAATGAGCTGGAGGACAGATCGATGTCCATCCTATGTACTACGTAATCAAGCTGCTATGTTCCTACAGTAAGCATTTGTACAAGTGACGAATTCTATTTGCGGAAGTGGTTACATATCTGTGGTACAAGAGCGGGGATGATTTATATAAAAGGGAGAATTAGTCATGTAGCATCGAAAGATCACGATCTTTGTAAAATACTATCGAAAGTTTGTGTCTCCGTAAAATATCACTGAAAGGTTGCACCGTATAGAAAAGTCAAACTGACCTTAAACCCAAATATAAAATTACCTATTTGCCCTTACCTTATCCTTTCTCACTCATCCGAGACCAAGACGGGAAGCACGCATGCGGTGCTCTCAGTTCCGCGCTCGGGTCTGCTGCTCGCGCCCCTGACACCGTCTCTGCCGGTTGTTGCGGGTGTCAGCGTGCGGCCACCGTGGGCGTCTCGTGTTGCCTCCGCCAGCCGCCACGGGCGTCTGCGCACTACGCGGCGCCTCCGCAAGGCTGATGGCCGCCCCTACGCACCGCCTCCGCGTGGACCTACGCGTTGCCTCCACTCGATTGGGTGCTGCCCCGTGACTCACAAGTCACAACTATGCATACAACAGGGCCGAGTTGTTACTTTAGTTTCGTCAAAGGAATGGTGCAAAACGTGCAACAATGCAGCGCCGAGCCATTCTAAGACTGTACTGTAACAAACTAACAACGATGCAGCAATGCAAAACAAGGTAACGACAACTATTACGCATGTATGTATAACAAACAGTCACGATTAGGTGGGGGCAGGGCGTGGCCTGTGGCAGAACCGCCCGAAATAACGCACTTACGGAGGCGCTCATCTTCCACCAGACACTAAGTGCCCCGAAAGCAAGCTACAGCGGACGGGTTTCGTCGGGCACACCCCAAGGGAGAGCCCGAAAGATCCACATTTTTCCCAAGGATCCAATAATGAGAACGAGTTATAAACTTAGTCTATTTCATACATCCAGAGTGCTTAAAATTGTATTATTACATTACCAAAGTCAGAGCGCGGAATATTAAACAGTGGAATGAAAATAAACATCTATCGATAATGAACAAGAATCCGTCTGTGCCCACCAAAAGAATCCTTCACACAAAGGCTACTCCTCAAGCAGTACCTGCAACAGGGGTAAATAAACCCTGAGTACACAATGTACTCGCAAGACTTATCCGACTAGTGGGAATATTTTCCCGACTCCAAGAAATATGATAAGCTTTATGGTTTGCTGGTTTCCTTTTTGCATAAAGCAACACTAATAGTGAGTACTTATTTATGTTATTATTAGCAACCATGATTAATTTATTATCTAGCCATTCTATGTAAGCCATGTTCTACTTTCAAGCAAGAGTTGAGCAATCATTTTCATTTCATCACCTTTCATCTTTCAGTTCTTACTACGATGTTAGACCCCAAACAAGCCGTACCGGATTGCCCCGTGATTCACGAATCAATGCCCCCCAGCTGGGTACCCCGAAAACACACGCCCCGCTTATACCCCAGGCACAAGCAGAACCAACCCATCACCCTCCCGTCACGGGGTCCAGATCCCTGTCCAAACTTAGACTCCAAGCCTCCACTCCTGAGTCCCGGACTCAGTGCGGTGCAAGGACCTCCACCATCCTCGCCTCCAATCAGTTGGTCCAGAAAGAGCCGAAACCCACGACAAGAGAGCAACAAGTCTTCCCTGCTCCCATACCCAAGTATGTGCTCGGGATAATAAATCTATGACTTGCCTAGAGACTTATGCAACGGCCGGTCCTTAACCGACACAGACAGGGAAAAAGTATAACCAAGCTATGCCCAATTGGCCGCAGCACACAACCTCTTACACCCACCAATACCCAAATCATATCCCTGCCCGGTCACCATTTCTTCTTTCCACCATTTTATCATGAGTGATCATAATTTTCATCTATTGTGAGTAACGGCAGGTTACTCACGCTACCGATATCCTAAGCATAGCAGCTACTCGACCTATACTAGTAGGACTCATAGGTAGATATATTTATGCATGTAGTTTCCATAAAATGCCTGTAACGTAAATGCACATCATATATATGATCATTTCAAAAATAAGGGTTATGCACCAGGGCTTGCCTTGGGCAGGCGATGGGTCAACAAAGTCAGCACCGAACGGCTCCGGGGCTCCCTCCTGTACGAGAATCTCCTCCTCGTACTCCTCAATGACCTCCTCATAGTCTTGTTCGTCCGCAGGCACGAACTCTACAAACTCGTGATCTACATGCATGAAATGATGATGCAACACTTAGTAATACGGCAACAGCAACTCTTAAAATAAAAATACATCTGTCAAGCTACTGAACTAGCTCTACCAACTAGGATGCTACTTACTTATCATTTCCACTAAACAGGTATGCAACATTTTATGTATTAACTTAGCAACTAAAGGAATCCTTATTTTTAATATCGATTTACTCTACTTATGATAAAATGGGGAGTACTAGCTATTCTATTTATCAACCTACTCTAGAGTTACAAAAATTACAGTGAGCACATAAGAATCTAATCAGCCTACTGTAAAAACCTCATAGCTATAGCTATCACCAATTTATCACAAAAATTCCTACAATATTAAGCTAAATAATACTAAGCTTTCTAAATTTAATTTATGAATCTATCATTATCACAGCTAACTGTAAACTAACTACACCAACAGAGAGATAGCATTTTTGTGAACCTAACAAATTTTGTTTCACTATTTTTGGACACCTACAGATTTTTCTACAATTTTACAAAGATCAGCTCACAACTAAATTGAATAAACATTTATTAATTCATTGGAAAATGAAAAACCGAATTCCTTAGCGCGGCCCATGAGCGAGCGGCTCGGCCCACTCCAGCGCCCCGCGCGGGCGCACGCGCAGCACACCGGCGCGGCCCACGCGCGATAGTGGCCCAACGCGGGGAGACCCACGCGCGCACCGACGATTATGCAAAAGAGACCCCAGATTTCAACTAAATGAACACGCAGTCCTTTCTACTATTTATTTCTCTCTCTCTCTCGACGCTCGCACTTAACCCCTCGGTTCACTTCGAATTCCCATTTCAAGGTCCCGGGCCGAAACTTAACAGAGGCCGTGGCCTCCCCGGCCAAACGCCAGAGAGCACGGACCTCCCCGGCACCAACCAACACCACCATGACACTCTACGAGGGAAGCGCGATCGATCGAGGTATCAAACGCCGCAAATGGTGCAGCACAAAGACGTGGCCATGCGCCGCGGCGGGGTCTGGCCGCGGCAACACCGGCGTCGACGAAATCACCTAACCCAACGCTACCATCACTACTTAGACTCCATGCCTAGTGTACCGGTAACACCCCAGAGGTCCTAGGCATACCTATTCTACTCCCAAACGAGCCGGCCACGTACATCGCATCTACATGACGTTCGCCGGAGGCAACCACGCGCTCCGGCGAGCCTCGGCCCTAACCGGCTCAATCACCTACTCTAGGAGCAAGAGGGCCTCACCAGATACGTGCAGGATAGACTAGAAGAAGTCATGAGGCTCGGCAAGGTGGTTGGCCACATGCGCGGGGTTGCTCTGGATCATGGCAAGCGCGGCAATGGCGTTCCCGGTGACTCGCTACTCCGCGCGGCGAAACTGCTACACGAGCGAGGCAACCAAGTCAACACGACGCAAAGACACTGCTCAATTGAAACAACGGAGCACAGAGCGATGCCCTGGCCGAGCACCCACCTCGACGGCCATGGCGGACCGCCGCGAGGAGAATGCCCCGCATTACCTCACTAGAAGACGAAAGCTCATCGGGTCGACTCCAATTGTGAGCTAACTACCAGGGCTAGTTAGGCGCATGGTTAATTGGAAGGAGGTGGACTACGTAAGGCCAATTGGTTGGACAATGCCGTTCGGACTTAAGGGGGTCGACGGCGGGGGAAAACTCAAATTGAAGACTGACGCCGTACGGCGGCAGCAGTGGCAAGCTTGGTGCGAAGCTGGACTCCAAATCGACCTCCAGATGTGCGCAATTACAAGGATGGGGCCAGCTCTACGGGTTGGCCTTAGCGCAGCTCGGCCGGCCGGCGCGACGCCATTCAAGGCGACGTGACGGGGAGTGTGGCGTGGCGCAGTCACTAAATGGGAGAGGATGGCAGCATGACGGTTGATGGCTCCACATGCGCGTACGAGACTGGCACGACGACATGCAACCACAGCGGCTTGACTCGCAAGGCAACGGTGGCTCGGCCCTACGCGCCTAGGTGGCTGGCGCCAGTCAAAGGGGGCAGCAGCGCAGCATCATTGAGCGCCGATGTGACGACAAGGCAGGCAGAGCAAGCCCACGCGTGTGCAGTCGTGAGGGTCAGCAGCAATAGTGGCCGCGCGACAGCGGTGGTCGGAGCGTAGCGTGACCGGGGATGCAGCAAGACGCGACGGCGAGCATCAGCGGACACGACGGCGGTGGCAGAGCGGCCAAGCGACTCCACACTCACGGCCATGGCTAGCAGTAGCGCAATGGAGACCGTGACACGGTGAAGTGGCGGCAGCGGGCTAGCCAAAGCAGCGGGCCCACGACGACGGTGGTGGTGGCCGAGCGGCCAGACCGCCGGGCGCGGCGTGCTCATGCGTGCGTCACGTGCCAGTGCGCGGCAACGGCGGTGCGCGTGTGTGCGCCAGGGGCAGGCCAGTGCCACGCGCCAAGCCAAACCGAAGCGTAGTGACCGCGGCAAAACGCTGCAACCGTTCGGGAACGTGTCTTGCACGCTTTTTAAAGCGTCCCAAAAACCCACCTCAATGTTTCAATTGCTAAACCAACTATTTTACGCTCGAGATGGTATATCAAGCTACTAAAACAAACCCTAAGACCATGCCACTACTTAACCCGATTCTCCTATAAAAATTCCCAAACGTAGCCTCGTCACACCGTTTTCTAACTTAAGAAATTGATTGTCTCGCTCGGATTTGCGTCAACTTTGATTTCCAAGCTACCACCCAAGCTAGCTAGTGACTCCCGTTCTTGACCGCAAGTATTTCACTGTCACCTATGAAGTTTGTACTACAAACTTTACTAAAGTTTCATATAGGAATTCTATAGCATTCTCGTTCAATAAAAATTCGTTAAGAACACTAAGTGATACAGCGCGACATGAAATATAACATTCGTTTCACGTTTCCGATGAACATTTTGAGTTACGTATATTGCTTTACACCCTATATTACACACATTTACACATAAGTATGATGCTCATGTAGTGTTTTAGCAAAAGACTATACAGTATAACACCGAGGGTGTTACAAATCTACCCCCCTAAAACAAAATCTTGACCCGAGATTTCATGTGCCTAGTGTGGGAAAGGAGATAGGAAATATATTTCAACGTAACAACTACCCATCAGAACCAGAGAGAAGGTGGGGGTAATGCTTCAATATATAGCTCTCTTGTTCCCACGTGGCCTCATCCTCCGAGTGGTTTTGCCACTGCACCTTGTAGAACTTTACCACATTGTTCCTTGTCACTCTTTCCTTTTCATCTAGGATTTTGACAGGGTGCTCAATATAAGTCAAATTAGGCTGGAGTGGAAGTCCTTCAATTTCTACAGCTTCATCAGGGACCCACAAACATTTCTTTAACTGTGAGACATGAAACACATCGTGTACCGCCGATAAAATATCGGGAAGCTGGAGACGATAAGTAACTGGGCCACACTGTGCCAAAACCTTGTAAGGACCCACATATCGAGGGGCTAGCTTGCCATGGATACCAAACCGATGCACCCCTCTCATAGGAGACACCTTGAGATACACATAATCCCCAACTGCAAACTACAAGGGCCTTCTTCACTTGTCTGTATAAGCTTTCTATCGGCTCTAAGCTGCCTTCAAGTGACTCTGAATAATGCTTACTTGCTCTCGAGCCTCTTTTATGAAATCCGACCCAAAATATCCACGGTCTCCCACTTCAACACAGTTAAGTGGTGTCCTACATTTCTTTCCATATAGACCTTCAAATGGTGACATACGAATACTCTCTTGGTAGCTATTATTGTTAGAAAATTCAGCTAACTTTAGGCATCCATCCCACTTCTCAGGAAAAGAAATGGCACAAGCTCTCAACATATCCTCGAGCACCTGGTTCACCCTTTCAGTTTGGCCATCAGTTTGTGGATGATATGCTGAGCTTCTAAGGAGACGAGTACCAAGACATTGTTGTAGTTGCTCCTAGAAACGAGAGACAAAAACTGACCCTCTATTAGAGATGATAGTAAGGGGAACTCCGTGTAGGGTCACAATCCGATCAAAATATATCTCAGCGTACTTCTTGGCTATATAATTAGTGTCCACCGGGATAAAATGAACAGACTTAGTGAGACGGTCCACAATGACCCAAATAGAATCATAGCCCTTGGATGTGCGGGGCAAACCCACCACAAAGTCCATGGAGATATCTTCCCATTTTCAAACAGGAATGGGCAAGGGCTGCAAATATCCCAGAGTACGTATATGATCTGCTTTAACTCTCCCACAAGTGTCGCACACCGCTACGTACTGGGAGATATCCTGCTTCATGTTGGACCACCATTACAAGTGGCGCAAATCATGGTACATCTTGTTGCTGCCAGGATGGATAGATAGCTTTGAATGATGAGCTTCATTCAAAATCTTCCTTCTCAGCTCCTCATTTGATGGAACCACCAATCTGTCTTTGTATCTCACTACTCCTTGCTCATCAATACTAAAGTGAGGACCACGCCCTTTGGCAATCGATTTCTTAATGGGAGGAATTTCTAAAGTGTCTTGCCTTTGCTCCAGAATAATCTGCTCAAGCAATTCTGAGACTAAGGCAACGTGAGCCAGCACCTCTGCATGGTTGAGAGACAAAGGTGTTTCTTCAACCTGATATGACTTTCGGCTCAAGGCATCAGCTACTACATTGGCCTTTCCTGGATGGTAATGTACCTCCAAGTTATAATCCTTGATCAATTCCAACCATCTCATTTGCCTCATATTTAACTCAGACTGAGTAAAAATATATTGAGGCTCTTATGATATGTAAAAATATGTACTTTGTTGCTCAACAAGTAATGCCTCCAAATTTTTAGAGTGTGGACCACAACAGCCAGCTCTAAATCATGGGTGGGGTAATTCACTTCGTGCTTTTTCAGTTGGCGCGAAGCATAAGCTATCACACGCCCATCCTGCATAAGCACACATCCCAACCCCATCTTCGAGGTATCACAATATACATCAAAAGGTCTGTCAATATCTGGTTGGGCCAACACAGGAGCAGTGGTTAGAAATGTCTTCAAAGCTTGGAAGGCATCTTCACAGGCTGGGCTCCAATCAAACTTGGCTTCTTTTTGAAGCAGTTTGGTCATCGGCTGAGCTATCTTGGAGAAATCTAGAATGAAACGCCGATAGTACCCAGCCAGACCAAGGAATTGATGAATCTAGTGCACTAACTTGGGAGACTTCCAATTTAGCATATCTTGCACCTTGCTAGGGTCTACAGAAATAGCGTCAGGTGTCAAAACATGTCCAAAAAACTGCACTTGATCCAACCAAAACTCACACTTGTTGAATTTAGCATACAGCTTGTGTTCCCTCAATCGAGCCAGTACTATCCGAAGGTGTTGGGCATGTTCTTCATTGTTCTTGGAATATATCAGGATATCATCAATGAATACCACAACAAACTTGTCCAACTCCGGCATAAAAACTGAATTCATCAGGTACATGAAGAATACAGGAGCATTGGTGAGACCAAAAGACATGACTAGGTATTCATACAGCCCATACCTAGTAGAAAAAATTATCTTTGGTATATCTTGTGGTCTAATCTTGATCTAATGATAGCCTGAACGGAGGTCAATCTTGGAGAACACCTTGACACCAGCTAGTTGATCGAACAAAGTATCTATGCGGGGCAAAGGATACTTGTTCTTAATGGTTACCACATTAAGAGGGCGGTAATCCACACACATCCGAAGAGTGACATCCTTCTTCATAAAAATGGCTAGACAACCCCATGGTGAAGAGCTAGGATGGATGAAGCCTTTTTTCAACAACTCTTCCAACTGCTTCTTCATTTTAGCCAATTCCTTCAGAGCCATGCGGTACGGGCGTCGAGAGATAGGAGCAGTACTAAGCTCTAGCTCAATGGAGAACTCCACCTCTCTGTCCGGTGGCAACCCAGGTAGATCTTTAGGAAAAACATCCAGGAACTCACATACCATAGGGATGGAGGTAAGATTAGGAGAGGTTTCAGCATGAGCAGCAACAGGTAAGACTGGATCTGAGGGTGCAAGAAGAGACATCCTATCCTCAGAGGAAGGAAGCCGTAACTCCATAATTCTCTGCTTCAAATCCAAGACTACCCCATATATACGTAACCAGTTCATTCCCAGAATAGCATCAATGCCTTGCCTAGGCAGTATCATAAACTAGAGACGGTAAGTATGAGTGACTAATATCAAGCTCACTGTATCCGTCTGAGTATTAACGCACATATGCGCCCCAGAGTACTGATTCTATAGGCAAACGGTATAGCCATAAGAGGTATATTGTGTCGGTGTGCAAAATCTATGCTCATAAATGAATGTGATGCACCAGGATCAAATAACACATAAGCTGGTTGGGAATCAATGGTGAACATACCCGCCATCACTGGTTCATTTTGCAATATCTGCTCAGCCTCTGTGAAATTAACCTGTCCAGATCGATTGACTGGCACTTTCTTCTTGATCACTATCCGCTTGACTAGTCTGGAGTTAGTCGATGGCTGAGCAGACTGGGCCGACTGGTTTTGCGGACACTCTCGGGCATAGTGGCCTTCTTTGCTGCATTTGAAACAAGCGCCAGGCTTGTTCCCCAATCCTTGGTGAGGTGGGACCTGCTGTCCCTGAGGCTGCTGAGGTTGTACCTACTGAGTGGGTGCACAATACTGAGTGGAAGGAGCCTGAAAAGTCTGCTGAGACTGTCGAAACGAATGCCCGCCTGAAGATTGATAGGGCATCCGTCTGACAACTTGTACTTTCTAGGCATGGGGGTGACTAGATGACCCAGTAGCCACCCGCTTGTGCTTCCATTCTGCATGGGAATCCCACTGCAAGCCCTCCATGGCGATAGCAGCATTCATCATCGCCCCAAAGGTATGATAGTTCCCAGTATACAATTCCTTCTGTAAGCTGCAAGAGAGGCCACGATAGAAGCGGTCCCTCTTCTTCTCATCTGTGTCAACATGAGTCCCAGCATACTACGACAAGTGATTGAACTTATTGACGTAGTCCATCACGGTCATACTCCCTTGCCGTAGGTCTAGGAACTTAGTCAGCTTCCTGTTGAGAACACCAGTAGGAATATAAAACTCTCTGAAGGCCGCCGTGAACTCCTGCTAGGTCACCCGATGATCAGGCTACTGCATGGCATTGAATGTATCCCACCATACACTCGCGGACCCCAACAACTGTTGTGCTGCAAAGCGCACCTTTTGCTCATCAGTCATGGTGAGCAATAGAAACTTTTGCTCCAGAATGCGAAGCCAATGCTCCGCATCTAGGGGCTCAGCCATCGGTGTGAACATGGGTGGGTGCATCTTTAGGAAATCCTAATAAGAGCAGGGTCCCTCAGGACCGCGAGCACCGCCCCCGTTCCCACCATTGCCCCCGTGACCACCATGGGCGAAGCCACCGATAGCCTGTGCCAGCAGCTCCATGGCACGGGACTGACTCGCAGCGAGCAACCATCATTTCCGCCATCATCTCGCGTGAGTCATCGGAGGCGGCTGTGGCAAAGAAGGAGGAGCTAGAAGTGGAGCCTCATGGCTCTCCCCATTGCCATGCTCATTGGCTCGGCCACTTTCACCTTGGCCCTCGCCAAGACTGTGACCCGCCCCGTCACTGGTGCTCCCACGACTGGATCTTAGGTTCATCTGTAAGAAATAGGAACCATCCATTTAGAACAACCCTCCAGATCAAAAACAAGGGATTAAAGAAATGACAAGACATTTATTAAAGCATTCTTTTAGTTATCCTATCACCTTACTAATTCAATTTATACGTGTAGGGAGAAATTTAGTTTAAGCAAGATTTTCTTATCATGATGCATGCATCGGCCTATACGCTCACTCATGACGGAATATAGCGACATTCGCAAAAATTCCAGCACATCGCACACTCACTTTCTGTATGCTAAGCGATTTCTTACACAACGTGAGTCAGTGTACCTGCAGAAAACTGATTAGATAAAACCAGTGCCGCTATCCTAAATAGACCATATTGCTAGGGCTTATACTTATTTACATAATTTAATCGCATCCTACTTTTCGCAAAGCTTTTGTTGATCAATTTTTAGGTTTTGGAAAAGAGTGATGAAACTCGTAAACTCATTATTGGCTCTGGTACCAACTATGGTAGAACCGCCTAAAATAACGCACTTATGGAGACGCTCGTCATCCACCAGACACTAAGCACCCCAAAAGCAAGCTACAGCTAGCGGGTTCCGTCGAGCACACCCCAAGGGAGAGCCTGAAAGATCCATATTTTTCCCCAATGATCCAATAATGAGAATGAGTTACAAACTTAGTCCAATTCATATATCCAGAGTGCTTAAAAATTGTATTATTACATTGCCAAAGTCAGAGTGCGGAATATTAAACAGCGAAATGAAAATAAACATCTATCGATAGTGAACAAGGATCCGTCTGTGCCCACCAAAAGAATCATTCACACAAAGGTTACTCCTCAAGCAGTGCCTACAATAGGGGTAAATAAACCATGAGTACACAATGCACTCGCAAGACTTATCCGACTAGTGGGAATAATTTTCTGACTCCAAGGAATATGATAAGTTTTATGGTTTGCTGGTTTTCCTTTTTGCAGAAAGCAATACTAATAGTGAGTCCTTATTTATGTTATTATTAGCAGCCATGATTAATTTATTATCTAGCCATTCTATGTAAGCCTTGTTCTACTTTCAAGCAAGAGTTGAGCAATCATTTCTATTTCATCACCTTTCATCTTTCAGTTCTTACTACGGTGCTAGACCCTAAACAAGCCGTACTGGATTGCCCGGCGATTCACGAATCAATGCCCCCAGCTGGGTACCCTGAAAACACACGCCCCGCTTGTACCCCAGGCACAAGCAGGACCAACCCATCACCCTCCTGTCACAGGGTCCAGGTCCCCGTCCAAACTTGGACTCCAAGCCCCCGCTCCTGAGTCCCGGATTCAGTGCGGTGCAAGGACCTCCACCATTCTCGCCTCCAATCAGTCGGTTCGGAAAAGAACCAGAACCCACGATAAGAGAGCAACAAGTCTTCCCTGCGCCCATACCCAAGTATGTGCTCGGGATAATAAATCTGTGACTTGACTAGAGACTTATGCAACGGCCGGTCCTTAACCGACACAGACAGGGAAAAAGTGTAACCAAGCTATGCCCTGTTGGCTGCAGGACACAACCTCTTACACCCACCAATACCCAAACCATATCCCTGCTCGGTCACAATTTCTTCTTTCCACCGTTTTATCATGAGTGATCATAATTTTTACCTATTGTGAGTAATGACAGGTTACTCACGCTATTGATATCCTGAGCATAACAGCTACTCGACCTATACTAATAGGACTCTTAGATAGATATATTTATGCATGTAGTTTCCATAAAATGTCTGTAACATAAATGCACATCATATATATGATCATTTCAAAAATAAGGGTTATGCACCGGAGCTTGCCTTGGGCAGGCGATGGGTCAACAAAGTCAGCACCGAACGGCTCTGGGGCTCCCTCCTATATGAGAATCTTCTCCTCGTACTCCTCAATGACCTCCTCGTAGTCCTGTTCGTCCGCAGACACGAACTTTACCAACTCGTGATCTACATGCATGAAATAATGACGCAACACTTAATAATACGGCAACAACAACTCTTAAAATAAAAATACATCTGTCAAGCTACTGAACTAGCTCTACCGACTAGGACGCTACTTACTTATCATTTCCACTAAACAGGTATGCATCATTTCATGTATTAACTTAGCAACTAAAGGAATCCCTATTTTTAATATCGATTTACTCTACTTATGATAAAACGGGGAGTACTAGCTATTCTATTTATCAACCTACTCTAGAGTTACAAAAATTACAGTGAGCACATAAGAATCTAATGAGCCTACTGTAAAAACCTCATAGCTATAGCTATCACCAATTTGCCACAAAAATTCCTACAATATTAACCTAAATAATACTAAGCTTTCTAAATTGAATTTATGAATCTATCATTATCATAGCTAACTGTAAACTCACTACACCAACAGATAGATAGTATTTTTGTGAACCTAACAAATTTTGTTTCACTATTTTTGGACACCTACAGATTTTTCTACAATTTTACAAAGATCAACTCACAACTAAATTGAATAAACATTTATTAATTCATTAGAAAATGAAAAACCGAATTCCTCAAAGCGGCCCGCGAGCGAGCGGTCCGGCCCACTCCAGCGCCCCGCGTGGGTGCACGCGCAGCACACCGGCGCGACCCACGTGGCTTGACCCACGCACGACAATGGCCCAACTGAAAGCTCTAGTTTGGTTTTGGTTAATTGATGAAACCCTAAGTGCTAACCTAGTTTATCAAGATGATTATGAGATAGGTAGCACTACTCCAAGTGATGAAGCAATGACGAAGATCATGACAATGGTGATAGCATGGTGATGATCAAATGCTTGAACTTGGAAAAGAAGAAAGAGAAAAACAAAAGGCTCAAGGCAAAGGTATAAAATGTAGGAGCCATTTTGTTTTAGTGATCAAGACACTTAGTGAGTGTGATCACATTTAGGATTGATAGCCGTACTATTAAGAGGAGTGTAACTCGTATCGAAATGCGGTTATCAAAGTGCCACTAGATGCTCTAACTCATTGCATATGCATTTAGGATCTAGTGGAGTGCTAACACCCTTGAAAATATTTGTGAAAATATGCTAACACATGTGCACAAGGTGTTTGCAGGGTTGAGATGGGTTCGGCGCTTTCGGGAAAATGAAATGCCTATTTTCTATTGCGCCGGATGCAAATTCTTGGTGGTTGGCACATTTGAGCAAGGGTGAAGAAGTTCGAGTTGAAATGGAGTTGGTCGAAATGATGCTAGCGTCGGTCTACTGACCGGACGTTGGGTCACTCAGCGATCGGACGCTGAAAGGCTACGTCCGGTCATGCTCTCAGACGGCACAGTGGCTAAGGTTGAGCACCGGACGATGGTCTACGTCCGGTCAAGGTGGACCGGACGCGTCCGGTCGAAAAAACATGCCTCGGAGAGCTTACTGGAAACGACCGGACGCTGGGGCTTCAGCGTCCGGTCAGTTTTGACCGGAGCGTCCGGTCAGCTTCGTAGCCGTTGAAATCTGACGAACAGCGTTTGAAGCTGGTGACACATGGCGTCCATCGGGCGACCGGACGCTGAGGGCCAGCGTCCGGTCGGTATGACCGGAGCGTCCGGTCAGAGCGTGTTTTGCCCAGTGAAGGGGTACAACGGCTCTATTTGATGGGGGCTCTATTTATAGCCCCATGGCCGGCTCAAGGCAAACTCTTGCACATTTTCATTGACATAGCAACCTTGTGAGCTTAGCCAAAGCCCTCCCACTCATCTCCATCATTGATCCATCATCATTGTGAGATTGGGAGAGAATCCAATTGCATTGCTTGAGTGATTGCATCTAGAGGCACTTGGTATTCATGTTGCGCTGCGGATTTCGCTTGTTTCTCTTGGTGGTTGCCACCACCTAGACGGTTGGAGCAGCGGTGAAGGATCGGCATGAGTTGGTGATTGTTCGTGGCCGCCTTCGGTGGTTGTGAGGGGAGTTGTACCTTCCCCGGCAGAGTGCCGAAAGGTAACTCTAGTAAATTGCTCGTGTCATTGAGTTACCTCACTTGTGGGTCGGTTCTTGCGGTGTCCTATCGTGTGGACGAGGTTTGTGAAACACCTCTTAGCCGCCGAACCACCAAGTGTTGGTCGACACAACGGGGATTAGCGTGTTGGCAAGCACGTGAACCTCAGGAGAAAAATCGATTGTCTCTTGTCATTTGCATTCTCCCGGTGATTGGCTCAATCATCATCTTGTGATTGGTTCACTCCACGACCCGGCGGTATAATCGTATCACTTACTCATTTACATTTCCGCAAACTAGATATAGCAAGCTCTTTAGTGTAACTAGAATTGAGAGCTTGCCTCGTGCTTTAATCATATCTAGTGGAGCTCTTTAGTGTAGCATTTGTGAGAGCTCTTAGTGAGTAGTAGTCAAGTAGATTGTGTGCCAATTGATCATTGCAACTAGAATTGTTGGACAGGTGGCTTGCAACCCTTGTAGAGCTAGAGCAAGTTTGCATTTCGCTATTTGTCTTACTAATCAAATTGCTCTAGTTGATTTGTAGTTTTTAAATAGGCTATTCACCCCCCCCTCTAGCCATATTAGGACCTTTCACCAACGTGGGGAGACCCACGCGCGCGCCGACGATTATGAAAAATAGACCCCGGATTTCAACTAAATGAACCCACAGTCCTTTCTACTTTTTCACTTGCGGCCGTGGCTAGCAGCCAGGTGACTCCGCACTTGTGGCCGTGGCTAGCAAAGAATAAGCAGCGCAGAGGAAACCGTGACACGGCGAAGCGGCGGTAGCGGGCTGGCCAGAGCAGCAGGGCCACGACGACGGCGGTGGTGGCTGAGCAGCCAGACCGCCGGGCACGGCGTGCTCGTGCGTGCATCGTGTGCCAATGCGCAGCAACGGCGGTGCCCGTGTGTGAGCCAGGGGCAGGCCAGTGCCGCGCGCCAAGCCGAACCGAAGCCTAGTGACCGTGGCCAGACGCTGCAACCGTTCGGGAACGTGTCTTGCACGCTTTTTAAAGTGTCCCAAAAAAACCACCTTAATGTTTCAATTGCTAAACCAACTATTATACGCTCGAGATGGTATATCAAGCTACTAAAACAAACCCTAAGACCATGCCACTAATTAACCCGATTCTCCTATAAAAATTCCCAAACGTAGCCTCGTCACACGGTTTTCTAACTCAAGAAATTGATAGTCTCGCTCGGATTTACGTCAACTTCGATTTCCAAGCTACCAACCTAGCTAGTTAGTGACTCCCGTTCTCGACCGCAAGTGTTTCACCGTCACCTACGAAGTTTGTACTACAAACTTTACTAAAGTTTCGTATAGGCATTCTATAGCATTCTCGTTCAATAAAAATTCGTTAAGAACAAATATAACATTCGTTTCGCGTTTCCGATGAACGTTTCGAGTTATGTATATTGCTTTACACCCTATATTACACATATTTACACATAAGTATGATGCTCATGCAGTGTTTTAGCAAAAGACTGTACAGCGTAACACAGAGGGTGTTACATGGCCGTACCACTCGTTGGCGTGGCAAGCGCAACGTCGGCGGTGACCATGGTGGTGAGCGTCGCGAGCATTGCCACGCACACCTTGCCCCAGAAGCCAGCGTGACGCAGGTGCAAGCGCTGGGCGGCGGCGGTGGCCGCCGAGGGTGCCAGCTCTAGGGCCACGGCCTCGGCAAGTGCGGTAGCAGACCCTTCGACCGGTGGGCTCACCACGGAGCTCGGTTAGCATGTGATTGATCTCCTTCGGGAGCGCCGCGGTGGCCTCAGTGTTGTTTACCTTGGCCAGGCGCAGCAGGCGCGCGTCCTCCTCTAGAGTCCACGCGCGAGGAAGCCTCAGGCGGACCACGATGCCCGCTGCGGACCAGCTCGGCTGCTGCTTCGACACCTGCACCGACGACGCATGGGCGAGCTCTAGCCCGGCCACGCCTAGGCCATGGCAAACGTTGCGCACGCGATCACTGATCGGGGGGTATTTTTGACCGAGATAACAACTTTGTTCCTTCATTTTAACAGAATGCTACTTTTAGGTTATGGTCCAACCTTTCTGTGGTATTTTATGGGGGCGCAAACTTTTGAGGGTATTTTACGGAGATCGCGATCTTTCAATGCTACACAACCAATTTTCCCTATATAAAAACATGTCGGCTATGCTGATGACTGTGGTGTTGTATTACAGTGGCGAGGATATTCCCTCCATCTAAAAAAGAATATAATTCTCACTTGTTAAAAAAATAAACAATTCAAACTTTGGCCAAAATTATAAAAAAGTACTAATATTTATAATACAAAATAAGTACAATTAAATTAACTACAGAATGTATTTTTATAATAAATTTGTTTGAAGACATAAATGTTAATACTATTAATTATAAATTTAGTCAAATTTGAGCTTGTTTAACTTATATAGGAATCCCATAATTACGTTCTATTTGGAATTAAGGGCCTGTTTGGTATGGCTCCACTCCTAAACTCCAGCAACTCTATAAAAAAATTCAGCCAAACACCCCAACTCCGAAACTCTACGGAGCTGCCGACTCCATGGTGTTGTAGTACAAATGGAGGTGGAGTTTTGAGCACCTCTTTTGCAGCTCCAAAACCACTCAATATGAACCTCCTCGTGGAGTTGGTGGGAAATTACCCACCACTGCCACTGATTACACAGAAAAACGGTTCGATTCTATTTCTCTGAGACCCCCGCACAGTGACTCCCTCCCGCGCCGTCGTCTTCCTCCCCCGCCGCCATGGGTGGCCGCCGAGCTCCTCTGTGACCGAGCCCTCCCCTCGCCTCGCCTTACAAAAACATGCCTGAGCTCCGCAGTAGCACGCCACCGCCGCCTCTGCCCTCCCCGAGCCCTCTACCTCTGTCCAGCGCTCGAGGCGACGCTCCGACCTAGGAGTGATGCGGTCATAGGTCCGGTCGTAGAACTCTACTGCGCCACAGACGAGGAGATCCTCGGGCTCGGTCACGAGAGCTTGGAGAAGGAGGAGAAAGGGATCTGCTCCTTCACCGACCACTCGGGCTGGATGTCAACGGACGGCTTGGCGGACGAGGAGGAGGGCCCGCCGCTGTTGAACTGGTGGTTCGTGTGGCAGTTCTGCTGCTAGTGGCGGTCGCGGCAAGCGCGCTCCTTCTCGGCCTCGTGACGCCGAGCCTCGACCTCCTCGTCGCGGCGCTGCGGGAGCTGGGGCCGCTGCTGGAAGCGCCAGCGGGGCCGAACCGCGGGTGCCGTGGCGGCGGCTTGCCGTCAACGAGGCGGAAGGACGAGTCGTCCGCGGACGCGAGCCCGATGGAGTCATCGAGCCCCGCGAAGTCGAAGACGGCGTCCCGAGCGGCGGCAAACGCCGTGGGGCCCGGCGGGTTGCGGGTCCAGTCGGTGATGCGGCCCAGCTTGTCGGAGCGGGAGAAGGAGGCGAAGGGGACAGACGAGCGCGGCGTGCCCGTGGTCGCCGCTGACAGAGAAGAAACGGAGAGGAAAAGAGGGGAAAAAAAGAAAATAGATTAGTCACTGACAGTGGGACCCACATAAGCAGGGCAAGAATGACAATCTACCCTCGAACTCCTCTTTTTTGGAGCTGGGGACACCCTCCTAACCAAACACCTCTATCAGACAGTTCCAACTCCACCCAGAGCTGGCTCCATCTGAAGTTCTGGAATGGAGCAGCTCTATCCAGAGTTGGAGCCATGCCAAACGGAGCCTAACTATGGGGCGCTGAGCAGTTTTACTGGAGAATATTTTCTTGAAAATTCGAAATTCCTGTGGACTTCTTGTGTAGCATGAAGCATCGCTGTCGGTAGCATTTTGGAAATTCATAATGTGCTACTTTTTTCGAAATGGAAAAGATTCTGAACGACATGGGAAGGTAACACTTTTCGAAATGGACAAAGTTCTGCACCACATGGGACACAAAAATCGCTTTGAAGTGCCATTTTTTTTTAGACTAGACTCCTAGTGTATAAGTTGTAGTATCTGTACTCTACACAACACACCACTATACACACGCATATCTCTAGAAGCTACAATCTATACACCTCAAACGCCCTTCTGAAAATCACCGAAGCCATACGAGTCTCGTAAACGACGGGCACGTCGTAGTCCCATTGTAGCGCCACGCCAGTATCCAAGACCTACAAAATTATTTATTAAGAATAAATCCCATAGTAAGAAATCACTTACCCAAGCAGGGTCGAACTCAGGACCCGTGGCGTCCACACCGGAGAGCTCACCATCCGAGCTGCAGCTCGGTCCCCTTTGAAGTGTCGTTGTATACAAGTCAACTCACTATAAGGTTCTACCTCTAATGCCACGCCACATGATTGCAACACCACTAATTTGGTTGCCATAGGCCGTATTGCAACATTTTAAAAAAAAAATGGTTGCAATATGTGCCTATAATGCAACGGACTAAATTTATTGCAATATGTGTGATTTGTCGTTACAACAGGCTTGTGCTACTGCAACCATTTAAGAATTGTGTTGCAATTAGTTGGCATTATTGCAATGGCATTTTTGAGTTGCAATAGTATTAGTTTTCGTTGCAATTACTTGGTGTTATTGCAACTATATTGAATTTGGTTGCTTTTGCTTGTAACTATTGCCACGGTTATTATGGATTGCAATAATGTTCCATGGTGTTGCAATTGCTAGGGTGGTTATTGCAACAAGATTTTCGAATGGATGCAATAACATGTTCCTATTGTCACGGTTTTCTGAGGTTGTAATAATTTTTTGTGACGTTGCAATTATTAAGTACTTATTGCAACTACAATTCTAAATGGACGCAATATCATGTTAATATTGCCATAGTTTTTTTGTGTTGTTATAGGCTACCGCTGATGCAACGGCCTAAAAGTGTTGCAATATACAAAATTGGTTGCAATATACAAAATGCTCCACGTATTAGACTACCCCTGATGCAACGGCCTAAAAGTGTTGTAATATACCAAAAATAGTTGCAATAGACAAAATGCTTCACGCATTTCTAAATAATGTATTCTATTGACAAAAAAATGTTCCATAGAGGATTTGATCCCAGGAACTAAAGTACAAGCAAACACTCATCTACCACTGGGCTACTGAGATGTGTTCAACATTAAGCCACCTTTATATTACTTGTTTACATGACGAAGATGGCTAATTCACTTCATATGTCAACAAAGACGATAACCATCCGCATCTTCCATGACAATTTCAGAAAACAAAAAAATTGTCCAACTTGCTGATATTTGTGCTTATGATAGAAAACAAACATGAGTATAACAGTTTAAAGACCAACTGCAGCTATTCATTATCCCGGACAATGAGATTGTTTTAAAAAAAATCTAGAAAAAACATCACTGTCGTACAAAGGATAAGTATTTAAACAAAGAAATCATCTTCTATGCTTTCTACCGCAAATGGTGCAACTCCATCGTCAATGTAGGTGTCATCTTCGTCGTCATCATCCTCATCAAGTAAGACCACATCATCTGGTTCGAGAACGTATCAGCTACATACATCACATGTTTGTGCATAGAAGCTAGCAGGTCTGTGTACACTATCAATTGATTTTTAGAAGAAAAAAATCTCTTGAATCATCAGCAAGTCAGCTTGTTGTTAGTGTTGCTCTTCCAACCCACCTCCTAGAATAATCTGTAAAACAGATCACCAAGCAGCAGCTTCTAGAAATTAAAACGAAGTATTTGAAGTTGAAAACTTCGATGATTATAGCTTTGGTCAATCAGAGAAAGACAACACAAAGTGCTTTGACAACATAGCAAACTAAAACAAAAAAAATGTGATGAGTGTTGGTGTATGAGTGCATTGATCCTTAGATGGCAAATATTATATGAGATGGGACTAAAATCTGATGGTTTAACATGAGTAAAAATAATATAGACCAACTATTTTCATTGAAAGAGCCAATCATTTCTTACAGTATTCAAGAAGTGTCCCATAGCTAGCACTGGAAGTTATCTATGTCCAAACTGTAAAAAACCACAGTTACATAATGTGAGCTACCTAGCTGCCCTACTCCAGCTAGCATAATATACTTCCAAATCCCCCACTACTTTTCAAATAGGATAGTACTATGTATTCTGAACACTAAACTTGTCCAAAGAGAAACAAGCCTAAATATTGTAATGTTGAAACAATAAATTCACAATGCCTATGCATCTGAACAGTGGGAAATTCTGAAAGTAAACTTATTGGAAAAAAGTAAATTCACAAAGTTATGGTAATTGTAGCTTACAACTCAACAGTCTCCAATGTAATCCAAAAACAGTGAAAGGAACCTGTTGTTGCATGGACGGTCATCATTAGGCCCTCAACAATGCCAAATTCCATGTTGATAACCTGCAGACCATGAATGTATATTAGCATGTCAAGTAATGAGCAGTGATATTGCAATGGCAGCACTGGAAGATACTCGGCATCCAAAGGGCATGGAACTCTAAGTACAAAGGACTTGCATCTTTTATCATTTTGCAATTACAGTATGTCAAATTATTCTATTTCATAATTTGAACTTACTAGCCAATCAATAAAGGATCAGATACATTTACGAATCAATATATATCCACTTTTTTACAGAAACTACGACAGCTTATGCAAATATATAGATTAAGGACAATATCCAAACGCAGAAAAAGAACAGATGAGGACACGATCTACCTCAACTGAAATAACCGTGTACCTATGTGTGTATGAGAGAGAAGGGTGATTCGTTCATCACCTGGGTGATGTGGAGGCGGCATCCATGGGAGGACTCACGGACATATACGACTTGCCGGGTTTCACGCCTTCACCTCAACACCTGCAACATATAAGAAAGATTCAGAAAAAAAAAAGATGGATCAGGCCATGGACAACAAATGGAGTTCTTGGGATGCAGCAGCTTCTCCCTCATGGCAAGATCTGCTGGCGACCATGGTAATACCTGGGACCCTAATACCTGTACTAGTCGCCCTTCATCTTGACCTTGGACTCAGAGGCGCTGGCGGATAGGACGAGGCGGGAGTCGAGCAACGCGAGGATGTCGTCGTAGATGCGGGCGAGCTCGGCCTCCACCACGAGCAGTAGGTGCGGAGAGAGGGAGCACGCGTGCCTTCGTAACATGGAGCTAGCCGGCGGCGGCGCTGCCGCCGCCGCCGCTGCACCCGCGCCGCACTACCGCCCAGCCTTCCTTCCTTCCTTCCTGGCGTTTATGCAGCGGCAGTGGCAAGCAGATGGGGCAGAGTCCGTGCAGCTGGGGGAGGGCGCCGGTAGCGGAAGGGACTGGGGCGGCTGCGGCGTGGCTTGCGGTGGTGACTCGTGGGTGGATGGAGTGCGGTGGTGGGTGGACAAAGGAGGTGAATTTGGGACGAGTAGAGACGCAGACACGGGCGGTGGAGAATTTTCAATTGACCAGATAGACAGAGACGCGCGTGGCACGGCGGGAGAGGGAAAAAATTGGCGGCGGCTGAAAATTTTGGTGATAGGTAAAGGCAAAAAAAAAATGATACCCCACGATTCAATGTCACACGATTTTTCATGACATATGATGACTTAGAAACCAAATTTGCAAAGTAGAGTACGCATACATTTGAATTTTCCTTCTAAATTCATCTTGAATCTTGAAATGTATTTGTATGTTCATAAATATATCTTTTTTCTATGACGTAGAGTACACATACATTTATAGGATTATATGTCCTTGTGCATGATTGTGTATGGCATAGTGATCCACCATGGAATTCGACTAATCAGTGGTGTAGCATGTGGGCACAGTGAGAGCTATTAGAGAAAGTTTGTGTGTGTTAGGCTTTGTTTGCATAAAAATTTTGTAACTAATTTGTTATTTTTATAGTCAAAATGAATTTTTGCGTGTTGGTGGAAAATAACTTCAAAATGAATTTTTGCATGTTAAGAAATAACAGTAAAAGGAAAAAAAATCCATGGCACCGATGGATATCAACCTAAGACTAATTTGTTGATACCAATTCGGGTTATACACAAGTAAAGGCTAGCACCTTTTAGGAACATTGGGGAGGGGTATATCAAGGTTGCTTTAAGGTCAGTAAGGCCACCTAGAACACCAAGGAATCTCGTCGAAAGAATCGTTGGCCAACATGAGGTTGGAGGAGCAAAGTTAGGAAAAAAGGAGTAATAAATGTATTTTTGACGACCCTATGTTTTGCGATCGCCTTGACGAGAGAAACATAATTGTGAAGTATGTTATGCGCTTTGGCAATTTCTCACTGTTACCACAACCATAATTAATAAAAACTAAAAAACTAAAAATAAAAGCTATGGCACCAATGTGGGTCGAACCTAAACCATGCGAATTCCAAAAT
The DNA here is from genome assembly GCA_904845875.1 of Miscanthus lutarioriparius. Classification (NCBI taxonomy): domain Eukaryota; kingdom Viridiplantae; phylum Streptophyta; class Magnoliopsida; order Poales; family Poaceae; genus Miscanthus; species Miscanthus lutarioriparius. The sequence goes on from CAJGYO010000018.1 coordinate 67,092,635, forward strand.
TTAACTATACTTTATTAGAAAATGTTATTATTAAAAAATAACACAAGAAAGAAAAAAATCGTATGTGGCAATTGGCGGAACCAGAAGAATAACTTAGGAGGGGTGAGACGAATGTAAGACATAGAGATAAAAGCACTTTTAACAACTCCTTCACATAGAAATAGTTACTGTTACTATGCTGCAGGAGTATTAAAAAAATTCATACGGGCCATGAAATATCGAGGCATCTCCGACAAATTTTAATCAATTTTACAAATTTTTAGATGTGAACACGATATTTTTATCTTTAGGGTCCATTTTTAATGTGGGTTCTGCATATAGACTTAGTTATATCAATATGCATAATGTTGTCGTATGCCTTGGCCTTCGAACACTAGGTGGTTGCCGAACTAACGAGAACTCGAAAAAAGTTTCACAGGAGCGCGGGGTGGAACAAAAGGAGAACGACGAAGTGGATTCTAAAATAGAATATATCACTCTTCATCCTTCTTGCAGCAACAGCTGTGGATCTTATTTATATATATACGTAGACTTTACATGGGACCGAAATGCCCTTTGCACCTACTGCAGATTCGAATCATATCCTAGGTAACCAGGGCAAATCCGGTCAAAACAGCCTACGCCACCCCTAGTCAACACAATCCCTAGTGATCACTTGGCCCTCGCTCGATGCAGGGAGGGGACCAGCCGGGCCAGACTGTCTTCGGTCTTCACGAACGACACCCTTCGACCTTCGGACAGGCTCTTCTGCCTCATCTACCATTTCACCCGGGGCGTCCCTTCCTTCAGTCACGATCCTCGTAAACCTGAAGATTTCCTACAGACGACGAATACTCATATATAACGACGAAATGGTACTTGAACACTCAGAAATGATGAATACCAATCGCGCCCATAAGGCTGCCCATTTGCCCTATGACGAACGCCCTTGTGGCGCCCCCCGCACATGCCGGTAAAGTTGCCGCGTTGCTGAATGCTAGAGAAGCAGACTGCAAGACAGTAGAGGGTGAGGGGGTGGCAAAGAAGGATGCCTGCCCCCAACACATAAAGTATGTGACTTTTGCACTGAGTTATACTCGCTTTGTCAACAGAATGATGTAACTTTGAGATTTGCACAAAAGTGAGTATTACGGGCTTGATTGGTTTGCGACCAAAATTTTGCCATGTCAAAGATTTGGCAAATCAAAGTTAGGTAAAAAATTCGCCATAGATTTGGAAAGTTAAATGTGAAATGTTGGTAAGTTTTGGTAGCAAATCAAACAATAGCCTGAATTATGACTTGCCAAATCCTTACATATTTTGGAAGCCAACCAACGAGGCCCTACATTCTTTTTGTTGATAAAGGGAGTATTGAGTAAATTTTAGTCAATATTATCATAAAAAATTCATATTATGAGATCTTGTAACATATGTCCTTAAATATATTTTAATGAATTTTAAAAGTCTTATCTAAGGTACATATAGTTCAAATTTAAGTTATTTTCAATCATTAAATACACATAAATTCAAAATTATTGACTATAAACATGGTCCTAACCTCCGTACACTTTGGTCCCCACTCCTGTACAAAAAATAGTAAAGTTCAAAAATTAATAAAACTCCAAAGTATATGTAGTATATTACATATAATAAATGGACCATGCTTTTTTCGAAATCTAATTAGAAATTAAAAATTAGAAATATATAGAGAGAATAAAATACCAACTATAACACGCACCCAAAAATTAGCTACTACCGCTATCCGCCGCGCAAACCGCAGCCACCAGCCAAAAAGTCCCGCGCTCGTGCTCGAAACAAAAATCTCAATCTCAAATCCGGCCCCTCACATCCATACGGGCGCATTTGGTATTGTTGGATCTCTCCTTCGGCAGTCGGCATTCGGCAAGCCTGTGACTCCCACTTTCGGCGCCCCTCCTCCCCTCCACCACGACGCCCTCCTCTCCTCTCACTGCTGCGCTCGGAGGGGCAGGACGCCGCCGCCCTAGCCGGAACTGCTGGCCCCGTGCTGCCGCTGCCAGCCCGGGCCGGGCGGGCGAGCTGGCTGGCCACGTGCCGCCGCTGCCGTCCCTGGCCGAGTGGGCGAGCTGCTGCCACTGCCGTGGCTTGGGTGGGCAAGCCTTGCTCGCCCCGGGCTGGGTTGGGCCTGGACCCGGTCCCGATCTGTGTCGTCTCCGTCCGATCTGCGCCATGCTGTGCTTCTTCACCCCTCAACGGTGAGATCCGGCGCCGTTTTCTCTTGATGAATGTGTATGGAAGTTCTGTGAGTTGTACTGTAAATTGTGGTTCTAGGGTTAGGGTTGGCCAACAATCCCTCTCCTGTTTGCTCCATGGCTTATTTGATCTGGTCAGGATAAATTGATTTGTTTCAGTGCACCAGCTCAGCAGCGTACAATAGATTGATTATTGACCTGGGCATAAACGAAAACTACTTTGGATTCTTATGTTGTTAGCACATACTTATTCTTGAATCAATGATTGTCACTTTAGTTGAGTCAGAGCTAGCTTACAGCAGCGATAGAGGTATATTACCATGTATTGGGTGGTATATAGATCATAGTGTTGTAAGATTCGCAACATTTCAGTGACCGTTACCATGGATTTTGGCCTGCTACATGTGTATGTATTTTTTTCAATTAGTAAGTATATGCTTACTTATATTTACACCCTGGATCTATAGCAATCATTATGTTGGCAAATATTAGCTACTCAGTCTGTAACTCTATAGCATATCAGTGGCCTTGTTACCACTGATTTTGGGCTCCTAGCTTGGGGGAAAAGCTAATTTGCTCAACAGCATGTAAGGTGTTCCTTTTCAGGGATGACTATAAGATTAAATTTCTGTACCATTCTTGCTCTTTAATTGTGAATTTGTGACCCTATCTGAGATTGGTGCACTTGCTGCTGTTGCTTTCCTTCGTAGTAGATTAAGATTGCACTTACAAATTGCCCCTGTTTCAGAACATATTCTTCCCTTAAAGCACCTATCAGTTCATCTACTTTGGTTTCCCTGTGATTCTAGCTGATGGTACGTCTGTTTTCCTATATATACTTTGGTTCCCCTGGCAGTTCACTTCATTTACTAACTGGTTAAATTTTTGCAATCCTTTTGAGTACCTGAGTGTGACCGGAAGTGCCACAAATTTGAGTTTGACATTTGGTGTTGAAGAAACCTTCCTCTATGTTAATTGAGATGTTGGTAGTCTGTTATAAATTGATTGACTTGCCTCTTCTTTTTTCTTGGTAATGTGTTTTCTCTGACAATTGGTGAGACAAGAAAGGGAAATTTTAGCTATAGCTGTATTTTGCCACAAGATGTAGCTTAATTGTTATTGTTCAGAGATGGTAATTTTATAGCTCTCTGTTCTCTGTTACAGATTAAGCTCAAGATAATCAGTGGACATGTCCTGATCATGCTTGTAATTCAGTGCTTCATTGTTTAACGAGTTGTGATGCAATATTTTCCAAGTTTATATTGATACACACCACTTTTGATCTATTTCTGCCATGTTAAAACTATTTTCCTCGACTGCTTGTTGTTAGTTGATCTCCACCAATAGGCCCAACGGCCTATTGGGCCCTATCTCTGCTCCCTGATCGGGGGAGCCCAACCCTAACTCGGTTGGAGGGCCCCTGTCGCACGGCACACATAAAAGGAATGTGGGGGTGAGGGCTCGGACTATGAGGTTCACTGGAGCCACAATCCCACCTAAAGAGAAACCCTAATCCGATCCTAAAGCGTGCTGCCAGCGACGGGATGTGCCCCACCACCACAGTCGTGCCTGCAGGTTCACCGCCGTCGCCCCACTGTATCGCCACCTCGCCTCCTCATCGGCACGCCGAGCACTGGCGTCCGCGAGGCTGCATCTAGGGCGGTATCGGCGTCCACGCTGCCGCTGCGGTGAAGCTCCGTAAGGTTGAGGAGCCTAACTACAGATCTATGGGTTACACACAGAAAGGTACTCACATCGATCCTAACAATGGTATCACAGCCAAGGTTACCTATGTGTATCCCTAACCCTAACCGGGTAAAAGCAAAGAAAAGAGACCGGGGGTGGTGGATTTCACTGGAACCCGGTCACCACCGCTACCGCGCGGGAAAAGTGCCGCACTGACACGGCAAGAAAGACCAGATCCGTGTTCGGATCAGTGAAGATGAACAAAGAAGGGGAAGGGAAGAAATTCGGAAAGAAAAGCAATTGGTTCAACCGAAAGGGAAAAAGAACGGTTTCGGATTAACCCTAATCCGAAAAGAAAAGAAAAATCCAAAGAAGAGAAAAAGAAGGGTCGGAACCCTAACCCTAACCCTATTTTCCCATTCGGATGAACTCGAAAAGAAAAGGAAGAAGAACAGGGGCTGGAATCGAACCCTAACCCTAGATCCCGATTCGATTCGGATGAACTCCAAAGGGAAAAACCGAATCAGTTGAATCAAAGAAAGAAAAGAAATAAAAGAAAACAGAAATTTAACCCTAGATACATTTGGATGTCAAAGAAAAGAAAGGAAAAACAGAAAAGAAAGGGGAAAAGAACAGGTCGGCGCACGAACCCTAAACCTAACCCTAGAACGGATCCACCTCGGCAATGTTGGAAAAAGAAGCCCTGACGGACTTTCCACGGCCGCTGGAGAAGAAAGGCCGCCGAACCAAGCTTCGCTGCTTTCGCCGGGCTCGCAAAGGGGTCACCATGGCCAGCCGCTCGGCAATGGCGCGCTCACCCACTGGGAGCGCGCGACGCAGCGGGGGGGGCAAGGGCGGTGCCATGGATGCCCGCCTCGCTCCACCACTCGCTCTCGTCTGGCTCGGTTCCGATCTGGTGAGAAGAGAGAGCAAGGAGAGAGAGAGAGAGCGGCGTACGAGAGAGAGAGCGAAGAGAGAGAAGGGCAAGTGCCGAATGAGACTAGGGTTTTGGCGACCGCGGCCGGAATTGGGTTTTATTAGGCCGAAACAATCGGACGGCCGTCGGATCAGATCCAACGGCGCCGGATGCATGGGCTCATGAGCTGCCCAAAGGGGAGAGAGCGCTGCACAAGCACTTTTGCATGGCCCAGCCCAAAGTTGCGGCTCGGTGCGCATGCTGTGTGTGAGAGAGAGGCGGGCCGAAGTAAGCTTCTGCGGTTTTTGGGCTGCCGAGAGTAAAGAGTGAGCCCAGTTTCGTTTTTTCTTTTCCTAGAAAATTGAAAAATGCAAATTGGCTCAAAAGAAAAATAGAAAAAGTATTTTTTACCTGTGGGTAAAATTCAAGAAATTGATGTAAAGTTTTCTGCTGATAAAGAAAAAGTATATTCTCCAGTTAATTTGTACCAATGTGGTATTTAACTGGAGAAAAGAAAAGATTTTCCAGAAAATGTTTATTTCCTGGAAATTGATTAATGGATTAAAGAAAATAGAAAAAGAAATTTTCCCTCCACAGTCAAAGAAATTGTTTAAATCTCCAGTTAATTTGTACCAACGTGGTATTTAATTGGAGAAAAAGAAAGTTATTCCGCTGCTAAAGAAATTGTTGATTCTCCAGTTATTTTGAACCAATGTGGTATTTAATTGGAGAAAAAGAGTTTTGATATGATTATGATGTTGTTATTTACTGACCAACGTTGTTAATAACAATATCGTAATGTTAATGTTTTATGCATTAATTCTACTTCTGCCCAACGGTGATGTAGAATTAGTGTATAAGAAAAGTTGTTAATTTTAATGAATTAAGCATTAATTCTACTTCTGCCCAACGGTGATGTAGAATTAGTGTGTAAGAACAGTTGTGAAAGTTAAAGACTTATGCATTAATTCTATTTCTGCCCAACGATGATGTAGAATTAGTGTATAAGAATAATTGTATGTTTTGATTTTGACCAACGTTGGAATCAAGGCATGCAAATGATGTTATTTTTATGATTAAGAAAAGTTTTGACCTAGTTTTCATCTTGTTTAAGGTGAACTAGGTAGTCACCTCACCGTGTTCCACTGAGTTTGTGGCACCGGTGAGGAAGACAAAAGATGCCACTTGGGCAACTAAAGAAAGGGATTTTAAATCCGAAAGATCTTCATAGGAAGTGGGTCTTTGCAAACAAGAAAATGTTTGATCTGTGATAAAGAACATGATTGAACCTACAATTGTGGGCTCAATATAAAAAATGTGACACAGTCACCAAGTATCTCGATAGAATAAAGAGTCGGTTCTTTGGCACTTCAAAGACATATGCTACTCAATTTGATAAAGCATTTGGTGATGAGTGTTACTACGAAAATGGTGGCATAAGAGAGCTCACGATCGTTGTCGAAATTATGGCACTATCGTTCGTGCCATATTTCGAGGGGAGAATAGAAAGACTCGTTAAGAATGATATTCTTCCTCTATTAGAGCTCTCGATTTAGAACAATGCGAGAGAATGCATAAAAGAAAAGTATGTAAAGAAGATTAAGAAAGATGCTAAATGAAGCGCAGGAATTTTACAGATTATTCACATCGACATATGTGGTCGATTTCTGTAAAGAGTGTGGATGGTTATGATCCATTCACAGATGTTTACTCCCATTATGACCATATTTATCCAATCAAAGAAAGAAAAGATGTATTGGATAAATTTAAGATATTAAAGATTAAGATAGTCGAGTCCGACTGTAGGGGAGTACTACGATCAAGATACCCTAAAAGAATGGCAAAGTAGCCCAAAGATTCTACACCCAAGAACCTCAAACAAAATAGAATAGCTAAAAGAATCAATCGCACTCGATGGATATGGTGGGCGATATGATAAGTTACTCCACCTTACAGTTGAACACCGTGAATGGAGGCGTTAAAAACCTCATTCATATTCTCAAAAGAGTATCAAGTAAGTCGGTGCTCAAAACACCGTATGAGTTGTGGATGTAAAGAATACCTCACTTAACCACTTGCGTGTGTGTGGGGGAGCCTCTTTGAGGCTAAAGTGTTTAACCCAAACATTGGAAAGTTATATCCCAAAACAAGAAGTTGCTATTTTATTGGCTACAGAGAAAAGTCAAAAGGTTTTCGTTTCTCTTTGCCCGAGAGAGATATACAAAGTTTGTGGAAACGAGACATGCTGTCTTCCTAGAGGACGAATTGATGAGGGGGAGCATGGTAGCTCGAGAAATTGACCTTGAAGTGAAGCGGGTGTAAGCGCCCACTCCAATGATTAATGAGCCAATTTTCTCACTACCTGTTGTAGCTGCACCAACAGTGCTAGATACTATGGTGCCAGCACCTGTTGTTATTTCACCTGTGGCAACAATGAATGAAAATGAGGAACCTGTTCTTCAGGATTCTATAGAACCTATTGCCACACATGAGGGGGAGCAACAACAGCCTCAAACAAAAGTTGTGCCAAATGTGGAGGCCCCTAGAAGGTCTCAAAGAGTTAGAAAATCAGTTATTCCTGCTGATTATGAAGTGTACAACACTGAGGAATTTCAAATGGAGGATGATCCCACCTCATTTGAAGAAGCCATGAGAAGTGATCATTCATCAAAGTGGCTTGAGGCTATGGAAGATGAAATGAAAACAATGAATGTCAATAAAGTTTGGGATTTGGAAATAATTCCTAAAGGAGTCAAAACAGTAGGCTGTAAATGGGTCTACAGAACAAAACTTGGCTCTCAAAGGAATATAGAGAAATATAAAGCGCGACTTGTGGCGAAAGGCTATATGCAAAGAGAAGGAATTGATTACAATGAGACCTTTTCTCCAGTCTCATGTAAAGTTTCCTTCAGAATCATAATGGTATTAGTGGCACATTACGATTGAAAATTACATCAGATGGATGTAAAGACGGCATTTCTCAACGGAGACTTGAAGGAAAATGTTTACATGGCACAACCGAAAGGTTTTGTCATGGAAGGAAAAGAACGAATGGGATGCCGCTTAAAGAAATCTATTTATAGATTAAAGCAAGCTTCAAGACGGTGGTACTTGAAGTTTGATCAGTCAATAAAGAATTTTGGGTTTTAAAAGAGAATGTAGAGGACAATTGTGTCTATGCAAAGTTTAAGAATGGGAAATTTATCTTCCTTGTCCTGTATGTAGATGATATCTTACTTGCTAGTAGTGATGTCAGTCTACTACTGGAGACAAAGAAATTTGATATAAAAGATCTTGGCGAAGCCTCGTTCGTTCTAGGGATCGAGATTCACCAAGATAAAAGAAAAGGGTATAAGGACTGTCACAAAAGGCATACATGAAAAAGATCTTAAAGAAATTCAGTATGCACAAATGTAGTCCCTCACCTGCTCCTATAGTCAAGGGCGACAGATGTGGGGATTTTCAATGCCCCAGGAACCAATATGAGCTCAATCGATAAAGTGAAAGTGGTTCCATATGCTTCAGCTGTCGGAAGCTTACAACATGCTCAAGTATGAACACGCCCTGACTTGACATTTGTTACCGGGTTTTACTTGGCAGATTCCAGAGGAACTCTGGAATAGAACATTGAAATTGATAAAGAAAGTCTTGCGTTATTTGCAAGGAACGAAATGCCTCATGATGACATATAGAAGATCTGATTCACTCCACATGGTGGGATATTCAGATTCTGATTATGCGAGAGTGAATGCATATCCAGACGTGGATTTTCTATCATCTCGCAAAGGGGAGCTATTTCATGGAAAAGCTCAAAGCAAACTGTCACTACATCGTCCACAATGTATGACGGTTTGTAGCGTGTTATGAGGCAACGGGCAGGTGAACTAACTAACGAAGTTCATACCCGGTTTAAAGGTGGTTGACGACATCTATAGACCACTTAAAGTAATACTGCGATGATAATCTGGCAGTACAGTATGCTCACAACATAAGTCAAGTGGTGCTGCCAAACACATTGACATAAAGTATTATGTTGTGAAAGATTAAGTCCGGGATCAAGTCATAAGTCTTGAGCATATAAGAACAGAAAGGATGTTCGCGGATCCGCTTACAAAAGGCTTACCACCCAACATGTTCAGAGGACATGGTGTTCAGAGAACATGTAGCTAGCTTGGGTTTAAGGGAAAGCCTAAAATATTCCTGGACAAAAGAAGGCCCAAAGATAAGTATCTATTTCAGAACAGAGTAGTGAGTTGTAGCTGTTAAGTCTATCGGCAATGGACCGTGACGATGAGACATGCTCTATGAGCTAATCTGTAATGGAATGAGCAAAAGCAAATGATATGAAAGTAAAAGATGGAATGAGATCAAGGGGGAGAATGTTAGTTGATCTCCACCAATAGGCCCAACGGCCTATTGGGCCCTATCTCTGCTCCCTGATCGGGGGAGCCCAACCCTAACTCGGTTGGAGGGCCCCTGTCGCACGGCACACATAAAAGGAATGTGGGGGTGAGGGCTCGGACTATGAGGTTCACTGGAGCCGCAATCCCACCTAAAGAGAAACCCTAATCCGATCCTAAAGCGTGCTGCCAGCGACGGGATGTGCCCCACCACCACAGTCGTGCCTGCAGGTTCACCGCCGTCGCCCCACTGTATCGCCACCTCGCCTCCTCATCGGCACGCCGAGCACTGGCGTCCGCGAGGCTGCATCTAGGGCGGTATCGGCGTCCACGCTGCCGCTGCGGTGAAGCTCCGTAAGGTTGAGGAGCCTAACTACAGATCTATGGGTTACACACAGAAAGGTACTCACATCGATCCTAACACTTGTCTGCTTCATGGTGTCCCAGATTGTTGGATAAATTCCTGTTCGGCATAGCAAGATGCGTATAAGTTCTATATAATCTGTGAATATCTTTTGGCATGAGATAAATCTGATATTTAATCATTGTTTTACAATCTTGCTGGTAGGGCGCCATGAAGCATAATTCTTTTCTAGTCAGTACTGAAAAGACATACCATGACACCATGGCTGGAGTAACAGAATATATAGTAGCAAACATATATTATTACATCAATAAGGGAATCGTCGATTCTTAGGTTCCTTGGTCATTTTTTTTGTTGCGCATTAACTATGTTCTCATAGGACACTTTTTTAGAAATATTGCCTAATAAGCACGCCTTCTCTTTTTCCTGCATGAGAGAGCATTTGTTCTGAAATTCTCAGCAATTGAAATATACTATCGATGTTGTGTTCAGAACTGTCTACCTACTTCTCCATGGTATGCACATCCTCCGTCCTTTCCCTGCTTATTAGTAGATTATTGTGTTTGCCTCAATACCTAAACTTTTCCTAGAAATGTTGCACAATTGATAACGAAACAGACCAACTCAGTTATGCGAGAATGACATGCTAAATGAATTTATGTAGTGATTGTGATTTAGAATCATTGAGCGCCGATGTGATGGCAAGGTAGGCGGGGCAAGCCCACGCGTGTGCAGTCATGAGGGTCAGCAGCAACAGTGGCTGCGCGGCAGCGGCGGTCGAAGCGCAGCGTGACCGGGGACGCAGCGCGACGTGACGGCGGTGGCAGAGCGGCCAGGTGACTCCACACTTGCGGCCGTGGCTAGCAGCAGCGCAGCGGAGACCGTGACACGGCGAAGCGGCGGCAGCGGGTTGGCCAGAGCAGCGGGCCCACGACGGCGGCGGTGGTGGCCGAGCGGCCAGACCGTCGGGCGCGGCGTGCACGTGCGTGCGTCACGTGCCAGTGTGCGGCAACGACGGTGCGCGTGTGCAGGCCAGGGGCAGGCCAGTGCTGTGCCCCAAGCCGAACCGAAGCCTGGTGACCGCAGCCAGACGCTGCAACCGTTCGAGAACGTGTCTTGCACACTTTTAAAGCGTCCCAAAAACCCACCTCAATGTTTCGATTGCTAAATCAACTATTTTACGCTCAAGATGGTATATCAAGCTACTAAAACAAAGCCTAAGACCATGCCACTACTTAACCCGATTCTCCTATAAAAATTCCCAAACGTAGCCTCATCACACCGTTTTCTAACTTAAGAAATTGATTAAGTCTCGCTCGGATTTGCGTCAACTTTGATTTCCAAGCTACCAACCAAGCTAGCTAGTGACTCCCGTTCTCGACAGCAAGTATTTCATCGTCACCTACGAAGTTTGTACTATAAACTTTACTAAAGTTTCATATAGGCATTCTATAGCATTCTCGTTCAATAAAAATTCGTTAAGAACAAATATAACATTCGTTTCACGTTTCTGATGAACGTTTCGAGTTACGTATATTGCTTTACACCCTATATTACACATATTTACACATAAGTATGATGCTCATGCAGTGTTTTAGCAAAAGACTGTACAGTGTAACACCGAGGGTGTTACATGGCCGTACCACTCGTTGGCGTGGCAAGCGCGACGTCGGCGGCGGCCATGGTGGCGAGCGTCGCGAGCACTGCCACGCACACCTTGCCCCAGAAGCCGGCGCGGCGCAGGTGCAGGCGCTGGGCGGCGGCAGTGGCCGCCGAGGGTGCCAGCTCCAGGGCCACGGCCTCAGCAAGTGCGGCAGCAGACCCTTCGACCGGCGGGCTCGCCACGGAGCTCGGTTAGCACGTGGCTGATCTCCTTCGGGAGAGCCGCGGTGGCCTCAGTGCTGTTCACCTTGGCCAGGCGCAGCAGGCGCGCGTCCTCCTCCAGTGTCCACGCACGAGGAAGCCTCAGGCGGACCACGATGCCCGCTGCGGACCAGATCGGCTGCTGCTTCGACACCGGCACCGACGACGCGTGGGCGAGCTCCAGCCCGGCCACGCCCAGGCCATGGCAAACGTCGCGCACGCGATCACTAATCGGGTGGTATTTTTGACCGAGATAACAATTATATTTCTTCATTTTAACAGAATGCTACTTTCAGTTTATGGTCCAACCTTTCTGTGGTATTTTATGGGGACACAAACTTTTGAGGGTATTTTACGGAGATCGCGATCTTTCAATGCTACACAACTAATTTTCCCTATATAAAAACATGTCGGCTATGCTGATGACTGTGGTGTTGTATTACAGTGGCAAGCATATTCCCTTTATCTAAAAAAGAATATAATTCTCACTTTTTTTAAAAATAAACAATTCAAACTTTGCCCAAAATTATAAAAAAGTACTAATATTTATAATACAAAATAAGTACAATTAAATTAACTACAGAATGTGTTTTTATAATAAATTTGATTGAAGACATAAATGTTAATACTGTTAACTATAAATTTAGTCAAATTTAAGCTTGTTTAACTTATATAGGAATCCCATAATTACGTTCTATTTGGAATTAACTATGGGACGCTGAGCAGTTTTACTGGAGTTTATATTTTCTTGAAAATTCGAAATTCCTGTGGACTTCTTGTGTAGCATGAAGCATCGCTGTCGGTAGCATTTTGGAAATTCATAACGTGCTACTTTTTTCGAAATGGAAAAGATTCTGAACGACATGGGAAGGTAACACTTTTCGAAATGGACAAAGTTCTGCACCACATGGGACACAAAAATCGCTTTGAAGTGCCGTTTTTTTTTTAGAGTAGGGCCTTGATTAGATTGGCTCAAAGTTCTAAATTTTTTCACTTTTTCTCTATTACATTAATTTTTGGACGTATGCATGGAGCATTTAATATAGATAAAAAAATAACTAATTACATAGTTTGGTCGTAAATCACGAGACAAATCTTTTAAGCCTAGTTAGTCCATGATCAGACAAAGTTTGTTAAATACAAACGAAACGTGCTACAGTGTCCAGATTGTAAAAATTTACAATCTAAACAAGGCCTATAACTTGTTTTTTTTAAGACTACAACTCAGCTGTAGCATCTACACTATACACACGCACATCTCTAGAAGAGAGATACAAAATTATTTATTAAGAATAAATCCCATAGTAAGAAATCACTTAGAGCAAATGCAATGATACAGCCTGCTGCCGGCGAAATAAACTCTAGCCTGGCTTTCATTAAATGCAGCAGCGACAGCTTGCACCTAATGCGGAGCCTACGCAGCCAGTAAAAACACAGCAAACGCGTATTCACCCGCTCTAAAGCCCGCGTTTTACGAGACGCCCGCTCCGCACTCTCTGCCAGCAGAGATTCAGCCGGCTTGCAGCCAGCCATAATACTTGCTCTTACCCGAGCAGGGTCGAACTCAGGACCCGTGGCCTCCACATCGGAGAGCTCACCATCCGAGCTGCAGCTCGGTCCCCTTCGAAGTGCCGTTGTATACAAGTCAACTCTCACCAACCCTCACCTGCAGCCTTTGTATATCTTCATGAAGCCTCCAACTGAATTTGTTCGCCTCGCTGTGTTGCACTGCTAGGTAGCCAATTCGTTTCCTTCCCCAACCAAAATGGGCGACGCCACCGCCACCAACCCCTCCTCGCCGACCGCAGCCATGGATCCCGACTCCGAGGTCGTCTTCGACTTCCTGCCCTACCTCTGCCAGTACAAGAGCGGCCGCATCCACCGCCCCGGCGGCGCCCCCACCGTCCCCACCGGCACGGACCCCGCCACCGGTGTCGTCTCCAAGGACATCCGCGCCGGCCCCGCCTCCGCGCGCGTCTACCTCCCTCCCGGCGCCACCGGCAAGATCCCGGTGATCATCTACTTCCACGGCGGCGGCTTCGTGGTCGGCTCGCCGGCGCGGCCGGGCACGCACAACTACCTCAACGACCTCGTCGCCCGGTCGGGCGCCATCGGCGTGTCCGGCTACTACCGCCTCGCGCCGGAGCACAAGCTGCCCGCCGCGTACGACGACGCGTGGGCTGCGCTGCGGTGGGCGGTGACGCTCGGCGACGGCGAGGACCCGTGGCTGCTGGAGCACGCCGACCTGTCCCGCGTCTTCCTGGCGGGCTGCAGCGCTGGCGCCAACATCGCGCACAACACGGCCGTGCGGGCCTCCGCCCCCGGCGCGCTCCCCGATGGCGTGACCATCCGCGGGCTCGCCCTGGTGCACCCGTACTTCACGGGCAGCGAGGCCGTGGGCGGCGAGATGGCGTTCGGCCCCGAGATCCGGCCGTTCATGGACCGGACCTGGCGGTTCGTGGTCTCGGAGACGGTGGGGCTGGACGACCCGCGCGTGAACCCGTTCGTGGACGACGCGGCGCGCAAGGCCTCCGCCGGGATCCCGTGCGAGCGCGTGCTGGTGTGCGTGGCCGAGAACGACTTCCTGCTCAAGGAGCGCGCGCTGTGGCACCACCGGGAGATCAAGGCCAGCGGGTACGCCGGCGAGGTCGAGCTATTCGAGTCTAAGGGCGTCGGCCACGCGTTCCACTTCGACATGCTGGACTCGGAGCAGGGCGTTGAACTCCAGGAGCGGACCGTGGCTTTCATCAAGAAATGAACAGCGAGACGATGAATAAAAGTTTTCTCTATGCTATTATATCATTTCGATACTTCAATTGTAATGCGCTGATTAGTTGTTCGATTGCCGAAACAATATATTCGTTGGCATGTTCGCTGGCTGGTGTTTGGTGCTGGTTTAGACTGATTAGTGTTGATTTTTTGTGAGAGGAAAATACTGTTGGTTGGTTGGTTTGGATTGGTTAAAACCAACGAACAGGCTCTGTCGGATGCTCGAATTGTATCCTTCCGTGTTTTGTCGGTGGACAATTATTTTGCGTTATATTTGGGGCGTTTGAGTCGTGCGTAGCTTTTGGTTTTTTGTTTAAAGCTGGCATCCTACTTTTAGTGTGTTTTTAGTTTGTTTTCTTAAACAGAAATGCTATACGTCAACCGATTGATTCTGGAGATCGTATCAACTGATTTTGAGGCTGTCTGTTGCGTTCGCCCGACGGCTGTGGCCGTCCGATGGTCCTCCCGACAGCATCTCCCCTCCCTGCAGATCCTCCCCGCGCACTCCCTCCCAGTGGATCTCCCTCTGGGGCTGTCTGTTGCGTCCGCTCGACGGCTGTGGCCGTCCGATGGTCCTCCCCGACAGCATCCCCCCTCCCTCCGGCAGATCCTCCCCGCGCAGTCCCTCCCGGTGGATCTCCCTCCCCGGTGGCCCTGCTCCGTCGCCGGCCTGCTGCTCCGCCGCACACAGGCTGCCACAGCCCCAGGCCGCCACACCCAGGCTGCCGCTGCCGCCCCGGCTCGGGCGCGGGCACGGGCACGGGCGTCCCTAGAGTGGGCCTCGGTGTCCCCGGCTGGCGTCCCCGGCGCGGGCGCTGCCGTCCCCGGCCCGGACGCCGCCGTCCTCTGCTTCCTCTCTCTCTTTCTGTTCTCTGTTCTTCTCTCCTATTTGTTCTTCTTCTATTTGTAAATTATAAATTTGTGAATAATTTTATAATATTTATGAATAATTTGATATATATTTTTCTGACATCTGGATTCCATAGAAAAAAATTATAGTTTTTTTTTTAAATTTGATATATATTTGTCTAGGATATTGTGTTATTCTCATTACACCAACCTGTCTAATAAATTATACTAAAATTATCATTGTAAATATAGTAATAAGATAATATAGATATAACAAGATGACAGTATAAGTGTATGAAAAAAATTCGTTTGAGAGGAGGACAAAACAAATAATGTCATAGATATGTCCTTTTAAGGGCGGCGGGTTCATCTGATTTTGGATCGAGCCGGCTTGATTGGGGAACAGCGTACTCGGCTCGCCGGCTTGACTCTTGATGAGGCGTGCTTGGTGGCATCTTGCGTGGTGGGGCCAGAGGACAAGCCTCGTGCGCGCGACTTTCCCCGCGACTTTCATGCGATTGCGCGAGCGGTGCCGTACGCCCGTCGCTCCGTCGCTCAAACAATTTCTTTCTCACTTTCTCAGCGAGAGCGTGTCGAAGTCGAAATCCATCCCACTCAGACGTTCACCGAGTCCGTGTCCGCTCCGCTTAGAGACAGTAACCGGATGGCCTCCCGCGACGCCGCTGCCGAAGATGTCGCCGTCGAGCTCCTGCCGTTCATCCGCCTCTACAAGAGCGGCCGCGTCGAGCGCCTGATCGGCAACGACACGGTCCCCGCCTCCCTCGACGACGGGACTTCCACCGGCGGCGTAGCCTCCAAGGACGTCACCGTCGACCCCGCCACCAACCTCTCCGTGCGCCTGTACCTTCCCACGACGGCTGGCGCCGCCGGCGAGAAGTTGCCCATCGTCGTGTACTTCCACGGCGGCGGGTTCATGGTCGAATCGGCCGGCTCCGCCAAGTACCACCGCTACCTCAACGCACTCGTGGCCCGCGCCAGCGCCAGCGCCATCGCGGTGTCCGTGGACTACCGCCGCGTGCCGGAGCACCGGCTCCCGGCGGCCTACGACGACTCGTGGGCGGCGCTCACGTGGGCCGTCGGCGCCGCCTGCGGCGGCACGGGGTCCGAACCGGAGCCGTGGCTGGCCGAGCACGGGGACCCCTCCCGTGTGTTCCTGGCCGGGGACAGCGCGGGCGCGAACATCGCCCACAACGTCGCCATGCGCGCCGCCGCCGCCGCCGAGGGGCTCCCGGCGATCAGGATCAGGGGCGTGCTTCTGATGCACCCGTACTTCTGGGACGCGTCCGACGCCATGGGGCCCGAGCTGGAGGAGCGCATCCGCCGCGAGTGGCAGCTCATGACGGGGCGCCCTGACGCCCGGGTGGACGACCCATGGCTGTCGCCGACGTCGGCCCGGGCGCCGCCACTCGCGCTGCTGCCGACGCAGCGCGTGCTGGTTGCCGTGGCGGGGGAGGACTTCCTGGCGCCCAAGGGGCGAGCCTACTACACAGCGCTGCTGGACAGCGGCTGGCCAGGCGACGCCGAGCTGGTGGACACTCCGGGCGAGCAGCACGTGTTCTACCTTGACCAGCCCGGGAGGGTGGTCGCTGAGAAGTTGATGGATGGTGTGGTGGCTTTCATTTCTCGGGCTTGATGGTACACCTAACCCAGACTTTGAATAACATTATCTGTCTTGGATTTTTAAGCGGTGGCCTGAGTGACGTCCGTTGAAACAGAGCACGAACGTCCTTTGAAAACAGAGCACCTGGCCCTTTTGACAACTAGGGAATATATAAGGGCACGATTGATACACATGGCTAGTTAGTTAAGCTAAAAATTAATTAAAATTAGCTATGATTAGCTAGTTAGTTAGCTAACAACTAGTTAAAACTTGTTTAAAAAATTACTCCATGTTTTAGTTCTTATGTTTGGATGCATTAGAGCTTTTTAACTAATTTTTACCTAGCTAACAATCAGCTCTTGATCCAAATACGTCCAAGTTATGGTGCATGTCCTGTTTTTTTAGGCGACATATACCTTGACTGTTTTTAACATTTGTCTCACTTAGAGCAACTCCAACCGAAACACTATTTGAGCCCTTATCCCACTCTAATCGAGTTTCTATTCAGCCCTCGATGAACGAGGGACTCTCATTTTTATCCTGAACCCCTGTTAGGAGCACCCCATCCTTCCCCTTATCCCTCTTTTTCTCTTTTTATAAAGCTAACAAGCGTGACAGGTGAACATGGTTAGATTACGTTGAAAAGTAGGAGATGAAATATGGATGAGAGACTTTTATTTGAAGGAATAGGAGGAAAAATTTGAAGGCTTGATCGGAGTTCCTCTTAAGTTCACATTCGCCCTTGCCTGAACTCTTAGCTTTCTCTCTCCTCATGAAGCCACACTTTGCAAGCCCTAACCTGGTTTTGTCAGGCTGTTAGTGGGCCTCCTGACCACTTTAATCCAACCGCCGTCTTTCTGTGCCTGTCTCCACCTAACCGGCTGCCTTCCCAAGATCCTTTGTAAGACCACAGAGCACAGCCAGTCTGAACCCCGAATTTTTGGAGAGCAGAGAGCCCGAAATCGACCTTGATATTAGGTACCTGCATAGCATAAGAGACGTGTTCAAATTACGGGCATATTTGTTTTGATTATTAGGATAGGACATGACTTGATAATTAAAACCTTCTTCTGTCGAAACAAAATATACGCATTTGTGATTTTCAGACAAAGTGAGTAACAAACAGTGTCCTAATAAGAGGTCACTTGTACGAAAGGAGAGGACTGGTCCTTCCGTGGAGCTCTAGGCCAGGCCTTCTCCAGCGGCTTTAGAGGCGATCGGAGCCGTTTTCTGTCAGGGTGAAATGAAATGGTTCCACCTGTCGGTGTTTTTGACCACCGACGAGTAAATTTGTATTTGTGCGTCTAGCTCGGATGATGTGCTTGGAGGACACAAGGGTTTATACTGGTTCGGGCAGAACGTCTCTACGTCCAGTTCGTTGTTGCTCATGTTACCGGCACTTGGTTTGCAATAGGAGTTACAGACAGGCGAGAGAGGGAGAGGATCCCAAGTCTCTGGTGAAAGGAGTGAACGAGTGCTGAGAGCTCGCTTGCCGCTCAGCCGTGTGCTCGTGTCGTGCTCTTGTGTTCCGATCTCCCAGCGTGGGGCGCCCTGCTTTCTCTTTTATAGGCGAAGGGAAATCGCGGGTTACAGAGGAGGAAAAAGGAGAAGAACAAGAGAGAAGAAGAAGACTTCTAAGGTTGCGGGGTCCTTCTTCTCCTACATGCGGGTCCCGCTGATCCTGTAGATGTCAACAGGGACGGCTCCATGTCGCAGCCCTGTTCATCACTGGCGCCATGCGCAAGCGTCATCTGCCGGTCATGGCGTTCCACTCTGTTCTGGCGGACGTTGTGGTGAACTGACACGTCTGTCAGCGTCCGTACGAAGATAGGCAGAACAGCACCGGCACGTCCGACACTGTTCTTGATGTGAATCCCCAGGTTAGGCGAGACGGAGCCGCGTCCTTGGGGTCGGGCGAGACGGAGCCCGCGGCCTTGAGGTTTATGCGAGATGGAGCCCGCGGCCTTAGAGTCGTACGAGATCTTTTAATATGTCTAGAGCCATCCGAGGAAGCGCTGACTTTCTTGCTTTGGGTATCCCTAATATCGACACCCGACACCACCGATGAAGCCCTTAAAAATGTGCTCTTACAAAGCTTTGGGGTGGAAAGGAGCAAAAAATAGTAGCTTCTCCGGCTTCACCTCATCCTACATGGCGTTCTGTGAGAGCATATTTTAAGAAACTCTATATGTATAGTTGTTTTGTCAAACGATTTACTAAAACAGCTCTAGCTCCACCGATAAAGTTATTTATGGAGCTGAACTAAAAAAACAGTTTCGCTGGTGAAGTAGAGCCGTGCTAAACGGGACCTTAATTTGACAGGCCTAACCGCCCAAGGCCTTGCGCACTTGCCGCTTGCCGCTCCTCCTATCCTATCCTCCACCACGGCATTACGCGATGTACGGGTGGGGTGTGATCGTGTGAACAATGGGCTCCCAATCTCCCAGCTCGTGGCTCTCCCTCTCCACCCACACTGCCTCGCTGGGCAGCCAAAATTCTGCAGCAAATGGTAGCGTCCCACGCCGATCCCTCCGCTCGAGCGTCGGGCCCCTTTTTCGTGGCACGGCACAACCTTTTTCGGCCGCGTCACCGCATGCCGGGTGCCACTCACCGTGATCTTTGTCTCATGCCTGCACCCACCGGTAGTGCGCCAGGTCCATGCCGCACCCAACACAACAGTCTCGCGGTGCCGTCGCCTCACCCTCTCCTCCCCGTCGCAGACTTGCAGCCGGCGGCATCCGTGCCCAAGCCTTATCCGGTCGTCGAACCATTCTACCGACCGCGCTGCAGCAATCCCGAACGCCAATAGCTGAACTACAGCTGCGATTGGGGGAAGACGAAGGACACGGTGGCGCAGCAGTGGGAATGGCGATGAGGATGCGTTCCTACGTCAGGTGCTTGGTCCATCTCGTGCTCCCCTTCCTCTTCTTCGCCTCCCTCCTCTACCAGTCCACCAGGCAGCCGCTCCTCGACGTGGCTGTCCGCTAGGAGATCACGCCCGGCAGGCTACGGGTGTTCGTGGACCGCGCCACTAAAACTGCCAGTGTCACGACGGTCGCGGCGGCTCAGGTGTCTGACATCACTGCCGTCGCAACTGAAGGTGCTGAGGGCAATGTCCTGACGGACGCGCCCCTGGCCTCCGGCGATGCCAATGTCACGACAAATAGTAAGGTGCAGTAGGCGTCTGCCTTCGCTACTGTTGCAACAGAAGATGGTGAATCCAAGGTCGTGACCAATGCGCCGCCAGCGTCCGCCGCCGCCGAGCCAGACTCAGACATCACGACAACGGCATCTACTGCCGGCAGCAGCACGAATGGCGACGCTGACACCATCGTGTTTGACTTCCGCCCGTACGTGTTCGTGTACAAGAGCGAGCGCGTCCACCGCTTCCACGGCACGGAAACCGTCCCGCCCGGCGTTGACGCGCTCACGGGCGTCGCGTCCACGGACGTCGCCGGCGCCAATGGCGTCGGCGTGCGGCTCTACCTGCTGCCGAAGAACCATCGCATGGGCCGACGTGGCAAGAAGAAGAAGAACAAGAAGCTGCCCGTGCTGCTCTACTTCCACGGTGGTGCGTTCGTGATCGAGTCACCATTCTCGCCGCCCTACCACGCCTTTCTCAACATCCTCGTCGCCAAGGCGGGCATCGTGGCCGTGTCCGTGGACTACCACCTCGCGCCGGAGCACCCGCTCCCGGCCGCGTACCACGACGCGTGGGCGGCGCTCTGGTGGATGGCATCCAACTGCATATCGAGGCCGAAAGCCTTGCTCGCTGACCACGGAGATGCCATGCACATCTTCCTGGCCGGCGACAGCGCCGGCGGAAATATCACCCACAACCTGGCGCCTGGCGGTGCGAGCCGGACCGGAGCCCCCGCTGCCCGGCGGCGCGGGCATCGTCGATGTCGTCCTCCTGACCCCGTACTTCTGGGGCAAGGATCCGGTGGGTACCGAACCCGCGGAGCAATGGGTGCGCAACGGCCTTGAGCAGACGTGGGCGCTCGTGTGTGGCGGCAGGTACGGCATCGATGACCCACACGTGAACCCGCTGGCGGCGCTTGGCGCCTGGCGCGGGATGGCCGGGGAGCGCGTGCTGGTGACCATCGCGGGGCGCGACAACTTCTGGGACCGGGCGGTGGCGTACGTAGAGGGGTTGAGGCGGAACGGCTGGCGAGGGGAAGTGGAGACGTACGTGACAGAGGGGGTGGCGCGCATGCACTTCTTGGGCAACCCGAGGAGCGAGAAGGCTGAGCGGGAGACAGACAAGGTGGCCGAGTTCATCGCCGGCGGTGGCCGTGTGGCAGTGGCTAGGCCATGCTCTAGCATATTTTTGGGCCATGTTTGGTATCACGGTTGAGGCCAGCTCGGCCCACGGGCCTGTCCTAGGCTAGCCAGAGCTTGTCCGAAGTGGTGCAAGGCCACTTGTTTGGTTGCATGTACCAAATGGACCCGGCTCTATAGAGATTGTGTTTGATAGAATGTATAGATTGGCACGGCAGCACCGGCTTAGCAGGAGGCTGCTTGGAAGGCTCACGAATCAGCGGAGTCCCTCTTACGCGTCACTTTGTTGATGAAGCTGTCGAGGCGGCGTTTGGCTGAGCCGTCGTTGTCCATAGTCTGGTGGGTATCCACCGGTGGTGAACTGGGAGGGCCAACATCCACCGTGAGGTCGACTGGTCCAGCCTGGCGGGTAGTGTGCTCCATGTGTGTCTTTGATGAGTCCACTGCCCACTAAATGGGTCGATGTTGCCTGTTGGGCTAACGAAAGTGAGGCCCCTTCTATCTCCTCTCGGTCGCTCCTTGGCTTAACACACGGTAGCAGGAGCGCGAGGAAGAAGGGGCTTTGGTGCTACCACACCGGTAGCTAGGGCAGGCGCCCCACCATGCCCTAGGGTGGCTCCGCCCCTGTCAAACATGGATCTATAGATTCTTCTTAGCAATTTTAGTTAAAAAATCATCAGATCAATTAGAAATTTTATCTTCATCTTATTTATTTCTATACTAATATTAATGGATCTTTACTAGATAGGATAGATCTATAATGGTAGTTTTT